>CM031241.1:694381690-695056690 GCA_018340775.1 Taxus wallichiana var. yunnanensis
AGAAGTGTATGTTGAGAGTGAGGAATGGTGTACCATGGGTCAATAACTCGAGCCAAAATTTGGTTTAGTAGATAACAACCTGTGATTCTTTCCTCTCTCCCTATGTGGTTGTATGTATGCAACCTAAGTGCAACTATGACTATGTTTAGCCTTGTCGAAGTGGTGGTGGGATGATTCAGATAGAGGTGATGACAGTTGTATTATTGATATGTATTTTACGAGCTGAGGCTCGATGTTCCGAGTGCTAGCAACTCGTTGAGTACCCTTTGGTGGCCAGATAAGGCCACACAGTTATCGTAATGTGACATTATTATAAGTTGATTTTATTCGTAAATTGAGCTTTTTACTTTATTTTGTAAGGACCAACAGCTTTTCTTGATTGCCATGCTTTACAATTTTGGGCATTTCCTTGGTTTATGGCACTAACATGTGGATTTTGATACTAACTATGGCTATTTGGCCATTTATTTTGCTTGATTTTGGGTCTTCTTTTAAATTTGGAATTTTACCGCCTTGCCCAAGGCTTGTACTTTGCCACTTGGCACTTAGATTGGATTGTTGTGCTGGTTCTATTGTCGTGATGTGTGGAATAGGGTCATGGGATGCACCATGGAATGGTTGGACCTATGGACCCGCTTCGTTGTATGGGGGTACGCCCCAAGGAGTTACATATAACTAGCGGGTTGTTGAACCACGCGTTATTATGTCACTTGGGTTAGGAGTGTTCGAACTCTATGTGTCTTAGGCCATAGGGTCAACCGGCCTCCTTGAGGGAGGCATAAGAGACTGAGGGAGGCATAAGAGTTTGAGGGAGGCATATGATATTTGTGTGTATGGTTGATGTTTTGGGATATATGTTGAGTTATTGTGATGTTTTGGTAGTGGTCTTTTGATGTATGTGTTACTCATGTCAGATGGATATGTGTTGTGATGTTGTGGATATGTCATTGATACCCTTGTGGACACTATGTACCTATAGCTTTTGTTTGGAGATATGTGAAATTTTCATCTGTGGAATTGAGGGAATGTCTAGAAATCGTAGTACACCTTGTTCAAGTAGTATAATTTTCAGTCATGGTTGTGTGACCAGTACTATGTTATGTGGACTGTGCCTATTCTATTCCGTATTTGAGTAACCTTTTGTGGTGTAATACAATCATGAAGTATATACTTGTGTGCTTGTGAATCTGTAGTGTCTTTTTGAACCTGATAGGGTGTTGTGTTAGCAGTTCATGTTGGGCACCCACAATAAGGAATAAACCAAAACTCTTCAATGATGAAATTTTAAAAGAAATTAAACTAAGAATAATGCTAATGGAAAGGAACTAATGAAATAATAAATAAGAGGGAACTGCCAATCTTCACAGAACCTTGAAAGTTAAAATTTCCACCAAATGTTCCTAAGGCTACCCTGTGGCCGTGCTTTAATCGACTAAAATTTTAAACCATAGGGTGTACTTTCTCCTTTACCTATTCTTGGTTGCTTACCATTTCCTTTTTCTCTGTGTTATGTCGCATCGAGGACGATGCTTTCTTAAGGGGAGGAGAATGTAATGCCCTGTTCGGCATCAACTTTCACTGTTACGTCCTTGTCCTATTGCGTGTCATTGAATGCTGAATTGATCTCCCTTTTCTATCGTTAGGTGACTTTTACCCTGTTTGCGAAGTTATTTTTTTAGCATCCTTTCTTCTTCTTTCGTCTGTCGTGCCTTCGATCTATGGAATGCTTAATGTCGTTTGTTAAAAAGAGTTCTATTGGAATCTATTGAATCTTAGGTTCCCAGCATATGATTGTATCTTTCATTGTTATAATTGTATTTGTGTCTTAATATTACGCCTCATTTAAGATAAGGATATCTATAAAGTTCAACATTGGAAAGCTAATGGATGTTAGGTTTAAAGGGGGTAATTTATTGTAGCACAATAGATACACCTAAACATGAAAAAACTCTCAAATTCGAACATTAAAAATATAGTACTATGAAGGGAGATGTTGGTTGAATAACCATCATAAAATCATTTCAGAAAGGGTCAACCATCAAATTTAGTCTGCATAATACATACATGAACAGTGTGCATAAAAATTTTGTATGTTCCCATACAGTACAGGGTGTAGATTCATCGTCCTTTTCAACATGGAATAAATGAAACATGATATGGAATTTACAAGGAACACGAAAATTATAAATACAACAAAAAAATTGATTTGCAAGGAATACGCTAAATCATTTCTATGAAATATCCATTGTGGAGGTGATTAAACTTTTTATTGGAAAATATGGGGGTAACTTTGATGGCCACCTGCCACTTCATTAACTCCTTTTTCTAGACGTGTTGGAGTCCTTCTTGCTGGTGGCCGCACTTCATTTATTAATTCTGATTTGCAAATCTTCTATGTTTCTTATTGACTGCCTGCAATATCCTTCTCTGACCGCGTGAGATTTTCTTTTGTTGATGCGTGTGGAGTGGTTGAGAGGCCATCAAATCTTGTCATCAAGGCATTTTTCTTCATGGTTCCTCCTGGGCGCGTTTTTTTTTTTTGTCTTCCCTGGCCGCAATGAAACCTCCTCACGCCTTATGCTGGTGCACAGATCCTGGACATGGTTTTATGTTGTTCCTGATGTGTTTTGGGGGAAGAAGGAGCGCTATTTTCTTTTGTTGGCCGCGCACACTACCAGCTAGTGAGGTAGGCGTGTTACCTCCACTTTCTTTGGGTGTTGCGAGGTGTGTTCAGTTGGGAATCCATAAAGCAAATGCCTGCAAAAGAATTGGCCAAAGGCGCAGACATGTTACGTAAGATGGAAGCCTTTTTGAGCGCTTCCAACAAGAAGGTTGTCCAACTATGTTGTTATCTGCGATGATCGAATGCATCCTCAAATTCGGATTCTCCTTCAAGATATTTTTATCAAAATCGACTATGTGACAGTGAGAGTGTTACCAGGAGACCTGATGAAATTTATTGCTAAGATTCTCTATTGAGACCTTACTTGTTTTACGATGTAACTCATGGAAGAGTATCTCATAGAGGCGGATCTGTTTCATATCAGAATATTCACGAAGCACAAATTGCCTTGTTGTTTCATTTCTTCCACTCTGGCCCGTAGATGAGGGTCTCCATCATGTGTTCGATTCCGGTGGCTTCGTGGTTACGAGAAGCTTTATTCATATGATAATAATAATAAAAAAACCCAACTAGGGTTTGGAGGATCCTGCCTGCAGTGAGATTAGGGAAAAGGCTGGAAGGTCATTACTTTATAGTCAGGCTTTGCAGGAGGATTCCAATGCATGTTTGAGTATTATCCATGATTTTGGTCCTGCAATGTTCGGGGAGATTGAAATCCTTGTGTGCTTGGGTTCTTGAAGAAGTGAAGGAGGCAGGATCAGGAATGGAGGTGGTGAATACCAATGCCCTCGTCAATGGCCACTTTTCCATTGCTTGCTTCCCTACACCTATTCCATCCATGGCTTCGGCGGGCTTTTAGATCCCAAATTTGAAGGATATGGGTGAAAGATTTCCTGGAGGAGCTAATGTGCATAATAGACCTGGTTCCTTGCCTACATTTACTCCTAATGATGTTCATTTACCATCTATAAATGATGTTGCAATTGATGATGTTGCTACATTTACTCCTAAAGGTGTTCATTTGGCCCGACCCAAGGCCGCAACCAACCATTAGGCGACCCAAGGCCGCACCCACCTAATCAGGCCCGACCCAACGCCGCAACCAACTATTAGGCCCAACCCAAGGCCGCACCCACCTAATCAGGCCCAACCTAAGGCCACAACCAACCATTAGGCCCGACCCAAGGCCACACCCACCTAATCAGGCTCGACCCAACACCGCAACCACTTAATTAGGCCCGACCCCAGGCCGCAACCACTTAATTAGGCCTGAACCACGGCCCACAACCACCTAATCAGGCCCAACCGAACGCCGCAACCACCCAATCCGGCCCGACCCAAGACCGCAACCGGTGATTAGGCTCGACCCTAGGCCGCAACCACTTAATCAGGCCCAACCCAATGCCGTAACCACCCAATCCGGCCCGACCCAAGGCCACACCCCACCAATCAGACCCGACCCAAGGCCCTCACTCATCAATCGGCCCGACCCAAGGCTGCACCAATTAAGTACCTCACCCAAAACCCACAAATTACAATTTTATCCACCCATCATGTAGCTTTTTGTTCAATCAAGCTCACCTGTTCGTGTTTTAGCATGATTAGGGTACTTGACTTGATCAGTCGACCAACTTTGCCTAGACCAAGACCGTGACGTTTATATCAACCAAACCAACCATTTGGTACTGCCGAACATGCCTAAACGTTCTTGTACCTTACCTGTTATATCCCCTGGAGCTACTTCCTATGCCTTGGATACCAGGATTATATCACCCTTGTTTGGATAAACTATCAACCTTTACCTATGAATTGCTTGTTTGCTCTTCAAATCATGTACCCTGGTCGCACTACTACATTTCAACGTGCGTCTGCTTCCTTGAACTTACCCCACCATCTTACCATCATCTCAACACCATTCACCCTTTATCAACCCTATCCCTGATTTCACGTCACCTCAATCTGTGATAGATTTGAGGGGGATTACCTATACCCTTAACGGGAGTAACCACTTCTTATTATTGTCAGTGCAGCTTTACAAGACAAGCTACACGACAACAAGGGGCTAATGTAGACACCAAATTTGTGTCTCACGACACCCTGTGCCCCGCATCTCATTTCACAACCTAACCTCACCACCTAAACCTTGCACAATTATTTATTAATTACCTTATAATTAATAAATCCACATTTTCAAACCTGCCACCTCATTTCACCACCTCATCATGACCTAGCCCTAATCCTAAACTAACCTAATTAAGACCTATAACTTGGTCTACATCCACACCCATGACTAATTACCCCTCACCCGCACCAAAACCAACCTAATAATGACTTGACCAAGCCCACAACTAATCTCTCGGGAGAAAAGGAGGGAAAGTTGGCTATTTTACTAAAAATAGCCCACTTTGACTTAACCAACATCGGTTCCTACTCGACCATTGTCGGTTACGTAACCACCATCGGTTCCTCGTAAATGACCTCCCCAACCAAAACAAAGGATCTGGAATTCATTTGGAAAACGATCCGAACTTCACTTGGCAGAGCGGAGACAAGTGAAGAAAAGAGAAGAGCATCGAGACGAAGAGGCGCAATCGAGCCTTTGGATTTCTTTGTCACCCTATTCAAGCATTAGAAAAGAGGCGAGGATAGCTTCATCAGCTTGTTTTCTAATACCAGATCATCCCAACTGAGCCTTACTGTCACTACCACATTCCTTGGACCTGAATCTTCATCAAGGATGAGTAAGTAGTGTTTGGTATGTTTCTAAGCACCATTTCTTGAGCCTTTTGATTGATAGTAATTATAAGCTCACTCCTAGATCTACCACCTGCCAGCACCCTGCACTTAACCTTCATCCATACATCCTTGTATTGCCCAGAAGACAATTTTATCACACTCTGAGTCTTCCCCGTCATCTCACTATTCCCCTCAGCCATCCACCAGTCTTAATAACCCCACAATCACCCTGCAACCAACCTCTATCCAGAAGTGCCTAGATTAATGACCCTATCGGTGTTGGTTATCCCCTACCAAAGAATGGTTCTCTAATCTGCGATCGGTTATCCAGTGGACCGGCACGGTCATCGTGACTTATACCCAAAACCTTCCTCTCACCTATTTGTCTCCTAACAACCTCAGATCCAGTCTAGTTTATCCCTGTAACTCGACCTGAACGTATCAACGACCATTGACCAAACAAACAACGTGACGTTTTATTATTGATAGTTTAGTCTCTATTGCTTGGTAACGAGGTACCTAAATCGTGATTTCGCAATAGCTTCTTTATTATCATTTGTGTTAATTCATATTAAAAGGGGAACTGACCACCTTCGAAAGGAAGTCTAATATTTCCTGGGCCCAAGGCAGTTCCCTCATTTATTGTCTAACTAAAATCTGGTGGTCTTGTATTCTTACTTATAGGTAGTCCTTCCCAGACAAAAAGGAGTTCTTCGCAATTGATCTGATCTCTCTCTACGGTACGCGCACACCCTCTCAACATTCAATAGGTATTCCTCCTAGCCCTAACCCTTATCTGTTTCTCAAAAGAATGAAAGGATAGAAGCAACTCTATTCCAGGAATGGAAACATTCTGTGCGAAACATTTGGCATCACCATCGATCATAACATGTCAAACATGTATATTACCGATGTAAATGGAAATGAAAAGGGTGGGATCGGGATCATCCGATTGGAGAGGTATAATCTCGTCATCGAGAAACCGAGGTCAACTACTTGGTGAGTAATGGAAGGTGTAGAGGAATGGGATGAATTAGTGAGAGGAGTCACATGGTGAGGGGTGATAATGGAGGCCATAGGTGCCGGGTCATTGGGTAAAACCTCGATGGATTGCAGAACCTTCATGAGGGCCTGTGGATGATATTTAGAGGTTTGGATGAGGTCGTATAAAGAAATTTTTAGGGGGATTGGTGCAATTTTTTTATCATTGTACGATGGGTGACCCCATCAGAAATAGGGTATGTGGGTCCCCTAATGGTGATTTTTGTGTGGGTGTAGATGGTATGTTGGGAACATGATTGGTGGATGGGATAGTTTCTTTCTCTTTTCCTTTGTCTTTTCTGGGTGTGAGTGACAACTTGGATCATGTTAATATGAGGAAGAGAGGTGGATGGAGAAGGTATGTCAAGAAAATTATAATGACATGATGGACAAAAACCTAGTGTGGGGTAAGAACCTTGCGAAATGAGTAGGGCACATTGGCATTTTGGTGGGGTTTTGGCTAGCTCTCTTATACGAGACCATATTGATCTCAAATTTTGGAGGTGGATAAAGGGTTGTGGAGGTGGTGATGCAGGTAGCTGAATATGTAGTGGGAGAGGTTGTGTGGTGATAGGTAAAGGTGGAATTAGGTCCTCATCTAGAAGATCATCATCGTTAAAGTTTTGTTCAGAGGAAAAAGTTGGAGAAGAATGGTTTTAGAGCCTTAAAATTTTCTACATCATGTCCTGACACACGATGGTAGGCACAAATTTTAGTATCATCAAACCCTTTTGGTTTAGGTTTGAGTGGGTCGTAAGGTCTAAGGGTTGGAAATGTGATGATAGAGGTCGCTAAAAGGTTATTTAGAATGTTTTCATAAGACCCTGCTAATGGATCACAATGTGAAGTGAGTGTGAGTCTTGATTGAAGTGTGGGTGATTGTGATGTGTGAGGTGTTACAAGAGGTGGAATAGGTTTGACCACCGGTTTGGTAGGTGGTACTATTTTAGGCTTGGGCTGTACCTTCTTGGGTAAAGGTGTAATAGATGAACTAGTGATAGAAGGTGTTGTAGGCTTAACTACCTCTTTGGTGGGTTTTTCAACTTTGGTTGCACCTTCCTGGGTAAAGGTGAGGAAGGAGTACGTGATGTGGAAGGGAAATTAAATGGTAGAAGAGGATGAGTTAGCCAAGGTGATAAAGGAGGTGTGGTGAAGGTTGTTGGTAGAGGTAAAGTGGAAGGTATGGGTTGAAGAGAAGGAAATCTCATAGGTACTGATGCGGTTATTGTAAGTGGTGGGGGTATAGGTGGTAAGAAAGATGTGGGTAACGGTGAAGGTGTGCACTTTACAGGTAAGTTTGGTGTGATAAAAGATCGTGATGAAGAGGTGAGTTGTTGTGCTTTTTTTTTCCTTGGATAGGCGGTTGCTTGGCCAAGGTCAACAGTGAGGCCCTAGGATAGATGGAAGGGGAAAAGGTGACAAAGGTGTAGTGGGTGAAACTGGTGTATGCAGCCTAGAAGGTTGGGTCTTCCTTTTAGGTGGAGGAATAGTTTTGTGTGGGCTTGGGAAGATGTGGCTAAGTCCAATTTGATAGGAGGGTGGACTAGGCTTGATGTCGGCATGACACCCAATGTGGTGATGGTTCTGGATGCAAGGGAAGGTGTAGATACATGTAGGTTCTTAGGCATAGGAACAAGTTTGGTTGTTGGTAAAGGTTTGGATGTAGGTGAGGGTGATGAAGAAAAGGCCATTTCAACAGGCATGGTCATGGTTGATTCGATTGTCTGAAATACCTTTGGATAAATCGTAGAGGTATTAACAAGATGACATTTGCATTTGGGTTGAAAAGGGTAGCCGAGCCATCCTCAAAATGTGGAATTATCAACATAATCCAAGCGGTCTTCCAGCGTGAAAACACCGTTGTAATAAGAGATGACGTTGATTTAGTTGTAACCCATGTAAAGTATGTTTGTGAAACAAGGAACTTGTTGGCTTCAAAATTTTTGGGTAAGAGAGCCAAGAGTAGATCAATGGGATACTTGAATGCTAATGGGGAATTTTCCCCAATGGGAAGTGGAGCTTCTAAAGGAATTTTGATTGGTAGGGGAGATGACATGTGGGATGAGATAGGTTCCTATTTTTGTGGAAAAGGAGGTGAACATGAATCTCCGTGGGTAGGAGAGTTATGTCCACTAGGTTATTCATTAGGTTGCAAGGGGGTGATGAAGTGGAATCAGAAAATATTGGGGTCTCCTCTGTGGGTGAAGGGGGAGATAAAGGGGAATCCTCTATGGGTGAAGGAGTAGATGAAATAGGATCCTCTGTGGGTAAAGGAGCTTGTGCTAGAATCTCCTCAATGGAGGGAAGAGGAGGAAATTACTAAGGATGGTATGGTGTCAAACACAACATGGACCTCACGGACATTACTGTCATTAGTTGAAGGTTCTCCGGTTTGGTTAGATAACGAAGCATGGTTAGGGAATGACTTCTTGAAGATATGCAAATTCTATTTGGATGGTGCATTCAGTTGTTGATGACAAGATCTCCGTTATCTAACATTTCCTGGATGATGTTTTTGAAGGTGATATAATTACCATCTCTATGGCCTTTTATGCAATGATAGTTGCAATAGTACTGTTCCTTATACCATGCAGGCATAGGATGAGTAGGGTCAAAACTAGTATGTGGTTTGACAAGTGGTAGAGCAATTGCTCGACTTTAAGAAGTTTTCTAATCTAATATGAAGAATAAGGCTCCCCAATTGGAGTGTACTTTTGTTGTTCTCACCTGAGATGGAAAGTTTGAATGGGAGAAAGGTTGGAAGAAGGTTTCAATTGATTGGATGGGTGAGATGGGCCAGATTTTAAAACTACCATGTTGGTAGATCCTTTTGCTTTGGAATAGTTGTTTTGTGGTTTTGAAGAGGAAGAAGCATCATTGGATTTGAATGCAAAGTGTTTTTGTTACACAATTGAATTTTCTTCTCTTCTATGGCATGGATTTCAAGCTTTCTAGCCATGGTGAATGCTTCATCAAAGGTACAAAAGGTTTGGACTTGGAGAGTTGGTGAGATGTTCCTGACACAAGCTCTAGTGAACAACTCTATAAGCTCGGTTTGAGGTAGCTGGAATGTAAGCTGGTTGATGAGGCTCCACCAACGAGTGACAAAATATGTGATAGACTCGTTGTTGTATTGTCGTGTTGAGTACAAGTCGGTCATGGTGACCTTCTTGATGATATTGATTGAAAAATGGTCCGAAAGGCTTGAGCCACTTGGTTAAATGAGTAAATGGAATGTCAAGGTAAACCACTATACCAATCTAACGTGGGTCCCATTAAGGACATGGGGAATGTCTACAAGAGGAGAGTGTTGTCATGAGCAATCAGATAACAACCATGTTTGAAAGACCACAAGTGTTGCTACGGGTCCTCTTTACTATTGAACTGGTTGAATTTGGGCATTTCCCAATGTGTAGGGTATGGACGAATGGGAATAGATGGATGAATGGAATCATTGCAGATTTCATTGTAGGTTAAGGAGTTCTGAGAGCCAAAAACTGATGTTGCTAATGTTTGGATCTTTTCCATCATCATTTTAATAAGGTCGTTGGTAGGTAATGATGATTGAGCACCCCTTACAAAGCATAAGGAGGTTGATGATGAATGTATGATATGGATGGCATCCGGGTATATGGTAGTGCGAGTATGAGAAGCTGCGTGGGGGAATAGATATAGGCAGAAAATATCCTAAATAGGTGATAGATGAGATTGGGGTTGTTGGTGATATGTGTAAGTAGGTGGGGTGGATGTAGCGATCCTTGTAGTGATTGGAGTTAAAGATTACGGGATGGAGAGAACAATGTTTTGGAATGGGGTATGGGTTTCCAACACCATGGGTGGCTATGATGTAATAGGTATATACAAGGTGGAGTGTGCAGATGGGGCTATGCTTAAGGTGGATGATGAAGGAATGGTTGACACCATGGGTGTAACTAATGTCAAAAGTGTGAACGATGCTATAGGTTCCACAAGTATTGATGGCGTGGGGTCAAGTTGGGATATTACGGGTGGTAAGGTGGAAGAAGGTAAGGTCGAGTTAGTACTAGCCAATGCGGAAGTGGGTACGAGGGTAGGGGGATGGACACAGGCATGTTGTATACCAATTGTCCGATGAATCCCGAGTAGATGAATGGGCAAGATGATGTTGTAAGGTAATGGGGTTATGGTTAAGGAGTCTTACGAACTCTTTGTCATGGGTACTGATGATAATGGGATGAGTGGGGTCCATAGGTGAAAGAATGGAAGGTGACGATGGGATAGGAGGGAGTGGTCAAGGCTTGCATGGAATACAAGGGTTTTGGTTTGACTATGAGTCAAAACCATGTGAGTTAGCATAGGCTTGGTAATCTGTTCTCTGTAAATGACACAGAAAAATAGAAGAAATATAGAGAAAATGGTTTTGGGAGGTAAAAACAGTTCTTTGTTTTAATTAAAAATTAAAATAGAGGAACCGCGGTGGTCAAGTTAACCGATGATGGTGATAGGGTGACAAATACCGGTTATGTTAACCGATACCGATTTACTGTGGGAAATTAAGAATTTGATAAATGTTGTAACCACTAATGAAAAATGAGACAAAATCAAGATTTGATAGTGATTTCAAAGATCAGAGGTATGATGATGCTTCTGAGGAACCTCAGAAAGAGTAGAAAATGTGGTGAATGCTATTTTTGGTGAAATGGCCAAAAAAGCAAATAGCGATGACAATGCCAGTAGGTGATGGCGTTTGATGAGTAAAGCGATGTTTGTCATTTGGGTGACGTTGGTTACTATGAATTTTGAAAAGATGGAAGAATTTGATTTTTGTGACTTTGATCAGATAAACTATCAACCCGAAACCTAAGTATGATAGTGATGGACCCTAACACACCTAGAAAAGTTAGAATACACCAACTATAATTGTGGGGTGTGAAAGGAAGAAAATAAAATGAAGAATGTGACCTCACAACTCAAAACAAAACTCAACAAAAGCTAAGAAAAACACAAAATCCTATGGGTGAATTTTATGTTTTAGCTTATGATATTTTAAACTCGACTTGGGAATAAAATAAAAAATTGGCTGGAAAGAAGGTGTCCTATGAAAGGTAATATCTAAGGGTGGTTTCAGGTAATTTTTTGGTGGGGGTAGTCCTTTCTCTGAGATAATGACTGGACAAAGAAACTAGCTGGGTGTCCACTGTCAATCCTCTGATCGTGTGATCATTGACATCTTCTTCCGTAGTGTAAGGCGTTGTTTAAGAAAATGTGTGATTTTATTTTTGTGCATCTTGGAAAAGAGAGAAGATGATGTGCTCTATGATTTAATTATGTTAACCATCATCTGGGCATGAATTCCAACGTATAGGTTGCCCTCAGTTTTAATGTGAGCTAAAAATGCAAACATAGAATTATGAATTGCAAGTATTTTAACACCCAAATTGAAATGTGATATTTGATGTAAATAAAGAGTGAATAGGAAAGGATATGAATTTCACTAATGCAAATGCAAAAAGAGAAAAAGGATTCGTTTTAGTCCCAAAATAAAAATGTCACTGAGACAAGTAGAAGAAAGAGAAGATTCCCGGGGAGAGAATTTAATGTCAACTTCCTTTTGAAAAGAAACAAACATACAACATGGTTCCCTAAGAATGAATAGACGCAAGGAACCCTAGATGGGTCCCACCGGGCGTGACAAAATGTTTCACCTGATTCTTATCAAATTAATGAAATAGATAGGGTAGTAGGCCAAGGAGGAATACTGTTTGTAATGTCGGTTGAAGGTTGTGTGCGTGTTTTGATTTCCGATCCAAGTTGATTGCGAGAGATCCCTTTTGGCTAGGAGGAACTACATGTAAATGCAAAACAATACCACCAAATATAGTTAAACAAAACAATGAGTGGACTGCCTAGCGAAAGCTAGATCCAGGAAGTATGATGCTTCCTGAACAGGTTGTCAATCCACTTTTATATAACAATATTAATGCTAGTTAAATCATACATGAAGTAAAGATCCTATTGAAATTGAAACAATTTAGGTATCTCATACAAAAAAATAAGAAAGGTCAGGTAAAAGGTGATTGAGGTCAAAATGGGTTAGGTGATTGGTTAGTGTTGAGTTGTAGGTGATTGACTTTGGGTAAGGTCTGGTAAATATTAAGAATGGTTCTGGGTTATTGGGAAGTGGGTATTAGCTTGCTGGTCTGAGCTATATTGCTAGACATAGTAACCGATGTCGGCTATATGACCGATGTCGGTTAGGTAGAATGACCAACATCGGTTGGCTAACCGAGTGTCGGTAGGGAAATTAGTAGAAATTTCTTAGAATTGGTTTTTCAAACTCCTGTGATTGCATAGAGGTTGGAAATGGTGAGGGTGAGGTCGTAAAATGGTCTTGAAGACTCAAAGATGATTAGAAGAGGGTAAAAATAGGTGAAAGGGCTGGGTATGGTAGGGTGATAGGTTGGTGGGAGGAAGGAAGTGTACGACTGTGGAGAAAGATAAATTACTGAGATGAATAATAAATCTTACTGAAAGAAAATAGAGATAAATGAAGAGGTGTTAGGTACTTACTGAAAAGTAGATTTGAAGAATGTAGGTGATGAGGATAGTGATGACATAGATCTAGAGAGAAGATTCATTGTATTCATGTTGCAGTAGTTCAAACCTTCATGCCTCTCTGTTGTGAATCTTCAATTGTGAAGAGGATGGTGACCGATGTTGGTAGTGCTCCTGCGTGTCTTCTTTTTCCTGAGTGCTAAAGAAATTCGAGTGCTCCAATTCTCTATTCGTATGAGATCCTGAATCGAATGACCAACCTAGGAAAAGGATTTTGGAAATGTATTTAACCTAATTGACAATGGTTAGGTGACTGATGTCGGTTGAGATATAACCGGCATCGGTCAAGGCGGGAATATCTAGGTTGGCCAAAAATAGCCAAATTTTTTTCTATTTTTGGCATGATCTCCAACCTTCTTCTAAGTCTTGAGTGATGGATCACAAAAATATAAGTAGGATTATTTTTAGGTTTGTTAATAGGAGTTAAGTATAGGATTAAATTAAGTCATAGGTGGTTAGGATAGGCTTAGACTTGGTCTTAGGTCATAAATGAGGTTTGAGTGGGTCATTTGAGTGAGGTGGCTAGGTGATTTGGCTGGGTGAGGTGGTTAAGTGAGGATATTAATTAATTTAATTAAGATAATTAATTCAATTAACATGTGCACTAGGGGATATGAATGAGTAGGATATGGTTAATTTAATGTATGGGGTTTTATGTGAAGTATGACCTAATTTTGGTGTCTACACGGTGATAGTTTGTAATGGTGGTGCTTTGACCCATTTAGTAAAATATTCTGTGGCAGTAATAATATACTTGTGGCTATCAACTGATTTAGGATTTATCATGCCAATAAGATTGAAATTCAATAAAGAGAAGGGTCATGATGGAGCAATCAACTATAGGTCATATACGGGTGCATGGTGGATATTTTCATGTTTTGGCATTTATCGCAGTGTTTAGCGTACTCTAGGAAATCTTACTCCATGGTAGGAAAATAGTATCCCTGATGTATGTGTTTTTGTGACATATCCTTGCTAGAGAAGTAGCCACCGCATATACTATCATGCACCTAAGATACATTGGTGGGGATGTGTATGAGCCCTAGACATATGAAAGCAAATGGCTGTCAAATGATCGTTTAAATAACTTCGCACCAATAATGACATAACGTGTGGCATCACACCATAGGAAATGAGATTCATGAGGTTGAAGGCCATTGGGAATGGTTTTTCGATAAAGAAATTTATAAATTGGAGTGAACCATTTGGGATGGTCATTACTGCATGTGATGGCACAAGCTTCGAGAAGTGAAGTATCGTGAGGGGTTGTCGTAAGTGCCGGATGATGAATATGGATTATTCATCGATGATATCATGAGGGATAAATGATGATGCACTAGCCATAGCATCCAGATGAAATTTATCTTTTCGAGGGATGGTGTAAACACTAAATCACACACTTTGGGTATCTATCTAGTCCCGATCACATACTACTATTCATATGATTCCTAAGTGATAAAAGTACTAATTGATCTTTGTCTTTGGCCATATTTTATTGCTTTTGTTGATATTACACTTTTTCTATCCCAATCTGTCTTTTCATACTTTATAATTTCTCATCTGGACACCAATGCCCGGCCTAGGATGCCAACGTCGGCACCTCCATCCCCTCTAGGCACTCTCGACCTCTTTGTACTTTGTTCACATCTTTTAGGTCTTTTTCTAGCCATTTGAGCATCTTATATTTTTGGTAGTCAACATTTTCGGGATTAATTACAAAATTCAAGCAAGGGAATCATATAAATATAAAGTTATGTGATCATAATAAAGGACCAAGAACTAAGCATTAGCTATCATCACCTAAGGTTGCATTCAAAGGCCATTATCAAGAGCATTCAAACATCCATCTAGCATCCACACACAAATAAAAGGAGGCTGATACTTTTGCATACACATATAGGAGGGGAAGTTCATTCTTTCATGCACACATATATCTACATTTTATACATCTAGCTATTTCTTGCTATCAAATACGACACACACACGATAGCCACCTAGGGCATAATTCTGCACACACATACACATAAAATTACATTGGTTACGAGATGTAGTGCAACGCTTGGTCGTAAGTTCACTTGTTTGATAGTGGGGATAGTATGACCCCTCATTTGCATTATTTTATTTTTGGGATTTGATGCGTTTTGGGGTTTTGTAGGTCATTTCTTCATTACGGAGTTATAGGAAACATCTGTGAACTGGTGCTTCATAATAGTGACAAGAAATGAAGGACAATGAACATCTGCGACCAGTGAAGCTGGTTTTGAGCTTTCGAGAAGTCACAGGCCCAAAGTACGTCTACGGTTCCCAGTCCCCTGAACCTCCTCGAAAGGTGCCCCAGTCCAAGTATATTCGGTACCTCTACATTTTTCGGACTTCATTGTAATAACCTACACTTTAGATCTTCCAGTTTGTCGATTATGTACACCTTTAGGATCATAGTGAAAGAATTAAGTCATTTATCTCCGATTTACACTTAGGGTTTTAAATCTTAATTTCTTATTTGCTTGCATCTATTTTGTACTTAATTTCTTATTCATTTGCTACTACATTGCAATTAGATTTAAGCATTTATAAATTCTATATTTTTAAAATAATTTTGTGAACCCGACTCATGATCAGTCATTTGGATCCTTCTTTGGCACATCATCTTTTCTATCATGGCTCCTAAAGTTGCTCAAATTTATTTATATGATTTAATTCAAATGCATTCTAATTTCCAAGTTGTTCGAAAAAATCTATAGACACCATGTATTTCTCCAGAGATGTGCCACTACATCACATGAGTGCTATTTTTGATCATCTATCTGACAACCCTAGTCTTCATGATCCTCCATATAATCAACCCATGTTGGATTCAATTCAAGATTTGCATTCTTTATTTCAAGACAAATTTCAGGCTATGGAATCCATGATTACATCTCTTAAATCTGAAATCCAACATCTTAAGGATGCTTCTCGAGAGCTCGTGTTTATTTTCATTTTACATCTCATCCTCATTCTATGTCTTCTACATGTGCTCATATTAGTGAACCTCAAATCTTTCCGCTCCCCATGCCTCTCAAGTTTTCACTCAATGCTAAGCAACAAAACGTTCTTACACAACTCATAACTCATCAATTAATCAGCTTTCCATCTACTCATTTCTATCCTCCTTATTGGATTGCAAAATATAAATGTCATCCATATTGAAATTATCATCAAATTAATGGACATAATGACAATGAATTTTATGCTTTATAATGAAGAATAAAGGATCTTGAGTGTCAAGGTTTTATCTCATTCACTACACAACACTCTGTTACATGGTCCTGTTCCATCTTAATGGGTTCCTAAATCTGATTCATCTATGTCTAATGAGAATCATGCCACCATTTCTAAGGTTCCTTCTATGGAAATTCAAGAGCCACCTAAGCAACCACCTCTCAAAATCAATATAACACCTCCTCCTCTCAAGTTTATTCGAAGAATTATTCAAGTTTTGGAGAAGAGAGATCTACATGCAAGCACACACCAGAGTACTCTTGCACATCCAGACATCCTAAACTAACACCAAGCACTGATTTGAAGGGAAAGTATTCATGGTAATGTTCTAGGAAGCATGAACATGACACACGACCACCGATTTCATAGATCAACCATCACCTCCATCTAACCACCAGGTCTATAAGTACAAGTAAGTGCATTTGGATCTGCATCTTTCCATACTTATTTAGATCAGTTTATTTATCTCTGTTTGAGGAGTCCTAGTCTCCTTTGCATCTCATCACCTCTCACCTTCCTGTCAATCCCTCCACCTAACCACCTACAACCTCCCAGATCTCCATACCCGACTCCAGACATCTCTAAGTATTCCCAACACTGTTATCAACCTCACCATTCTCTGTCTATTCTCTGTGCAATCATAGAGAATCATTAAAACCAAAATTTATTGAGTCTCTATTAGCCCGACCCTACCGACACTGTTAACCTAAATTGTCATCAGTCTCCCCTCAACTAGCATTGGTCATACTAGATTGATGTTAGTATTTGTATCTGGTAAATCTTCCTGTAACAACAACCTCATAACATTCACCCAAATAACCCAAACCACTCAAAACTTGACCCTGACTTGTCCCAACCACCTTATTCACCTGTCTAACTTCCAGATCTGATCATAACCTAGCCTGTTAGATTATATTTTCTTATTGTACTTGAATGAGACACCTAAATCATATCAACTATAGTAGGATATTATTGGTTTACATTATTTCTTGCATTAAGTTGTGTTAAACAATGGATTGACAACCATCTAGGAAGTATCACACTTCCGGATCTAGCATACGCTAGGAAATCCATTGACATATATTGTTTAATATTATTCTTGTGGTTTTGTTTTGTATTTGCAGGTAGTTCCTCCTAGAAAAAGGAAGTTATCATAATCAGCACTAGATCGTGAAATCAGAATGCGCACACTCTACCTTCCACCTTCATTCACAAGTATTCCTCCTCACCCTTACCCTATCTCTGTTTTGCTCATACGTATGCAAATTATTGGCAAAACATTTTGGCATGCCCGATGGGACCCTCATTTGTGGGTTTCTTTCTATTCATATAGGTTGCATCTTGTATGTTTCCTTTCTAAATTGTTATTCACTAAATCTTCTTCTCTAGTAATCTGCTCCTTCTTTCTAATTGCTCTAAATGAAACATTTCTTTTGGTGCATTTAAAAAGAATCATTCTTCTTTCTTTCTGCATTAGTGAAAATCATCCTCTCTCCTATTCATCATTTTCTTCATCGAATATAACTGTCGATTTGGGTTATAAAATTTGTTGCATTTCATCTTTGTATGTTGCATTATTAGCTCACATTTAAAAATGAGGGAAACCTATACACTGGAAGTCATGCCCAGTTGATGGTTGACACAATTGAATCGTAGAAAGCACATTTCTCTCTTCTCTCTCTTTGCCAAACTGCACAAATCTGAATTTACACATTTTCTTAAACAACACCTTACCTAGAAGAAGCTTTCAACAATCACACGATTAGAGGATTGATAGTGGGCACCCACTGGTTTCTCTTTCTATTCATTACCTCAGAGAAAGGACTACCCCGCCAAAACATAACCTAAAACCTCACCTTTAGATTACCTCTTCATAGGATGCCTTCCTAACCAAAAAAATCTGTTCTAAAGTTCACAAGTCAGTCTCAAATAGCATAAGCTAAAGTAACATAAAATTCACTCGTAGGATTACATGTTTTTCTTAGATTTCTACATGAATTATGTTTTGAGTTGTGAGGATTACGTTTCTCCATTTTCTTCTTCCTTACACACTCCCCATCATAGTTGGAGTATTTCGATTATTTTTAGTGTGTCAGGGCCTCATATCATCATCCCCAAGTCTTCTGGGTTGTTTCTTCATTTGATTTAATTCACAAAATCCATTTTTTCACTTCTTCAGATTTTATAGTAACCAGTGTCAGTCCAACAACCGTCATCAGTTCTCATCTGCTTGTCATCGGTTTACCTGACCGATGTCGGTTACCAGCTCTTTGGTTATTTTACCCAAAAATGCTTTCATCACCTTCTCTATTCTATTTAAAGTCATCTAGACATCATCATATTCCCAACATTCTAATATCACTATCAAGTATAGTTTCCCCATTTCATTTTTCATCAGTTCTACTCCTTTTTCTCAAACTAGTGTTTTCCCACAGTAACTGGTATCGGTTACTATAACCATCATCGGTTCCCTCAACTGTCATCGGTCATCTTAACCAACATCAGTTTCCTTGTTTTAATTCTTAATTGAAACATTGACCAAATCTACCTACCAAGTATATATTTTGTCCCATTCATTGCCTGTTGCTTTTGTGTCATCTGCGCAGAATACAGTTTCACCAGGTCAACGATAATTCACATGGTGTTGACTTGCAACCAAACCAATGCCCTTATATTTCACGCTAGTCTTCAGCCACTCCCACATAGCCCATCACCACCTTCCATCTTGTCACTTATGGATCCAACTCAGCCTATCACCATTTCTACTAGTGATGAGGAGTTTGCAAGACTCCTTGATCGAGAATCCTATGAACTTATAATACTATCTTGCCAATCCATCTACCCGAGACTCCTCGGGATAGCTAGTGTATGACATGCTGTATATATTCCTCCCGCCCTCGCTCCCACTTCTACGTCACATCAGCTACCACTAGCTCAAAATTGCCCTCATCCACATTATCCTTGTGGTCTCTCGGTTAGGCCCCACCTTTGCCATAACTATTGCCCCAACAACATCTATTGCATCCATAGTGTCAACCATTCCTTCACTAACCGCTTTGAACATGGCCCCATTTTTCCCCTTTGCCTTGTATATACCAGTTTCATCACAACCACCTCTAGTGTTGGAAACCCACACCCCATTCCAAAACCTAGTTCTTTCCATCCCTCAGTCTCTACCACCCATTACCATGAGATTTTTTTCAACCACCCCACCTATTTACTTGCATCACCAGCAACCCCGAATCTCGTCTTTCACTTATTTGGGGTACATTATGCCTGTATCTATTCCTCCTTCATAGCTTTCATATTCAGAACCCTCATATACTAGGATGCCATCCAAATCATACACCCATCATCAACCTCCCTTTACTGCGGGAGGCACCCATTCTTCACAACCGACCAATGACCTCATTAGGATGATGATGGAAAATATGTAGACATTAGAAGCATTAGTTTTTGGATCTCGTAACTCCTTGACCTATAAAAAAATCTTTAATGAGCCTATTCATCCATCCATTGTTATTCGCCCATACCCTGTGGATTGAGAAATGCCCAAGTTCAACCATTTCAACAGTAAAGAGGACCCACAACAACACTCGTGGTCATTCAAACATGGGTGCTACCTAATTTCCCATGATGATGATTTTCTCTTACGAATATTTCCCATGTCTGTAATAGGACCCACCTTAGATTTATACAAAAATTTACTTAGACATTCCATATACTCCTTCAAATAAGTGGCTCAAGCATTCCTAGACCACTTCTTGATCTATGTAGTCAAAAAGTCACCATGACTGACCTATATTCGACATGACATGACAATATGACGATGAATCTATCATAGATTTCATTTCTCGTTGGAAAATATCAACCAATTAACGTTCTGTTATCTCAAATTGAACTTATTAAGTTGCTCACTAGAGCTTGTGCTAGACACATCTCACCAACTCTATAGGTAAAAAACCTTTTTTATCTTCAATGAAGTGTTCACCATGTCATGAAAGATGAAAATTTGTGCCATTGAAGAAAATAAAATCCAATTACAAAACAAGAACAACCCGTTCAAATCAAACGATTCTTATTCATCTTCAAAACCCTAAAATAATTATTCAAAAGCCAAAGGATCTGCCAACACGGTGGTCCTCAAAGATGGTCCATTTCATCCTTATAATCGAGCCAAACCTTCTTCCAATATTTCCCCTATCCAGACTTTTCGATTACGGCGTGAGCGAGAGAAGTACACTTCAATTGGAGATCCCTATTCTTCAGTCTTGGAAAAACTTCTTAAAGTGGAGCCATTACACTTCCTCCCATAAGACCTCATACTTGGTTTTGATCCCTCTCGTCATATGCTTGCATGGTATAAGGAACATGACTACTATAATTATCATCACGTCCAAAGGCTATAATGATGGTAACTGCATAAATTTTAAGAACATTGTCCAAGAGATGATAGATAATGGAGACCTCATTGTGGACAACCCGAATGCGCTATAAAATCAAAATTTACACATCTTTAAGAATCCATTCCCTAACCATAAACCAATTTCTAATCAAAATAGTGAACCTTCATCTAGTGACAATAATGTCTGTGAAGTCCACACGGTTTTTGATATTGTACTTAGCCATTCCTCAAATTCCACCTATTTTGTCTATTGAAGAAATTCTAGCATGAGCTCCTCTACCCATAGAGGAGCATACCTCTTCTACTCCACCCACAGAGGAGTCCCCTTCATCTCCCCTTGCTCTCATGGAGGAACCCACATTTTCTTCTGATGCCATTCCATCGTCTACCTCGCAACCTACTGAACAGTCAAAAATATTAACTCTCCCATCCATAGGAGAATCATCATCACCTTCTCCTCCACCAAGGGAGAAGTCTACCTCACCTAGATTCTTCAGACATGCCACTACCTATTGGGGAAATTCTCCCGTAGCATCCCAGGACCCCATTGACATGATCTTGACTCTTTTACCCACATAGTTTGAGGCTAGCCATTTCCTATCTCACAGACATATTTTACAGGGATTACTACCAAACCAACTGCACCTCCTCTTACAAAAATCCCGTTTTCACAGTTGGATGATCACTTGGATTACATTGATAATTCCATACTATGGCGACGTCTTCGGCTCCCTTTTTTTGACTCAAATGGAAATGTTTCTTGAAGATACTTCCACGATCTACCCAAAGGTATTTCCAGCAACTAGATCAACCCTGACCATGCCTATTGAAACAACTTCTTCCTCATCCCATCTACCTACATCTGAATCTTTACCCATAACTAAATCCATTCCAATGACTAAACACCTACCCACACCTATATTTTTGTCTGTATCTAGAATGATCATTACATTGGGTGTCATGCCGACATCAAGCCTTACCCATCCACCTGTCAAATTGGATTTAGCCACGTCTTCCCAAACCTGCTCCAAATTATTCCTCCACCTAAAAGGAAGACCAAACCTTCTAGGCCACATACACCAGTCTCACCTACCACACCTTTGTCACCTTTGCCCCTTTCATCTATCCTAGGGCCTCACCCATCAACCCTAGCCAAACAGTCTCCTACCCAAGGCCAGTCAAAAGCTAAGCAACCTCTTGCTTCATCATGAGCCTTCATTACACCTCATTTACTGCATGAAAAACACCCTCACCCTCACCCGTGCATTTCTTACCACCTATACCTCCACCAATTACTATAACTCCAACCTTGCCTATACAAATTCAACCCATACCATCCACCTAGCCTCTAAAAACCACTTCCACTGCAATTCTATTGCCCCCATGGGTAACCTACCTTCTTCCACTATCTTCTTTCCCTTTCGCATTGCGTACTCCCATGTCACCTTTACCAAGAAGGTGTAGCCCAAAGACAAGAACCCACTACCCTCTAATAAGGTAGTTAAACAAACAAAACCTTCCATTGCTAGCTCTTCTACCACACATTTACTTGAGCAGATGCCATAAAAACCTAAGACAATACCACTTACCAAACCAAAGTGGTCCAACCCATTCCCTCTCCTATAACGACTCTTCCCGAGAGGATCATCCACACCTTTACCCAAACCCACGCTCACTTCACATTTTGATCCATTGGCAGGGTCCTACGCTAACATTCTAACCAACCTCTTAGAGACTTCCATCATCACATTACCACCGCTTTGACCTTACGACCCTCTCAAACCCAAACCAAAAGGGTTTGATGAAACCAAGATTTGTGCCTATCATCGTGTGCAGGACATGATGTAGAAAATTATAAGGCTCTAAAAATTGTTCTTCTCCAACTTTTCCTCCTGAACAAAATTTTGACAATGATGACCTTCTTGATGAGGACCATGTTCCACCTTCACCTGTCACCACACATCATCATCCCTTTCTTCTTCAACGACCTACATCTCTACCCCCACAACCCTTTTTTCCACCTCAAAATTCAATATCAACATGGTTCGTATAAGGGAATTGGCCAAACCACCATCCAAATGCTAGTGTTTTCCTTGCTCATTTTCAAGGATATTCCCCCATTAGGTTTTTTCCCCTCATGTTGTTACACTAATCATCCCACACCTTCTTTAGCTACCACCTCCCCTCAGATTAACATGGTCCAAGTTACCACCCGCCTAGAAGGAAAAGGAAAAGAAAAAGCAACTAGCCCATTAACCAACCTCGTGCCCAATATACCATCTGCACCCATGCCCAAAATCACCATTCGAGGACCCACATACCCTATCTCTGATGGGGTCACCCATCGTATAATGATAAAATAATTACATCAATCCCCTCTAAAGATGTCTTTGTATGATCTCATCCAAACTTTGAATCTCATAGACAATCCCTTATGGAGGTTTTGCAATCCATCAAAGTTTTACCCAATGACCCCACACCAGTGGCCTCTATTATCACCCCTCACCACGTGGCCTTGCTTACCAAATCATCTCCTTCTTCTACCCCCATGCCCACTCATCAAGTTGCCACCGTCAGTTTCTTTGATGAGGAGATTGTACCTCTCCAATTAGATGACAATGATCCTGCTCTTTTAATTTCCATCTATATCGATAACATACGTGTATACGATGCATCATGATTGATGGTGGTACTAGCATTAACATCATCTCCTCCCATGCATACAATAAAATTTGCATCCCTTCAAATTGTATGCATAATAACCCAGTTATGCTGTGCTCCTTCAACGATGCCATCACCTACACCCTTGGCACCATCATTCTTCACGTTCGTGTGGGCCCTTGCACTATCTCATAATTATTCTACGTATTAGACAAAGATTTCCAGTATAACCTATTTCTCGGAAGACCTTGGATTCACATCATGGGTTGTGTTCCTTCAAATTTACACTGCTTGTGTAAAATTTAAACATGAAGGGCATAACTATACCATCCCATCTGACTCATCACCATTCAAAACTTGTAACATGTTGTACTGACCTAATGATGTCCTTGTACCAATTAAGGCATATGCTACTACCCCACTTCTCCTTCACCCATGACCCCATCCACCAATGCCGCCGCCACCTCTCTCACACCTAACTCTTCAATTCCTACTGCTGCCGCAGCCTCTGCAGTTGACCCATCTACTTACCAACCAACCAATACCCCTCCTACCCAATCGTCTAGTGATTTTTCTATCCACACTACCCACATATCGACTACCGATCCCTTAGAAGGTGTTTTTCAACACACCTCACTCTAGGAGTACCGCCTCTACAATATTAACAAATTCCTATAGAAACCTTTGCCAACACCCTTGTTATGACTATCGAATAGGAGAGTTTTCCATTATGGTCCTCCCAACCTTTGCACCAACTTAACCTATGGGGACTTGATATTGCCATCTATTCACCCAAACTACCTTCCCAAACACAACCCTTTTCATCTCGACCTCTAATCCCTCACAAACCACAACTTCACCGACACTTTCCTTCACCGCTGCGCATGGAAAGGATTTGGCTTCAGTTTTTATGAAAAATCCATCATACCATCATTCCATGTACCACCCATAAACACAAAGATCATAGTGGCATTGGATTTTCCACACCATCTTCTAAAAGGGCCTACATCGATCTCATTGAGGAAGACAAAACTTCTCCACCCCATTCACCAACATCACCACCTTCACCCACGGAGTCTATATATCCCAAATCTATTCCTCCTAACTTTTTTTTCATGAACATGATTTCCTCGGGACCTCTAACTTATCAACGCGATGGTGAGGCTCCTTCTTCTTTTCCCTTCTTGTATCCTGACATGATCGATGACGATACACTTTCTATTAACATCGTTCAATGTCAAGACGATGAGTCTATCCTCACCTACCTTAGTGCGGAAGATTATTATATTCACTGACGTTGCCTTATGAGACGCAAAACCATGTTGAATGAATCAACTATTGAAATCAACATTAATACTTAGGATGACCCAAACATTCTAAAGATATGCCAATGTTTAGATACTACTGAACATGAAGATTTTACTTCTTTCCTCTGGGACCATAGCCATGATTTTTCTTGGTCCTATGTTGATATGCACTGGTATTGAACCAAACATTGTGGTCCGCAATATCATAACCATTCTGATGCCAAACCCATAAAATAAAAGCTACAAAAATGCATCCTCGCATTTCCCTTCTTGTCAAAGAAGAACTTCAACACCTTCTCTTAGTTTCCTTCATCCTACCCATTGACTATCCCCAATGGATTTCTAATATCATTCCTGTCACAAATATGATAGGGGAATCAACATTTACATGGATTTTCGTGACCTCAACTTAGCTTTCCCCAAAGATGACTTTCCTCTACAAGGCATTGACCAACTGGTTGATCTCACCACCAGCCATGAGATGCTATCACTCATGGATGATTTCTCGGGTTATAATCAAATATTAATCACTCCAGAAGATCAACCAAAAAATTACTTCATCACTCCTTGGGGACCTTTCGCTATCGTGTCATGCCTTTTGGCCTTAAAACCGGTGGTGCTACATATTAACGAGCCGTGACTTATATATTTCATGACATCATGCATCACATATTGGAAGATTACGTGGATGACCTTCTTTCCAAATCAAACATTGGGCCAACACACCTGATAGTCCTTATGGTCATCTTTGACCACCTCACTAAGTATTGTGTTCGCCTTCAACCAAAGAAATGTTTTCACGATGCTCTAGGAAAACTCCTTTATTTCATTGTTTCTTTGCGTGGAATAGAAGTTGATCCTGCTAAAGTAAAGGCTATTCTCGAAATGCCTCCACCTACTAATCTCCGTTAAATTCAAATTTTGCAAGGTAAGTTGTAATCTATCCATCGGTTTATTTCACAACTTTCCGACCGCTGTTAACCATTTCATCATCTCCTCAAAAAGGACATCTCATTCAAATGGGATGATGAATGCCACAAAGCCTTTGACGCCTTAAAATAATACCTTCTTCAACCACCGGTGCTCATTTCCCCTAAAGATGACCAACCCTTTTACCTATACATTTCTTATGCTACTGACCATTCCTTAGGTGCCATGCTTTCTAATTGTGATGAGTAGCACAAAGAATAAGTGGTTTATTACATAATCCATACCCTTTTGGACTAAAAACTAGGTAGACCCATGCTAGTTTTTTTAGCCTTAGTTTTTTGTCACCACTAAACTTCGTCATTACCTACTCAACCACAAAACCTTTATCATCACTAACACTAATCCCCTACATTACATGTACGCCAAACCCTACCAGCATCAACGTCTTTGCACATTGGCTCATGATTCTTACAGACCTTGACCTCGAATTCATCCATCAAAAGTCTATCAAAGGCCAAGCCATCGCTGACCAACTAGCATACGCACCTCTTTCTGGAGATCAACCCTCTAACTTTGATTTTTCGGATGAATCCATTGCTACCCTATCTTTGGTTAATACCACTTACCTGATGAACTTAATCTTTGATGGTTCCAAATGTCAGTGTGGAGGCGGTGCAGGTGTTATCCTCATTCCTCTTGATGGTGAACCTATGCCTTTATCTTTCAAACTAGATTTTGATTACACTAACAACATCTCTCGAATATGAAGCACTTGTATTAGGCCTTCAAAAACCATTGCCATCTCCTAGATGTTAAATCAATTAATATCTTTGGTGATTCCCAACTGGTTGTAAACCAAGTCAATGGTATATACCAGTGTTGTAATGAAATACTCCAAAAGTACAAATGTCATGTTGACATAATTTTGACTACCTTTGACCGTTATGAACTTCAAACCACCCCACGTTCTACTAATAAATTTGTGGATACCATGGCCTTCCTGGATTCTCATATTCTTGCTTCGTCTTCCAAATCAAAAATATTTGTCATAATACAAAGGTTGCAATCACCATATTATTTATCTCGAGATGTCAACTCCATCGAAATTTTTGTGCCTGACCCATGTGACCTTTGGTATAAGAGTTTACAAACTACCTTTCCCTTTCCATTCTACCTCCCAATCTCACTTGTAATGGAAAAACACCTATCTTAAAGGTGTCTCTTGGTATGTCATCATGGGTGGTCTCCTTTATAAATGTGGCTTGACGGTATTCTCTTATGATGCCTTACAAGTTTTGAAATTCCTTACACCATCAAGGAAGTTCACAACGGAATTTGTGGATGTCACTTTAGTGGCTTAGCTATCGCTAAACACATTCTTTACTTTGGCTATTATTGGCCAACCTTAAACCATGACTGTTGTGACTATGTCAAATGTTGTGTGAAATTCCAGCAACTTGCTAATCTTCATCACACACATTGTCATGCCTTATGGTCGCACGAGACCTTTGGCCTTTCTCTCAATGGGGTTTGGATCTTATCGGAGAGATCAATCCTCAATCTTCACAACACCACCACTAGATTATAAATGCTACTGAATACTACACTAAATGGGTAGAAGCCATTCCTCTCATTTCTATAAAATCGAGAAAATTTGTGAATTCATCAACCATCACATCATTTGTCACTTTGGTGTCCATCACCGCCTCATCATTGATAATGGCAAGTAATTCAAAAATAAAACCCTATGAAAGCTTTATGATGATTTTGGCATTCAACTCAGTTTCTCTTCACCTTACTACCCACAAATAAATGGCCAAGAAGAATCAACCAATAAAACCTTGAGCACAATTCTTATGAAAGTAGTTGAAAATATTGGGAAAGATTGGCATACACACATTCCTTTCACCTTATGGGCTTACTATACTAGTATTTTCACTTCGACTACAACCACACCTTTCTCTCTGGTCTATGGTACCGAGGTTGTCTTGCCTCTTGAAGTCCAAATTCCATCTCTCCGCATCTCACTACAAGACATGTTCAACGATGATGAATTTCACCAGGACCGTTTAACACAACTTTAGTTGTTAGATGAACGTCGTCTCAATGCTCTTGATCATCTCCAAATCTACCAAAAATTTATCAAACGTGCCTATAGTAAGTGTGTCCTAAACAAAACTTCTAGGTCGGTGACCTCATCTGAAGGAAAATCAACATGTAACCAAAGAAGAGAAAATTAAACGGGGAAAATTTACTCCTAATTGGCTTGGACCCTATATCATTACTCATACCTATGGATCAGGTGCTTATCATTTGTCTTCACTCAAAGGTAAACTGAACCTGATCCCCTCAATGCCTTACATCTTAGACCATTTTATTGTTGAAATCAAGTCCTATATCACCTTATCTGTCTATTGATCACTCGTCCCTTGAGTGCCATTCACCTTCCATGTTACCTGTTTTGAGGATCAACGACTAAACAAGAATCATGTGATTACCCATCACCTTTCAACCTTATCTTCAATATGAGTACCACGGCTCTACTCATGGCATGATTCTCATGGATAATTTTCATCTTTTTCAAAGATGGAATCCCATGGTCATTCATCACTTGAAACCATCTCTTTCATAGTTAACCTCTGTGTGTTATGGTTTTGTCTTCTAAACAAGAACCTAATCTTCCTCTATAGTCTTGTCCATGACTTAAATGTCCAAAAATAAAATGGGATTCAACTCCTTGAGTCAAAATTCTAGCAATGAGATGACTCCCTCAAAAGGGACATCTCTTCTCTCTATCTCGCTGCTATAAATAGACTACTCCCTCGAAGGACAACTATATAAAGTCATTGTAAAAATAAAATAAAATATTTGAAGCTTCCCACATTGATCAACTTCATGAAGACCTCAAGGAGATAATATACTCATCCCATATAGACTTCCCACATCGATCAGTCTATCAAAAACAAAAACAAAAGAAGAAAATAATAAATTTTTTTCATCATGGACTTTCCTATTTTTGATCATGGGTTTCTTGCCAAGTAAACATGTTGTCGTACACTAAGTTACGCTAAACCACCCATTTTCACCTCATTACCTTTTCACCCTAATTTTCTATCTGCTCAAGGGACTTACCACAACTACGACATTTTGTGATCATGTGACTTTCTTCACCCTTAGAATAGTCCATTATGCAACACCTTTAGGGTCTCATGTTCATAAGCCAATATTTGGTATGATAGACTCATTAGGGTTCTTATCAATTAGGCGGCTCTTTTTACCACCTTTTACCATACACCTTCTTCATTACTTGTTGATTCTCCCTATATAGTAACTAGACCATCGACACCTACATTTTAAAAGACTTCCTCTTTCACCTAAACTCAACCATGCCTAAAACCAAGACTCAACCATGCCTATGACCTAGACTCAATCATGCTTGAAATCTACCAACCCATTCCTCTACCTTATCATATTCTTCCCTAGCTTATGGGAGAACTACATCGAACCTGAGGCCCCTTTTCACTGGGGCTATGTAGGTAGCACTCCTAGGGCATGGGGCCCTTGGAGGTTAGCTCAGCCACTCTTACCCTAAACCATTTTCCCCACATATTTTCTATTAACATTCTACCGTAATTAATTTCCATTTTTTATAACACTTGGAAAATTACTACACATACATATCTACCATGTTATCACATCATAAAAACATCTAATCAATCATTTCACATTTCCATAATATCAAATATTTTGGAAATTTACACCATAACATACATATAACTCATCATTTATTTCCCATGTTACCAATAACTTGGAAATTAAATCAAAATTAAAAACAAGACTCCATCATGCCTAAACTGACCTGACTCCACCATGCCTAAACCGACTGACTCCACCATGCCTAATCCACTTAGTTTACATCCATATACAAATAATAATAGAAATTCCAAAACATAAGTGCATTATCCATAACCATCGATCTCACCATCTATAAATAAAAAGTAAACATCCAAATGTATCCATCCATTTATACATTGATACTATAATGCATGATAAAATAATATAAGTCTCTTAAAAATCTAATATAGAGCCTCATCATCTTCACCACATAGGCGGCATATGATCAAAAATATCAAAAAATATCATGTATAACCTCACTATCATCGACACGTAGGCTGATATATATAAAAAAAAATCAAAATGACGATGTAAAGAGACATCAATTGTCGACCCATCTGATGTCCAGGCTGGTCTCATATGTCTCCTCCTCCTCTCCTCCACCCGCGCCCTGCCAACATCTCTCCACCCTCCATGGGTCTCAATCCAACCTCCACTTGGCTTGTAGTTGGGTCAGGCCTCCGTGTAATAGTGGCCTCACCCTGACCTTGTCTCTATGCTCACCAACCCCTTGTACTCTCTGCACTATGTGTGTGGGATCTCGTCCTCTCACTCGAGGCATGCTATGCCCTGTACTCTGCATAGGAGGGGACATCTATCCCGACAAGTAGTCAAGTGATCTGATAGTATCTGGCCTCATTCAGGGCATCCCTGAATCTCGCCATCAACACTATCTATGGTGGTGCCATAGGTCTCACAAAGAACCTGCGAGCTTTGTCCTACTAATAATGGCCTCGGCCCCTGTCCCTATGAACCCTACCTTCCTCCCTTCCATGGAAACCTATCCGCTATTGCTTGTAAAATGGGACCCTATCCCTGGGCCTATGAGGATGCATGTCTTTGTTACCTAGGCTGTAGGGCCACAATGATCCCGATCATGTGTAGTGGCCAACTAACCCTGTAGACTGCTACATATGCCTGTAAGGAAGCTACCTATCCCCCATCACCATTCCCACCTGTGACGGGTACGTATCCCCTGTGCAACCTGACCTGGGATACCACCTATACCATGTAACATGACAACCTATGCCTCTATCCCGCTAGCTACCCCTGCACTACTCCTAGCTATGTCAAAAGGGTAACCACCTACCCATGTAATGTGTCCCTCTAAACTATAATGGTGGCTAAGTCAGGCTTCCCTGGCCTCGGTGGTGCTTCCCGTAGTTGTGCTTCCCACCACTACCTATATTGGTCCGTAACCCTGGTGCCATCAATCACTCTTGGGTCACTACTGCTCCTCCTTCCTTATTGGCACCATCGGCTATGGTAGAGGCATATGCCTTCCACGTCGTCTCTCTTTTACTATTAGAATGATGGAGGCACATCTGGGCAGCCCAAATTATCATTTAAACCTATCAATAGGTGTCATCTCGTGCTCACTCGGTATGGCATCCCTCTATCCATATGAGCAGCTGTAGCTCATCTAACTCCATGCCATGTTCTGTATGAAGGGAAGCCAACATACGACCTCTAAATGATGTCCACCTCCTATAATCCCTCGAGTACGCACCTTTGTATTGTGCTACATCATGTGCAGCCATGCCTCTCCTCTAACTAGTACCCAACACATGTAACCAACTTAGACCAAGCCCGCATCAAATGCATCAGGCCAAGGAAAACTAACTGGATGCACACATACGATGTGCTCATATGCCCAGCAGTGAAGAAGAAATGTACAACACAAACTAAACCTCTGTAGCCTCCCATAGGCCCATAGCTCTCTGTATAACTACACCAAGAATGTTGGTGCCCAAAAAAGGACATGTCTATCCTCCATCATGTCATGGAGAACCCCCATCAAGCACTCATGGGAATCTCCCACCCTCCACATCTGGTAATGTAAAGCAACACACTACCTCCATGATCAGGATAACCAACCTCATCTCCTGAGGATGGGCCACATACATGTCCCCATAGCTCAGGCTCTCATGCTATGGTACCTCATCTCTGCCATCCCCTCTCCAAACACCACCAACATCAGCTCCTTTGATGCCTATAATGAAATATAATAAACCTTCTCTCCCACTATAGGTAGCCACAAGATCCTGTATACGTCCTCTAGGGTGATTGTGATCTCACCTGTTGGTAAATGAAATGTGTTGGTCACTGAATCCCATCTATCGATGAGTGTGACCATCAAGCTTGAATCTCAAACTATATGTTTTTAGTGTCAGATTACAATCAGGATGATGTCTGTCACATGCCTCCACTCCTCTGTAGTCACGCTCGACTATACCGCTAGCAACAGAGGCGGTATTCATCCCTCATCCACAGTTGGTCCCTAGCATGCATCCAACAAACCACAACATTGTTAAGCCTTGACCATACCCAACATATCTCTTAACCAACCAACCTATTCCCAAGACCCTTACTACTTACTACCCCATAACCACATCCCAACCCTAAAGACTACCCTTTTCCCCATCCCAATTTCACATCCCTCAACTTGTACCTATTTGTACCTATTACCCTACCCATTCTCAATAAACCTACCTTTATATCTCATTGCCTATCTTTCCCTCCCACCCTATCTCATTTATTACCCTATTTTCCCCTAGAGACGATTAACATCGGTCACTATTGACCAGCATTGATCGCCTAATAGTTGGACTGATCGATCTTTGGCTAAGGTTAATTGATCGACGCCAAGGCTAACCCTTGACCGACCCTTGTCGTTGGTCACATCACAACGTCAAAATCTGCAAACCCCTACCCTACTTTTCAAAAATTCACAAAAACTGACCTAAAAACCTACTCTAACCCACCCAAACCTATCCTAGCTTCATTCCCAACCCTATTTAACCTACATTGGACCTTCCCACCCCTCATTTCCTTCATTTTTACCCATAATTTCAAAAATTAACATTACACCCAAATTTTACACAAAACCGATTTCAACAAACTATTTCAACAACAAATGTGTAGATCGGATAGAATCCTACCTCATCTCGGTGTCATCGGCATGGTGGTATGTCTAGATGCTTGCGCCGATGGTCCACCCAAACCCTCTCCGCCTCTGCCATCACCAAATCAACTCCCCACCTTGCAACCAATCAAATCACTTGACCCGATCTCGTGGATCCGACCTACCGAATTCCAATCACCCGCTATGAGGCTCACTAACTCAGCTCTCTATCTTATTCTATCACTTTCTAACTTTCCACCTCTCCTCTATCATTTTCTACATTTGAAAATGACAAATGATTCCATAAAAAGTGGAATTTTCCTTTTTATTAACCCTAACCCACCATGACCGATGTCGGTCATACCAAACTGACGTCGATTAAGTTTTAACCGGCATCCATCACCTGCTATTACCCTTTTTACCCCATTTTTCCCATTTTGACCTCACTTCCTCACTGCCCGATATCCTTTGACCTCACCCACACTTATGACAACCTACCCTACAAGCACCAACTACCCCTACAGTTCCTTAGTTGCGTCTTTGGATCTATTATTTACCTATACCTTAGCCTTATTCGTGTCATGACCTATTTTCCTGAACTTGACCTACTTGGTGTGACCATTAACCTTATGTACTCGTTATACCTTGCGATGTTGTTACCTATGTTGTTTTAGCCTAACAACCATATGTTGCCTAATGCCTTGTCATTTATCCCAACCAAACCTTTGGTGTATTGGAACATACCTAAACATTCCTGCACCTAACCTACATTGTGTTTCTGGACCATATCCTATGCCTTGGATACTTGAATCACTTCACCCTTGTTTAGATAAACCTATCGACCTTGGACGATGTAGAGTTTGCAAGATCTTCAACCTGGTACCATGTTGCAATCTATACATGTGCGTGTATTTGATTGTCATTACCCATTACCCAATTTTGACCCCGACCTATTACCTATTACCCGATTTAACCATTACCCATTCCCAATTTGACCCCGCCTATTACCTATTACTTGAGTTGACCATCACCCTTTCCCATAGTACTCATACCCTTCCCCACCTACCTTCATTTCCACCAACTACACATTTGTCAAACCACTCACCAATTCCGTATAACACCTCATCAATTCCTAGTTTGAGGGGGATCACCTTCACCCACACATGTGGTAATCACTTCTAGTTTTTTTCAGCGTTGCTTACCAATACAAGCTACGCAACAAAAAGGGGAAAAATGTAGACACCAAATTTGGTTCACACTCCCCCTTTACCCCACATATATATTAATTTAATTACCTACAATTAAATTAATGCCCATTCTCACAATATCCATTATTTAATTACCTTAATTGAACTAATTTCCACCTCACCTAGACACCTCATCATAGACCTATTCTTAGCATGTTTCCTTTTAACTAGGACTCAATCTCCACTTACCATAACTAACTAAGACTTAGTCTAACCCTAACACTAAATGCCTATTCTTCCTCTAACCGCATGCACACTTACTTACGTGGAAAATTCCATTTTGGATCCGTAACAACAGGATAGAACTGGCCAAAAGATAGCCAAGATTTGCTATTTTGGCAACCTAGGATATCTCGCCTTAACCAATGCCGGTCACCCTAAACTGTCATTGGTTACCATATATTCACTTTGGTAACCTTGTTCTAGAGGTTGGAAGAATTATTTGAGTTTTGGAGAAGAGCAAGCACACACCAAAGCACTCTTGCACATCCAGACATCCTAAACCAACACCAAACACTGATATGAAGGGCAAGCATTCACGGTAACATTTCAAGAAGCATGACTATGGCATTGATTTCCAGTTCCACATATCAACCATCACCTCTATCCAACCACCAGGTCTGCAAGTACAAGTAAGTGCATTTGGATCTGCATCTTTCCATACTTATTTAGATCAGTTTCTTTATCTCTGTTTGAGGAGTCCTAGTCTCGTTTACATCTCATCACCTCTCACCTTCCTATAAATCCCTCCATATAACCACTTACAACCTCCTAGATCTCCATACCGACTCTAGACATCTCGAGTATCCCTAGCCTTTGTTATCAACCTCACCATTATTTGTCTATTCTCTGTGCAATCACATAGAATCATTGAAAGTAAACTTTATTGAGTCTCTATCAGCCCAACCCTACCGATGCCTTTGGTTAACCTAAACCATCATCGGTATCCTCTCAATCGGCATCGGTCATACCAGATGATGTTAATCTCTCTGTATCTGGTAAATCTTCTGTAACAACAACCTCATAACATTCACCCAAATAACCCAAACCACTCAAAACTTGACCCTGACCTATCCCAACCACCTTATTCACCTGTCTAACTTCCAAATCTGATCATAACCTATCATGTTAGATTAGATTTGATTATTTTACTTGAATGAGACACCTAAATCATATCAACTATAGTAGGATATTATTGGTTTATGTTATTTCTTGCATTAAGTTGTGTTAAACAAGTGGATTGACAACCATCTAGGAAGTATCACACTTCCCGGATCTAGCAGCATGCGCTAGGAAGTCCACTGACATATATTGTTTAATATTCTTCTTGTGGTATTGTTTTGTATTCGTAGGTAGTTCTTACTAGCAAAAGGAAGTTCTTGCAATCAACCTTTGGATCGGGAAATTAGAACGCACACTCTACCTTCCACCTTCATTCACAAGTATTCCTCCTCATCCTTACCCTATCTATTTTTCTCATACGTATGCAACTTATCGGTGAAACATCATCTACGACATTACCAAGTCAAAGTACATAACCGCATCTCAAAAATCAGTCCACCCTCTTCTCCTATCAAGTCCTCTACAACATCATCAATCCCATCTAAGTTACTACCACTAAATATTCCTCCCCATCATAATCCTCTTCTATTTCCAGTTCATTTTGTCAAAGAAAATACTGCACATACGATGACTAGGACACATTTCAAATTCTCGCCACCATTGCATGGTCCTACTATTGCTTCACCTTCCATTTTGTTAGACCTCTCTCTTTTCACGACATAGAAAATAATCTCCCATAATGGAAACATATATCTTGCGCCACCGCATAAATATCCATCATACACACACTTGGGGGCATCACACTTATTCTCCCCTTCTAGCACTATCAATTGTTTCTAGCATGTCCTATCACACTTAATGCTCTACACTTCATGATTCATCTTTCTTAGCACTTTTAAACCCTTTGATACATGCATTGTATCATCATTACCTGATGACGCACTCTCGTGTTATGGTTCATAGTTGACTATTGAGGAGCACACTACACACTACACGCTACACGCTACACGCTACATGCTACACGCTACACGCTACACACTACACGCTACATACTACACGCTACACGCTACACACTACATGCTACACGCTACATGCTACATGCTACACGCTACACCCTATATGATACATTCTACATGCTACATTCTACACGCTACATTCTACACACACCGCACACTACACACTGCACACTGCACACTTCACACTACACACTGCACACTGCACACTGCACACTGCACACTACACACTGCACACTACACACTGCACACTACACATTGCACACTACACACATCACACACTCATGACATCTCTCTTTATGTATAATTTATTCTACGCATTTAGGAAAAATATTTCTTAGCTCTACTTCTACACCCTGTGGTCATTAACCTACGATGCACTCTAGTTCCACAGTTCATACTTGATCTGCGAGGGTGTACATCTCAAATGGACCTCACCAAACTCACACATTAAATCACTCACTCACTCACTACACTCTATGCTTTATCGATCATATATTTCTAGCACACACAACTCAGACCATTTCCGATGACATACTATTGTTCTACGGTTCATTCTTGATTTCCAAGGGGGCATGTATAAATGAACCTCATCTCATGTAAACTCATTCAAATTTTCTCGGGGCACACATCTCGTATCACACTCATATTGTATTCCATTCTATCTTATCCACAACATATTGCATATCTTGGTCACATTTACTCTTGCTTACTTATACTTACATGATACATCTTGATTACTATGTTAGCTAGATATACTTTATGTCATTATCTTTTCTATTTACACATGCACGTTCATTTGCTTTCTAGTTATGATCAAATATTCTATAGATCGATACACGCAACATGGATACATGGTGTAGTACCTCATACCAGATCTCACATCGGCTCTTGGGGACATCAAGGTTTGAACACTACAAGTGATATTGTTTCATTTTTCATAACACATCATTATCATATTAGATACGCTTTGACATGCTTTTTTATCTCTTTAACATACTAATGGGTGCTTCATGTGTAACATTTATCTTGCAGGTATATTTTCTACGATGGTTGTATATTTCTTTACTTGCTACTATTTGCCTTTAAATGCCATTGTTGCGGGATTTTCCTATGTCTTTCTTTTTCTCTAATTTTTTGATTACTTGCGGTCTTTGTGGCCTTGATTGTCTTGTGACATTGTGAATGATGTACCATGTTTTAAACCCACCTTTACGATCTTATTTGTCTTCTTGTGTGTTTACATTATCTTCTTGCATGGTTAGCCTACACATCATCTTCTACATGCGTCTTTATCTTATTTACACTAACATTTTTTTCTAGCCACTTTTGTTTGCATGGGCCTTGGTTTTTACCAAGTGCACTCCCTCCTCTATACATAGAACAATTTCAACATAACGGTTGGTCCTCCTTTGGGCTGCATACTCCTCAAAAACATCTCATGTACCCCAAATGGGGGGGTATAATTTGGGTGAATTAGTCACCCTACACAACAGTTCATAGTCATCACACAACATGGTTCATTATAGGTATAACATAATCATCGGTCATAGTAATGGCCCGAGATCTTACTTGGGTCCTTACCACATCACAAAAACCAGCACCCAAACCAATATGGTAGTGCCTAGGTGCCCTTGACACTTCCTAGATGCTTGTGACCAAGGGAAAGTTACACAACATTTGTTATTTCATTACATTTCTCAAAGCACTTCACACAATGGCTTTTACGGGACAATAGTCCTTCAACACTCGACATACATGCACCGCACAACATTTTCTACTTTCGCATTGGATCAAACTGTTTGAAACAGATCAAATTTTTACACGCCATATGAAGTGGTGTTCACATTACAGGAATCAGTTAAAGGTTGGAGGATGACACAAGACTTTTATCCTTACACTTATTTCATTTCTTGGTGTGATATTTCCCAAAAACTCACACACAACACAAATGGCATGAGATTTGTAACATCCTCATTTTAGACAATAGAACAAGTCAATTTTTTTTTATGCTTCCTGGTTCTAAATACATAATTTAGAACTCACAAATCGAATAACCATTCATATAACAGATAACCATATGCAGCTGTAATGACTCGGAGTACCTCCGATCTATTCATTCCATGACTCGGTAATCTACCGATCTATTCATGAGTAATAAGAGTTGGCGTTATTATTTAACACATCACTCTTGCGGTTCTCTTCCCTATTCTGGGATTCAGAATGCTCTGTCCAAGGAACCTAACTGAATAACTGTTACCATTATTCATCGGCATCTCATCCCTTAGACCAGGTGACTCAGGACAACGCAATCAGTAGCTTGCGATACTTTGGCCAAAGATTTGAAACATACTGCTTATGTCTCGTATTCCTTAACGGCATACTCGTCAATCTGGAATACGTCCTTCACCCCATTCCTATGTTATGTAGAATGTCTTATACCGACTTCTGTCAGTCCCTATTATCCCAAGTTAATCACTCGGGAATGGATTAGTAAGGTGACCACGTTATATGGATGCTCCCGAGGACTAGGGATAAGATGACATACTGGGTCAATCCTAATTAAACCAGTGTGTCAAGATACCCCGAGTCTCCTAGGCAGCCATATAATGCGACCACATACCTAATCGGTCCCAAAGTAACTTGTACGAGTTAAAAGTGTAAATCTTAACGATCAATGCAAAGGATGTCGTCATAAGTCACCTGCATTGTGGTATCTTCGAGAAGATCCTAATCTTCTTGAAGGTACAACCCTGCAGTTGTCTTATGCCGTCAACCTTTAAATCTGCCTCGAAAAGATCTACTTATTAATAAGCGTTACGCACATAGAGTTAGATTAAATTAAAAGACGTTCCCCAAAGGTTAGCCTTTCCCGATCCTTGGATTCTTCTTCATAGGATGACCTTTCGCAATAAAACCCATTACACAGAGGAGTTATTAAGACCAAGGTCTCATCACGGAGTTCATAGAATATACATAATTCTAAAACAACGGAATTGGACAATATCTCATAAACTTCACATGAGATTGCCATCTGAACCCCATTAGGTTTATATCAGTTCTCATAACTGAATTTATATCATACTTATAAGTATCAAATATAAATGATTCAGAATCCAATTAAATGTTGTCCTGTCATAATCAGGACTAGGGATTAATAATTTAATTCAGTTTGTTTAGCATTCTGCTTAGGTATATTTTAACCCTATCTTCCAAAAAGATAGTTACCTAAATTTCAATTTAGCTTCTGATAGAACATACCGGAACTGCTAAACAATCATAAGAATTCAGTCTTATATTCTTGCAAAGCTTACATTGATAATCACAAAAGTCTCCAAATTATATAATAATAACAATGCTCTTTAGATCATTTGAACCGAAGAAGGTCAAACTATCAAGATAAGAATATAGACACATAAGTAACAATATCAATTTCCATTCCTTTCAGAACTAATCAAATACATTTTATGCATTCAGCATACTTGATACAATACTCAACGGAAGAAGAACATCTTTCCTCTTATAGTACATTTAAAGAAATTCAAACTGAAATTCTACTTAAAATCAAATCTAAACAATCTGATCATCCTATCAGATCTGCATGCTTTTACCACTCACGGAAACCATCTGCAAAAATAGTCAACATGGGTCAGTTCGATGAACTGAGCATGATAAGCACTAACTCTTAAAACAATTGCAATCCACCAACTGTTTTCATTAAACAACCTGTTTAAATGAGATCAATTCACCAAACAAGTATACATATTTCAGACTATGCTGATGTAATACAAAAATGACTACAAACATGTAACTCTATTATCGTTACAGAATAGTCCTAAATACTTCCCAAATATTTCATCACAATATTAGAAATCAAGAAGAACGAAAGTATCCAAATCATTTATCCATCTGAATTCCAAAAACAGCAAACTTCAGACAGATCATTTCCTTCAACAGTAAAAGGAATATCATTACAAATCATGATTCCATAAATAGGATCAAAACAGTTCCAACGGTTAGATAAAAATATCAACATATATTTTCATAACAGAAGAGAAAGAAAACAAGTCATACAAATTTCCCTTCAACAAGTTCATGACTGTACCATTTCCTTAAATGGAAAACATTCACCTTACATGCATACGAAAAAGTCAGACGAGTCACAAGAAGAATCACTGTTTTGTTAACATCAAATATAACAAAACTTCTGTACAGTAGCTATCACGCCAACAGTGATGACTATCAACCAAACAGACTCCACATGACCTGCCACATGAAACAGCCAACAAGAAGATATTCCCCACATCGCCCGTCGAGGTGCAGTCGACGGCTCATAGTTCAGTCAAGCTCAAGGCAGGATAGTCATGCAACAGAATACGTAAACACGACTACAATCCCATACATTAACCTACAGTCCCCTTCTAGTTCATAATAAACACTACAAGGCTTTCGGACCCAAGGTCGAAATCAAAGAGCTTCAATTATTCGCAGTCAACAATAGACTCCCTAGCATTGAGCAATAGATGTTTCCCTAAGACAATGCCGAGGTAATCACACAGAATTCCCGCAACAAGCACAGCCTCAAACTGACTGGAATATACAGAAAGTAAACATAACATGTCTATTCTCATCTGGACGCATTCAGAGTTTAAAGTATGATATTCGCGTCTCACTTCAACAGAGCCAGGACACATGATAACTATCCATACTCACGGAACTTCCACAGTGACAAAAACAACAGTGTACCAAATCAGGTTTACTTTGAGGCAAAAATACAGGTTACCCTCCAAGATTCAACTGAATCCGAACAACAGTAACAAGATAAATAAATTAAATGATTCCATCTGTGCCAATCAATGGTACACATTTAAAAATCAGGCAAAAGTAAATCTAAATACTGATTTCAAAACAAGGAATCCGACTGAACCCTTATCAATTTTTCGCACAAGTTTGCACAGAATGAAAACGTAAAAATACACCCAAAGAGTCTGTACCACAAAATCCTTGCAACACGAAGGTATTCTTACAAAATAACAGAGGTCGTAATACATGTTATTCCTTCAAGTCTCTGGCACATCAATTACCAATATTCAATTATATTTAGCTTCAACAGTGGTCCAAATATATGAATCATTCAATCGACTTCACAGAGTCGTTTCGATTACAACAAACATAAATATATACATATTGCATACTGTCAACGGGTTGAAACCCATAACCACAACCAACATTTATCACGACAGAGCTTACAAATAGTTCAATAAACTGAGCAATCAAACAAAAGTCCATCAGTATTCCTTTCTACGAGTAACCACAACCAGCATTGATGGCAAGTATCAACAACAAGCATCGACTACGAAAATCAATCAACAAGCATCACAGTAGCCTGAACCCAGCAAGGGAATCATGCACGGGTTCTCACAGAGCAGGATAAGTACCCTTCAAGCATACGTTTCACAGGCTTACGCCGGAATGTAAAACGTAATAAAACAGAATAACAGTTCGAAATACAACACACACCCTTCAAGGGTTAAATTTGAAAATCGAACAGCAAGAAGATACAGTAACAAAATCACCCGTAACTGCCATAAAATCATCTAAACCCATAAATCATTTGAACAGAGTTGTTCTAATGAAATCACTTGAAAGACAGCAAGATTTTTAAAGGTTAGGGCCTAACATGCCTGGATATTTGCTTAAAATTTTGAAGCAGACCACTGAAAGAGCTCAAACCTTCTCCTTCTTTTCCAAGTTAGATCCACCAACAGAAATTTACTATTTCCATGACTTATGTATTTTCCTTGCCAGAGGAAAGAGCTAGTTACGCTCATACTTGCCATGCAACACCAAGAAGACTGGTGCGAAGAACCAGTGAACAGACGGAAGGAAAACCGGAGCGCATGCAAAACCAAACAAACAATCAACTTTCCATTTTGCATGCTTCCCCAAGAAATCCGAGCTCGAAGCCCGAGTGCATTGATTGCATTAATTCCCAGTTTCCCGCTCAAACTCCACTGCCACCGACCGCCATAGTTGGCGATAGACAAATGAAATTCCAAGACCATTTCCAATTTTGGCGACCTGCCACGTCGGCTCAAGATAGCCGTTATAAAACCTCCACCATATTACCTGTCTTTCATACTTATCCACGCATTTAATAACATAGAAACTGCCGCCCATGGTTCGCACCCCTTCCATAGGTCCCCTTATTCTTTGCTCAATAGTTAGGTTAGTAACTTAGGTTAGGATTTAGGATAACACCTAGTCTAACCACTTAGCACAAAGATACTAACTTAGAACATTAGCTCATAGCCTAGGTCTAGGTTAGATTAACACTAATCTAACCCCTAGGTTAAGTTTAGTTTTAGGTTACTAACATTAATAATTCCTGTTAGGTCTAACATTTCATATACTCAGAAAAAGACCTACAACATGCATTCTCGAACAGGGTTCACTCCTGTACTGCCATTAGGCTATGGAATTATATGCAACAGAATTATTACCTGGTCCACGACCAAGACCTTCCAGATATACTTCGATATCGGGAACCATTCCATTTCACACGATCAACCTGAGTTAGACTCGGGATTGGCTTTATTCAACGAATTCAGACCTTGCAACCTGTGAAAGGTTTATAATTTTTAATTCATCATGAAAAACTTAAAGCACCACTTGGATCAATACCACTGATCCAAGGCTAGGTCTTATAGATGAATAACTTCATAATTCGTTCCGAGATCAGATTAAACTCAGATGTAAAATGAAATAAATAAAAGAGTCTAATCATATTCTGACTCAGTCAAAGATCTGCAATCTGCAAAGAAGATACAGTACATATCAAGCATGACTTCTCAATCAAAGGAACACATCCTTTTTACAAAAGAAATCACATATCAACACTTGTATGCTTAGGAGGAAGTAACAATAGTTCAGGGTGTTACAAGATTGCCCAAAAAAATCATTCTTCTACATCATCTTGGGATCCTTTCTATCTCATTCACTCATCATGGATCAGGTGCACATGTTCCTTTTTAAATTTTCACATATTTCTTACATAATTTTACTCGTTTTGATCATATACATGCATATTTGACTACTTGATCATTCTTCTCTTTTGCAAGTCCATCCTTATGGGAAGCGATAGTCACATCACATCAACAACATCAATCACAATCAACACATCAACAACAATCAACATTAACAACATGTAAAATCATGACATCTACACATACACTCTCACCCTAGGGTCATCATCATCACTTTTCACTTCCTCTTCTCTAGTTTCCATGCTTCACATTTTTAATCATTCCATGCTTTTCCTTATCTCTTGGCACGCTTTCACCATCAATATACATGGTTATCAGGTACACATATCTTATCTAATTTATGTTATCAAGCATTCTCTCAACAACATAAAGTGGGGAAAATGTAGACACTAAATCACACACTTTGGGTATCTATCTAGTCCTGATCACATACTACTATTCATATGATTCCTACATGATAAAATTACTAATTGATCCCTTTATTTGGCCATAATTTCTTGCTTTCTTCTACTTCTATTGATCTTACTCTTTTTCTAGCCCAATATGTCTTTTCATACTTCAGGATTTCTCATCCTAGACACCGGCACCCACCAAGATGCCAAGATGCAGGGTGCCCTTGTGCCCTCTGGGCACCCCATCCTCTTTATAATTTTTTCACATCTTTTGGGTCCTTTCTAGCCATTTGGGCATATTATATTTTGGTAGTTGGCATTTTATGGTTAATTAAAAAATTTAAGAAAGGAAATCATATAAATATAAAGTTATGTGATCATAATAAAGGACAAAACACTAAGCATTAACTATCACCACCTAAGGTTACATTCAAAGGCCATTATTAAGAGCATTCAAGCATCGACATAATATCCACACACAAGGGAAAGGGACTAATACTTCTACATACACACATATGATGGGAAGTTCATTCTTACATATACACATCTATCTACATTTTCTACATCTAGCTATTGCTCGCTATTAAGTGCGACATGCATGAAAGCAACCTAGAGCACATTTCCGCACACACACATACAACTAAATTGGGTCTAAGATGTAGTGCAATGCTCAGTTGTAAGTTCAGTTGTTTGATAGTGAGAACAATTTGACCCCCATTTACATTATTTTATTTTTGGGATTTTATGCATTTTGGGTTTTACAGGTCATTTCTTCATTGAAGGTTACAAGTGACATCTACAAACTTGGTGGAACATACTAGAGAAATAAGTGAAGGAAAACGAAGATATCGTGACCCAATGAAACTAATTTTCAAATATTCTTTGCATTCAAGAGTGCCCATAACAAGTCTACATTTCCCAGGCGCTCCTAACCATCCATAGTACCGCATGGTCTAGCATGTTCCAACACATCTACATTTTTAAGGCTTCTTTGTGACAGGATGTACTGTACTTGAGATCTTCCCGGTTTGTTAGTTATGTATACCTTTGGGATCATAGAAAAACAACTAAGTCATTCACCTCCTCATTTTCACTTAGGGTTTTAAATCTCAATTTCTTATTTTCTTGGGTCTATTTTGTACTTAATTTCTTATTCATTTACTACTACATTGCAATTAGATTTAGGCATTTATAAATTCTATATTTGCTTAATTAGATGGCGGTGAGAGAGTAAGACTCAAATGTAGCTAAAATATCTTTAACAAGATTATTATATGGTACTAGATGTTCCTCTTTTGTGTGATACTTGTCATTAACTTGATTAATAATGAGTTTTGAATCACCATGTATGTGGATATTTTGAATAAGGAGCTTCTGAGTGGTGGTGAGGCTGAGAATGAGGGCTTCATACTCAACAATGTTATTGGTGCATGAAAACCCTAAATATTATGCAAAGGAGAGGTGAGGACCATGTGGAGTGATAAAGAATATCCCAACCCCATCACTAGAGAGGCAACAAGACCCATTAAAATACATGGTCCAAGTGTCGGTATCTCGAAAATAATCACAAACATGTGATGCATCGAAAGAGGTGCCTCAACTAATTGATCAACAATAACTTAGCCTTTGATTACTTTTTGGGGAATGAATTTGAAGTCAAACTCTATAAGTAGCATGACCCATCATGCCAGACATCTTAAGAGATGTGTGTGGGACAAGAGGTAGCATAGAGGATCTACCTTGGTGATTATATGAACCTCATTATTAAGAAGGTAATGACACTTTTCTACCATGAAGACAAGGCCAATGCATAGTTTCTCAATGTAATCGTAGCATTTGTATTTATAAGAGAGTAAAGTTTAACGGATGTAAGAGACAACCCTATCATGTTGAGAATCATCGTGTTACACTAGAAGGGATTTGTATGTACCCAAAATTGTAGGGTATTACACCACTGGAAAGATGTTACACATACCCCAATGATGATACTGAGTCTCCTCGCAAGGTGTTTGGGATCCAGAAAATCTCACCAAGTATACATTTGTATCTTGTATGCCTCACCTAGCCTCCGTGTGCTTTGTTCTTCCCTCTCCCCCTTTTTCCTTACATTTTGGTCTTAAGTGGTGAGACCCCTGCCCTGCTTGGGCGGCGGTCACGTGACCGCTGCTCAAGATAGTGCAGCGGTCTTGTAACCGCCACCTGCGCAAGGCGGCAATCGTGCGTGTTTTCCAGAAAGTTCCAATGATCGCGTCAAACGTAAAATTTCAATTTCTATCTGCATTTTTCAGCTACTTTTCTTTGCATTTATGTTTTGGCTGCCCTGTGAATAGTTTTTACTTTGTTTAATGGTAAAAGAGTTCCATTCCAAGTTACCTTCTAGTGAATGCATTTGCTATAAATAGCCAACTTGTTTTCAAACAAATGGCCCCTCTCCTTCTTTGTTTAATCATTCAGTCTTTTGAGTTTCTTGCTTAGAATTCCAATAGTTTCATGTTTTGCATTCATTGTTGGTCTTCCTTTGCTGTTTAGACGTCATTTGATCTTCTTGTTTCAATCTTGCTTCATTGCTGTTCCATGCAAGTTAGTTTAAAATAATTTAGTTTCATTCTTAGATTGGAATCCATTTAGAGTTGCAGGTTTTGTTTAGTCACAAAAGATAGTTTCTATAACTCTCGGTGCATTTGTGTTGTATTCTGTGATAAATCCCTTTAGGAATTGCATAGTCAAGCTATGTTCACTTGCACTATCTCTCTCATATTCGCATTATATTTGGTCTATATCCAAAGCTTTCATTGTTCGAGTACCTTATTCTACTGATGCTATCATATACATGCTTTTCTGGATTCAAGAGAACATGAAGGAATGAGGAGATCACACTGAGGGGATGAAGTCACACATAACTGGATTTACCACTATTTTGTAAACTCTAGGTTTGAGCTATCAAAGTTCTAGTTACAACATATCAAATAGAGTAGTAAATTATTTTATTTCAGTCAAAGCTCACTCTCAATATCATCAAAGAAGCTATGGGGATTGATAGTTTCTGAGAAACTATGATTCATTCCTCACTTATGAGGTAGGATCGAGAGTCTTTCAATTTAAAACAATTAGTTGCTTAGATATTTAGGATAAATTCACAACTGCACAGGAAAATAGCTACACTGAGCTACTTTGTTTGTTTTAATTTACATTACTAGATTAGTTGTCCATTTTCTAAATATATTAGAATAGCTGCTCTTTTAATTTTGTTAAAATACTTCATCGAAAATATAAAAATAAAAGAATACATGCATAGTGTAGATACATCTTTCATAATTAGTTTATTAATTTTAGTTAAAAGTTGAATCATTTTGCATGAAAATCATGGGACCTAGAGAGCCCAGAGAATACATATTTGAACCAATAGTGCCTCAACCAAATCTCCCCACAATACTAGCTTATATAGATCAAGACCTTAGGGTATAGGTCTTTCAAGCAACAATAAACCTATGAGCAATTAGTGAACAACTGAGAGAGTTAAATATTGAAGATGACAAGGCATACACATTTTAGTTAAATCATCCTAACTATATATTACCTTGATAGGGCATCCATATGACTGTACAAGGACTCGAAAGAGAATAAGTATTTGGTTGCGATCCTTTGGTTCCAAAACCTAATGCAGGAGACCTCCTCGTTGACATAGATACTAGCTTACGCATTCAAGTTGCCAGAACACCTGTAAGGTATTCTGAGAAAATTACACAACTTCTAGTTCTAAACATAGAGGCTAAAAAGGTGTATGATTATTGGATAATCGGAAGGAGAGATTAACTCTTCACATGACCATAGGAGGTCCACCACAACCACAAAATTACGGTTGTGATCCACAGGTCCCACAACCCAATGGGCCTACTAATCAATCAGACATTGATACTAGTTTACGAACACTAGTATTTAGGTCCTCACCACTTCCACCAAATATTATTACATAATTCTCCTTATTAAACATAACAGCCAATCAAGCTAAGGATTTCTGGACTAGACCAGAGAATCATCCATAAAACCCCAGAGAATCCACTACACCTCCCATCACCATTTTCATGACCTTGTCTGGAAATATACACGAAGCACCTACAGGTCACTTCCCACATATCCAATAACCAATAAACAGGATCTCGGTAGAGCTCGACATTGATTGGAGCCTTGAAAAACTATTATATCCGAATAATCCATTACACCAATTCAGGTTAGGAGGGCCTTCTTTGCCTTAGATTCGCAGATTCCATTATTGCGTATTGAGGATATAAGATTACCCAACTAGTTTGTCTGTATCCATATATATTCCACATTCACTGGCCATCTCGGCATGACCTCGGGAGGTCGGGTACGAGGAAGAGTTACTTGTAGATTCCCATGCTTGCATGTCACTTTTCCATCATACGGGATCCTAAAACATGAAAAGTGGAAAAAATATATAACAAGAAAGGTCACTAGGTCTGTGAGAGGTACTAGGATAGGTAAATTTAAGAGGTATGATTTAATAGTATTGAATGCTCTTTGACAATGGTCGTCCCAAAAAGAATTAGTGTCTTTCTTCATCAAGCATGTGAATGGTTGGGTTTTGTTAGCAAGTCTGCGTAATAAAATAATGGATGGCTTGGATTTTTCCTTGTAGTGAGCGTAACTGATGCAAATTACAAGGTGGAGGAATTCTAATAATAATATGAATTTTATTGGAATCTTCAATTCCACATTGCGAGATAATGTACCCAAGGATCTTACCAATTGTAACTCCAAAACACACTTTTTGGATTTAAGCATACTTTATATTGTCGTAAACATTCAAAGAGTGTGTAGAGATCTTGAGCATGTGTATAATGATGTCGTGATTTGGAAAGTATATCATCAACATAATATTCAAGGATATTATGAATATAATCATGAAATATATGCATCATTTCTCAGTTGGTAAGTGGCCCCAATGTTTTTAAGGCCAAAGGGCATGACGAGTGTAACAAAATTTTCCATATGACGTAGTAAATGAAGTTTTTCCTAATTTTATGGGTTAATTTTGATTTTGTTGTAACCAAAAAATCCATCCATGAAAGAAAGGATATCATATCCAATAGTGGAATCAACAATGACATCAATGTGTGGTAGTGGAAAACTATATTTAGGACATGCCTTATTGAGATCCCAAAAATCGGTGCAACAATAGACTCGACCATTCACTTCATAACTTGTATCTTTGTGAGTGCTTGAGAAGGAAAATCATCTAATGTGAAAGTAATGTGATCTTCATTGAGAGATAGAGCTGAAGTAAACTTATGATACACATACTTGGGTGAAGTATGAGGATGAATATAAGTGTTAGCTAGATAAGATTTGAGTTTATTGACACAATCAAGATGATCCTACAAAAAGGCATGGATAGAGACATCCATGATGAGAGGATCCTAAGAAAATGAGTGAAAAAATAATATGAGGACTCAAGAGTGTTCGAATGAGACGAGTTCAGCAAATGATTTAAAAAATATTGAACTATGCTAAAACCTAGATATTTTAGAGTCACATGTGATAAATAAATATAAAAGTACAAATATGACACAAGAAATAAGCTAAATAAATATGAAACCCTAGGTGCGAGAGAGAGAGAGAGTAGAAGACTTAGCTGATTTTGCAATTGATCCCAAAGTATGCTAGATTGAAAGAATGATGAATAGGAGGAGGAAACTGTCACAAATGCACACGAGAAATTTTGTAATTTTTGGAATGAGTTGGACTAGGGCACTGGAATGGGTTAGGGGAACCTAGGTGCCCGAGACATTTGGTAGGCACATGTGATTGTGAAAATGGTCAAAAAATGATTTTTCTTGTGTCGCACTAATGTCACTAACCTTCAATATTTTTCTCCTATGTGTTCTTTGGATAATCACAGAATTCTCCTATTACCTATAAAACAAATGATCTCCTACAAAAACCCAAAACACATCAAATCCTAAAAATAAAAAGATGCAAATGGGTAGTCGGACTAACTGGTTGTTACTGATAGAGTGAACTTATAATCGAGTGATACAATACATATGAGACTCCATATAATTCTATGTACATGTGCATTAAATCTTACCCAAGGCAGCTCTTGTGCAAGATTCACTTGATATCAAACAATAAATAGATGTAGCAATGTATGTAGATGTGTGGATGGTAAAAAAACTTCCCCTCCTATGAAGTGTATGTAGAAAATGCAATCCCTTATCCCTTGAATGATAGATAGATGGATGATTAGATGCTCTTAGAATGCCTTTCGATGCAATCTTAGGTGGTAATAATAGATGTTTAGAGCTTGGTCCATTATTATGGTCACATAGGTTTGTATTTATATGATTCCCTTAGTTAAATTTTGTAATTGGAAACTAAAAGGATGACCCATAAGAAAACAAGATGCCCAAAAGATAAAAGAGGTGAGTAAGATACAAAGAGGTTGGGAGCACCTAGAGGGGACAAGGGCACTTAGGTACTGGTGTCCTAGCTAGACGCCGAGTGTCTAGAGTTAAGAAAGATAAAGCAATGAAGATCAAACTGGGATGTGGGGTGTGTAAGACTAAAGAGAAAACTAGAAAGATAGAAAATAGGCCAAAGATAGATGTCAATTACTATTTTTCTTGCTTAGGAATCATATGAATAATGGTATGTGATTAGGACCTAAAAATGTACCCAAGTGTGTGATTTAGTGTCTACGGTTTCAAAGAAAATCTACTTTTAGCCATCTCCTAAGCCCCTTTGAAACAAAAACTAATGTTAATGTTGTTTCTACTCTTGAAAAGATTCAACAAAAACCTCCAAAACATACATTTACTAAATTACCTTGTGCTCCACACATCCTATTACCTCACCTTATCAAGAGAAATCTTATTACACTTCCTCCTCCACTCAATTTGGACCCATCTCACCCTAAAGGATGTAATTATAATGAAAATACTAGATGTGACTATCATCAATGCATTGGGCATCCTACCGATCGATGTTTCAAACTTTGACATCTCATTCAAGATATTATTGACAACAATGCAATCGAGCTCCCTGATCCTTCAACATCTATGCCGAGTTAATGAAAACAAAAATCTCAAAATATTTAATGATCCTCTCCTAAGAATGACAAAGAAGATGCTAATTATTTGTCCAATCATACATATAATGTTTTTTGGGCCCCAAAATATCAGCTAAGTTCAAGAAGGCGTGTGGGTGCGTGGGATCTAGTTGAAGAAGGGTACACGGGTTGAAGGCACTGAGAGAAGGGTTCCAGTAGTAGGTTGCAAAAAAATACAACACACGTGTGCAAGACAAGATGAGTTTTGTACTTAGCCATATTCAGCACCCAGCAAAGCACATGTGAAAAGCATGACCCTTGTGGATAAGGTGCCAGCCTGACGACTATGGGATCAAAAGGGAATATTCTAGGCATGTGATGGAAGGTTCTAGAAGAGAATCATCATATAGAGTGGAGATCTTGGATTTGTGAAGGCATGCTCCCATGGAGGACCACTTTGACACTTGATGACCAATTTGTAACTTCTAGAAGGCATGGCGGTGGGTGCTAAGGTTATAAATACAAGTGCCCGATAGAAGAAAGCGAGAAGATCAAAGGAAAGAAAAGAGAGGCAAAGCCCTACAACACCAATATGGAGGATGTTATGGGTTAGGGATTAGGAGAGATCTATGAGTGATGACACATTTAGGGGGATGGGTTTTCATTATTCTTTGTAATATGATGAGAATAATATAGCTCTGATGCATGACTTGAGCTCTGCATAGTTATATGAGGATTTGTTATGACCTCAAGGGATATAATGTGGGTTATTGACTCTGTTAGTATGAATATAATGCTCTGTTATAAATCATCTATGTGTTCAGGAGTATAATACTTATGCATTTCCCTTCTGTATGAACTGTCTCCATATGCTGCTTGTTATTTCTCTTTTCTACATACAATGAGATGAAAACTCATTCTAAGTTCTTAAGAATATGGTATAGTTCTTTCCTATTCCTGCATTTGATTATTTGTCCTAAGATGATGCATTCTCATAAAAATCACATAAAGGAGAAACTCGGCACACACGTTTGCCTCGGGTGAGCACCCATTACTACTTTGGGTGATAGGTGTAGCGCATGGGATTAGACTATTAGTCTAAGGGTATAAAATATGACTACATTTTGGTTCCATTGCGGGACCTCTTTTCAAAGTTGTGAGAAATGGCATGCATCTTTGTCCCTGTGATGTGTGATGACAGAGTGTCGACCTTAGAAAGTGTTGAAACATGGTTCAAGAGCACGAAGGATAAGTTTTCTCAAAGATTCAACACTTGGACTGAGTTCGATGCACGTAGATGGGTAGAAGAGAACCTATACCATGAGCTATATGAGACATTATTTTTGCTTCCTAGTAGAACTATATGAATGGCTTTCAACATACGCATCCAGATCAAGTGGTACTATAAATCATGCGTATGGACCCAAGATGACTATCAGAGGTTGTATGATGCAGATCTAACTTGGACACATGTTGTTGATCATTGGTGGAAGAGGGTGTTGACCAGTTATACTTTAGAATATGCCATTTTAACATATTCTTTCCCATAAGTTGTTGAGTTTGAGTTTCTGAGGGAGCCTAGAGGATCATTTTTGTATGTTATTCCTTTGGCTATGAAGATCTTGGTCATTACTTTGAGTTTAGAAGTATTTCCCATAGATGAATAAGCTTCTCCGAGGCACTGGGAGAGGAAGCTAGGGTGGAGGAAGATGGTGGAAATTGCGGATGAAAAAGAAAGGAAGGAGAGACGACTCAATTATAGTGAAGCTCATGAAAGGGAGATGACTAGAAAACATGAGGTTGTAAGTGTGATGGATCTATGGAGGTAGACGTTGTGGGAAGGAGTTGAGGTTCATGCAGAGGATGTGGAACATGAGCAATATGTGCTACCCCATCTTGGCAAGCACGGGAGAGAAGCTCCTTCAGCTTCTGATGAGAGTTCGTTGTATGGAGAAAGAAGAGTCATTGGCGCACATCTAAACCCACCTAGCGACCAACCCCGGCACTTGGTTTTCTAGATCAAGGGAGAAGTATTGTTAACCCAGTTGGTATTGGTGGGAGTAATTGATCTGCACCCAAGAGATATAATTTTTTGTTTGGAACATCCATGGCTGCATAATCCATTCTTGTATTTGGGGGAATATTTGGACAAGGTGTAAGTACGCAAGCTTTGGGTATCGCATCTGGGAGTGGTGTGGGACATACAACTGGTAGTGGGACAATATCACAAACCATCGGCACATAGTTTAGTAGGACATTGGGAACCCTTGGCACGACCAATTCAGGCCCTTTGCTAACTATAGGAGGTGGATCTGGTGGGTCGGGAGGAATAAGACTTGGTGGATCTAGTGGATCTTGTGGAGGAGGAAACATCGGAAGGAACAAAGGCTCTGGACCGGGAGGACAAGGACCCCAACCACCTCCCCAAGTGTTTTTGAGATGTCTTTGCACTTACAAGACTATAGGGGTATTGAAGATGTTGTAGAGCATGTGCACAAGTGTGAGTTACTATGGCATGTGAAGGGGATCACTACCCCGAGTGGAAGGCAAACCAGTTTGTAATAACGTTGCAAGGGTGCACACATAGTTGGTATAGGAAGTATGAACCCCATCAGATGGTGGTAGACTACACCATGTTGAAGAACACCTTCCTAGCAGAGTTCCATATCCTAGAGTTTGAGTAGAAGAGAATTAATGCTTTTAAGGAGATCCGGTAGGGAAGCGAAAAAGAGTGTGTGGGAATATGACGTGCGTTTCAAGACTCTCTTGTCAAATATATCCTATAAAATTCATCCTTCTCAACATGCTCAATGGTTTGTTAGAGGATTGATAACACCATTTATAAGGGCTCTATTGCACAAGACTTTCTGACTCCACGTGAGGCATTGGAAGCTTCCTGCGCACCGAAGCTATCGGAAGAGTTGATACTAGTGTTAGTCCTTTTCTGGAGGATCAAATTACTGCAATGGCCAAGCAGTTGGAGAAGCTATTTGCAAACTCAGTGCATGAGGTTTGTAGTGGGATTTGGTGTACAAACTATGAAGTGGAGGGGCATGCAAAGGATATTTTCCCTCAGAAGTCGGTACATGCTATGGTGGTAGACTGTGAGATCTTCCATGGGGATCATGATGCAAGTAGGTGCCCTCTACTACAACACGTAATCCATAAGAATGTTTCTTGCTATTGCAAGATTTGTACCTCTACGACCCATGATACCAAGGATTACAGACTGATTGATCAAATCCATGATGTTATTGATCTAGGTGTGCACTAGACTAGCCTTGTAAGTAGTTCTAAGGATGATGACCATCATTATGAAGGGCATGCAAATGGAGGGGCACGTGGAAGAGGTTTTCATGAAGGATTTCGTGGTCATAGTAACTGCGGCAGAGAGGAAAAAGTGAGTTCCCGTGAGGAACTTGTTATAATTGTGGATCCACAGAGAATTACAAACACGAGTGTCTTGATCTATTATAATGCTCATGGTGTGGAAAGAAACATAAGTATGAAGAGTGTCCAGAAATTTATGAGCATATGAACCAAAGTAGCACTAGAAAGACAAGGGCACTAGGATGGTGAGAATCAAGAAGGTCAATTCACAATGGATGTAAAAAGTGGCACGTGAGTCAAATCTAGAACCTGTACTTGTGATGATGTGAGTAGAGGCCGCGCACACTAGGGAGATGCCAAGACCAAGGACACTAGTTTCAAGAGAGGAAGTAGTACATGGAAAGTATCTGGACCCTGCTCATCAGAAAGAAGTGTATCAAGAGACTATGGACATGATTCGAGTTTACAAGGGGAGATACAATGTCTCGAAGGAGAAATTGAGGTAGGTGGAGCAACGGAAGGATAACAAGGTTCCAAGGAATGACTTGGATGAGGTCAAGGAAGTATGTAAAATGTTAAGGCAAGAGAATATTATTCCCTTGCTGGGAGAATGGATGAGAGAGAAGGTACCATGTACTAGAGTAGAGAGAAAAAGATAGGTATTGCATGCAAATATTCCTCCTCATAGCCTTGAAAATGATAAGGAGATTACTTTGAATGTAGTTGTTGATGGGTGGCTTCTGAGCAATACTCTCATCGACACAGGAGTAGAGGTAAATGTTCTTACCTTAGATTCCTGGCATCAAATGGGATGGCCCACTTTGCAACCATATTTGAATGTGTTGTATATGGTAAACAAGACTAAGGCAATGCCCATTGGAGTCCTGAAGAAACCAATTATCACCATTCAAAGGGCCAAATTCACTAGAGACTTCGAATTCTTGGTGTTTGCCGTGGAAAAAAACTTTCCAGTGCTACTTGGGCACCCATGGTGTTACAAGAACAATGCCAACCTACAGTTTAACAAAGGGTATATCAGCTTTGAGAACAAGGAAGACATGGTGATCATCCCTTTGAAAGATGGGAAGTCAGCACCCTATCCCAAGCCCTTACGAGAGGAATTCCTTGATAGAATCTATGTGCGCTCCATCAGAGATCCTGAGATAATTCACCCCATAGAGGAAGTTATCTAGTTTTAAGATGCTCAATCCTTGAGTGATACCACTAGTGTGGTATGTGACAATTGGATGCATGTGACTTATGAGTTGATTGGGTGACAGTTAAGATGATCGTAATAAGACCGAAAAGGCACACTCGTCAAGAACCTATGAGGAAAGAAGTTTCCAAGTTAATTTGGAGGGGCATACCCTAAAATTTTCTTGTGGGAAATGGAAGATCTATGGAAAAATGAGGACAAGAGAAGATGAATTCTCGGTTACATCCTACTAGGGACTGCAAATGCGGTGGGTGATGCAGCCTAGAATTCACCAATACAAGCCCAAAGCGCTTTGGCACATCACTCGGCCCTGGGCGAGAACTCACCCGAAGCACACAAAGGTACTAGGCCCCTCCTTAGGGTTGTTGTTGCAGGATGTTAGCATGATGAAGACTTAAATCATTCAGATCTATGGCTAATATATCCTTCTACAATACATATTCAGATCTAGATCTAGAACATAACAAATTTAAAAGATAATCATAATGGAATCAAACATGCAATACTAAATTACAACCATGATAACACCTTGTTTCAGTCCATAATATCCATTTTATTAATTACAATAAATATACTGAAGCTTCCTTACAATAATGAAGAGTAAACACTCATGCACATATAAGATCCGCGCAAGTATAATCTCACTATAACTTAGTTCTCACACCTATATTCTATCTCTCTCCTATACAGTTTACTTCATATTTATAAGGGTGGGGACTTTCCCTTCACTACTTATCTAATCCCAAAATAGGTCGCATGCTATTATTAGCCACGTGCTGTTACAAAAACATCCACACATGCAAGTACACTAAAAATAGAATACTTTTAGTTAACTGACAATAGTAGATATATTCCTGGCTTGTGTCCATGTAAAGCGCTTCATAGCTGATCCTCCAAAAATAGCCAATGCGTGTCATGCAAGTCTCTAATTGGTTTGTGTGCTCCACACGCTATCTCCAAAAATAGATCCTCATCGTAAAAATGGCTAAGTACCAAACCTATTTCTGTTCTTCATGTGCAATCCTTTTCGATACTTCCGTGCCTTTGAATGCACTCTGCTCTTCCATGTGAACCTTCTATATTTCCTTCACTAGGTGCTAGATTCGACTCGATCAACAAGATTACCATACACTAGTTGCATTGCCACCCCAACAATGGTTGTCTCCAAAATGAATCAAAGAATATGAATGGAAAAATAATCAAGAAAAGCATGTCTTTACCCCGTAGTATCTTCTCCTTCAACCTAAATAATCAATTCGGATACCCTTCTTTTATTTCGCCTCTACTGATCTGTCAATCATTGGAGCGGCCTCTTTGTTCTCTAGAATATCCACTAAAATTGACTCTAATTCATCCCATGCAATCTCTCCCTTCTCATTCTGCAAGACCAATACAATGTTGGACATGCCAATCATTCTCCCTTCCAACAAGTCCATATTTTGAGTGATGAGTTTCTCAAGCTCATCCAACCTTTCCTTGTGTGGTTCTTGAGCTGTTGTAAGGGCCTCGCACTTCTGCTTAACAAGTGCTAACCATTATGCGTGGCCCAATGTCTCATCTTTCATGGCCTTCACTACTTCATTGTCTTCTAAAATGGTCTTGGTCCTTGTAACGGCTTATGTTAATGTATAAATATTCAGTGTTTGATTCGCATTCTTTAGTTCCTCCTGCAAGCTCTAAAGCAACCCCTCATATGATGCAATCTTCCGCATCACTGAAGCCTTTTCCCATTCTGCTTCCTGTGCTAGATATTTTTGCATTGACATGCACAAAGGTTCATCTTCAAGCACTAAGTCCACCAATGTACTTACATAATGTATTTTTGAAGGAAATGTCTTGGGTACCTTTAGCTCTAAGTGTGGTTTAGCCTTCATGACATTGTCCCCAATCTCCTCTGCCATGCTGATAAACAAAATGTTCTTCTTCTATGCCAAGTCTCTTTCCTACTTTAGGAACACTATTTCCTCATCCTTAGTCTTGATCTCCTCCCTTAATGCCCTAATTGTGGCAGCTTTATCCATATTCGCCGTGCCACTTCTATCGAGACCTTCACCAAAGCATTGCTCACTTTTTCATCTGACATAATAATAGGCTTTACTGTTATGTGTCTAGCCTGAGGTGTATTTTTCAACCTCCTTGATATGCATGAATCCTCACACACATAAAATTCTGGTTCATCCATGTGCGTGTGCATCGACCATGAAAATTACTTCCTTGTGCACACGGTTGTCATATCTTCATCCATCAACTCCCAGCCATACAACTCCTTTTGTTTCATTATGCTCTAAAAATGGGCATGGAAAATTTTACCTATGTCCTCGATGTATCTCGTGATCTGGTGGAATATATTTCCCACTTGTTCTTCTTGATCTAGTCTTCTTAGGAACTTAGGATTCAAGATTTGGAACTTGTGCTACTATGTATTAAGTAGTCTCGATTGCTATCTATCTACCCCTTTTTATTCCTCTTCTCTATCCTTCATTTCTTCATCCTTTTGTTCTTCCACATTCTCCGGAGGTGTAGAAGAATTGGGCGTTCTTTCCTCAGACTCTTTCGCTTCCTCATTCAGCTTAAATTTTCTTCTTCTTTTCTCAATTGTCTCCTTCTGTGGAGAGAGTCAAGGTGAAATGCACATTGTTTATAAAGTAGCACCTTAGGTAATTGTTCTCTTGAATACTCTCTTGAAATGATGCTCTCCTTGGACTGATTCCAAGTCCTCATCATCTCCTTCTTGTGGCCTGAGGTGGTGTAGTCACGTGCTCAACTTCTTCCTTATTTAGAGGCTATCTTCTGCCTCGTGTTCCAAACCACCACTATCTTCATGCTCTTCTTCTTCATCATCTACCTGAATTGTTTCTGTGGGCTTAGGTGTTGGAACATTTTCCATTATATTCTTACCTTTTGGTAGCCCTGGGAGTGCGAACTCATTCTCCAAATACATAGTGTTATCCAAAGCTTGGGTTTGAGTTATAGGTACACAAGCACTACTCCGGTGTTCCTAACTGCTAAGCTTATAGGCTTCATGCTTATAATATATAAAATAAGCCTCTCAAAATAGGCATTCCACCATGGATATATATATATATATATATATATATATATATATATATTTCTCGAGTGTGGTAGTTGTAATCTACCTTGTCTGTATTGAAGGTTAGGTGACATGCATTTGAAAACCGGTGAACTGATGCTTGGAAATACCTTGCTGTGAAGGCATATGATAGTTTGCACCATGGGATCCAAGCCCCATCCTTCATCACAAATCACGCAATGCAAAAATGTTGGTAGACCACAAACTGAACTTCCTTACCCACCATTAAAGGCAAATCCTTGGGTATGCACCACTCTTCTTCGAACGTCTGCAGAGTCTATCATACCACATCTCCGCCCTCTACTTGAATGGTCCACTCATTGATCCATCACACAAGTACTTGCCAAATATTTCCGTAGGTGACTTGTGTTTTGTGGGGTACTCCCAAATCTTCTCCTTTGGCCCATCAAGCACCCCAATCTCCATAAACACTAAAGATAATAACACAACACCAAAACTTATTCTGTCACATGTCCACACTTCTTCAATGATTTTATTTGCTATGTGATCTACAATATTGTAGACCACTCCTTGAGACATCTTCTTTGTGACATACAACCACATTTTGTTTACCTGCAACCACCTTCCTTGGTCATTCAACTTTATTACAAGATCCACTAATGGGTACTTTTTCAATTTGTCAATATCCATGCCACCATGGACCTTTAGTATACCTAGCTCTTTCCTTGTCTCTAGGATTGTGGCCTTATTAGTTAAATTACTATCCAGATCCAACCCTGAGGCCTTGAGTCCTATCATTGTTGAAATCAAAGTAGTTGTGATTCTTACCCTTCGTTGGTGAAGTAGAAGAAGTCCTCATGGACTCTACTCATCAACCACCGATACAATGGTTCATACTTTCCAAAATATGGAAGCTCATATAGCTGGTAGACTCCATTCTACTTTAGAAACTTCTCACCCGTGTCATCGTATACCGACATATCCTTTGCCATGCACTTGTTCATTTTCATGCTCAACAATGCATCAAGCTCCTTCTTATTATCGATGTTCAATGGTTGTAATCATTGATTTTACATTGGTGGATATGGGAATCCCATTCTTGTCCCATAATCACGCCCTTTGGATATTGCATTTATGAGAAATTACTCTTAGGAGAAATTTCTTCTTCCACTTCAACCTTCTTCTTCCCTTTATCTCCTACTACGGGTGCTTTCTTTGGTGTCATTTGAAAAAATATCTCTTTTCTTCCTCTCGTAATCGAGTAAGTCGAAACCCTTGATTAAATATTCATACCCTAGTGGAAATCATGTGCCCTAGCGCATTTGTAATAATGTGTCGATTTGATCAAATCCTTCACCTATGGGAATGCAAGCTTCTCTTGTGCACAACCCATCTCTCCACATCTTGTTTCACACTCTTTGCACTTCAACATGATTTCTTGGCTCGTTCGTAATTAACCCTTTTAAAATTCTCTCTCAATTGCAACGGTAAAAATGAACTCGCATCTCATCCTTCTATATAATTTCAAAAATTTAGTGCATTTATTACTCATCCACCTACCAACAATCCTCTCATTAATCGACCATTTTCATTCTTTCCGCGTGGTACATCTTTGCGCCCAAGTTATAACCTTCTAGCATGCCCTACTACCTTTTTCCTCTGAGAATTCTCTTGAGTGCTTCCATACGCTTGAGTACCTCATCACCGCGCCTTCCACCTTTGGTAGTTTTCTTGGCCTCTTCTTACCTTGCATTATAATTGTTTCTTCATTCCTCTCTATCTTTGGTCCTTATGTCTAGAAGCAATCTCTTTTATTTTCAATCCTCCATACTTGAATAACACCCTTAGATAGTTCCTTTCATGTGTACTTATTTCCATTAGTCTTGTACCTAGATATCAACAACCTACCCCACACTAAGGGTATGTGTAGGCCTCTACACATAATTTTTTTCAAATAGTAATTAGCTTCTGGTGCATAAATGTTCTTATTACACAAATAAATCAACTAAATTGACAAATCATAGTGACAAAGAAGGAAACACATTAAGGGAATGTAGAATTGAAAACCTAATCTAAATGGAAACACTACCTTATTATAAACACCAAGAAGACTTATTTATAGTAGGGCTTCAGCCTACTCCCGTTGAAGTAACCAGTAACCGTATTCCATCAAGCGCATCTAATTGATAAGTGCCGATTCGAGTATGTGAGTGATAACATATGGCCCCAACTAATGTACCTTGAGTTTTCTTGGATGGCGTAAAAACTTAGAATAATAACAGAGCACCATCTGTCCTATTTCAAGATTTTTATCCCTGATGTGCTTGTCATGCCATGCTTTCTACCTGGCCTTCTCTTGTTTTTGAATCCAACTTGCTATGGCTCATCGATCATCCAACTTAATTAACTTTGCAATCTGTTATTCTAATGCTTACTCATTAACTAGACCTCCAATGTAAGCAATACATAAAGAAGGTAACATAAATTCCATAGGAAGAACTACTTCTACACCAAACACTAACTGAAATGGTGTGGCTTTGTTCAACCTTTTATATATTGTTTGATATGCCCAAAGTACTGCAGATACTTTATCATCCCAATCCTTTCTTCCAACATCACATATTTTTGTCAATGTCTGGCTCAAAATTTTGTTGAAAGCCTCAACAGTTCTATTTTCCTGAGGATGATAGGGTATAGTCTTATGGTGTGTAATCATGAATTCATCCAATAAAATTATGATTGTCTCATTAAGAAAATGTGTGCCCCTATCACTGGTCAAACTTAAAGGACATCCATACCTTGTAATAATATTTTCCCATAGAAAACTAGCTACTGTAGCCACTGTACAATCCTTTGTAGGTGCTACTTCTGCCCACCTTGTCAGATAGTCTGTGTAAGTTATGATGTAGCGCGATCTAGTTCTATGCGCAATCGGTGAAATATGACCCCAAAATCTATAGCCAATTTCTCAAACGGATCTACACTAGTAATAGGTCTTAGAGGCATTTCATCTCGTTGACCCAGTTTCCCAAGATGTTGACAATGATCACAAGCTTTACAAAATTCCTTAGAATCTTTATACGGTGGTCTCCCACCATAATCCATTGAGTAGAATCTTGCACATAGTGGCATCACCTGGATAATGGCCACTTACAATACCACCATGAGATTCTTCCATAATATCCATACGCTCATTTTCCAATACACAACAACACAATACTTCATCCCGGTCTAATTTATGCAGTCACTTTGCTAATTAACATATAGGGGTGTATATATAGCAAGTTATTTCTTCTCCAAGGATTTCATTCCTTCTGGTGCCATACCTATTCGTAGAAAGAAAAAAATGTCCTCTAGTTCTGATGGCACTCGTTGTAACCTGTATAACTGTGCATCTGGCATGGTATCTTCAATTGACTGTGCTTCTTCTCTTGATCGTATTGCGGATAGATGGTCTGGTCCAAAATTAATTTTCCCTGGTTTTACCACAACGATGAAAACAAATTCTTGAAATAAGAGTACTCATCTGCATATGCGCCCTTGTAGAACAAACTTATTTACCAAATACTTCAATGCCACATGATCTGTATAAAATATGAATGGTGTAGCTAGTAGGTACTAGCGGAATTTATGTAGCGCATAGATCATTGAAAAAGCTTCACACTCTGTAGTTGTGTAATTATGTTATGCAAGAGTCAACTTTCTACTAACAAAATAGATAGGATGATCTACAATACCTTCTCCAGGTTGAGCCAACACTGTGCCAATGGCCATGCTAGAGGTGTCAACATGTACATGAAATGGTTGGTCCCACAAAGGAAAATGCAAAATAGGCGCAGTAGTAAGTTTTTACTTTAATGTCTCAAATGCACATGCTGCTACGGTTATCCCTAGTAGAATATACCTTTCCCCTTTAGTAACTCCTCCAACAGTGTGGCAACTTTGGCATATCCTTTGATAATTTTTTTGTAATATCCTATATGACCCAAAAATCCACGCACTTCACTATGACTGGTAGGCTCTCTTAGGCCTATAATGATTGCAACCTTGGTTGGATCAACCAACAGACCTTCCTTGCAGATTATGTGTCCTAATAGTATTCCAAACGGTGTAGAAAATATGTACTTCTTGATGTTCAAAGAGATACTCAACTGTCTACATATTTCAAACATTAAGCACACATTATCACAATGATCCTTAACTAATCCATACACCGTTTAATAATTTAAATACACTGTAAGAAGTTGTGAATAAATTCCTTGAATGCTTGAACAACTATGCGCGAAGATACAACAAGCACATTTTTAGACCAAAAGGCATTACAATATAGGTGAAGCTACCCCATTCAATAGTAAAAGTAGTATTTTCCTGATCCTCCTGGGAAATCCTAACCTAATGATACACAGAGAACCCCTATGTAAATGAATAGATTTCGTGCCCCTGTAACACATTCTAGTATTTCCTCAGTGAATGGCATGGGAAAGGGATCAGTCACACATGTAGCATTCAGCTCCATGTATTCCACGCAAATCCTAATCCATCCATCCTTCTTGATACTAATCACCATTAGAATAACCCATTCTGACTCATCAAGGGGCTTGATAATTCTAGACTTCAACATTTTTTTAATCTCTTCTTTGACATTTTTGTGTAAGTTGGGGTTCATCCTATAGGGTCTCTTTCTAACTAGGTGTGCACCCTCTTTAAGATTTATCTTCATCTCCCCTAACGATTCATGCATGCCTTTAAGTTCATGGTACCCCTTAGGGAATAAGTCCTGATAATCCCTTAGTAACTCTATGATTTTTTCCACTTCAGAGTCTGACCAATAGTCCCCAATTATGGCTTCCTTTGGCTCAACATCTGATCCAATATTCACCTTCTTTGTCTTCATAGGTTCATGATAGTCGCACATGTTCTTATTTGCACTATCCAATTCCTCACGCCTACCTGTTGAATGGTTTACATCCATATTTTCTACTTCTTCGTCATCCACTAAGTAGACCATTTTTCCTTTTTCTTTCTCAAGGCAAGCACATTGAAGTAGTGTGGCATCGGCCTCTGTTTCTTCAACAAGACGCGCTCCTGAGTTTCCTTCATCTAATAAATCTTGAAGGAGTTCTTCAGCCTTGGCACTATCTCCCATAGTTAATAACTTTATGACTTTTAATGCTTCTTCTACTGGAGGCTTTGTAGAGAAGAATTCAAACATCTGGGTCATTCCTACAGTTAAATCCTACCAATTTCTAATCTCTCTATGGAGTTCTACATATACATACCAAGCACGTGTGCATCCTTGTAAAGTGGAATAAAACTTGTGCACCCATAGCGAAGGTGGTAAATCTTCCGCCCTTTTGTCCAAAGTCTCTCACACTTTTGAACGTGGTGCTGAATAGGTTGATTACCATGATAAGTGTAGATTTGAGTAGGTGCATTACTCCTGAAAAACCTAGTAGTAAGAGAAATTCTAATTTCATTCCATCCTATAAGATTATCCTTATAGGCCACCCACTAGCGTGTTCTGTCCCACATAGTGTATATGCTAGCATGTTTCTTCTTTCCAACGGGTTTATCCAATGTTCCTCCATGGCATGTAGGAGTAAAATAGGATCTCCTTTCTCGGTATAACAAGGTACCGAGTTGTTACCTATCCTCCTAACATAATGTGGTTTTATACCTCTAGGAAATATGCTCTTTACTTCATTCCCTACTAACTCATAAGTGCAATGAGCCCAATTATCACAATCAACAATTATAGTATCACTAATAGACTATGCATCCTCCCTTTGAATTATTCCTTCTTTAGTTGGCTCAAGCATCTCTGGATATCGGATTGCGTGTACATAAATCCTATTCAATTTTTTTCACTTAAGGGTTCAACATAGGGCACAAATTTGCCATTTGTTAAAGGGATAATAGCTCTTTCCTCCTTATTTTAAAAACTGATATAAACATTATTGAATCGAAGGTCAACATTATTTGCAGAGCACCAAGGATGCCCAATAGAGATGGGAAGCTATCGACTCTTCCAACACTAAAACCTCAAAGTCTCTAGTGAAATTGGCTCCTTATATGGTAATGGATGCATCTTTAAAAACTCTGATGGGAGAGGCCTTAGTTTTATTAGCCATGAACAATACATTAGAGGATGGCTGGAATGGGGTCTTCCCATTTGTACCCATGTATCTAAAGTAAGAACATTGACTTCTGCTTTGTGTCAATCAATATATTACTCAATAGCCACCCATATAAAACAAAATTTAGAGTGATATACTTGTCATAATCTAGGCTACGAGGAGGAATATTTTCATGTAGGATCTTCCATCCGGTCTTAGCACTTTCACGCAGAGTGTTTCCTTTTAACCAATTCTCTAACGGTGGAATGATATGTTCTTGGTGCAACAATTTATGCACTTCTCTCAAGTCATCTATATCAGTTTGGACTCTCTTTGATTCTTTATTTTGCTCCATCTTCTCGTGATTACTCTTTTAAGTACTTTATCTCACCCTGAAGATTCTGAGAACTTCCATGGTTTCCTAATAAACCTCCTTCTGATGGGAAAGATTTGGGTACTGTGCATGTAGAACCTCCTCCTTAGTGATGGTAGGATTCTACCTGTGCAATGCTTCTTTAGCGCGTCTTTGCCTCAACATGGATCATGATATGCACTTGCAATACCTCGAGAATCTACCTCCAACTTAGGCATACATTGATTTTCAATAGCGCGTTGTATCCTAACCATCCCTCCACCTTTGTTTTTTTGTTTATATTTCTTACTAAGATGCTCATTTAAGTCTGGGAACTCCTCATAGCTATGGTTCTTTCCAAAAAAACATGTAATATTATGAGGACATTCACGCCTGTAGTGGTTAGGAGATCCACATGTATAATATATTCCATGAGGGAACTCACTTATTCCACCACCACGGCCTTGTCCTCCGAATCCACTATGGTATCCTAACCCTTTGCCACGATGCCTTCAAAACACCCTTCATTCCGATCATAGCGCACCTAATTGTGATCCCGATCCTGATGCTCATTCTTTCCTTTAGAGTTATCTGAGACTCTGTCTATCATACACCAATATCTATAGCATCATGGATCTAACCAATCAGCCGATAGTCTTCCGTGTCATGAGTCGTGGACCTGTAGATTTTACAATAGATTGAAACATTCTTCCTTATGATGGTTTAAATGGAATATCTCACAATCCAACAAAAACAATGGTTCTTTTTTGTAATAGTGGGCATCGGCTAGCATCATGGTTTAAATGGAATATCTCATAATCCAACAAAAACAAGCATACTTGATCGGGAGGACAAATATCCTTTGTGTGACCTTCTACTTCATAATTTGTGCACCAAATCCCTATGCATGTCTCATGTGTTGAATTTGCTAATAGTTTCTCTAAATGTTTTGCCATAGCTGTGATCTATGCTTCTAAAAATGGGCTTACCCCAGTGTCTATGCTTCCAACTAACTTAGCATGTAAGGCTACTTCAAGTGCTTCACATGGATCAGTGTATGTCTTATGTGATAATTCCCTCCTAAAAGGGGTAATCAAGCCCCCAATGAACCATTGTGCATGTTAGCTTGCGTGTATGTCATAAGAAAGCTTAGATAACAGTGTTTTAAATTGGGCATCATACTCTCTGACACTTTTAGTAGTTCCTTGCTTAATATCCTTGAGTGCACTTATACTCTTCTACTCAAACTCAGGGATGTGAAACTCTTTAAGGAATGCATCTTGTAAAGTCTGTATAGTCTACGCAAGTCTGATTAGGGTCAAACTTTCTATACCAGCTATATGTGCACCCTTGTAATGTAGTAGCAAATTGGCTTTCCCTACACTCAGAAGTCATGATTCCTTTTGCACACCAAAATATTTCACACATATGCACATGTTCAACATTTTCTTCTATGCCCCTATACTCTAGAAGATGAAGATAAATATCCATGTAAATATTATGGGGTTGGTGCGGACCTAGCCCACCTAATCCAGAACCTTTTGTGTTTCCTCTTCCTCCAGAACCATAAGATCTTCCGTAACTAGGATACCTATGCCTCATGATCCTGAACACCGTAGGCGGGGTCGGACCAGAAGATGTACTTCCTTGTGTCCCAACAGTAGAACTGAATTGTACCCCGACAATTTGTGAAGCGTTACTACTCCCAGAGGTTAATCCAAAAATCGCGCTTGTATTTTGTGTTGATGATACACCTGAAAAGGTACTCCCATATAACAATGAAGCCATTTGCACTACCATCATTGTGCCTCTTATAAGACTTGCTCCTACTCTTCCACTGCTTGAATTAGCTTGTTGACTATTTATCGTACTAGATACTAGAAAACCAAGCACAAGGGAAAGGTTGTCAGGTGGATTCAGATGTGCACCCGTGGCCCAAGTCGTCTCTCTTGGCGTGCTTCTACGTTAGGGTGAGGAGGGATCACTATCATGCTTTTCCATATGGGGAGTTCTTGATGCTATAGCTCCACGTATCCTTCGTGAGCTCCAAATACTTCACAAGCCATCTCACTCCTCAACGTCATCCACTTTGTAATGTCTCGCTGCTTCTCTACCTACCTCTCACGTACCTCATTATACTTAAGCCGCCTTTCCTCTCTCTACCTTTCTACCGCTAGGTCTGCCATCTTTCACCAACCTTGTTCCCCCCACGTGTGGAAGGGTTTAGTTAGCCATTGGTTTACTCTCTAAATTCAAATTTACCATCAAGATCTTGATCACCAAAGTGGAATGCCTTGTAAGTAAGTTCCCTTTGGATATCATAAAAACTGGAATTTAGCTACCTCTAGGCAAAAATAAGTGGAAACTAAGTACTCCAAGATACAACTATCTAAAACACCACGAACCATGTATCCACAATGTGCGTCCAAATTAGATCAGCATAATAAAGGTTCTAAAATTATTTCTACATCCGAGAAAAGTGTACGATACCTCCAATTCCACTTAGATGCATAAATAATGAGCCACTCATATAATTCTCGCTGGAAAGATAGCAAAAAATCTCTCATATAAACTCTTATACTGATTTTGTTCTACCCACACTGTGCGTTAAACTTAGATCTAGTGCTGAACCACCATGTGTATTCTTCTTCCAAATCATTTATCCACTCCTCAACACTTGCTAAGGTCAACTAGTATGTCTTCATCACGAACCATCCTGAAAAAAAATGAAAAAGAGGTCCTGGAAATGGAACCAATGATGCAGCCTAGAATTCACCAATACAATCCTGAGCACGCCGGCACATCACTCGGACCTAGAATGAGTGCTCACTCGAAACACATAAATGTACCAACACCCTCCTTAGGGTTGTTATTGTAGGATGTTAGCATGATGAAGAATTAAATCATTCAGATCTATGGCTAATATATCCTTCTACAGTGCATATTCAGATATAGATCTAGAACATAACAAACTTAAAAGATAATCATAATGGAATCAAACATGCAATACTAAATTATAACCATGATAACACCTTGTTTTAGTCCATAATCTCCATTATATTAATTGCAGTAAATACACAGAAGCTTCCTTATAATAACAATAGTATACGCTCATGCACATATCAGATCTGGCAACATAATCTCACTATAACCTAGTTCTCACACCTATATGCTCTCTCTCTCATACACGGTTTAATTCATATTTATAAGGGTGGGGACTTGCCCTTAACTGTTTATCTAATCCCAAAATAGGTTACATGCTATTATTAGCCACGCGCTGTTACAAAAACAACCACACATGCAAGTGCACTAATAATAGACTACTTTTAGTTAACTGACAATAGTAGATCTATTCTGGATTATGTCCATGCAAAGTGATTTGTAGCTGATCCTCCAAAAATAGCCAATGCATGTCACGCAAGTCTCTGATCGGTTTGTGTGATCCACACACTATCTCTCAAAATAGACCCTCATTGTAAAAACGGATAAGTCCCAAACTTGTTTCTATTCTTCGTGTGCAATCCTTTCTAATACTTCTATGCTTTTGAATGAGCTTTGTTCTTGCATGTGAACCTTCTATATTTCCTTCGCTAAGTGCCAGATTTTGACTGATCAACATTACCCCACACTAGTTGTATTGCTGACCCAAAGCAATGGTTTTCTCCAAAATGAATAAAACAATATGAATGGAAAAACAGAAAGAATTTTGATGAAGAAAAGCATGTCTTTACCCCGTAGTATCTTCTCCTTCAACCTAAATAACCAATTCTAGATACTCTTCTTTTATTTCGTATCTAGAGTATGCCAATCATTGAGCATGACCTCGATTTCTTTGGAATATCCACTTAAATTGACTCTAATTCATCCCTTACAATCTCTCCCTTCTCATTCGCAAGACCAATACAATGCTTTGGACATGCCGGTCATTCTCGCTTCCAACAAATCCATATTTTGAGCGATGCGTTTCCTAAGCTCATCCAACATTTCCTTATGTGATTCTTGAGCTACCGTAAGGGCCTCGAACTTCTACTTAACAAGTGCTAAATGTTCTGCGCTGCTCAATGTCTCATCTTTCATGGCCTTCAAGACTTCATTGTCTTCTAAAATGGTCCCGGTCCTTATAACGACTTCTGGCATTGTACAATTATTCAACACTTGATCTGCCTTATTTAGTTCCTCTTACAAGCTCTGAAGCAACCCCTCATATGATACAATCTTCTGCATCAATGAAGCCTTTTCTCGTTCTGCTTCCTATGCTAGAACTTTTGGCGCTGCCATGCGCAGAGGTTCATATTCAAGCACTAAGTCCACCAATGTACTTACATAATGTATTGCTGAAGGAAACGTCTTGGGTACCTTTAGCTCTAAGTGTGGCTTAGCCTTCATGACATTGTCTGCAATCTCCTCTACCATGTTGATAAAAACAACATTCTTCTTCTAGTGCTAAGTCTCTTTCCTGATTTAGGCACGCTATTTCCTCATCCTTAGTCTTGATTTCCTCCCTTAGCTCCCTAATTGTGGCAGCTTTATCCATATTCTGTCATGCCACTTCCATCAAGACCACTTTAGGCCGACCACTTATCAAGGATTAACTCAAGAGAGGATGCATAAAGCATTAAAGATACCATGCTAGACGCATAACTATTTAGGTTGTGGTGCACGCCCTCAGACTTGGAAGATATCGCAGTGTTCTTAAAAATAGGTGTGGCGCCGGAAGGGATGAAGGCTATGGAGAGAAAGCAGTTAGCAATACACACCGCACCTTACATGTTGATTAGTGGGGACTGTATAAGTTAGGTCATGACAAGGTTTTGTGTCGATGCATATTAGATCATGAGCACGTGGTAAATATGAAGGAAGCACATGGTGGGATTACAGGAGGACACTATGTAGGAAATGCTACCGCACAAAATATTTTATTAGCAAGGATTTGGTGGGAAACCATCTATAAGGATTGCATTGAGTTTTGTAAGGCCTGTGACCATTGCAGTGCCTTGGAAAACCTAGAAAGAGAGATGAAATGCCCTTGTGATAAATAGCAAAGACTTTGAACCATTTGGAAAATGGGCAATCAAATTTTAGGGCCAATTTCTCCAAAGCACCGTGAAGGACCTGGTTCATGGTATATCATCACTGCAGGTGATTGCTTGACATGGTGGATAGAGTTAGCACCTATAAAGGATTGCACCACAACATCAAATGCTAGAGTTTTATGGGAGAACATAATCACGGTATGGTTTTCCTTTAAGTTTAACAAGTGATAGAGGTACACACTTTCTCAATGAAATAGTCAAGATTCGTTAGTAGAATTTATGGTAGCCCATCACAAGACTAACCCTTTTACCCTCAAGAAAATGGAATTATTGAGGCATTTAATAAGATACTAAGTCACATGTTAACTAGATGCGTGACGTTGGAAGACAGGATTGGGATGACAAGGTATCAACTGCATTCTATGGGAAAATAGGACAACCTACAAGAGGTTAAACAAGGCCACACTATTTCAATTGGTGTTTGGCACAGAGGCTATTTTACCAATTGAGTTTATGTTACCATCACTTTGCGTATAGCATGCGCAAGAGGGTTAGTTGATGAGAAAGCGTTGGAAGAAAGAATTGATAAGTTGATGCAATTAGACGAAAGGTGATCACTTGCTAGATGGAGTCAAAAGATAGAAAAATCAAGACAAAAGGCATGACATGATTGTCATATCAAGAACAAGAAGTTTGAAGTTGGGAAGATGGTATTGTTGTATGATTCCAAGTATCTGTGCCATCCTGGGAAGTTGAAAGTCCATTGGTTGGGACCTTACATCATCTCATACATTCTTGATTCAGGCACTTGCCAGTTACAAGTGCTAGATGGGATGAGGTTACCAGGTCACTTCAATGGGAGTAGGCTGAAGCCCTACTATAAATAAGTCTTCTTGGTGTTTGTAATAAGGCAATATTGCCAATTAGCTTAGAATTTCCCTTTATGCTTTTCTTTTCTCGTGTTTCCATTTCTCATTGCTTGTTACTTTCTTTTTGTTTTGATTTACACCTTGTGCGCTAGTAACCACATTATTTTTCCAAGTTCATGTATGTGTAGAGGATTGTTCATCTGTTTTAGTGTGGGGTGGAGTGATGCGAAGTATAGGCCCATAAAAAATGTTTGAGCTTGTAGTAGAAGTTGTGGTGAATGGCCCGGTAGAAGGATAAAAAGCGTGTAGAAGAGAGGGTGGACAAGAATGGTTGGTGTCAAGAAGGCTTTGTGGAAACCATGTACAAAAAGGATGAAGAGCGCAGGAAAAAAATGAGGTAGGTAAGGGAAAAAATTGGGTAAAGGATAGAAGAAGTGCCTTGGTATTGTAAACGCACATGTAAGAGTCTTGATCGGGTTGGATTTTTATGCGAGAAGGTTGTACGAGGATTTTTGTGTAGGATGTGGTGTGTGGGTAAGGGCACTTAAAGTCGGCTTAGTGGAAAAATCTGCATTTAATGTTAAAGTATGTTGGTAGGTGGTATAACATTTAATGCTGGAAAGAAGGAAAAACTATAAATACAAGGTCGGGAAAGTCATTTGTTACCTTACGATTACAAAGTGAAAGAAGCTCTTGCAAACTAGAGCATCTAGAGAGAAATATTTGTGAAGAAAAGAGAATCCGAGAAATTTGAGAGTGCATATAGAGTAGATCTGTAAATTGGAAGGAATACGGGCATGAGAAAAGGTTGTGTGAAGAGTGTCATCTTGTGGAAGGTTTTCTGGTTAGGGTTTGTGACAACTAGGGCATGGAGAAAGGAGGATTCATTTCAGGAGTTAAAGCTTTGGAGTGAACTTTGGGATCGAGGAGAGTAGTAGAGTAGAGTAAGAGGAAGGAGTTTTAAGTTCAGCCTGACCAGAAGAATGGTGCCAAGGAAACCAACTGTTTCACCGAAGAAAACAAAAGGAAAGGAAAAAGAAAGCAAATCTTTGCCATCGCGAGCAAAAATGAAGAATGGTACACATAAATGTAGTACCTGATGGGGTATTGTTAGGAAAAGAGTGGGAGTCACACCTACAAAATATGGTTGTAAGTGATTATAATCATCACACGAGCACAACTAAGAAAGAAATGGCATTAGAGTTGGTCTAACCAACTAACAAGAGGATGCCAGATGGAATGCCTATTTACAACGACGAGGTAAAATTCAAATTGGAGAAGGCAGATTATTGCAATTGTATGAGTTTCCCTACTTTGGCAAGCCTAAGTGCCTTTATCAGTGGCTGATGTCACGCATGCATGAGGATCATTTTTATTTTGTAGGGCATAAGATGTGCATCACACCATAACTGATATCAAAGTTCACAGGCCTCAATTTTGAAGGATATAACATTGATGATGATCTGAGTGACAAGGAGGCTATCAAGGAGACTATAGATGCATATGAATACAAAAAGGGGTCACGATACTTTGACATCACCGAGATACCAGACCCAAGTGATGAGGATGGCTGCGTGCTTGGTCACCAAGCTCAATGATCCAGGAACGGTGGACACAAGTGAACAAGGCATGGCTGAATGTATGCGAAAGATATCAAAAGGAACCATCTACAACTTGTCCGCTTTCATCGTGGATGAAATTATAAGTAGCACGCAGGAGGGAGAGAAGATAATCTTTGGTAACGTCCTCCTCACCATTGTATTTTCAGAGATTGGAGTGCCCAATGGGCTAGAAAAATTTGTTTGGGAGTATCCAAAAGAGGATCCCTCACCCACAAAGAGGTTTGTGAAATACACTTGTGAAACCATGACAACTGCTCACAAGGCACGTTTGGAGAAGTGGTATAAGCAAATGCGTGATGTATTTGGGGTTGAGTGGAGGATCCCAGAGCAATTTCTTGCGCTTGTTAATGGGGAGGAAAAATTTGCAGTGTACCAACACTTCTGCATTGGCATATTTATATTGACAGATGAGAATATGAGTCCATGGTGCAAGCTACCCTTCTCCTTCACCGTGTTATACTTCCAAGCTAGAGTTAATCGGTTCAAGGAGGCCAAGAGACTAAGGTTCAACCTTAGTGAGGTAGATATAGACCACCGCAGCTACGTTTGGAAGATTTTCTACCCAAAGAAGCACACGTATGTGGAGAGATATGTCTCCCACGAGATACAAATGATGAATCCTTTAACGTTGCTAATTGTAGGAAGGACCACAACAAGGGTGTATCTATGCATAAGGCCAAAATTTTAAAAAGGCACTTACTTGGAGAATGATGTCTCCATCCCTAAAGACCCTATAGGAAGGAAGAAGGCCACACCTAGAAAGAGAGAAAGAGAAGAGGTGCAGAAGAAACCAAGTGTTCAAACCACACAAACGATGAGCATGCTGAGGCAAGCACTAAGCCTAGTACTTATGCACAGATAAAGAAGTCTCATGTCAAGGAAAAGACCCTAGAAGAAGAGGCACTGGAGCATGAAGAGCCCCTCACCCATGAGGAATCACCAAGGAAGACATCACCTATCAAAGAGAAAGAAAAATAAGAATCTCCTGTACTAGAATCCCTAGTAAGGAAGAAGCGAAGGTGGTGATAAGGAAATTCGGGAAGAAACGAAGAGCCTAGATTCCTAAATTGGCAAGAGGGATGATGATGAATAACTTTGGGGAGAAGACCAACCTATATATGAGATGCATGATTCGAAGAAGAAGAAGTGAGACTCAAGGCAAGAGGGTAAGAAGAGAATAAAATACAAAGGATCAGTGGACCCCAAGCCTCACGAAGGAACATGTAGATGAGGCTGTAGAGAGAGAAGTGGAAAAAATCATCAAGGACCTGATAGAACAAGAGGTTGAACACAACATAGATGTAGTGATGAAAGAAGTTGAGGAGGAAAGTGTAGGAAAATAATATGACAGCATGGGGAGGAGATCCCAGTTTGGTTGTAAGATTTCCAAGGGCCACACACATAGGGAGGAAGAGCACCGAAGCAACGTAAGGTCAAAGAATGGGATATATCAATGATCCAAACAAATTGTTGTGTGCATGTTTCTAGAGCACCATGCCAACGGAACAACTCTTAGCCATGGCTTCATTTGATGAGGAAGGTGCATACCCTCGGACAAGGAAAATGTTATCATGGGCATTTGAGTCCCACATTGATGAGCCCAAATTTGAAATAAGCTAAGGAGCATTGTTGAAGGTGCTAGAAACAAAATGAATAAACCCCTTGGTAAACTACCAATAATTATCATATGAGAAAATCTGCAACGCGCTCAACAAAGTCTCAGTTGAGGTTGAAGCTAGGATCTTCGAGAAGAAATGACAGGGTGAAGTTCCTAGAGGTAAAAATGGAGAAAAAGGAGGAAGATCTCCTTGAGAAAAGTAAGGACCTGAAGTAGGAGGAACTAATTAGTGCTCAGTTAAGGCGTGAGTTAAAGGATGAGAAGGAAAGAGTGTACGAGGCATACAAGAAGATAGAGATGATCACGGATGCCATTTTCTTAAAGCATCCAGACTTAACACCGCCCGCGCAAAAGTATGGATCATCCTTACAATTCCTAGAGGACTTGACCCGCATACTCACTATGGAGAGGTGACCACTTTCCTTAGAATCGAAGAGGAGGCATTGATGCACCAATAAAAAGAAAATAAGATGAAGGTTGTGGAAATTGTTGCTCAGTACAACAAGATCCTTGCCAATGTAAAAGCCACCATGTAAATTACTAAGGATGCTTATGATAAGCGTGTGAGATAGGGATAGAGTGGCAAGTATCTTGGTTGCCACCCATGAAGTGGAACTCAAGGAGTTCTAGGAAAATAACAAGGGGAACAAGGTTGAGTGAGACAAAATCCTAGCCAAAGTAGAAAAGAAATCAGAGGCCATTGAGACCTTGCAGGATCAATCAAGAATCGTCTAAGGGAATTATACCCTCAAATATCTTGGAGGATGGACGCACTCGAGGATTTAGGCAAAAAACTAGAGGAGATCATAAAGACAATGAGCACTGAGAAGGAGGAGCTAAGTTTTGAAGAAGTGAGTGCCCTGGTAGGTGACCTGTCGTGAAGCTCGAGAATGAGGTTGGACGCTTGGGGAAAGTTAGAAGCAGAATTAGGGAAGGATTTCCCTCTTCTTTAAAATTTTTCCCCTTTATTTCATTATTTTCCCCAATTATAAGGATTTTCCATTCTTTATTTCTTTATTGAAGAGTGTTTCGAGGACGGAGAATAGGCATAGTGTGGGGTGATGTTGGGCCCCAAAATATTAGCTAAGTTCAATAAGGTGCGTGGGCGCATGAGATCTAGTTGAAGAAGGGCATGCGAGTTCAAGGTGCGTAAGGAAGGGTTCCGGTAGTAGGTTACAAAATAGACAACTCACGTGCACAAGACAAGACAAGTTTTTACTTAGCCATATTTGGCACCCTAGGCAACACATGAGAAAATCATGACCCTTGTGGATAAGGTGCTAAACTGACGCTGTGGGATCAAAAAGGGAATATTCTAGGCATGCGATGGAAGGTTCTAGAAGAGCATCATCATATAGAGTGGAGAGCTCAGATTTGTGAAGGCATGCTCCCATGGAGGACCACTTCGACACTTGGTGACCGATCTGTAACTTCTGGAAGGCATGGCGGTGGGTGCTAAGGTTATAAATACAAGCGCCCGATAGAAGAAAAGGGAGAGGATGAAAAGAAAGAAAAGGGATAGGATGAAAAGAAAGAAAAGAGAGGCGAAGCCCTGCAGAAATAATATGGATGATATTATGGGTTAGGGATTAGGAGAGCTCTGTGAGCAATGGCACATTTAGGGGGATGGGTTTTCATTCTTCTTTGTAATATGATGAGCATAATATAGCTCTGATGCATGGACTTGGCTCTGCATAGTTATATGAGGATCTGTTATGACCTCAAGGGATGTAATGTGGGTTATTGACTCTGTTAGTATGAATATAATGCTCTATTATAAATCATCTATGTGTTCAAGAGTATAATACTTATGCATTTCCTTTCTGTATGAACCATCTCCATATGTTGCTTGTTATTTCTCTTTTTCGCTATACAATGAGATGACAACTCGTTCTAAGTTCTTAAGAATGTTGTATAGTTCTTTTCTATCCTGCATTTGATTATCTGTCCTAAGATGATGCATTCTCATGAAAATCACATAAAGGAGAGACTTGGTGTCTGTGGTGTGTGGCTCGGGTGAGCACCCAATACTTTTGGGTGATAGGCCAACGCACATGGGATTAGACTATTGGTCTAAGGGTATAAAATATAACTACAACGTTGTGCCTCCTCCTTCGTCGGGGCCTCTTGATTTTCTAGTTGCTAATGCTGATGCATATCCATCGTTCATTACATTATCCGATCATGATTATCATGCTACATTATCTTCTAATACACTACACATCAATGCTTCTATTGAACCTTATGAAATTAATAACACCATGATCGATCCATCAAATCCTATTGGTGCGAGATCTATTGCACTCCTTGTTGCTATCAAATTTCCACTATCTCAAATTTCATATCAAATTCCAAAATATTATAGTTTCATTAAGCTTCTAGTTACATTTGGACCTCTCACCATGTTTGTGCCATTTTCTACAACACCTTAAATTAAAGGCTCTAACATACTCTTAAGTCTTCCTTAGCTCCGTACCACTAAGGATATATTTTCTACGACCCACTTATGTCTCAAATTCATTCACAATAAGAAAGTTGTTACTCTCAAAGGTGTTCCACCATCCACTTCATTGCCTCTACCTCTTCTTGAGGATGTTCTTTCACTAGTTGCACTATCTAGGTCACTGAGACTCTCAAATCTAAGACATCTTACGCACCTAGCTCACCTATTCACACACGACCTAGTCGATCTCATCGGTCTACTAGTCCATATTCTTGGCCTAAGTCACCTACTCGAGTGACCCTTTCACAAAAGATTTTATCACCTTCTTTGCCTCCTATGTGTCCTTCACATAGGTTCTCATCAACTCTTCGGTCTCCTTTACATAGGTGCTCATTAGCTCCTTGATCCTCTTCACATAGGTGTTCATCACCTACTTGGTCTCCTTCACATAAGTGCTCATCACCTCCTTGGTCTCCTTTGCATAGGTGTTCATCACCATATAGGTCTACTTCACATAGGTGTTCACCATCTTGGTATCCTTCATATATACAACGTTAGTCTCATACTCCATTGATCTTAAAGCATGGTCACATGCCTATATCTCCCAGGACATTGGGTGGAGGACCCTAGCCCTTCACCTTTATTGGATAACTTACTTATCATCACACACTTGGGAGCATCATGTTTATTTATATCAAACATCATCAGGTGTCTATAATTATGATCCATACTTAATACTTCCTCTTTCTAAGAATCCATATTACACAACTTGATACACATATTGTATCATCATTACCCTATGACATAATCTCATGCTAAGGTTCACACTTGACTATTGAGGGCATACTACATATATGAACCTCACACACTCCAAATTTCATGCTCCACACTTCACAATACATCTTTGTAGAACTCCATTATCACACATCATACTATCCTATTCTATAATCTATGCTCTATGCTTCATTTATCTATCTATCTAGCGCACATTATCAAACCATTTCGATGACACACTCTTGTTCTATGGTTAATTCTTGATTGTTGAGGGCTATTTTATAAATGAAAATGATCTCATAATTACACACATCTGCTGGAGGGGAATGTTTCTCCTATCACATTCATATTGCATATCTTTCCATCTCACTCATACATAACATACTTGCATATCTTGGTTTCTTTTATTCTTGCTTACTTATGCTTACATGTACACTTTGTTTCCCATGCTAGACAGATACTTAGTATGTCAATATATTTTTCTATATACATATGCATGTTAACTTGGTATTTAGTTGTGAATGCATACTTTTTATAGATCTATACATGCATCAATGATGTTTGACACTATACCTATTACCAATCCCATCGAGGATTTTGGGGGTATATACTTCCTCACACTACGGTGCTATTATTTCATTATTTACTACTTCTTATTCTTACTAGACAAAGTACTTTCCATTGATATATACATGATTTTACATAATATTTATCTTTCTAACATGCTAAAGGTGCTTTATGTTCAACATTTTTCTTGTGGGAACTATTTGCCACCATGGTTTTATGATAATTTACTTGCTACTTTTTGTGATTGATTGTTATTATATGATATTGTTTGTGGGCTATGCCCTTTGTCTTATATGCACACTATATGCTTTTGGCCACTTCACCCTTGATTGTCTTGTTACATTGTGAGTGATGTCCCATGAATGAAAGCCACTTTTTATGGTCTCTGTATGTAAATTTTCTTGTTACTTTGCTTTTCTATGACATGCATGCTTATTTTTTTGCTAACACATGTATCTAGCCACTTTGTTTGCATGTGCCTTGGTTTATACCATGTAAATTCCCTCCCCACTATAGAGCATCAGTTTCAGATTAGCATCCGGTCCTCTCCTTTGGGCCACATTCTCCTAGTGATGTCGCATGCACCCCAAACAAGGGGGCATACATTGGGTGAATTAGTCACCCCATACAAAAACTTCGAGTTTCAGCACAAGCATGCACAATACAAGAATAGAAAAAAATTATACTTCTACAGAATGACCCAAATTCTTACTTGGGTCCTTGGTAAATCACAAACACCAGTGCCCATCACTAGATAGTAGCATCTTGGCATCTGTGTCCATCCTTGGGCACCTATGTCCTGGGGGCATATACATAAATCTTATTCGATCAACACAGTCTACGATAGTTGACCCGAGAAGTTTCACGGGATCAAGCGATGGCCTCAAAATACAACATACGTGCAATATCATACAATCTCCTTTAATTAGGACAAACAATACATTTGGAACAACATGGAACTAAACAAGAATCACACTATCTAAAGTAGCGTATAATTTAGGAAGCGGTCACGGAAGGATAGTAGCAATAGACCTCTATCCCTAACACTCTTCTACTATGGCATGAGATCACCCAAAAAATTCACACTTGGCATGAGATCACCCAAAAAACTTGCACTTGGCATGAGATCGCCAAAAAAACTAGTTCTTGGCATGAGATCACCCAAAAAAATCGCTTTTGGTGTGAGATCTTGTAAAAATTATTCTTCTACAGCAATTTGGGAAATTTTCTATCCTTTTACACTCATGTTCATCAGGTGCACACTTTCCTTTTAATTTTTTACACATATTTACATAATTTTATATACTTTTGCATAGTTTTCATAATATATGACTTTGACTACTCTTTCTCTATTCTTTTACAAGTTCATACGTAATACACACCAAGAAGCAACCATACATTAAGCTACAATAGCAACAAGTACAACACGGTACAATGCATATGTTTCACCCCTAGGGTCACTTCCTCTTTCTTAGCTTCCACGCTTCATTTTGATCACTTCACGCTTTCACTTGTCTCTTTGTACGCTTATCGCTATCACATTCTACATGATTATCAAGTACACTTCTCTTATCTACTTTATGTTATCAAGTATTCACTCAAGAACATAAAGTGGGGAAAATGTAGACAAAAAAGCATGCACTTGGGTACATTTCTAGGTCCTAAGAACATACTTACATTCATATAATTCCTAAGCGAGAAAAATAGTAATTGATATTTTTCTTTGGCGTCTTCACTTTGTTTATTGTCTTCTTTCTAGTCTTTTACACCCTACAACCTAGTCGGTTCTTCACTTGTTTATATTTTATGGCTTCAAAAACTAGTTCCTAGACACAATGCCAATGCCTAGGCACCCTTGTCCTTTTGGGTGCCCCTAACTCTTTTCTATCTTACTCACTTATTTTGGGTCTATTTTATATTTTTGGCATCTTAATTTCTTATGGGTCGGCCTTCTAGTTGTTAATTATGAAATTCAACCAAGGGAATCATATAAATACAAATATATATGACGAAAATAAAGGACCAAGCTCTAAGCATCTATTATCATCACCTAAGATTGCACGCAAAGGCATCTAAAAGCATCAAAGGCATTCATCTAGCTTTCATTCAAGGAAAAGGGATTAATTTTTACTGCATACATGTATAGGAAGAGAAGTTCATTTTCCGTCCACACATCTATTTACATTGGTACATCTAGCTATCACCTACTATCAAGTATATTTTCACAAGGGCTTCACGGGGCATGATTCTATCATACACACAAACAAGAACTAAATGGAGTCTAAGATGTAGTTCGGGGCTAGGTCATAAGTTCATATAATCGGGTGACCACGGGGCCAATCCGAATCCCCATATTGCATCTTTTATATTTTAGGATTTGATGTAGTTAGAGGGTTTTATAGATCATCATATCTTTCCGGGTTATAGGTGAGTTTTATAATCATAGTGAGACATACAGAAATGAAAAATGACTACTAGTTACACCAAAAAAACCAGCTTAAGATCTCTGCGTAGTCACATGTATCAATAGAGGTCTCGATGCCTAGGTACCCTTGCCCCATTCGGGAACCGTAGTATAGGCTTATTTGATGTTCTAAAATTTATTGTGTTTATTTGCAATAGTATGCCCTTCTGCTCTTTAATTTTCTAGTCTAGATCAGTTCAGGATAACACAAATCAACTAAGTCATTCTTTCCCTCTCTTGCACTTAGGGTTTTATATTTATCTAGCTTATTACTTGTGTCAAATCTTTACTTTAGAATTTATTTATCATATATGACTCGGAATTAAAGGTTTATAAAAATACCATTTTTGTTAAATCACTCGATGTTTGAATCACTTGTTGTAACCCAATAATTGAGCTAAAGAAAAGCATATATCCATTAAAATTTCTTGAACCCTCTTAATTTAAATTATGTAATTTCTCCTATGTTTTCTAATAGTTGTAGATTTGTGATGTGTTTGGAGAAAAATATGAGCTTCAAAGAGGGAAAGTTAAGTACATACTCAAATGAAGCAAGAAATAATTTTGTAAAGTGAAATCCTTGGAAATATTTAGCACAATTATTTATTTCAATATACTAGGTAATTGGACGAGATGCCAAACTTATTTATCATATTTTTTTGTTGGTGGTTGTAGCCCAAGAAATGAGCTAAATAAAAGCGTATTTTATTATCTTTGCATTCAAAAGTGGAAGATCGTAAGGAGATTTCTTTATGGAAGTTGATTGAAGATGTATATGATAGAGAAAAAATAATGGGGAAATGCTTAAATCTTGTATCCGTAGGGTAATAGTATATGTCTTGAGAAAATCAAAGTTGGGGAGAAGCAATTTAAAAAAACAAACATGGAAGTTAAAAATAAACACGTGTGATGAACCTTGAGCACGAAAAAGCTACAACATACCAAATGCCTCAAGCGGTGTGATAGGTGTAATAAGAAACATGAATAAGTAGGGAGATATCATGACAACAATGCACCCTATGATAAACAATAGATAAGTAGTTGAGCGTCATCATAAGACATCTACCTAAATTGTGGACATGCCTTTGGTATAATTAATATTCATAAAATTATAGTTTATTTAAATATTGTAAGATCGAAGTAATGATAAAATGAAGAGGGTTTAGGGTTATTTCGTTTTGGAAGAAATTAAAAATATAATTATTATAACCTGGAATAATTGGAGTAAAAATGTTTTTTTAAAAAATTTGATGTTTAGAAAGTACATTGTTTGGATTGTACATTGCATATTTTAAAAAAGAATTCATATTTTTGTGAATTCTCATGTTTTTACCTTCTAAAATCCTCACTTTTGTTTTGAAATTTCAATTTGATCATTAGGAAATTAGTTTTCTTTCTTCTTGACCATAATCGGGGGAAAACATTTAGACTTGTAAAAATTAGAGCTTGATCTATCTTTCATTGAGTTGATTCTTATTAAATTTCATGGTTTGTTAATATGGAATACCTTGTACTAAGTATATGTAATACTTATTTAGTGAGAAAAATTAGTATAATACCCCTACAATTAATTTGTCTCTATTATGAAATTTCATGCTTCAATGAATGCTCAACTTTTATGATTGTTTGTATATTTTTAATCATTAGCTCATCTAACTTTCACTTGAAATTTTCTGGATTGCTTTGATATATAATGAATTCCTTATTTAGATTTCCTCTTCATGCATTGATGGTAGATAGAATTCAGATGATCAAATGCACTAGGGTGATTATGTATTTATATATAATTAAAATTCAAATTTGAGCCATATTAGTGTGGAAGTCAACATAAATAAGGTAAAAAATAGCATGCAAGTCAACATAAATAAAGTAAAAAACACAAAGTAGGGTCACAACTAAATGTGTGCCCTTAGTTATTGAAAACCCCATCCCAAGAATGTGAAATGTGTGGTCCTTGTAAAATTTACCAAAAACCCAAGAAATCTAGAGAAAAGAGAAAGGGGGAAAGAGAAGAAAGGGGAAGAAACATGAAGAAATACTAAAGTAGTTCTCTAATAGTGCCTACTTTGGACAAATAATTATCAAGTACATAAAGTAAACTATAAACATGTAATTTCCCAATTAGAAAATTCATAAAAGTTATTATAGGTGTCATTACCATATTATAAAAATAGGTAATATATAAAACTTAACTTATGCTAAATATGTATAGAAGATAGTCCAACCAATTGTAAAATGAAATGGACTATATAGTTTACGAAAAGACATAACTTAATTTTTGATGAATAGATGGCTATCTTGTAACTCAAAATATATAAATAGGATTAAAATAAAATAAAAAAAAAAGATCTACAAATTTGGTCTCCTAAAATGTCATCTTGATTAGGTTCAATTACGAGGGTTAACTTGGGTATTAAAGGTGACTCAAGGTGTCATACCTATTCTTTTCTAGGCATACCCTCCTAATTTATGGTAGGCATTTTTATTTCTCTCCTCTATTGGGATCTAGGTAAAAATTTTTACAATGTAATATGATGTTGAAGCGACTTCTCTTTATCTCAAATTTTAGGAATCATGAAAACAATGTAAGAAGATAAGCCTTAGAGTAGGTATGGACCATATTTTTGTCATGTGCTAAAAAAATATTGCCTAAAATCATTTGTAAAAGTAGATAATGTTTTTAATTTAACAACACTTATAAGATTAAACTTTCTCGAATGTTAGAAACATTGTAATCCTAAGGAAGTAAAAAAACATAATCGGGGTTCCTATTGGCTATTGAAAATGTGTACCCAAGAGCATAAAATGAGTGTTAGTGTCTCAACAACAATAATAGGAAAATTCCCTCAAGGTATTGGACCTTTCCTCCCTTGGGGAATACCTTTAGAGATGGTTGGTTCTAATCCTAAGCTATCATAATGCTTGCACTACCTCGATACTAATCTAACACCTATATGGAGGAAAGGGTAAGGAGAAAATAACTAAAAAAGTGGCAATGCACCAAAAATTAGGGATCATTGCGCTTATGTCTATTAATGACATAATGCAATCAAACTATGCAAATATAACGCATACAAATAACATAACATAGAGAAAATAAAGAAATAACACATATCAAAGGCCATATACGAGCCATAATAAACATGATAAAACTAGAAAGATGCACAATTTTCTACAACCACGAAAAAGGCAGGTGCATTACACAAGCTCAAAAATAGAGGTCTGAACACTCAAAATGCTTGGAAAGCCAAATAAATAGAGTAACTTTGTATTGAAGGGGATGATCTAGATATAATATGCATGACTACATTTATAGAAAAAGAAATGAGAGAAGGGAGAAGGGGAAGAAAGAGAGAAGAGGAGAAGAGGATAAGGAATATGTTGAAGTATATCTCCCTTTCTCATGTCTATCTCCTTCACAATGATCATGGAACTCTTGAAAAATATTCTTAACTTAAAAATATTTGTTCAAACCACCTCAAATCATATCCTAGAACATTTTATTAGTTGAAAACAAACATGCTCATTAGAAAAGAGACCCATTAACACTCGTGATTTGAAATGTAGAGGGAAAATAGCATATGGAAATGATGATTATAAAATTTTCAAAATGTGGCTGATAGTGACTTGAAACCATCTCTAATAAGAAATAATCCTCAAGATATTTACAACAATGTTGATTTTGTTTGATTTGGTGTCATGGAGAAAAAGTTATGGTTGTTTGAATATGCCAATGTCATTTTACATCCTTGAAAACCATGGGGTTGTGAATATTAACCTCATATTTATTTCTACCACTTTTTCCATCCTTATTGACCTTTGCATCGGTCAAATTCAAAGTAAGTTGTGTTGGCTCAGTAGACTTTGGGGTCAAATTTCATGACATGTGGCATCCCATGATTCACTACGCGATCTAGACCATGTCTCTATTTTCTTCCATCCCTCTTGGTCTTCACTACATCCTAAATTTGTGACACTTGATCTTTCATTATTGGGCCACGTGTTAAGTTGTGATTGGTTATGGGATCACATATCTTGGTGCCACATGAAAACTTGTGATTGGATATGATCTCTTACATATGTGGTCGTTGGGATGCTCAATATTCATTTTCCTAAGACCTGAATTCCCATGATTGATCCATGCAACCCAATAAAACATATTTTAGCTTGGGGCCACGTGGTATCCCATGATTGGTTAAGACTAAAAGGTTGTGATTTTTCCTTATCCAATTTCTCAACTTTTCTCTATCAATTTCCTAAAATTTGACCTTGTGTGAATGTTGTTGCATGACGGGCTCTAGTAGGCTATAAAATCATGTGGAATGCTTCCACATGGAAGCTTGTGATTGGTTATGGGCTCCAAGATCTAATTTTAGCTTAGTTAAACTCCTTTACATCCAAAATTCAAGGATTATGCCATATTGTACAATAGTTGTTTTGTTTATCTCATTACTTTTCCATGCCTTATCGATTTGTCTCAACCTAAGCAACTTGACTTGATCTTTAGGGATTATGCCACGTGGTGTAATCCCTAACTTCTTCATTATGCCCCTTTTCCTTATCTAATTTTGCTGATAAAAAAGGTTGAGTTAAGTGGATCCTTTTCTCCACTTAACATTAAAACTATTTTATTTGTAAATATTATGACTCCACGTTTCTTGGAAAATGTGGGATGATTCCCCATGTGTAAAACAAGAAGGTGTTGCTGTGTTTTTATGTGGGCGAGCTTTGAGTATGACTATGGAAAACTAGGCATTGTAATAAGGAGTTGTGAGGCCTTAGTTGACCCCAAATCCAAATGTGAACACTCCATAAAGATAAAAATTCCAAAATTGCCGCCATCACCATGGAAAGAAACCAAAATATCCCCAAAGCTAATTTTAAAACTATACATGCCTTAAAACTATCTAAGGTAGTCTATGAAAATGACCAAAAGATCATGGAGAGAACAAAGCATTTAAAAGGAGACTATGCACACTTGAAAACATGAGAAATCATGGGAATCATATCTCGAGTTTCTCAAAATGAGGTTGTAAGATTATTTTGGAAATAGTTCCCATTTAAGTCTACTTTAAAAGGGTTTATTAAAAGGTGTCCTAGACTTAAAATTATTGAAAATAAGCCCTAATTTTTCATAATTGAGGTCCATTTCAGTATGGTTTATTATAAATGAAACACTATCAAACTAATAATTCCCTTTATTCTAAAAGTTCAATAATTTAGATATGCAATCAAATTTACAAGCATATAATTAAGATTAACATAAAAGTTAAGAGAAAGTTAATAAGAGATAAAAGATAAATAATTCAAAATGTTTTCTACTTGCAAATATTTGTTGGAATGAATATCAACCACCATTGGATAAAAAACACTTTTGGCCATTCGATTAAGGAACCCTAAAATTTGCATATGAGCAAAAATATTTGTCTCTCTGTTATTCTTGTTTTCATTTTGCAGAGTTAAAGGCAACAAGGATAAAAATAATGAGAGTATTATAGATTTGAAGTTTTTTTATTTTATATAAAAATACATACTCAATACAAATTTATTAATTCTTTCTATTTATTATTAAAAAAGTAGTTTATAATAGCCAATTAAAAAAAAATGTAAAGTGCAACATATGTGTATATTATGCATATATATTAAAGTTGTAAAAAGATTGAGTTATGAAAATATAATTAGATATATAATATATAATTGATCCCCATAAAAATAATGATAGTGGGTTAGGATTCATGTCCCACCCACATGAATTTCACCATATGCAACATTGGGTTAGGGGTTGGGATGTCATCCCCCTCCCTTTACAAGATACATGTAGTTGTCAAAAAACCATTTGCTTTTTTTCTTTTATGCTTTTCTAATGATAATTTATCATTCATAAAGTATCAAAGGTGTTATTTTTCTTTATATAATAACATTTACAAAAATAATTTAATTAACTCTTGTTTTATTTTAAAAATAAACTATCTTTAATACTATAGTTAATTTTTTTCTTAACTTCATATGTATAAAGAGTGGATTCAATCCATTCATAATATAATCATTTTTTTGAAAATAAATAAAATTTAAAAAATATGTTGTGCATTTAATAAATCTTTATTTACCAAGTCTATATGGCCATAGTTAATCCTTATAATGATATAATGCGATATGGCCATAGTTAATCCTTATAATGATATAATGCGAGTAAGAATGATTAAGTCCCAAAATGAAACTAGTAAATTTTTAAAGGCATATACATACACTTGTTTAATTATATAAAAATTTATGAAAACTATCATTAGTGCTCATCATCTTGATGCTAGCAACACCGTTGATGAGATCATTTAGGAAGACTTTATTGATGAATCTTACTCTAGAAAAAGTGGTTATAAATTGTTCTCTATCAACCTACCTTCCTCCATTGAGTGGAATAAGATCTGGTTCAAGGAGTTGACTCCCAAAATTAATATATTTTTATGGCTTAACATCCGAATAGGATCTTAACCAAAAACATCTGGATTAAAAGAGGGCAACATATTTTGAACAGAGATGCGGTATTTCAAAAGCTCTAGAGAATATGCCAATCACATCTTCCTTCATTGTTCTTATGCTACTGTTGTCTGGAATGCCTTCTTCAAGATCATGGGAGTTAAATGGATCTTTCTAGATAATATTCTCTCATCTTGGAAATAATGATATCTTACCTTCAAGCACATGATTTTCAAAAGGATCTAGTTGTTGTCCTTATCTCATAGTATTTGGCTTATTTGGACATATTAGAACAATAACATCTTCAATAATAAAAAACCTTCCATCAAAAGGCTGTTTAATTAGCTCCTTGAAGGAATTACACAAGATATCTCTAGTTTTAGGTCCACAAATAATTTCAACTAGAATGAAGAGGAGGCTAAAATTCTCAAGAAGTGGAATGTTTCTTGTAAAATTAATACTATTGCTACTGCCAAGGTTGATAGGACTCTTGTTACTTGATCACCCCCTAATCCATGTTTTTTAAACTAAAATTTTATGGTGCCTCTAAAGGAAACCCTAGGAACTATGGTGGTGGTGGTTGTATTCATGGAGAAGGAGGTCACTTTATTTCTACTTTTTGGGCCAGTGGGAATCACACACAATCATTTCGTAGAAGCCTTGGCAGCTTCTCGGGGCATCGATTAGATTTTTCTCTTAAGCTGTAGAAGATTATCATTGAGGGAGATTCCATGAATATAATCAAATTTCTTAAAGGCTCTGATAAGGTCAGTTGGTCCATAAAAAGTTATATTGAAGAGGTTATTCATCTAGCCAACTCTTTTTCTAGTTGTACTTTCAATCATGTCTATAGAGAAGGCAATAAACTTGCGGACTCTTTAGCCAATATGGGAGTCCTTGCCAATAATTTCAAAGTATGGGATCATGCCACTTATTTACCTCCTAATGTCCAATCCATCATTAATATAGAGAGAAGCTAGCATTCACATGGTAAGTGTTGGAAATTGGTAGACTTTTAAAGTCTATTTAGCCATTTCCCATTCTACTATTCCTTATTTTACCACCTTAATTTTTTTATTGGTGTCTCTAGGGCTCACAAAACCACCATGGGAGGGGATATTTATAGAGTGAATTGATTAATAATTCCCAATAGAGGGAGGATGCTGAAGTTTGTGAGATTTTAAAGAAATGTGGCTTTAACCATTTCATGAATGCTGTTAGGGGTCATGATTTCCATCTTTCCTAACAACTGGTGTAGAATTGGAATGGCCGAAGGGTGAGATAAAGGAACCGTGAATTTATTATTACTAAAGAGATGATATCAGCTGTCACAGGTCTTCATCCCAAAGGAATGTGGTTTTATAAGAACAACTATGATAGAAAGGAAGAATAAGCCAAATTTCTTGGGGGTGAAGAATGCCTCATCCAAGACAAAAGCGAGTTTTCTACGGGAGTCTCTTCCTAAACCCTATGATAAGGTCAGTTTGTGCTAATGAAGTATCTTACTTTGGATGGCTGGTTTAAAGTTACTCCTTACTTTCATTTGGTTTTCCTTAACCAATTTCAAAAGAAATGTGGTGGTTAATTTCCTTTTTCCTCCTCCATTCTCTTGAAAATTCGGTGAATTTGGTCGCCTAGGGGAAATGTGCCCAACCCTCCCATGATGTTTTAATTTTTATCCTCTATAAAAATTTTATTTAATCATTGTGAATACCCCTGCGGCCCCTCCCGCCCATCCCCCTGCTCTTACTAAAATACCCCCTCCTATTGTGAATACCCCTCCGGCATTTGGTGAACTCTCCATAGCAAAAAATCCAAATTATTCCTGTCAATGATACTAATCTTCCTTATGCTTCCTCAAGTGAGGGTGTTGTTGTGCTTAGCCTACTAGCCATGGGTGACAAGGAGCCTGTCAATAACAAAAATTGAGCAGGTAATATGATAATGATATGGATTTTCAAAGTGACATGCTCAACTAGATTAGGAAGGAGTACAAAGTATTGAGAGAGAAAGTTAGAGGCTGCAAGATTACTATTGAAAGTGGTAACAAGGATGAACAACTGATGGAGGAGATGGAAAAAAGAATCAAATCCATTGAAAAAGAACAAGGAAATCTCAGAAATAAACAATGTGATATAATCTCCTTGCTTAAGGGAAACATGGAAATTCTATCCAACATCACTCTTGTGTTGAAAAATAACAAGGAAAATAAAAATCTAAGAACGGAAACATTATCAAAGATAACCTAGAGATACTCAATAAGAATTTTTCTAAGATCATGAAATAGAAACTAGATACTCTGTTGGTCGTGAGTTTTATATTGCCTTATCCTTTGGACTAATTTTTATTGTTTTGTTGTGGTACTATTGTGGTTATGCTAGGGTTTGGCTGGTGTTTTGTTGTGGCGATATAGTACTCTTTTGTTTCTTCTTAGTTGTGCTCTCTGTATTTTTGTGGTTTTTATCTGAATACCTAGGCTTAGGCCCTTTGTATCTGGGTAGGATCCCAGTCAAAAAACCTTTGCCATTAATAAAAATAAAATAAAATAATGTATTAATCATACAAAATTTGATACCAAATCGATGCTTAATAGCCAAAGTTGTTATATCGTAAACTAAGTTTAACTTAAAATTTTATTTATATGTAGATGTGGATACTTAAATTTAGACTTATGGCATTTGAAAATTAATCATCAAAATTTATCTCAACCCATAACCTTTGGTCCACTAAATTGACTAATTCCTACACATATATTTCCCAACTAGCATTATCTACGACTAGGTCACACTTGTTTTCCATCTTTAACCAATCAAAAACCCATTCTCAAAATATACAACATGTCTCTAGACATCGAACCACCATATTCAACTAACAGTTTACATTTTACATTATGCCCAATGATGTCATCCATGACAGTAAAGGTCATATGGATAAATTTATCCTAATTTAATGAATTATTCCTCCAAATATCTAATGGTCACATTTTCAAATGCACAAATTATCCTAGTCAATCACGTGTCATTTGAGCGAGAAATCATGTTGCAATATTTAACTATAAAAGCATAGTCATTTAACCCATCATAAGGGCCTCACCTCTTAAATATTTGGGTTGTTAAGGAGATCATAATAAATAACCTAATTGATATATAATTCTCTCAAGAATATTCATCCAGCTCTAAGTATGCATACATCACATATGGCTTCGCTAGTCTAATTTATAAAGCTACATCTCACACAACAAAGATAATTGTTGAGTGTCGAAGGCCATAATTAGGATATTCATTATAAAAAATGATTTAATATAAATCTTACATACATACATTGGGTGGGGAACTATAAGGGTTTGATGTCACTTTGGAGTATTGCTATGTAGGTGTGGTGGGTGCCTCTCAACCCAAAATTTCTAACCTCTTTTAGGTCCCCAACTAAAGAATAAGAAGAAGAATCCCCATTCATCTACAAAATTGTGATCATGAGATTTAAACCATATAAAATTAAATCTACAAACACAAAGGATCATAGTTCCAAAAACAAGATAAAGATCATAATCACAAAACAAAAATTTGTCCATACATTAAAAAGTCACTTGTGTGAATTTTTATGAGTCAAACAATTTCATCATGCACTTAGAATCACACTTCCAAATTTTCAACACAACTTGCACATACTTCCTACACATTATCACATCACTTTCATCACATCTCAATCTAAAATTGGTGTAATCAACTCTAACCTTGTTTGTACTTTCTTGTAGACACTCTAATTTGGTAACTTATCATTTGGTATTGACAATTTTGGATTTCTTCCCATACTATGACTTATGCTCACATAATAAAATTAATTGGAATATCCTTTTTATCATGCACGATTACTAATATCTATACATGTTGTCATGCAAAATGAATAACCCAATAGTTGAAAAAATTTAGAGCATGACAACTAATTCTCTAAGTGAAATCCTTTCTCCTAGTCACCATGCATCCTTCCTCTCTTCAACCTATCTTTAGTACCCCTCTCACCCTAGCTCGGAGGAAATTCCTAACAAGTTTTTAAGTTTGTTTCCATGTGTAGGGATTCTTTAATAATATTATTGATGAATTCAATGTTACTTAATGAAAGATAAGCTCCTCTAGAGGCCCAAAAAGGCCATTTTTGGTCATTCTAGAGATAATCAAACACCCTCAGGGAGAGCTAAATTTTTATTAAGTATATGGAGGTGATTTCAGGTAGTCTTGGAAGTGTTGGAGTAAATTTATAAATATTTAGGAAAGGTTTTCTCATTTAGAGACAATTTTCTCAACAAATTTTCTTGGTTAAGGTGTTTGAAAGTGAGGGAAAAGCTTAAAATCCATACTTAGAAAAATTTCCACCATGCCACATTTCAACATATTTTCCAAGGTGTACTTTGGTGTCCAAAGTTTCCCCTTATCCCATTTTCCCCTTTGGCATGGTACAACTCAAGAAAAACCCCCACCTACGGTTAAGTTAAGCTTGCTAGGTCAAAGTGGAGTTAAATAAATATCATTCTCACCAAACCTCAAGCTACCACATGTCAACATATTGATTCAAGGCACACTTCTTTGCCCCCATTATCCCAATTGTCCCATTTTCACCATATGCAAACAACATTTAAACTCAAATTTAACCCAAATTCAAGCACAATTACCAGGGTGAGTTAAAACCTCACTAAAACTCATTCAAAATTCTCTCTCACCACCAGTTATCTTTTTTTATGAAATTTTCTCCTCAACCCTCCATTAATGGTTTCCATACCATAACAAAAAAATGACAACAAATACTTTTCATTTGTACGGAGATCCATAGGGTGAAATCATCTAAAACTTGGAGTGAAATATCCACAAAAAATATACTTTCACGCAATCCATTTTTTTCATGATGAGCTGGATAGTTTTTAGGGACATGAAGGAATAAGTTTCCTCTCAGCATTCTCCCCTATTTAAAGACTATTGAATTTTCCCAAAGATATGGTGAGTGAAAAGCCATGAAACTTGGGCTGATTTTTCAAGATATGAAGGATTGATTTTTCTCAGTATTCTTCCCCCCTGTAATGAAAATATCATTTTCCCACTCATATGGACAAGGGAATCATATGAAAATTAGAGTAGGGAATCTTGGAATAAAACCCAGAATTTAAAGACTATTTTCATTACAATCTAACACATGCAATGAACTTAATAAAAATAACATGTGTTCATGACGGTGCATGTATAAAAATAGTAAGTTATTAAAAGAGGTAAATTCTTAGCATATGTAGCCCTCAAACATGAAAGAAACATCAAGAAGTGAAAACAGTGAAAATTTGCTAAAAATAATCAGTCCTGGATAGGACTTGCTAAAATAGTAAGTCCTGGAATTGAGCTCAGAAAGTTGTGGAAATTCATATTTTTCTTATCTCATTGATTTTTTCCATCATCACAAAGATTAAAAGGTGTCTTTTGGTCCAAACATGAAAGAAAATCCATGCGGGCTCTCTAAGAATTAGTCAAGAGGTGATTTTGCAAAGAACAATTTGATGTGAAGGGGTTGAGCGATCCTAATTATGATAGAAGAGAGTCATCCTAAGTATGTTTCCATCATGAAGGAGACATCATCATCACTAACCCTCTCCCCAAAGGTGAATATCATCATATCAATTAAATTATGACAAGAAAGCAGAGATAAGAGCGAGTCAGCTTTGTGTGTGAAATACAATCACTTGGGAAGTGGGAGAAATCAAGAACATCATGGGGTCTGTAAATGATATGAAACATCAAGAGCTCTATTGAAATTAAAATTCATCAAGAGGATGATCGTCATGAGCATGTTGAGAGAATCTCACTATGAGTGAGGATGGAATTCATCTAGATAAATGCATACCTTGATAAGTGTTTCTTTTTTTAGATAAGGTAATAAGGATTTGGTTTTGAAGGGACCAAAAAACCTGTACAAGAAATGAAGCTAGGCCACAAGATGACCAAAATGAAACAATAATCATTTTGAAGGGATCATGAACCATGTACAACCAAAAGGTAGGCATCAAGACACAATAAGGTATAAAGTGAAGCTTAGTTAAAAACAAAAAACAAGACCCCTGGATACACTAACCCAACACCTAGGCTAAGAAAGAACAAAAAATACAAAGAGCCACCAAAGAATCAAGTCAAACAAACTTGACCATCCTTAATGAGAGCCCTAATTTCCTAATGAAAAAACATAACCATAGGTGAGGAAAGGATTACCTAAGAGGTACCCATCCATGGGATCTTAAGTTCATCTTAAGAGGAGTGGTGGGTTTCTTTCCTTTATTTTTTTGTTCACAACTATCTAACCCTCACTCTTATTAGGATTTGTGTTTTCATCTAAATGGATTGGGATCAATACCTCCAACATATCATTTTCCCAACATTTGAGTCCTTCAAGATTTCTTTTTTGAGGCCATTCCCAAGGGAATCTACTTATCCATGATAGGCAGAGAAGAAATTGATCCATCAATCTCCACGGTCCCATCGGGAGTGAGTCTTACCTTCTTCATTTTCGAATCCTTTGAGGAATAATAAGAATAATTTTCCACAACCAACATATTAGGTTAAGCATCCTTCCACCAATAAAATTTCCCATTCAACTTGTGTTTCACTCTTTCTGATCTGAAGCTAAATGAACTTGGCCAAAATATTTCCTACATCTAAAGGTTATCCCTTCATAGTCCAGAGGTTGGGAACAAATTCGATCCAACACTCTAAGTTCCATCAAAGCTAATAGATCAACCGAGGTATCTAAATCTACCAAAATATGGGCATAGGTGGTATGAGTATATAGTTCAGTTTTAGTATCAATGTCCAAACATTTCCCCAAAGCATTTCCAATTAAAATCAAACTTTCCTCCCCCAAAATTATAGTGGGAGATGAGGTAACCAAATCCATACAGGATTGACCTGGAATATTTTAGTGAGTGGGTCAAATGAAGGAAACCATAATTTCATGAGTAGGAGGTGATTATAAAGTACCCAAAGCATGGAAAAAATTATATCTCTATCTTCAATGAGGTTAAAAACCACAATAAAAAATCCTATGACATAGGGATAAATATCCACTATACCTAACATGATGGGCCACTAATATAAAGATATCCAATAATGAAGTTGGGGAGACTTGGCCACAATCTATTAAATCTGTGAGATCAAAACCTTTCATGAGCACTAAACGTAACCAAGGTGAGAAAGTGGATTCCTTTAGGGGTCTCTGTCTAGAGGTCATTGTAGCATAGGAACACTTTGTAAAGAAGGGTCATTCACAAGCCAACCAAAGGGGTGCTCACAACCTATGACCCATACAAGATCCGTAACAATAACACCGAGACCAAGCAAATCATTACTTAACTAATATTCATTATTTTTCTTTGGATCTGGAGTAGTTACTGAGGATATGACCAAGTGATAAAAACCTAGTGGCCACATACCCGGATGAGCATAGAGACTTTAATATTCCTTCCACAAGTTTTTGGAGCCCCAGAAGACCGGTTATAAGTTATTTCCAACTAGGAGAGAGGGGTCGAGACTCTAAAACCACCATCCCCTATTCAGCTATGAGAAGCATGACCAATGTCACTTGAAGCAATAACCATGCACGAAGCATTGATGCCATCGTCAACATGACTAGAATATTGCATAAGGAAGAATCCGTTGTCATATCTTAGATTGGTTCCCCCTTGCCACTACCGCCAATAGAATAAACTTGGCCAATGGGGGCTAAGCCATCCACACCGACCACATGTAAAGCCGTAGAATTCTCCAAAACTTGGCGAAGCTGTGCTCTCTGTTACCACAAGAAGGACAAGGGAAGGAAAATGATATAATGAAAGGAGGCTTTTTGTAAGATTTCCTTGCGTCGCCATCACTAATATAGGATAAATTATCTTCTTAGGTTTAGGGTTCGGGCATATCATTTCGGGCATCATTTTTAGCATCATTTCAACATTAAGAAGTGTTTCTAAATACTTGATCCATGCTTGATAATGAGATCGTATTTTGCAAGTCAAAGGAGGTGGAATTTGTAGTGTTTTAGTGCAATATGAGTGGTAAGAACATGGAAATCATTCTCATTCATTCCTTTGAGATCCATTAAGGTACCGATCTTGCTAGAGGATGTTTCATCTATGTGACATCTTGGTGAAGAAAGTGAGTTGTGAAGAGATCATCATGCTCATAGGTGAAGTGTGAGGTTGAAGGATTGAGGTAGTGATCATAACATCTTGACTTTGTCATTATGTTAAAACCTTCTTCAAGGAACAAGCCATTAAGAACTAGTCCAAGGAATCTAGGACTATTGTGTGTGAAGGATCGAGAAATCAACTATTCCCATGAGAAACATGTGAGGAGTAGTTGTATGAGATGATTCCATTCGAGGAGGATTTTGGATCCAAAAATGGCAAGATGGTGATATTAATTTGGAGTAACATGTAGGAAAGAATGAGAAATCATCTCAATTTTACTTATTGTAATTCAATTGGAAATGTCCTTAAATACCAATTCAACAACTTATAGTGTGATCATCTATAAAGTGAGGTTTATTTCAGTGAGAGAAAGATAAGCATCGGGAAACTCGAGCATCATAGAGTTGATTTGTGATTACTAGGGTCAATTGTGAAAGCTTAAGAAGAAAGAAAGTGATCCTTAATATCACTATGAGATCAGGAAAGAACCATCATGAGTGATGCTCATAGTCATCCCAGGATCACATTAACAATATTTCTAAAAACTCATTTAGTAGTGTGGAGTGTTTGTGTATCTCGAAAAAGGAGGATATTGTGATCATCATGTTTTAAATCAACGAGAATCTTCATCTTCATCAGATTGGTCAACCCTTATCTCTCTATCTCTCTTCCTTCTTCTATCTCTATATTCTAATTCCTCATTGAAAATGCACCTTTTAACTCAAGTGACTTTAAATTAATATTATAAGACTCATTTTTATCAATAAGAAAAAGGATCATTTTCATTTCCTAGGAATGTGAAAGGTCACAAGTGATGAGGAAAGGTGAAAATTCATGTGGGGGATATGAAAGAAAAATTCGTAATGCTATAAATTGGAATGAATTATCCATTACAAAGGGTTATAAATTGTTGATTGATTGTATGTTGTCGAGATTTACCACTAATACATCAAGAAAGAAAAGTTGTATTTATTCTATTCCTTTGCTTATATTCATATACTCTTTCTCTCTTTAATTTCCAACTTTGTATACACAACAATCTTATAAAATCAAGAAAGGTGGCTACTTGATTTAACAAAATATAGATATTAAATCTAATTTTAGAGTCACTAAAATGATATACAAAAAAATGCAAATGCTAAGCACTTCTAAAGATGCAATTGTGTAAGAAAATGAGAGAGATTAGGGCACTTATTTGATTTTCACTTATCAGGAAGTGTACCTAAATTGGAACAACTAATAAACAAGTGGGAAGAGTGTTGGGAATGTTTAATGTAAATGTTAGAACTTATAGAATAACCTAGACAAGGGTGAGGGCACTTTGGTGACAGAGACCTTCTATAGGCACTGTGACTACTCGAGACATTCAAAATCTAGTTTTTCTGTGTTGATATGGTTTTAATATCCTTTTTTTGGTCTCCTGTACGTCGTTATATGATCGCCAAATTTTATAGTAACTTGAAAAATAAATGATACCTTGTAAAACCCCAAAATACATCAAATTATTAAAAAATAAAGATGCAAATTGGGATTTAGAATGACCCCGATGGTCACCTAACAAAGTGAGCTTATGACCAAGCGCTACACTACATCTCGATTCCATATAGTTCTATGTGTTTATGTGTGAGCTCATGTCCTTAGGTTTCCATTATGCCAATGATGCCAAGATAGTGGGTTGTAGCTAGATAGAATTCAAATGTGTGGGATGGAATCCAAAACTTCCCCTTCTTATGTACGAGAGTAATATGCCCAAAAATGCGGTTGCTTTGATACTATGTAGATAAGATAGGCCTTAATAAATTGCTTGCCCTTATAATGGTATGTATGTTGTGTATATATAGGGATTTCTTTCTTGAATTTTTACACTAGTGACACAACATGCCACCTAATATCTCGAGATAGAAGCAAGAAAACAAAAATGCCAACCAAAAATGTTAAAAATGTGAACAAGAACAAAGAGGACATGAGCGCCCAAGGTGGACAGAGCACTGGGTACTAGTGTCTAGACTAGGGTGTTGGTGTCTTGGGACAATTGATGACTAATTTGAGAAGACCGATAGATAGGGATCCCTATGATCGACCGGTAAGCTGGGTACATAAGTGACAAAAGTGAGAGAGAAAGACAATAGAAACAATCAAAGAAAGTGGATGGACTAGGAAGTGTGTCACTAGTGAATACTTTTCTTACTCAAGATCCATACATATAACAACATACTTGGAAGTATAGTAAAATAGTAATATGTGCATGATTTTGTGTCTACATTTCCCCCATTTATGTTATTTGAATGAGTTTTAGGTAGTGCAAAGGAAGTAAGGAACATACTTGTGAGAAATCTAGAGAATACTTGTTACAGAAATATGTGTAGTATATGAGAACATATAGCGTGATGAACCATGGATCAAATTGTTGACCCATGTGGTATAATAGAGACAAAAAACCATTTTAAGGATAACTTGGAGAAATTTATGATTTGATTCAAGTAATTTGGACATTTTGAATTTGTTGTTAATGATTTGAAAGTACGGAGCAGTCAATTCGTAACCCGATTTTGTAAAATTTTGATCAAGGGAGGATTTGTGCGTCCTTCTGCTAGAAGAAGAGTGTTAGGGAGAGAGGTCTAGTTTTACTCTCCAATTATGACTACATCCTCAAAATTTCCAACCACTTGTGTAGACGACTAGATACCAAATTTAGTTCCATTTCGATCCATGTTTAGTTCTGTGTTAAATAAACCATATATGAGTAGTATAGGAAATGAAATGATGTCTCATTTCCCTCACTCCATAGGTGTTATTATTTTTATATTAATAGATGTCTTCCATGTTAGGTCATCTGAAATCAATGTAAAAATATTTCCCATGTTAGGTCATCTAGGAAAGTAGTGATGTAAATCCCAAGTTAGGTCATCTGGGAGGAATGATGAAGTGATGTTGTACTGATTGATTGACTTGATTCGAATTTGAATGCTTATTTTTAAATTGAATTTATGTGATAGATTACTCATGGTGATATTTTCCTCTTTTTGGTCCCATATTAGGTCATTAGGGGAAATATATAGAAAGTAGTAGAAAATATCTAATGTTTGTATGATAATTTTTTTGATAAAAATGTATTAGGAGTGTCTAGTGATCAGATAGTAATCTGAGGGGGATCATAGGTTGATCCCCATTGTATGAACCCATTTTGGAAAAAGGGGTATTGGTAGTAAGAATGAACGCTAAACTAAAAGTAGATGTGAAATGATGTAATAGTGAGAAAATGTAGTATAGTAGATGTCACAAAATTGTGTGTATGTTGAGTTGAAAATGTGCCAGATTAGAATATAGCATTGTGGAATGTGTACGGTAAAATGGTAGGATAAATTTTTAAGCGAGTGGAGAAGACGGGGAAGAAAATAGAGTAGCGAAGCTCGAGATATGAGAAAAACCATGTGTTGTGTATTAGTTGGAAGAATGAGTGCGAATAGTAACTATAGTAAATTAGAAATTGAGAAAAGTGTTATATATAGTAATGGTAAAAAGTGAATAGTGAATTCATTTGAACCTTGATTGATTGAGAAATTAATCTCCGAGCTTGTAAGAATTCTCGTAGATTAGGTCAAGAAGGTTGACTAGGTTCGAGATGGTGGTGGCGATTATGGTGTCACAGATGACATATGAGTTGGTAAGTATGAGTGTTTTCAAAAATATATTGGAATTAGTTCAATTTTTTACAAAATTTGGATTTTGAATTTTTGGGTTCTTGTGATTTGGGAGGGAGTGGCTAAAGTGTTGATGTCCTTCAAGATGTCAACACCCACCCTAGGCGCTAGTGACCTGCTCCTAGGTGCCCGCATCCTACTCATGGGTACCGACGACCTAGGAGGTTTTTTTGATCGTAAGACATGAAATATGTGGAATTTGATGACTTTTTGTAATATAAGTGGTTGTTTTTCCATATATATGAGGTCCTAATGTCGTTATTTTGTTGGTTTTAGTGCTATGTAGAGGGATATTATTTGAGAGAGTTTCGTGGGGGTCATCATTTGAGTACATTGTTGAATTTGGGATTATCTGACATGGAGTGGGAAATACTAGACCATGCTAGCCTGTGGAAAATAGTGAGAATGGGGGAGGTACTGTATGTACGTAAAATTATAGGGTACTATACCACTAGAACGATGTTACACATGCCCCAATGATGATATAGGTCACCTCAAAGGGTATTCAGAATCCAGGAAAGCTCGCCAAGTGTATGTTAGCATCCCAAGCATCTTGTTTAAGCTTTGTGTACTTTGCTTTATCCTCTACCTTTCTTTTTTAAGATTTTTGACCTTCAGTGACGAAACCACCGCCTGCCAGGGTGGCGGTCCTATAATCGCCACCCTACTCAAGGCGGCGGTCCTTCACCTGTTTTCCAGCACGTTCTTTTGATCGCGACTTGTGTAATTTTTTAACTTCCACTAGATTTTCTCAACCGCCTTAGATTGTATTAATGTTTTATGTCCCCTGGAATAGTGTTTCTTCATTGTTTAATGGTAAAAGAGTTCTAATAGGAATCACCTTTGGGTGAATGTGAAATCTATAAATAACCAACTTGTTTTGAAGCAAATGGCCCCTCAAATTCTCATTTCCATTGTTTAATATTTCAATTTCTTTCTTAGAATTCATTTTGTTTTCATGTTTTGCATCCATGCTAGTTTTCCTTTGCTATTAGAAGCCATTCGATCTTCTTGCTTCAGCCTTGTTCATTCTGTTCATATAAATTATTTTAGAGCAGAGTAGTGTCAATTGTAGATTGAATTCATTAGAGTTGCAGGTTGTGTTCTTCACAGAAGGTAGATTCTAGAATCTCTCGGTACACTTGTGTTGTATTCCCGCAATAAATCCCACTAGGAATTGCATACGCCAAGCTCTATCACTTGCACTATCCCTCTCCTACTTGCATTATATTCATTCTATATCCAAAGCTGCCATTGTTAAAAATACCTTTTTCTGTTGATGCTAGCATATACACGCTCCTTTGGATTCATGGGAACACGAAGGAATGAGGAGATCATTCTGAGGGGACAAAATCATACACTACTGGATTCACCACTGTTCTACAAATTCCAAGTTTTATCTGTCAAAGTTCTAGTTAAAACATATCAAATAGAGTAGTGAAACATTTCATTTCGAGTTAAATTTCATTTTTGATATTGCCGGGGAAGCTGTGGGGATTGATAGTTTCTCAAAAACTATGATTCATTCGTCACTTCTGAGGTAGGATTGAGAATCTTTCAATTAAGTTAATCAGTTATCTAGTTATTTAGGATAAACTCACAACTGCACAGGAAAGTAGCTACACCGGGCTACCTTGCTTGTTTTAATTTTGTTATTAGATTAGTTGTCATTTTCTGAATATATTAGATTAGTTGCTCTTTCAAATTCTATTAAAAATAAAAAATAGAGGAATATATATATGTTGTAGATATATCTTGCATAATTAGTTTATTTTGTTTCAATTAATCTTATATTGATCTTGTATGATAATCACGGGACCTAGGGAGCCTAGGGAATACGTTTTTGAGCCAATCGTGCCTCAACCAAATCTTGTTGCAACATTAACTAACATAGACCAAAATCTCAGAATTCAAGTCTTCCGAACAACAACAGACCTACAAGAAATCAGCACACATCTAAGAGTGTTAAACATAGAAGATGACAAAGCACACACGTTCTGGTCAAATCAACCAAATTATAGACTGCCTTGATAGATATCCGTATGATGTAAAGGGACTGAAAGAGGGAAAACATTTTGTTGTGATCCACTAGTCCCATAGCTTCAGACGCAGGAGACCTCCTCATTGATATAGACACTAGCTTACGTATCCAAGTTACTAGAACACCTTTTAGGTACTCCAAGAAAATCATGCAAGCTGCTAGTTCTAAACATAGAGGACGAAAAGGCATACGACTACCTGGGTACTCGGAATCAAGATTTGAGTCTTCATATGACCATAGGAGGTCCACATCAACCACGAACTTACGGTTGTGATCCACAGTCCCAAAACCCAATGGCCCTACAAATCAATCGAGATATTGACACCGAGAACTTGTAAACGATGGTGTTTAGGTCCTCTCCACTTCCACCAAACATCATCACATAACTATCATTATTAAACATAGTAGCTAATCAAGCTAAATATTTCTAGACTAGGCCAGAGAATCATCCATAAAACACCAAAAGATCCATTACACATTTGGTCTTCATTTTTCATGACCTTATCGGGAGATACATACAAATCACCCATAGGTCATCTTCCATGTATCCCACAACCCATAGATCAGATCATGGTGGAGCTCGATATTGATTGGATCCTTCGAGCAACTATCCTCACCGAATAATCTATCACACCGATTCAAAGTTAGGAGGGCCTTCTTTGCCTTAGATTTGAGATCCCATTATTACATGTTAAAGACATAAGATTACCTAACTAGCTTATCGCACCTGCGTGTATTCCATCCCCATCGGTTGTCTCGGCATGATCTTGAGAGGTCGGGTGTGAGGAAGAGTTACTTGTAGATTCCCATGCTCACATGTCACTTTTCCATCGTACAAAATTGGTGAACTGAAGTGAATTGAACATGCAACCTTCTGATCTGGAGTTAGATTTCTACTTGTTCTTCCAAATTAGTTTACTTTTCATCTTTTCCACCTCATTAGCCTTCACATCAGCTTCACCAAAAAAATTGGTGAACCCGACGTGAAATAAACTAATATTCCTCTTCTGTTTTCTTTTCTTTCATCCACCTTCGATCTTTCCCATTATTCTACGGTATTCATATACACCCGAATATGTTGGGATATGATGCATATGGCAGACCTCTCCTAGGCCTTGAAGCATACTACGATCAACTAAATAGACAACCATCACCCTCTCTCTTACCATGGGGTGACAACTATTCAACTAACCAATTTTCAACACAAACTCCGCCTCAAAGGACTAGATATAGTTCTTCTTTCCAAATAAAGGAGTTGGATAAGCTCACTGAAATGAAACAACTAAAGCCTTCATGCTCAAACAACATGATGCTCACTGGAGAATCTGGTTCATCTCCTTGGTTGTTGCTTAGACCACAAATTAGTAGATAGTCAGATCCATATCTATTTTTAGATGACGAATACTTAGTACGTTATGCTAGGAGTGAACAACACTCTCAAAATATGTACCCACCTATAGGGGGTTTGTAAACACCACCCGAGGTCTCATTCCAAGAAAACACCCTTATTCCTCCACCTATAGGAAATGCCCTCAGTGAAACTTGGTAGGGCACCGATCAATTCATAGCAGGGTACCATATGCCTATACAACCTCAAGATATACAACAAATGCCACTAAGGAAAAATACCATGTCTTCACCAAACGAGGTCATCTCAGCCTTAGTTGAGAAGGTTAGAGGGTTGGAACTTGCTCAAGCAAATCAAAATCCACAGTTCATGCAAGCAGGAACTTCCAATCCTCCACATCATCCTAGCCAAATAGACCTCCTCACAAGAATAGGCACGTTGGGTATGCCTCCTCAGTACTTACAAAAATGCCAACTAGAACCGTATTTTCTAATGCCGCTCCAGTTGAGAATATAATACCTCCCAGTTTAGTACAAAACAACCCATTCTTGAGCAATGCTCCTCCATACTTAAACATGTATTCCAAATCACCACAGGGAGATATGTTCTCTTCTCCCAACATGTTTTCTCAACCACAGGGATTTCCTTATGCCCCTACAAATACATATGCTATGCCATATCAACAACCCATTCCACCTCCACCCCCTCAAAGAAAAACCATCAATGGTCGAAACCTATGCGATAAGAACTTATTCGAGTTAATTTAAAAGAACCTTTAGACTTCACTTGCACGAAGTGTCATGCTTCCAAGACCTCTCCCCAATCTACCCAAGTACAAAGGGGAGGGAGACCCGAATGCACATATTAAGGCTTATGCCACAGCCATTCGAGAACTACTCCCTTGGGATGGAGTTGTTGCTAAAATATTCCCCAAAACATTAGAGGGTATCACCCTCAATTGGTATTACAGAATACCTAAAGCCTCAATACATTCATTTAAACAACTCATTTCAGAGTTCATCAAGGTATTCGACATGAACAAATTATTGAGAACGGGAATTAGGGAATTATTGCATATTAAACAAGAACACAATGAATCTGTTGCTCATTTCATCCAAAGATGGTGTACAGTCCTCTATTCTTCAGTGAGTGCTCCAAACATGGATCAGATGGAACTATGTGATTTATTCCTTCATTCTCTTAGTAGAGAGATAAAGGAAGAAGTCTAGAAGTTCCCACTAAGAACTTATGATGAGGTGCTCGAGAGTGCTCTTCAAATAGATCAAGCTGCAATAGATAGTGGTCGCAAGACATATGGAACAAATGGGAGGTTAATCATCCCCAACCAAAATACTACGACTTATCCTACTACCACAAATGCCAATCAAGGACCTAAAATCCTTAACAAAAACTACAGAGTGACAATAGATGGAGTGACTAACCAAACTAAAAAAGCAAACATTGTAAATTTTCCACCACCAGTTAACAATCAACGAAACAACAATTTTACCCCAACAATCAACACGGTGGATTTTAATCATCCCCAACGACAAAAAAAAACAATAACAACGACAACGACAGATCTAGACATAAGGTCCAAGTCAAAACTCAACTGGATATCAAAACTAAAACCAAAGGAAACAAACGCAAAAATTTAATCCTAATAGTCAACGGTTTAATCAGAATTTTGGACCACAACACGTGCCAAACCAAAAACCTAGGAGTTATAATCCCAACTCGTATTGTGTTTTCCACAAAATTTGAGGCCATGACACTAGGACTTACCACGATTACAATAAATTCATGCAACGTTTGCCGAAGAACAAAGACAACTCTTCATAGATATGTTCTTAACGCATTCGTGACACCTATGCCAAATACTTTCATAGGGGAAGTTTCCCCTCAAAATGCACCTCTTAAGATCTTCAATGATCCACTTCCAAATCACAATAACAATAATAAATTAAATCCAAATGGGACGAACAAAGGTGTAATGACAAGAAATAACTATCATGAAGCCTCTACTTCACTAAATCCACCTGTCGCACCACAATTAGGAAATTAGCCATGAACTAAGATAGTTGGTCTAGTGGAGTTAGATACTGAGCTGCACGTAGAAGCCATAACAAGAGCACAAGAATATTCTTCTCAACCAAATCCAATCTATCCACTAGATCTAGATAACATTTAACAAACATGGGTAAAACCCATAGGTGCTTATGATTTAATTAATGACTTAACGAAGACCTTCTCTCACATCTCCTATTTGGACTTATTGAAAAATTCTCCGCCCATAGGGCTGCTCTTTTAGAAGCACTATGTATAAGTAATTTAATTAACATCTCTCAACCTCCTGAAACACAAGTAAACCATATAGAATTTGATATCCACCCTCCAGAAAGCGGATAGGGATACCGAGTTTATATTCAACATAAAAAAATGCCAACGAGATGCTGAAATTACACGTAGGGGTGATCCGGCCTTGCATTTACAAGTGTGGGTTTACAATAATTACGTTAAATGTATAATGGTTGACGATGGGGCAGTAGTTAACATTGTCCCCTTCTCTTTCCTTCAAAATCTAGGATATGAAGAAACAAACTGTTCCACAACAAAAATACACTAAGAGGTTGTGACAACCTTAAAGCTACTTCAATTGGGACTATAATACTACCAGTCGCCTTAGGACCCAAGACAATCCTCACCGATTTTTATATCATAGATTGGGAAACCAACTATAATATGATCCTCGGTCGACCATGGATACATCACATGAAAGCAATCCCTTCTATGTTATTCCAGGAAATAAGATTCTTACACCTAGGAAAGATATTCGTAGCAAAAGGTGACCTAAAACCATTCGACATACACCTAGTAGACTGAAGAAAAGACTAGGCATTCACTCAAAGTTTGAATTCCGACAAATCAACCTAACAAGCCAATCAACTCAAAACCGAAGAAAATTTGATACCTACACGGAGTAACTAGAAATTACGAACTTAGTCAAGGGCATCCTAGCCCTCAAGGATGAAGCTAATGTTGTAGAAACAATATGATTAGGAACTACTTGCAAAAATTGTTGAATTCTTTGGAACAAGATCTACCAATTTTTCTACCATTTGATTCCACATGTATGGGATGTACTCTATGAGTTGGTTATCTTCCAATAGAGGAACTTTGCATGGTTGAAGTAATCAAAGAAGAAACAGACCCAAAGAATGTCCCGGCATCCATTTTTCCTAGTAAATATTGGACTCTCCACTTTGATGGAGCTAGATGTCGCTAGGGAGCCAAAGGTGTGTGATATTTACTTCTCCCGAGAGAAAGATTCTACCTTTTGCTTTTAAATTAAACTTTGAATGTACAAATAATAGTGTTGAGTATGAAGCACTTCTCCTTGGCCTCCTCATAGCCAAAAGGATTGGTGTTAATGATATCGAGTGTTAGGAGACTCACAATTAGTTCCAAACGAAGTCTCTCGAAGTATATGAGACTAGAGTTGAGCACTTATAGCTCTATAAAACAACGGTATTAGATCTAAGCAAAGGATTTGATTTCATATCCATTGAGGCAATCCCAAGAGAATAGAACCTTCTCGCAGATTCAATAATAACTTCACTTTGTGTTTTACCCCAAGTAATGAGTTGGAGGATAAAAGTTTCAAGGTATCACTTAAATCTTGAACAATTGGTGAAGAAAATGTCAACGAACCCTATTCTAACACATACAACTGAGAATTAATCTTCTATCTTACATCATGTTGATAGTGATAAAGTCACTCTCAAATATGTAAACACTTATGCAGAGCTACACCTTGGTCACCCTATAGTTGATCTTTCCCTAATACCACACTCTTCTCCTACTTTAGAAATCCCATGGTAGAGTCTCCTCCATAGAAGGATCTCGATATCTATAAGATAGAAAATGGAGAAAGCTTGTAACTACCTCCAGCCCCACCTAAATTTGAAGAAGGTAACACTTCTTTGATAGAAGAAACCATTGACATAAACATTGGAATAAAGGAAGAACCAAGAATTTTGAAGTTGGGATCCTCGTTAACTCCGGAAGAAATAGAAATACACACCCAAATCCTCAAAAACATCAAAAGGATTTTGCATTTAACTATAAAGAAATGACAGGTATCGCACCACAAGTTGTGGTACATAATCTCGTCACTAAACTAGATGCAAAGCCAATTAAACAGAAGTCAAGACCAATGAAGCCAAAAGTGGCTCTCATGGTAAAAGAGGAAGTAGTAAAACTTCTCCAAGTAGGATTCATCAAGCCCGTTGACTATTCACAATGGGTGTCTAATATCGTTCCCATCCTAAAAAAGAATGGGAAGATACGCATTTGTATAGATTTTCGGGATATTAACAAAGCTTGTCCCAAGGATGATTTCCCATTACCATCCATTGACATTATCATTGATGCAACAACTGGATTTGAACTATTGTCCCTCATGGATGGGTTCTCATGGTATAATCAAATTAAAATATCTGAACAAGATCAAGCCAAAACCACATTTATAACTCCCTGGGGAACTTATTGTTATGTTGTCATGCCATTTGGTCTTAAGAATGCCAAAGACTACGTATCGATGGACAATGCCTTATATATTCCATGATCTTATCCATAAAATTGTGGAATCATATGTGGATGACTTGTTGGCCAAGGCCAAGAAATCTTTGTGATCATCAGGAAGTGCTCCATATCATCCTCTCATGAATAATCGAGTATGGTGTCACATTAAACCCGAGAAGTGTGTTTTCGGTGTAACAGAGGCAAAATTCTAGGATATAGTATATCTTCACGAGGGATTGATGTTGATTCAGCCAAAATATGGGTTGCTCTCAAAATGATCCCACCTTTGGATGAGTATGGAATTAGGTCATTTCTTGGGAAACTCAGTGCAATCCGAAGGTTCATCCCAAATTTAAGCTTTGTAATTCATCCAATCAACAATCTACTCAAGAAAGATTATAGTGTCGATTGGATTGAATTGCAATGATGCCTTCGAAGCGATTAAGTGCTTCTTGTTATCACCACCCACGCTAATGCCTCCCAATCTAGACTGCCCTTTGATCCTATACTCATGAGCCACTCATGTCTCACTGGCCTGCATGCTTGCTCAAAAAGACAATGATAAACGAGAATGCACGATCTATTTCATTAGCTGAACATTACTTGATTATGAAACACGTTACACACAAGAAGAGAGAGAATGCCTTGCCATAATTTTTACAACAAAACATTTGAGACATTACATGTTAAACCAGAAACAAGGGTCATTGTAAGGATAGACCGTTTACGAGCATTTCTCACACAAGGATCTTTATCTAAAAAGGCTAGCTATTTCATAACCCTAATGGGAGAATTTGAGTTGACATTCGTAAACCAAAAATCCATTAAAGGACAAATCATTGCAGTGGTTAGTGACAATCCACTAGATGGAGGTGAGTGGTACATCTAGACTTTCCGATGAAATTATTACCGCTAAATATGTTGTTTTAGACCAAGTGCTCTATCGAATAACCTTTGATGGCATGCTTCTAAGATGCATCGACATAGAAGAATCCAAGAGGATTCTTCACGAATCCCATAGTGGGATATGTGGGGGCCACTTCGGTGGTCATGCCACCACTCACAAAATACATCAGATGGGCTATTTTTGGCCCACTCTCGAACATGATGCAATGGAATTTATACGTAAGTGCCACAAATGTCAAGAATTCTCTCACGAGATTCACATGCTAACACAATCCCTATAACCAATAGCGACTCCGTGGCCCTTCTCCACTTGGGGTCTAGACTTAATAGGGAAATTATCTCCCTCATCAACCGATGGACATCATTTTATAATGACAGCCATGGAATATTTTACCAAATGGGTGGAGGCCATGCCTCTCACCACTATACCAGGTTCGGTGATTGCCAAATTCATTTTGAACCAAATTATCTGTAGGTATGGTGTCCCACAAGTCATTATCTTAGATAATGGCACGTCCTTTAAGAATGATGAGGTTTGTGAATTATGTAGCAAGTTCAAGATAAACCATCACACAGCCTCTCTTTACTACCCTCAAGCCAATGGGTAGGCTGAAGCGACAAACAAAACATTAAAAACTATTCTCCTCAAAACAGTCAAGGAGAACAAATGATATTGGCATTTAAAACTATATCCATCCTTGTGGGCCCACCGAACCTCAATAAGAACACCAACAGGAGCAACTCCTTTCTCGCTAGTATTCAAAGCAGAAGAAATTCTCCCACTTGAGGTTGAAATACCAAGTCTTTGCATCTCATTACAAGGGATCCTGGACGAAGAAGCTTACAGGGAGGCACACCTCTCTCAACTAGAAATCCTAGACGAGGCCAGGTTAAATGTCAAAAAATGGCAGAGAGCCTATGATGACCGGATGTGCTAGCAGATAACAAGCAAGTATAACAAAAAATTCTATGAGTGAGAAATATATGAAGGAGATCTAGTTCTAAGACTAGACAGCCGGATCGATAAGAAAACTGGCAAAGGAAGAAAGTTCCGGCCCAAATGGTTTGGCCCATACCGAGTCATGAAGGACTATGGAAATGGTGCGTATCTCTTGTGCACACTAGAAGGTGAGGAATTTGGTGAAACTGTCAATTCCTTGCACCTTAAGCGGTTTTACGCATAAAACGTCAAAGTCATTACTAGTACATTATAGCTACCTACATTACATTAGTCTTTTAGCTACTTCATTCTGTCCATTTCACAAAAATGATAGTTCAGAAGCTTACTCTTAAAAAAACTGTTACAAATTTCTAAAGATATTGGAAAAAATATTCATATCACATCTCTTCAAACATCATCAAATATTTTCAAATCTTCTCATCAATTTCGATAGACAAACATTGACGAAACCATACCAAGGCTTGCATACTTGGCTTTTCTCTTTCTTTCTACTAGGTAAAGTTGTCCTTGCCTACGGTTTATTCTAGAAGCTTCTTGGTGTCACATCTATTCCTCTTAAAATCTCTTGGAACGAAAGGATATCCCAAAGTCTTAGATAAGAAATGTCAAAATCAAATGAAATCAAAAGCACCAAATAAACAAAATATTTTATTTTACACACTTCTTTGCCCCATCAACCTTCGGTGATAATCCCACATCTCTTATTGGTGATGTGAGGTTGGGAAAGGAAAGAAGTGCCCTTACTCGCCTGTATCTTGCCTTTGGTGATAAACCCATGCTTCTTACTAGTGGCGTGAGGCAGGGTGTGGGGGGTCTAGTCACACAAACTAGAAAATCTTGGTATGCTAAAAACATAAGTCAAATTATGTTAGGAGAAAACAAATATCCAAACATCCAAATTCTAAAGAGATCAAATCCTCAAAACCAAATTTTGTCAACCAGGTTGCCATTTATGAATTTAAGTCTAGATAAACTAAAAAGTAAGTGGCCTTCTAAGCTTGGTAGTAGTTCTAAGTAGGGTGGGTGTGTAGGTCCAAATTTGGTTCTTGTTCTTGGTTTGTCTGTCTCTCATCATTCCATTTAATCAAACTCATACAACTTGTGCCCTTCCTAATTCTTGGTGTTGAGCCCTCGCGTCTTACTAGTTGTGTGGATTTGGGATTAGGGCAAGTTCATCTCTTTATCACTATGCATTCATCATGTTTTGCCAATATAAGAAGGAATTACAAACATTGTCCAAAGAGTTCAAAAGTTCTAGTACTACCATATGTTAGTATCATCTCATATCAACATTGCAAAAAACATATAGAGTAAAACATTCTATTTACTATCATTTGTTGTCCATTGCATACATTTTGGAAACATGAAAAGAAAATATTCTAAAAACATATAAAAACACATTTAGAAAATGAGTCACAAAATTCAAGATACCAAGAGTCTAGATCCAAAGATATATATATATATATATATATATATATATATACAAGTCAGGTTTCATATACAATGCCATCATGCACTAGGCATGGTCAAAACGCTCAATGAGCTCAAAAGTACAAAAAATACTCGTATAAACAACCTAACAAAGGTCACTACAAAAAGAGCCAAGTGGCCTCTCAATCCCTATGGGATCCCTCCGAAGGCACATGATCACGTCTAGGACTCGGCACACTGGTGCTCGAGTGCACCGAGGGCTCGTGATCCCAAAAAGAGCCGTAGTCTCGCATATGAGCGGCTCCTCCTCATCAAGCGATCTACATCTCTATACCCAGCTACCTCAGCATGGAGGGAAGTCACCATCTTAGCCACGTGCTAGACGGGGAAAAATTGTTATGCCTACTGGGCTGTTGAACGCTCCCCTGCATCCACGAATAGCTCAACATGAGTCTTATTTGTGGGGAGCATCAGGGTGCCAGTACATAACTGGAGAATCAAGTCTCACCACTCATCAGCAGTCTCTGCAAGCAAAGGAGAAAACAAATTAGAAAATAATCAAAAGGGTGAAACCAAAGATGAACAAAAAGAGAGGTAGCAATTAAGGCAATTCTAGCTAAAATAAATATCAAAAGAAGAGTGATAACTCACTCAAATCTCCAGGCCTCAAAGATGGATCTTTGGGATCCGTGCCTACCACGAGACGCCACCACCGACCAGTGGTGTCCCCCTCTTACATTTGGGGTAACATGGCATCCTACCATAGACTCATCCTATCTCGCCACGACCGAGATAGTAACTCCTCTAATACTAGAGTCACCCTCTCCGCTCTCTGCTTTGTCCTCTGGACCTATAGGATCTCCTGAGTGTCATGCCACTCAGGATCGCTATCCTCTTCCCCACCACGACTCACCGATCTCCATGTCCTCAATCTCCTTCTCCATCTCTCCCCCTGTTAACTCCTTTGACTTAGAGTCTATATCGATGGGGTCATCACTTTGTTATGGGCGGGACCGGTGGCAATACGAAGTAAAGGTGCTGCGGAGCATCGACTCTCTCTCATGTGTGTACCACCCTCCTGGCTGCAATCGACGCGGGAGTAACAATAGTCCAACCCTAGCCTCTAGGACCTCCCTAGCCCCCAAACTGATCTCGAACACCGGCACCACCGGGGAAGCATGTCGATGTAAGCAAGGCCAAACCGCCGAGGCACTCGATCAAAGGGGTGTGTCTCTACCTTCCCGCCCTGTCCAAAAGTTGCCCCTGTAGTAGAGCAGAAAAGAAAGTAAAGGTCTCCTTACCCCACAACTTCACCATGGCACGATAAGGTGTGGCATCCATATCCTCGGTAGTTAGGAAAGCAATTGGCTGGTGTGGTGCTCTAAGCACCGTCATCTCTATCCATCTAGCTACCCTCACGGCCCTGGGATCCTCCACCTATACACGTCTCCCACAAGGGATACTGTGCTCATAGACCCAGCTCATAACTAAGGTCGGATGGCTCAAAGAATTGTCCCTATAATCGAATCACCCCGTATAAGTTGTGATAGGTGGTCCCAAGTATATCAGCTCCCGGCATAAATCCAATCATGTGCCTGAATCTATGTGATGATGGGGGCCCAACAATAGAGCAAAGTATCCCCTCCCTTGTCCTCAATCAATCTCGAAGCAAGGATGCCCATAATGGCCTGAAGGATCAGAGGGATGAGCAAGCTAGGAATAGAATAGACCTTCACCCCCTTCTTGAACCACTTTGGAGACAATCGCATCTCCCATATAGGTGGCCCACTGAGTCACCTGAGCTCTGGATATTTCGTATCAAATGAAAGTCTCCTCCCAATAATCGGGACTCCCAAAATGTGGTATACATCCTCTAGGGTGATAGTCCACTCACCTCTAACACCTAGAAATTGGAAGGTGTTCCAATCTACATCTCAAGTAAGAAAATAAGTCACATAGTATGTGACTGGAAAGTGCAACATGGGGGACCCATGCAATCCTCAATATACCTACCCTCTGGAGAGTATCCTGCTCAGCCTGAGAGAGTGCATCTAACACTGCTAGAATCCAATCACACTCCCTCTCTTGGCTCCATCTAATGTACTCTTCCTTCTTCTGAAAAACACCTAAAAAAACGTAAAAAGAAGCAAGTTAGAACCAAGATTACATTGAAAAAATCATTAAAGCAAGTAGGAATACTAGAAATGTAAAAATAAACTCAAAATAGTGTTGTTTTAACACTCTGTAGAGGACCGCCGCCCTGAGTAGGGTGGCGGTTCCATAACCACTGCCTTAAAAGGTGGCGGTCATGTAATCGCCACCCTGCTTAAGGTGGCAGTCTTGTCCCATGACTACAAATGGGTTGCATGCCCTAAAATGCTTAAAAATGTAAAAAATTGATCATTTTAGCTAAAACGAAAGCCTACCCATTAGGCATCCCCCTTAAGAGACACATTTAAAACTGAAATTTCTAAAAATCCTCCCCCACAACAAATATTTCATCATTTTAACATTTTGGGTACAAAAATGTTAAATCAAGAAGAACTAACTCGGGATGTCGCAGTCGAGGTTCTCACTTACGGAGGCATGATCATTATCTCGATATAAAGCGTTTCGACTATACTCTCATTGAAAACTATCACCATGGGTCCTAGAGCTCAAAAATATCAAATCGACATGTGAAAATGAATAGGAAAATGAGCTAGCTCATTTTATATATATATATATATATATATATATGGTGTTTTGACTCATTTTGAGTGCCCCTTTCACAGGTTTAGAGCACCGACGGAGGTAAGTTCTCATCCCCACACAAATGGTAAGTCCTCATTTCATACTAATTTAGTAATTATTTTTGATTTATTTTATCTATATGCACTTGAGTCCTCTTTCCATTTTGTAGGTAGTGGGAACTCGATGATGACGACATTTCGACACACTGCAGGCGTGTCGTATAATTTCTAGCTTCCCATTTAGGGACCGCCATACTCGGACCCACCATTTTATGCCTCTTCATGGTTAAAATGATTCTCCGAGGGGGAAATATGTACGTACCCAAATTGTAGGGTATTGTACCACTGGAATGATTTTAGACATGCCCCAATGAGGATACATGTCACCTCGCAATGTGTTCAGAATCCAGGAAAGCTCACCAAGTGTATGTTAGCATCCCAAGCATCTTGTTTAAGCTTTGTGTACTTCACTTTATCCTCTGCCTTTCTTTTTTAAAGCTTTTTAACCTTCAGTGATGAAACCGCCACCCTTCCAGGGCGGCGGTCCTTCACGTGTTTTCCAGCACGTTCTTTTGATCATGGCTTGCGTAATTTTTCAACTTTCACCAGCTTTTCTCAACCGCCTTAGCTTGTATTAATGTTTTATGTTCTCTAGAATAGTGTTTCTTCAATGTTTGATGGTAAAAGAGTTCTAATAGGAATCACCTTTGGGTGAATGTGAAATCTATAAATAACTAGCTTGTTTTCAAGCAAATGGCCCCTCAACTTCTCATTTCCATTGTTTAGTCTTTCAATTTCTTGCTTAGAATTCATTTTGTTTTCATGTTTTGCATCCATGCTAGTTTTCCTTTGCTGTTAGAAGCCATTCGATCTTCTTGCTTTAGCCTTGTTCATTTTTGTTCATATAAATTAGTTTAGAGTAGAGTAGTGCCGGTTGTAGATTGAATTCATTAGAGTTACAGGTTGTGTTCTTCATAAAAGGTAGATTCTAGAATCTCTCGGTACACTTGTGTTGTATTCCCACAATAAATCCCGCTAGGAATCGCATACGCCAAGCTCTGTCACTTGCATTGTCCCTCTCCTACTCACATTATATTCGATCTATATCCAAAGCTACCATTGTTCAAAATACCTTTTAATGTTGATGCTAGCATATACACGCTCTTCTAGATTCACGTGAACACGAAGGAACGAGGAGATCATTCTGAGGGGAAAAATTATACACTACTGGATTCGCCACTATTATGCAAATTCCAGGTTTTATCTGTCAAAGTTCTAGTTAAAACATATCAAATAGAGTAGTGAAACATTTCATTTCAGTTAAATTTCATTTTCGATATTACATAATTAGTTTATTTTGTTTCAATTAAGATTATATTGATCTTGTATGATAATCACAAGACCTAGGGAGCCCAGGGAATACATTTTTGAGCCAATCATGCCTCAACCAAATCTTGTTGCAGCATTAACTAACATAGACCAAAATCTCAGAATTCAGGTCTTCCGAACAACAACAGACCTACAAGAAATCAGCACACAGCTAAGAGTGTTAAACATAGAAGATGACAAAGCACACACATTCTGGTCAAATCAGCCAAATTATAGACTGCCTTGATAGATATCCGTATGATTGTAGAGGGACTTGAAAGAGGGAAAACATTTAGTTGTGATCCACTAGTCCCACAACCAGACGCAAGAGACCTCCTCATTGATATAGACACTAGCTTACGTATCCAATTTTCAGAACACCTGTTAGGTACTATGAGAAAATCATGCAACTGCTAGTTCTAAATGTAGATTTGAAAAGGCATACGACTCTTTGGATACTCGAGAATCGGAGTTGACTCTTCATATGACCATAGGAGGTCCAAAACAACCACAAACTTACGGTTGTGATCCATAGGTCCCACAACCCAACGGGTCTACAAACCAATCAGATATTGACACCAACTTACGAATGCTAGTGTTTAGGTCCTCTCCACTTCCACCAGACATCATCACACAACTATCATTATTAAACATAGCAGCTAATGAAGGTAAAGATTTCGGACTAGGCATTTTTGGAGAATCATCCATAAAACACCAAAAGATCCACTACACATTTGGTCATTTCATTTTTCATGACCTTATCGGGAGATACATACGAAGCACCCATAGGTCATCTTCCACGTATCCCACAACCCATAGATCGGATCATGACACAACTCAATATTGATTGGAGCCTTCAGCGAGATATCCTTGCCAAATGATCTATCACACTTATTCAAAGTTAGGAAGGCCTTCTTTGCCTTAGATTCGTAAATTCCATTATTGCGTGTTGAGGACATAAGATTACCTAACTAGCTTATCTACACCCCACGTGTATTCCATCCCCATCGGCTGTCTCGGCACGACCTCGAGAGGTCAGGTGCGAGGAAGAGTTACTTGTATATTCCCATGCTTGCATGTCACTTTTCCATCGTACAATACCCCATAGTATGTTGATGATTCTTGTGTTATGCGTGAGGTGGTGTGTAGATACTTGTACTTTTTGGATACCTACTAGGGAGATGACTGTGACCATAGAGGATTTATATCATATATTGCGATTACCGGTTGTGGGTGAGAGAGTACATGTGATGACCATAGTGGATACTCAGAGGTAGATGAGGGAAGATAGATGGTACTTTACAGGCACACATGTACAAATAGAGACTCATATTAGTCTAGATTCCATATTGAGATCAGGTGTTCCATGATTATGGAAGTTCTTTGCGGTGATTATTACTTCATCAATGGCGGTAGAGAGGGTGGTGGAGTGGGCATATTCTATAATATGTATGACATTTGCTAGTGTATAGAGAGGAGTACAAGACGAGGTTTGCATGGGTGAGGTGTGTATTGACACATTTTATAGGGACCTATACATGTTTACATAGGAGGACCATGGTGGTGGACTTAGAGCCACCACATCATTACATGTTTGGGATTATGAGCACATTGCTATATTAAGGCTCCTTGGTGGGCCACGAGAGGGGTGGGTGAGGCCTAATATATTTGTTGTTTGATGGGTATGTACTCAAATTATGAGGTTGGACACTACTCTTTATATATCTATGCTTGATTGCATGGGCCTAGGGTCCATTATATGGAGGCCGTATCGAAACTATGGTGGATGGATAGATGATGGAGTAGAGATATGGTGTATTCGATGTACTATATGATTAGAGGATTGGTTCGAAGGTTAGCTGAGCTATTTTAGGTAGAGAAAGTGTCGAGGCAATTTGGTATGGCTCGGGATGTGCCTCGGGAGAAATATTTATGGGTGCAAGCTACTAGAGCGCGAGGTGGCTAGGCCCCACATGAGCACAATTAGTCCCTCCTAGCCTAGATGAGATAGATGCAGCCATAGAGCCAATATAGTTAGATGATGTTGGATGTACTGGGCCTATAACACATGGCAGGTGTCGCATCGATGGGTGCTAATGTTTCTAGTTTTTGTAGATGTGGTGGGTGCACCATCGATGGAGGAGTAGGCACCTACACCGATGGTGATGTCATAGTAGCGATGCTAATGGAGTGTAAGTATTATTTGTTGTTAGTTGTTGATTGTCACTTAGTTTTTGTATATTAGTAAATACATGTGATAACTATGTGGTATTAAATTGTTACAGGTGATGCTTATTAGTCCTTGATCATGGATTCATCGATCCACACATTACCGTAGAATGTATCTCTAGATGTACTCATGGGATGTGGGATGTTGGAGCGAGTATATGCTATCATGCGGTGAGCATGCCCACTTGTTCAAGCCAATGGTGATAGTGGAAACTACATGTACTATATTATTAAGTGAGTGTGATGAGGCACAAGTAGAGACTCAACGAGACAGGGAGGCTATAGGAGGAGGATCCCTAACACAAGATGTGTTTATAAAGTATGTACAATTGCAGGCTGATTCGTGGATCGGTAAGTCAAGGTGGCTATATTATGTAGCCATGTGGAGAGATATAGGGGCCGTGACTAGAGGTGTATATTTGAGGGTGAAGCATCTAGTTCAAGAGCTCCTATAGTCATATGTAGTGATAGTGATGGTGATGTATGACATATATTGATGTAACGATGTATGAGGTCTTTCCTCCCAATGATTTTATTTTTGTAATTATAATTTTTGATTATATATATATAGATGGATGATTGGTATTACCATGTTTGTTGGACCTTTGTCATTTTCATTGGTTTTTTCATTGATGTCAAGTGACATTGATGGAAAAAGTGCAGTGAAAGCCTCAAGATCAACTCGACACAAGAAATGTAAAGGTTGATTAAATGATTTAGGATGATTCTAAGGGACTTAATCAAGTTTTGAGAAATACGCAGACATAAGAAGGAAGACGCCAAATTATAGAGGAGACTGCAGAGGTTTAGTGAAACCATGGGCAAAAGAATGAAGTGTGGGAAAAGAAGTAAAGCCGAAAAATACTAGAGATAGATGCAGAGGACTACAAAGCTACATGTAAAAGAATATAGCCACGAGATATGGAACAAAGTTTGTAGACTACTAGAGAAAGCTATGGGTAAAGAAGGAAAGTTATAGAAGATTGCAAAACCCATGATAAATTAAGGAAATATGCAGATGGATTGAAAAATTACCATAAAAGGAGAAATGTTGTAGATCAAAGGATATAGCTGCGATACAAAGGAGAAAGTCACGAAGAAGCGATAAAATCTATGAAATTAACAAATATGGACTAGACAAGATTTGAGAACAATCAAATTGCTTTACAAATGGTCAAGAGGGAGTTTGTTCTCTAAAATTGATAATGATAAGAATATCAAATGGATAGGCAAGTACATTGCATTTGTGTATAGAACTTGTGCTCCATGAAAACTCGAGATCCAATTTGAGAAATCTCCAAATCCAGTAATTAACATTTAATGTTATTTGACTTTGTGGAAAACTGATTACACCCTCCAGATCAAAAAATTTAAAATCCTAATTTCAAGGCACTATTAAATATCAAAGAGAAAATGCGAATCGTTTCTTTATCCTTGAACGATGAGAAATATATTTTAGAAATTGTCTCATAAATGACTCCTGAATTAACGGTTTGAATATTTAATGCACTTCGATAAAACATCAAAGTCAATCGATAAAGAGAAATTAAATCTAGAGTTTGTTGCATTTATTTGATAGATAAGATTTACAGGTGATAGAGTGGTAGGGTGCATTACATGCCAAGGAAGCAACGAGGAATGTTTACTTTCTATAAAAAAATTCCTTGAATTTACGATGGTTGCTCAAGTAAATAAATGTGATACATTCGAGTTAAAGGAGTGATAGAGGAAGAGAGAGACTAAAAGAGAGCCAAGAGATGAAGTTTTGAAGATCATATCAAATGAGAAGAGAATCAATGTAGTTGATTTAGTGAGAAAGAGAGTTTGAATCAAAAGTGAAAAGATAGTGTTAGAACACAAAAATTAGAAACCCGTATTGAGTTCAAAAGAAAAAGACAAAGAGACAGAGAATGTTGAATGTGAGATCTGAAAGAGAAAACACAGAAAGATAAAGAAAAGTGATCATAATCTATTGTGTAAGAAATCTCGATTCTAAGTGATCAATGTATTTGTAATATTATATTTTTAAGTGGGTGCTTAGATTATAGGGGTGGGTGATCCTTGCAAGTTGAAGCTTGCTAAAATCTCTGAGTGGGTGCTTGGAGAATCTGAAGTGGGTAATTTATAGGTTGAGTGGGTACTCAACCAAAACCAAGATATTATATGCTTTGGAATTGGTGTTTCTAATAAAGCCTTGGTTTCAAAGTGGGGTTTTCTCCCAAAAGGGTTTCCCACTATAAATTCTATGTTCAATGTTATTATTTGGCATATGTTTGTTTAAATGCTCATGGTATACTATTGCACTTTACTACAAAATTTTGGATTGGTATTGTTTTAAAAAAATTAATCTACACTGATTCACCCCCTCTCAGTGTTTGTGATCTCTAACAATTGGTATCAGAGCGATTCCTTCGAGAGAAGCTTAACATATTTAAGGAGATCCTCTCTTCACAAGCATGGAAGCAAATCAAGCACAAGGTGGTTTATCACTATCAAGATCACCTCTCTTCACTAGAAAAAATTATGCATTATGGAGAATAAGGATGAAGACATATATTATGTCACTTGGTTTTGATATATGGGAATGTGTTGAGAAAGGATATAATCCTCCAGCCATGCCAATCACTTCTTCAACAGACAAGGAAGAATATGAGTGTAAATCAAGATCCATGAATTCCATTCTATGTCGACTAATTGAAACTGAATTTATAAAGGAAATGCACCGCACCACCGCTAAAAAAATTTAGATAAAAGCTTACAAATTATCTATGAAGGAGATGATAAGGTCAAGTTAGTAGAATTATAGACCTACAAATCTCAGTTTAAGAATCTAAAGATGAAAGATGAAGAGAGTGTAACAACCCACATGAAAAGAATAGATGAAGTAATCAATATGATCAGAGGCCTAGGTAATAAGTTAGAAGAATTTTTTATAGTCCAAAATATTTTAAGATCTCCGACTGCCAAATATGATGCAAAGGTTTCAATTGTGGAAGAAGCAAAAGATATGAAGACTCTAACAATGGATGAACTATAGAGCATCTTATCAACATATGAAATGAGGACAATAGGGTCTAAGTCTAAGAAATAAGTAGCATTTAAATCCAAGAAAGAGACCCAATCCAAACAAGAAACAAAAGAATCAGACTTGGAGGATGAAGCAGATGATGAGAAGATTGAAGTAATGTTCATGAGAAGACTAAGAAGAGGCTCATGTAAGTATAAAGGTAAAATTACATTCAAATGTTTTGAGTGTGGACAAGTAGGCCATTTCACTGCTAAATGCCCAAATAAGAATAAAGAAACTCAATCTGATCATGATGAAGAAAGTCACAAACAAAATAAGAAAAAGATGAAATTCAAGAAGAAAGATGGCAAGAATAAATTCTTTAAGAACAAAAGGAATTTCTACTCAAAATAAGATTCAAGTGAATCTGATTCAAACAATCTAGGAAACTCTAAAAATGAGGATGATGAAGCTCAGTCTAAATGTTTGTTTATGGCCATGGATGTCTCGAAGAAAGTAGCTCAAAAGGAAAGAATGTAGTTAACTATGAAGAATTTGATGAAGAAGAAGAAAATGTAAATTTGGAAGAAGAACTTGTTTGTGCTCTTGAAGAATTGAAACTATGCAAGAGAAAGAATCAAAAGTTGAGATGCACATTAAAATATTATGAAGAAAAAATTCATGTCTTTGAGAAAAGAAAAGAAATTAAAAGAAGAGGAAGAAACTAATGAGCTCAAAGAACTTGAAACTCAGTTGGAAAATATTTCCAAATATTACAAATCAAATGAGGATGAATGCATAAATTTGAACTCATAATTAGAGTGACTAAAGATTGAGCTGGAACAAATGACCAACAAGATGACAATGTATGAGAAGCTAGAAAAGAGCTCAAATGTCTTTACTTGATATACTAAGCGATCACCGGGATACAAATGAAAAATAAGGAATTGGCTTCAAGGAAGAAAACATATAAATGGATCCGAAAAGAACGAAGGAAACAAAGCGTATCAATACCAAACACTTTTACCTGTGGTAAATAAATAAGTCATCAAAGCTGCCAAAAGGAAGACTAATACTCCCATAATCACCTATGCTATGAGGTACACACATTATTTCTATGGTTATTGCTTTTCATGTAACTAGTTTAGACATAAAGCTGTTAAATGTAGAAGATATGCTAGAGGATATGGAAGAAACTATAACTCATCATACACTAGAATGAACTATAATGTTTTTCACTACAAATATCACAAGAAAGGTCATGTAGACACAATGAGTAAACAAGAACCTCCTAAACAAAAGAGATGGGTGTATGTTGTAAAGGAAAAAGCCAAAAGAAAAAAATCTTTCTCAATAGTGAAAGCCACTTTTCACGTTCAAGATGAAGACCAAATATGGTACTTGGATAGTAGACGCTCTAGTCATATGACATGTGACAAAATAAAATTCATCTCTCTATCAAACAATGCATCAAGAGTTGTTAGATTTGGTGATAATAATTCAAAAACATAGTTGGAAAAGGAACTTTGAGTCTAGACAATGGAAAAACTATTACTGAGAATGTTCTATATGTTGAAGGACTAAAACACAATCTATTAAGTGTGAGTCAAATGTGTAAGAAAGGCTATAATATGATATTCCATGACAAAGGTTGTGATATTATCAATGGAAAAATAGGAAAGAAAGTTGCAAAATCCAAATGGACCAAGAACAATATGTATGTTCTCAATGAAATAAATAAATAAAAATTCTTCACAAGTAAAGTTGATTATAGTTGGTTGTGGCACAGGAGATTGGGACATATGAGTTTTGAAAATCTTGTGAAACTAAGTGCTAAGGGTGGTGTGAGACACATGCCAAAGATTGTAAAACCAATAGATACACTTTACAAAGCATGCTTGCATGATAAAAATAAGAAGATCATTCAAATCCAAGGAGTACTCGACCACAAGACCCTGGAACTGATCCATATAGATATTTTTAGGCCTACAAGAATTGAAATTTTATAAGGAGATGTGTATTTCATGCTACTAATAGATGATTACACTAGAATGACATGGGTAGCTTGCTTGAAGCAAAAATCAGAAGCTCTAGAAATATTTAAGTCCTTTAAGGCACTTGTGGAGAATGAGAAGAACACCAAAATCAAATGCTTAAGATCAGATAGAGGTGGATAATTTTGGTCCAATGAGTTCAATGAGTTTTGTGAAGAACATGGGATTAGAAGAAAATTCTCACCACGAACACCTCAAAAAAATGGAGTTGTTGAAAGAAAGAATAGGATTGTACAAGAAATGGCAAGAACTATGCTAAATGAATCTAAACTTCTTGATAGATATTAGAGTGAAGTAGTCTACAAAGTGGTATACATTATAAACAGAGAACAATTGAGAATAAACAATGACAAGACACCCTATGAAATTTGGAAAAATAGGCCAGCCAATGTAAAACACATAAGAGTCTTTGGAAGTAAATGCTACATTAAAAGAGATGAAGATTGTAGTAATTTTTATGCCCTTAGAACAAAAATCTGATCATATGCACGGACCTATCATACAATGGGCGTTGGGCACTCAACCTAGGAATGCGTGGGCATTGAGCCCTCCTTTATGTGATTCTTGTGAGAATACATTGATCAATGACATAAACTTAGATGCAAAAAGTAAAGAACCATGCATTCATTCTGAGAGCTTAAGATGAGGTATTATATTAATATACCCATTAAGATAACCAAAGAAACATTATATGAATAACATATATGATCCATACTAGAAAGGAAATATACTAGGATTCACACCCATGAACAATTTATACTTAGAACAAAATCTTATATTCATATTAGTCAAAGTTCAGTAACCATATTACATTCACCAAGCCATGACAGGCCAATGTAACAATGTAGATCAGACTTATGCATCAGAAACCCTAACTATGCTCCCATATTACAAAAAGGTTTTTACAAACCCATCCCTCTAGACAAGCTTTTACTCCTACAGTCCTCTAAATGAGAACCTTAACTCTCTTAAACCTTCTTATCATTCCTGCAGAGCTTTTCCTTTCATTCTCTCTATATCCATTGTCCCTTCTTCTACCCAAACATCTCTATATATAGTTGTATTGCCCACTACCATGCCTTTCTAAAGTAACAGATCGGTCACCAAGTGTCAAGGTGGTCCTCTAATAGAGCATGCTTCTTCTCATCCGAGCTCTCCACTCTTTGCAATGATGTATTTCTAGATCCTTCCATTGCATGGAATATTCCTTTCTTGACCACCAAGTTGTCAGGATGGCACCTTATCCACTCCGCATGCTTAGTCGGGTCATACTTTTCTCATGTGCTTCTTGGAACGTTGAATATGGATAAGTCCTGAAACCCTTTACTTTTTTAGGCACACCATGGGTTTTACTAAACCCTTCTAAAACCCCTGTCCTATGTGCCTCTACCCTACGTGCCCTTCTTCATATTGGTTCCACGTGCCCACACGCCCTTTGGAACTTAACCAATATTCTAAGGCCCAACATCACCCCACACTAAGCTTGTTCTCCATCCTCTGAGAACACCTTCCTTCAATGAATAAAGAATGGAAGACTCTGAATAGTTGGAATAAAGAATGAAGGAATGAAGAATGAGGAATGAATGAATTAAAGAATGGGGGGAACAGAAGAATTTTTTTATTGTTGAAGGAGGAGTGGGAAATCCTTTCCAATATCTGCCTCAAGCTTCTCCCAAGAATCTACCTCTCTTTACACTTACTGACAAAGGTCACCTAATAGGGTGCTCACCTCCTCAAAATTATCTTCTCACCCTTGGAACTCATCGTATCAACAATACCCTCTAGTTGGTTTCCAAGGTCATCAAGTGCATCCATTCTGTGGGTGATTTGGGGATAACTCCTTTAGCTGGTTTTTATCGATCCCCACAAGGTCTCGATAGATTCTGATTTCTTCTCCACTTCGGCCAGGATCTTATCCCTCTTTATTATGTTCCCCTTATTCTTCTCTAGAAATCATTTGAGCTCTACTTCATGTGTAGCAAATAAAATGCTTTCTACCCTATCCCTATCATCACAATTATCATAAGTGGCCTCAATAACTTATGTGACAACCTTTACATCGGCGAGGAGTTTGGTATACCAAGAAATGATCTCTACCACCTTTAGCTTCTCCTCCCTTTCTTGGTGTGCTAATGCCTCTTCTGTGGATTCTAAGGTGAGTGGCTACCTCTCCATTGTGAGGATGTGAGTCAAATCCTCCAGGAACTACAAGGTTGATTCATATTTTTCTCGGGCGATGCTAGGTTGGGATGCTTTAAGACAATAACATCTCGTAATCATCTCAATTTTATTATATAATTCATGCACCCTTACCTTCTCTTCTTTTAGTTTTTGCTTTAGCTGTGCACTGATTAGTTCTTCTTGTTTCAGATCCTTGATTTTCTCAAGAAGCTCCTCCTCCTTCTTTTTCCAATTCCACCTCTAGGAATTTCACCCTATCATTCCTTCCAAAATTCTGGCCTCAACCTCAACTAAAACCTTGTTGAGTGCATTACTGAACTTGCTCATCGACAAGTTGTTGAGAAATTACCAAGAGGTTTATCCCTTTTGTCTCCGAATCTTCATTAGTGCCCCTTATCTTATTTCCAACTCAAGTTCATCAATATGGGATTCAAACGCCCAAGATAACCTTTTCCTGGTTCGTGGGTATATGCCTTCTACATCAAATGAGGGCACGGACAAGATTTTTTCTATTGGCATGGTGCTTTGGAAGCATGCACATAGAACCTTTCTTGGATAATTGATGTAACCCATTCATTTCCCTTTTACAGCCACTACGCTCTTCCCACCTATTCACGCAGCCTTTAGAAATCATACTACCAGGATGGGGATCTTTGTCATACTACTTTTCCAATTCTCTCCTCTTATATCTCCTTAAGAAATTCATTTGTGTTGTGCTCTACCTCTTGTTCTAATAATGTTTTGATAATTCCTTCCACTTCTCTCTCCGCAACCTCTTATATTTTCTCCTTGGTGAGGCTTGAGGTCCTATGATTTCTTGTGTTCACTTCTTCGCTCACCCCTTTTCCTTGAGCATATACTCCTCATCGCCATTCTTCTCTTCACTTCTTTTTCTGAATCATGTATATCATACATGAGATTATTATGAATTTTTCATCCTCATCATCATCCTTCTCTCCTGTAGGCCTTGAAGCCCTCTATTTCCTTTGATTCTTCCCTCTCTGCCACCTTTGTTTCTTCCTAATTAGTGATTCCAGTATAGGAGACTCTTCCTTCTCTTTCTCTCTAGCAGTGACTCCTTCCTTGGTGACTCTTCTTGTGTGGGAGGATCCTCTTGCTCTGGCACCTCTTCTTCTGGGGTCTTCTCCCTAAGCTGGGGAATTTTTTTGTGTGCATAAATGCTTGGCTTAGCACTTGTTTCTAGAGCACCCACATATTGTGTTGTCGCACACTTGATGCCCGCTTCTCCTGCACTTCTCTCTCCTTTTTCTTTAGCAAAAATTTATTCCTTCCTGTGGGGTCCTCAGGAATGGAGACATCATTCTCCAGGTAGGTTCCCTTTTCAAAATTTGGTCTAATGTGCAAGTATACTCTTGCTGCAGTCCTTCCGACAATTGGAAGTGTTAAAGGCTTCATCATATGTACTTCATGGGAGACATACTTCTCCACATATGTGCACTTCTTAGGATATATGAGATTTTGATGCAACTCACAATGGTCTTGTTCCACTTCACTCAGGTCGAACCTTAAAATTTTGGCCTCCTTGAACCAGTTGACCCTTGCCTAGAAATAATGCGTGGTGAAAGAGAATAGAAATTTTCACCATGGACTCTGAGTCCCATCCGTCAGAGTGTATCTTCCAATGCATAAATGCATATACATAGAAAAATCAACCTCTTCACCTAAAAGCATGGATAGTTTCTCAGGTATCCTCCATGTTTCCCGAATGATTTGCGTATTCTCTTTACCATTTTTCCAGTGCGCCTTGTGGGTAGGCGACGTCATGGTATCACAAGTATACTTCTCAAACCTTTTTCACGGATGAGGGATATTCTTCTGAATACTCCCATACAAAATTATCTAGCCCATCGGGCACTCCAATTTATGAGAAAATGATGGTAAGGAGAACATTTCAAAACATTATCTTATCCCCTCTCACGTGCATGTTGCTATTGATTTCATCTATAATAAAGGTAGACAAGTTGTAGATGGTTCCTTCTAAAATCTTTTGGCATACATTCAACCATGCCTTGTTTACTTGTGTCCACCTTTCTTGACCATTCAACTTGGTAACCAAGTATGCGGCCATCCTCATTACAAGTTTAGGGATATCTACAATATCAAAGTAGCATGAACCCTTCTTATAGTCATAGGCCTCCACAGTCTCCTTGATGGCCTCCTTATCATCTAAGTCATCATCTATGGAGTCCCCTTCACAAACTAGGCCAGTAAATTTTGATATGAGCTGAGAGATTATGCACATTTTGTGGCATGTAAAAAAGAAGTGGTCTTCATGTACACACAACATCAACCAGTGGTATAACCACTCGATCTTGCCAAAAAGGGAAACTCATATAGTTGTAGAACTGGCCTTATCCAAATTTACCTTCATCTCATCGGCCGTAGATCGGCATACCTTTTGGTGTCCTTAGATCGATTGGCCTTGGAAAACCAGTTCCAACACCATTTCCTTCTCTATGGTACTCATGTGATGGTTGTAGTCACTCACGGCCATCTTCTTGACGTGTGATACCCATTCTTTCCCCAACAATACTCCATCTAGTCTGCATCTCTGCATACCACTCCTCATTAAAACTAGCTGTCGACAGTTTGTTTCCCTTTTCCCTTCTTCTTTGGTGAAATGGTCACCTTCTTTGGTGTCATTTTTACTTGTCAAAGTTACAATATAAACTCTTCTTGATCTTGTGGCTCAACTCCATGGAAGAATCCTTCTACTTCCATGCCCTAGTTGTAAAACCCTAACTTGGAAAAATCTTCCACAAGATGGCGTGCTCCTCTGAAATTTTCTTCTCTATGCCTGTGTACTCCTTCCACTCTAGTTTACAGATCAACCCTAGTCACGTACTCAGATCTCTATGATTATTTCTTCACAAAAATATCTCTTCGCAGATGCCCTAGTTCGTAAGAGCTCTTCAATTTCGTAATCGCAAGGTAAATAATAACGTGCTTGACTTCATACTTATAGCTTTTCCCCCTTTCCAAAGTAATAAATGCTACACCACCTACCAACATACTTAGCATTAAATGTGACTTTTTCTACTAAATCCAACCTTAAGCACCCTTACCCATGTGCCCAATCTTGTGAAACCTTCTACAACCTTTTGACATGCAAAAAAAAATTCCTTACCAACCGAAGACTCTTACGCGCACATCTGTAGCGCCGAAGGCACTTCTTCTGTCCTTGACCTAATTTTTTCCCTTGCCTACCTCATGTTGTTCCTGCACTTCTTATCCTTTTTACATGGTCTTTGTTAAGCTATCTTGACACCAAAATTCTTATCCACCATTTCCACATGCGTTCTTCTATCTTTCGTGCCTTTAATCCTTTCATCTGGGCCATATAAATTTTACTACCAAAGCTTGTATCACACTTCACACTACTCTACATTACTCCACCCCACACTAAATTAGATGCATAGTCCTCTACGCATACACAAAATTTTGAAAGTAATAAGTGGTTACCGGTGCACAAGGTGCAAAATAGAACAAAAAGAAAGGAATAAGCAACAAGAAAGGGAAACACAAGGAAAGGAAATGCATAAAGGGAAATCCTAAGCTAACTAGCAATACTGCCTTATTTACAAACAAAAGGAAGACTTATTTATAGTAGGGCTTCAACCTACTTCCATTGAAATGGCTGTAATGTTGTCCCATCTAGTGCTCAGTAACTAGCGGCGCCCGAGTCAAGTATGTAGGAGATGATGTAAGAGCCCAAATAATGGACTTTCAACTTCCCAGGATGGCAAAAAAACTTAGAATCATACAACAGCACCATCTACCCAACCTCAAACTACTTATTCTTGACATGAAGATCATGTCATGCCTTTTTATGGCCTTTTCAGTCTTCTAACTCCATCTAGTAAGTGATCACCTCTCGTCTAACCGCATCAACGTATCGATCATTTCCTCGGGGCTTGTTCATTAGCCAATCCTCCTACGTATGCTATATGCAGCGATGGTAATATGAATTCAATAGACAAAAAAACCTCTATGGAAAACACCAATTGAAATGATGTGGCCTTATTAAACCTCTTGTAGGTTTTCATGTATGCCCATTGAACTGCCGATACCTTGTCATCCTAATCTTGTCTTCCAACATCACAAATTTTGGTTAGAGTATGATTTAGTATTTATTCAAACACTTCAGTAGATCCATTCTCTTGAGGGTGATAAAGGGTAGTCTGGTGACGAGCCACCATAAATTCTACTAACAGAATCCTGACCGTTTCATTTGGAAAATGTGTACCCCTATCACTAGTCAAGCTCAAAGGAAATCCATACATGTTGATTATGTTTTCCCATAAAAATCTAGCACCTATCGCTGCAGTGCAATATCTTGTAGGTGTTGCCTCTTCCCATGTTGTCAAGTAATTAGTGTAAGTGATTATGTAACATGAGCCAGTCCTTTACACAAGAGGTGAAATTGGTTACTCTAGTAACCTATATTTTTCCATAACATTATCTCCCATTGTAAGGTGCTTGAAAACTTGTAATGCCTTATCCACTAATGGCTTGGTACTCTGGTACTCAAAATCTTGAATGAGATCAGCCATTAACTCCTACCAATTCATTGTCTGATGGCGTGTCTCCGAGTGAATATACCATGCACACGCACAACCTTATAAGGTGGAATATAACTTATGTACCCATAGCGAAGGTGGTAAAGATTCTCTGCCTTCCATCCAGGCCTTCTCACATGCTTGGATATGGGAATAGGAGGGTTCTTTTCCATGGTTGTATTGGATAATAGTGGGCACATTGCTTCGCAGAACCTTACGAAAATGTGATTCTTACTTCGTGCCACTCTAGGAGACTCTCGTGACGTGTTTCCAAGCAACGCGTTTGTTGGGCCCCTAAAATATTGACTAAGTACAAAAAGGGGCATGGGCATGTAAGGCCTAGGTTGAAGAATGGGTGCATAGGAAGAAGGCACACATGACAAGGTTTTAGAAGGACCGTGTTATGTGCCTTGCGTAACAAGGTTTTAGGAATTAGCCGTATTTAGTGTATCAAGCGGGACATGAGAAAAATGTGACGCGCGCCCGCGCATGATGAATGGATAAGGTGCTAGCTTGGTGATAGGTTGGCCTAGGAAGGAATATGCCCTGTGATGGAAGCTTCTATAAGACCATCATGGCAAGGAGTGGAGAGCTCAGGCTTGGAGGAGCATGCTCCCATGGAGGACCACATCTGGACACTTGGTGATGGATCTGAAGCCTCAAAAAGGTGAGTTGGTAGTTCAAGGGGCCTATAAATACAAGCACCCATAGAAAAAAAGAGAGATGAATAGAGAGTGGAGCTTTGTAGAAATGCCATGAGGAATTGTATTGGGCTGGGTAGGTAAAATATAGGGTAATGATGCATCAAGGGGCTTTGGATTGTAAATTTTATTTTTGAAGAGCTAAGGAATGTAGATTCAGTTATGATGTATGACTTCATTCTTCCATACTGTGATGTTCTGTAATGGATCTAATGAATGTAATGAGGTTACCAACTTATTTGAATATGATCATTAATGATTTTGGTCCATCCTCATATCTTAATAGTTTTGTTTCATGTATGTCTATGAAATAAGTATGAATCCTTGTGCATTTCCCTTTCTGTTTTGGTTCAGTCTTATATTTTGTTAAAGTATCTTTCTATCTGGAATGACTGCACTAGTCTAGAAGCCATTCTGAGCTCTATGATGTTTGCATGTCTCATTTCCACTCACTATCCTTACATCCCCATCATAGATGATGTTTCCCACTAAACTCACATAAAGGAGAGACTCGGTGCCTGCGTGTGCCTTAGGTGAGCACCCAACACCCACTGGGTGATAGGCCAACATGCATGGGATTCCCTTGCTCTTTGGTGGGTGTAAAAATGACTACATATTCATTCCGTTATCTAGACCTCTTTTCAAAGTTGTAGTGGGAAATGACATATATCATAATCTGTGCAATGAGTGATGACAGAGCATTTAACCTTGGAAAGTGTTGAAACATGGTTTAAAAGCACGGAGGATGAATTTTCTCATAGATTCAGCATTGGACCTGAGTTTGATGCACGTAGATCGGTAGAAGAGAACCTCTACCATGATTTGTATGAATTTTTTTTCTGTTGCTTCCCAGTAGAGTTGTATGAATTGCTCTCAATATATGCGTCTAAATCAAGTTGGTATTATAGATCATGCATGTTGACCTAAGAAGAGTACCAGTGGATGCAAGACATGATTTGACATGGAATCATGTTTTGGATCATTGGTGGAAAGGATTAATGGCTAGCTACACTCTAGAGTACACTATTTGTACATATTCTTATCTAGAAGTCACGAGTTTGAATTTATAGGGAGCCTAGAGGATCATTTCTATGTGTTATCCATTTGGAAATGAAGATCTTAGTTGTTACCTTGAGTTTAGAGGCATTTCTGATGGTTGGCTAAACCGTTAAGGCTTTGGTGAGGAAGCTAGGATGGAGGAAGATGACAGATATTGCGACTGAGAAAGAAAGGGAGGAGAGACAACTCAAGTATAGTGAAGTGCGTGAAAGGGAGATTTCTAGATAATGTGAGGTTGCAAGTGTGATGGATATATGGAGGTAAACGTTGTGGGAAGGATTTGAGGTTCACGCAAAGGATGTGAAACCCGAGCAAATCTTTACCCCATATTGGAAAGTGCGTAAGAGAGACCCCTTTAGCTTCTGATGAGAGTTTGTCACGCGGAGAGAGAAGAGTCATTGGCGTGCATCTGAACCCACATAGTGACCAAACCCTAGTGCTTGGTTTTCTAGATCAAGGGAAGAATATTGTTAACCTAGTTGGTATCGAGTGGAAGTGACCAATCTGCACCCATGAGATATAATTTATCATTTGGGAATTTTATGGCTACACATACCATTCCAATGTTAGGAGGAATTTTTGGGTAGAGTGCGGATACACAAGCCTTCGGTCTCACATCTGAGAGTGGTGCGGGGTACACTATTGGTAGTGGGAAATTATCACAGACCATTGATGTGCAGTTTAATGGAACTTTGGGGACCCTTGACATGACCACTATAGGACCTGGTGGATTTGGTGGGTCTGGTGGATCAAGAGGAACAAGACTTGGTGGATCTAGCGGTGGAGGGAGCACTGGGGGAAGCCAAGGCTTTAACTAATGAGGACAAGGGCCCCAACCACCTCCTCGATTCTTCTTTGAGATGTCTTTACATTTTCCATATTATAGAGGTATTGAGCTACTATGGCACGAAAGGGATCACTAGCCCGAGCAAAAGGCAAGCCATTTTGCAACGATGTTGCAAGGGTGAACACATAGTTGGTATAGGAAATATGAACCTCATTAGACGGTGGTGGATTATACCGCTTTAAAAATGATTTCTTGGCATAATTCCGCATTCTTGAGTTTGAATAGAAAGAGCATCGGTGCCACTCAAGGAGATTCAACAGGGAATGGCAAAGAGTGTGTGGGAGTATGATGCATGGTTCAAAACCCTCCTGTCAAAATTATCATATGACATTCACCCTTCACAACATTCTCAATGGTTTTCTCGAGGGTTGATAACACATTTTATAAGATCTTTATCTCATAATAATTTCATAGACCCGCGAGGAGTTAAAAGCTACTATGCGAACCGAAACTATTGGTAGTGTTAATACTAGTGTTAGCCCATTCCTGAAAGCTAAAATAACTACTATGGCTAAACAACTAGATAAGTTGTCTGAAAAATCAACCCATGAGACTTACAGTGGTATATGGTGTACAGATTGTGAATTAGAGGGGGATGTCAAGGATAGTTTCCCCTGGAGGATAGTACGTGCCATAGCAGTAGATTATGAGATTTGTCATGGGGACCATGATGCGAGTAGATGTCCCTTATTGCAGTGCACAATGTAGAAAAATGTGTCTTGCTACTGTAAGATCTACACCTCTATAACCCATGATACCAATGATTGTAGGCTTATTGACCAGATCCATGAGGCCATTGATCTTGGTGTGCGCCAAACTAGCCTTGCAAGCGGTTCTAAGGGTGATGATCACCATTATGAGGAACACGCAGATGGAGGCACATGTGGAAGGGGATTTCATAGAGGATTCTATGGTTTTGGTAATAGTGGAGGAAGAAGTGAGTTCCCACATAGAAGCTATTTTAATTTTTGATCTACAGCCCACTACAAGCACGAGTGTCTAGACTTATTGCAATGCTCACGGTGCGGGAAAAATCACAAGTATGAAGAGTGTCCGGAACTCTATGAGCACATGAATTAGAAGCACCCGAGAAAGACAAGGGAACTGCAATGGTAATCATTAAGAAGGATGAGACACAATGGATGCCATGGGTAAAATGTGATGTAGGTTTGGAACCTGTTATGGTAACAACAAGAGCAGAGGCCGCGCGCACAAAGAAAATGCCAAGGAAGAAGAACCTAGTTACAAGGGAGGAAGTGGCACATGGGAAGTACCTAGACCATGTGCATCAAAAGGAGGTATATCAAGAAACCATGGATGTCATTTAGATTTTATAAGGAGAAATCCAGTGTCTAAAGTATGTGAAGACAGGAGGGAGGAGAAAATAAGGAAGGTCAAGGCGCAAAAGGATGACTTGGATGAGGTCAAGGAAGTATGTAAATGCTAAGGCAAGAGAATATTATTCCCTTGATAGGAGCATGGTTGAGAGAGAAGGTACCACACACCGAGAGAAGAGCATGAGAGGTAGGTCTTGCATGTAAACCTTCCCCCTCACAACCTTGACTATGATAAGGAGATCACATTAGATGATGCGGTTGTGGATGGATGGCTCCTTAGTAATATCCTCATTGACACAGGCGTGGAGGTCAATGTTCTCACCTTGGATGCATGGCATCATATGGGAAGACCTGCATTACAACCATCTTCAAATGTGTTGTATATGGTGAAAAAAATGAAGGAAATTCCCATCGGTGTCTTAAAGGATGCAACCATCACCATTCAAGGAGCTAAGTTTACTAGGGACTTCAAAGTCTTGGCACTCACCAAGGGAGACTATTTCCCATCATTACTTGGGTGGATCTTAGATTCAACAAGGGATACATAAGCTTTGAGAATGAGGAGGAATGGGTCATCATACCCCTAACCGATGGAAAATCAACACCATATACTTGAACCCCTAAGAGAAGAGGTCTTGGATAGAATATCGTGTGCTCAATTAGGGATCTAGAGATAATTCATCCTATAGAGGAGTTATCCAATTTTAGGATGCTCGACCCTAAGTGAGAAACTAGTAGCATGCAATAATTGGGTGCATGGAACCTATGAGTTGATCGGATAACATTTGAGAGGATTGGTGACAAAGATGAAAAAGGATCATAGTGCCTAGGAGGAAAGAAGCTACCTAAGTATTCAGGAGGAGCCTTCCCTGAGATATTTTTATAGGAGATGGAAGCTCAGTGGAAGGAGGAGAATGAACGAAGATGGATGTTAAGTTATGTCTGCTCGGCACAATGGCACGGTGGTGGGCTACACATCAGGAGAACCTCTTGGAATGGCATGAGGTGAGAATTTCCCTCTCTGTCTAGTTCTCTAGAATAAAACGCCCACCGCCATCAAATATTATCATGGTAAGGAACCCACCTCTTTCCATATCTAGGATTGAGGAGGGCGTGGAGGATTTACCACCATCCCTATGGGTACACAAACTATATTCTACATTGCAAGGTTATGCACGCGCATAGTACATTCATGCTGAGACATGCCGCCAGATAGGGAATTGGCAAGAGTTAGTGGCTGATCTCATTCGAGTATCGAGAGTAAAAACCCTTGGTGGATAAGGCATTGTAGGATATCAAGTGCCTTACCATTGGGGATAGTGCCATGGTAGAGGATAGGCTACTAGAATTGCTAGGTGAACACTGTTCGAGGCGCACTTTGAAGAAGAAGAAACAGAAGAGATACAACTTGAGCGCGCATGTATGGAAAAAGAAAAAGGGAATATGGTGTATGTTATTAATGGGGAAGAAGTGGAAAACTTGGATGTTGGCCATTCTGTAGGGAAGTATGAAGTGTTAGATAGTGCTGATGAATGAGCGTGTGCCTATCATGAGCCTTTAAAGACAAAGAATGTTAACATCAGCTCAGAAGAAGAGCCTAAAGAGGCTATCATCAGAGACTATTGGTTGGAGAAGGAATTCTCCAAGATCATTGATCTTTTACGTGAGTTTGAGGATTTAGTCCCACGTAGGTATCATGAACTTAAAGGATTTCACCATTCCTTGGGGGAAATGAGAATTAAGTTGAAGGAGGGTGCGCACAGTACGAAAGATACTATATTGAATGAATCCTAACCCGCATGTGAAGGTCAAGGAAGAAATAGATAATATGATAGCATTGGGCATTATTGAAGCTGTTGAAGAGTTAGATTGGATAATTCTAATGGTAATTAGCATCAAGAAGGACGTAAGGATAAGGATCTATGTTGATTACAGGGACCTAAATGCAAAGTGTGTATCATTAATCCTTTCCCAAACCCATTCACAAAAGAAATCTTAGAGGAGTGGCAAGGTGTGAAGTCTATTCCTTCACGAGATGGAGTATCGGACTATCACCGGGAAAGGATCGTGAAGGAGGACTAGAGGAAGATGAATTTTTCCACCGAGTGGGGAATTTTTTCCTATACAGATCATGCCTTTTGGGTTGAAAAATGCACCTGTGTGTTCTCGCGCATTGTGGTACAAGATTTCTAGGACTTTATCCATAAATTCCTTCAAGTCTACCTGGATGATTGGACAATATATGGGTTAGTGAAGGACCATTGTGACAACTTAAGGCTAATGTTTGAAAGGTTTTGGCAGTTGAGGATATCCCTCAACATTAAGAAATGTGTCTTTGCTACCCCATTTGGAACATTATTAGGGCACATCATATGTAAGGAGGGCCTACTAGTAGATCCCGTAAAAGTTGCAAAGTAATTGTGGGATTGAGGGAGCCTACTAGTCAAAGTGCAGTGCGTGGATTTCTTGGGCATATGGGGTACTACAGAAAGTTCATCAAGGGATATGCCAAGATCACCACACCTTTAGAAGATTTACTTAGACATAAAAGTGCCTTTCATTGGGGAGAGGCATAGCAGAAGGAATTCAACACTTTAAAGGATAGGCTTGTCACCGCGCCCATCCTATGTTTCCCTTCTTGGGATAAGCCTTTCCATGTTCATGTGGATGCCTCAGGAACCGCCATTGGAGCAGTACTTACACAACCTAGTGAAGGGATTGTTGATCATCCTTTGTGCTTTGCAAGCAAGAAATTGACACTAGTAGAGTAGAATTACACTATGACTGAGCATGAGGCATTATCAATGATCTACGTGCTTCACAAGTTAAGACAATATCTCTGTGCTTAGGAGCCCCTTTTATATTTTACACTGACCATATGGAATTGAAATACTTGGTGAAAAATCCTTCTACAAGGGCACATATGTCGGTGGGTACTATTGTTCTAAGAATTCGAGTTCGCAGTGGTTGTCAAACCAGGTAAAAGTAATTCAGACCTGATCATTTTTCTAGGATCGATTCAGGAGAGGACATGGAGAGCATTGAAGAGACTATGCTAGACGTGCAACTATTTAGGTTATAACACGCACCCTCGGATTTGGAGGACATTACGGTATTCCTTAAAAAGGGTGTGGAACCAGATGGAATGAAGGCCTTGGCGAGGAAGAAGTTGGCCATACGGGTTATGCCCTACATGCTAATTAGTGGAGATCTGTACAAAATGGGTTGTGATGAGGTTCTGTGCCATTGCTTACTAGAATATTAGTGCATTATAATTATGGAAGAGGTGCATGGTGGGATTGCAGGAGGGCACTATGCGGAAAATGTGACTACATGGGAGATTCTACTCATAGGGATTTGGTGGGAGACCATTTATCAATATTGTATTGAGTTTTGCAAGGCCTGTGACCATTGCCAACACCTTGGAAAACCTAGAAAAAGGGATGAAATGCCCTTGTGACCAATAGCCAATGCGGAACCATTTGAGAAATGGGCTATTGAATTTGTCCGACTAATCTCACCAGTGGTGCAAAGGACTGGTTCATGGTATATCCTCACTTACACTAATTATTTGACAAGGTGGGTAGAGGCAGCACCTACAAAGGATTGTACAGTGGCTACCACTACTAGATTTTTATGGGAAAACATAATCAACAAGTATGGATGCCCATTGAGTTTGACAAGTGATAGAGGTATGCACTTCCTTAATGAAATGGTTAGGATTCTATTATCAGAATTCATGGTGGACCATCACAAAACTACTCCCTATCACCCTCAAGTAAATGGAACTGTTGAGGCATTTAACAAAATACTTAGCCACACATTGACTAAGATCTATGATGTTGGTAGACATGATTGGGATGAAAAAGTATCATCTGTTCTTTGGACATATAGGACAACCTACAAGAGGTTGAATAAGGCCACACTATTTCAATTAGTGTTTGGCACAGAGGTTGTCCTACCAGTTGAATTCATGTTACCTTCTCTGCGTATAGCATGCGCGCAGGAGGATTGGCCGATGAACAAGCACTAGAGGAAAGAATTGACAAGTTAATGTAATTGGATGAAATATGATCACTTGCCAAGTGGAGCTAGAAGACTAAAAAATCAAAACAAAAGGAATGGCATGATCGTCACATTAAGAAAAAAATTTTGAGGTTGGGAAGATGGTGCTACTATATGATTCCAAGTTTCTATGCCATCCTGGGAAGTTAAAAGTCCATTGTTTCGGTCTCTACATCATCTCATACATCCTTGATTCAGTGCATGCGATTACATGCGCTAGATGGGATGAGATTGCAGGATATTTCTATAGGATTAGGTGAAGCCCTACTATAAATAAGTCTTCTTGGTGTTTTTAATAAGGCAGTATTGTCAGTTAGATTAGGATTTCCTTTAATGCATTTCCTTTTCTTTTGTTTCCCTTTCTCGTTGTTGTTTTGTGTTATGCCTTGGGTGCTAGTAATCTCATTACTTTTTGAAGGTTGTAAATGTGCAGAGGATTGTGCATCATTTTAGTGTGGGGTGGAGTAAGGTGGAAGAAATTGTAAAGTGTGAAGCGCCAGGAAGGATTGCATTAGAAATCCTAGTTGGATGGCCCTAGGAAAGGAAGTGCATGAGAGGAAAGGTGAAAAAGGATGGTTGGTGTCAAGGTAAGGCTACATTGTGGATCCATGTACAAGAGAGGAAGAAGTGTAAAAGCAACACAAGGTAGGTGAGAGAAAAAATCATGACAGAAGTACCTTTGGTGCTGGTGATGCGTGCAAGAGTCTCTTGTCAAGATGGATTAGTTACACGCCAGAAGGTTGGGGAATTATCTGCGTAAGGTTGGGCACGTGAGTTAAGGCACTAAAATCAGATTTTGTTGAAAAAGATGCATTAAGTGTTGAAGTACGATGGTAGGTAAGGTAGCATTTAATGTTAAAAAGTAGGAAAAACTATAAATAGAAGGTTGGACACTTCATTATTTACATTACAAATATGAATAAGGAAGAGCTTTTTTGCGAACTAGGGTTTCAGAGTTGATCCGTGTGAAGAAAAATTGGAGAAATTTAACCATGAGTGACTAGTTTGGATCTGCAAACCAGGAGGGAAATAGTTCACGGGCATAGAGAGAGTTGTGGAGAAGTGCCATCTTGTGAAGGGGATATTCCAGCAAGGGTTTGGTAGCTAGGGCATGGGTTGAAAAGGAGTTTCTTCACAAGTTTGAGATCTAAGCTTAGAAAGGGTAGAGAAGCAGAGAAAGAGAAGTTGAAGTGCAAAGATAACCTACACAATGACACCCAAGAAACTAGTCAGTAACACCTAAGAAGGGCAAAGGCAAGGGCAATGGAAAACAATAAGAAACTACCACAAGTACAAATGAAGAATGGTATGTAGAAATGCAAGTACCCAGATGGGGTTTTGCTGGGAAATGAGTGGGAGTCCCATTTAAGAAACATGATAGTAAGTGATTATAACCATCACACAAATGTGACTAGAAAAAGAGATGGCGCTGGAGTTAGTGCACCCAACAAATAAAAGGACACCAGAAGGGTTACCCATTTATAGCGACGAAGTAAAAGAGAAGTTGGAGAAGGTGGGATTGTTGCAACTCTATGAGTTGCCATACTTTAGGAAGCTTGAGCTCCTCTATCGTGGCTAATGTTGCATGTACATGAAGATCAATTTCACTTCGCAGGATGTAAGATGCACATAACCCTCAGCTAATTTCAAGATTCATAGGTATCATCTGTGAAGGAGAAAGTATATAGGATGACCTATGCGACAAAGAAGCCATCAAAGAAACCATCGTTGCATATGCATACAAGAAGGGGTCAAGGTACTTTGATATTATAGATATCCAAGACCCGGTGATGAGAATGGCTGCGCGCTTGGTAACAAAACTTAATGACTAAGAGAGGTGGACACAAGTGAAAAATCATGGCTCAATGTTTACAGAAGGATATCAAAGGGTGCCATCTACAACTTGTCCACATACATCGCAGATGGGATCATCAAAGCAACGCACAAGAGGGTGAAAAGATACTTTTCAGAAATGTCCTCTTAACTATTGTATTTTTAGAGATCGGAGTGCCAAATGTGGTAGATAAGTTTGTATGGGAGTACCCAGAGGAAGAACCCTCACCCGCAAAGAGATTCGAGAAAATACACTTGTGATAGCATGATGGCCATTCACAAGGCATGTCTTGAGAAATGGTATGCGCACTTGAGGAATGTGTTCGGGGTAGAATGGAGGATCCCAAAACAACCTGCCAAAGCTCATAGAGGGAGAAGCCAAATTCATAGTACACCAACACTTTTGCATCAACAATTTTAGGTTGGTTGATGAAAAGATGAGCCCTTGGTGTAAACTTCCATTTTCCTTCACCACTCAAGTACTTTGAGGCCATGCTAAATAGATTTAAGGAATCCAAGAAACTAAAGTTTGACCTTGGAAGTATAGATCAAGACAACAAGGAGCCATGCGCAGACATTGGTCTACCCCAACAAGTGTGCGTATGTGGAAAATTACGTATTGCATGAAGTTTAGATGATAAAACCCCTGACTCTACCTATTGCAGGGAGGTCCATGGTGTGTGTATACCTTCACATAAGGCCCAAGTTTGAGAAGGGTGCTTATCTTGAGAACGAGATAGCTATACCTGAGGACCTAACAGGTAGAAGGAAGACCACACCCAAGAAAAGGAGATGAAAGAGATAAAGAAAAAGGAACCAAGTGGCCAAGATACTCAAGTGGTGGGTGCCCCAGAACAAGTAATTACATGTGCAGGAAGAGGTCTCTAGTCAAAGAGGAGGCGCTAGAATAGGAAAAGATTATCGCAGAGGAGAAATCACTAGAGGAGGAAGAAGAGAAAGTAGAATCTCCTATACTGGAATCCCTAGTTAGGAAGAAACAAAAGGTGATGGAGGAAGTTGATTCGGAGGAAATAGAGAGCTTGGAGAAATACATGGGTGATAGGGATGATGATGAAGAAGATGAACCTGAAGGGGACTAGGAACCACTTGTTTTCAGCATGTATGATTCGGGAGAAGAATGACTATCGCTTTGTGTGAAGGAAGGGAAGCCAAGAGGAGGAGGGCACCCAAGACATGGAAGGAGGTGAAGAGGTTAGCACAAAGATTTAGAGGAATCAAAACCTCATGCAAGAGAATATAAACAAATCAACAGAAAGAAAAGCAACGAAAATTATTGAAGCCTTGGTAGAACAAGAATTTGAGTGCAACGCTGAAATAGTGATGATTGAAGATAAGGAAGGAATCATAGGAAAAGACCAAGGTAGCGCTAGAGGCCCCTGGGCCTAACAAAGAACTATTCCTAAGGGCACTTGCACAAGTGAAAAGTGTATGGAGATCAAAATACCAAGAATGGACTACATTGATGATCACAACAAGGTGTTGTGTGCACGCTTCCAAAGCACAGTCCCAACAGATCAACTCTTAGTAATGAAGTCGTTTGATGAAGAAGGTGCATACCCTCAGATGAGGAAGATGATCTCTTGGGAAATCGAATCCCATGTCAATGAGCTAGAATTCGAAATAAGCCAAGGAGTAATAATGAAAGAGCCTGAAACAAAAGGAGACAACCCCTCGGTGAGTGCTCAATAGCTTTTGGATGAACAAGTCTGCAATGTGTTGAATAAGGTCTCAATTGAACTGGAAGTTGGGTTATTCGGAAGGAATGACATGGTAAAAATTCTAGAGGTAGAGCTAGAAAATAGGGAAGAAGAGCTTGAAGAGAGGACCAAGAACTTGAATTAGAGGAACTATCGGCGCATAGCTAAAGCATGAGCTAAGGGAAGAAAAGGAAACGGTGCACTGGGGTATATAAGAAGGTAGAATCCATCACAGATGTCATTGCTTTGAAGCATCCGGACTTGGCTCTACCTACACAAAAGTATGGATATTCCCTTGAGTGCCTTGAAGACTTAATGTGCATCCTCACCATGGAAAGGCAACCTCTGGCTTTAGAATCCGCAAAAGAAGTAGTCACACGCCTGGAGAAGGAGGAAAAATTAAAGGTTCTAGAAATCATTACGAGTATAGCAAGGTGCTTGCTAATGTGAGAATTACTACCCATACCGCTGAGGCCACTTATGATAGTTGCAGACAGGACATAAAGTGATGAGTATTCTGGTCGCCACTCACGAGGTAGAGCTAAAGGAATTCCAAGAGAAGAACAAAGGAAATAGAGCGGAGTGGGAGAGGATCCTGGCTGAGGTTGAGAAGAAGTTAAAAGCTATTGAAACCTTACGAGGTTCAATTAAAAACTGGCTAAAGAAGTTGTACCCATAGATTACAAGAAGGAAGGATGCCCTTGAGGATGTGGACAAGGAATTGGAAGGAATAGTTGAAACATGGAACACTCAAGGAAATGGACTGGGTTTTGAGGAGATAAGCACCCTAGTTGGCAACCTCTGCTAGAGAGAGAAAAATGAAGTCGATGCCTGGAATAAGTTGGAGGTTGAATTACAAAGAGATTTTCCTATCTTTTTGCAATAATAACAACACTTCCCCAATTCTTCATATTCCCTTATTCTTTTCCAAAGATGTTAAGTCTAATGTGATTATTTCTTTGAAGAAGTGTTCCCAGGAGGAGAACAGGTAAAGTGTGGGGTGATGTTGGGCCCTAAAATATTGACTAAGTACAAAAAGGTGCATGGGCACACAAGGCCTAGGTTGAAGGATGGGCATGCAAGAAGAAGGTACACAAGATAGGGTTCTAGGAGGGTTTTAGAAGAAGCGTGTTACGTCTTAGCTAGAAGAACAAGATCTCGAGACTTAGCCGTATTCGGTGTATTGGGTAGGACACGAGAAAAATGTGACCACTTTGTGCATGATGAATGGATAAGGTTCCAGCCTGGCGACAAGTTGGCCTAGGAAGGAATATGCCCTATGATGGAAGCTTCTAGAAGACCATCATGGAAAGGAGTGGAGATCTCGGGCACGGAGGACCACATCTGGACACTTGATGATGGATCAAGCCTTAAAAATGTGATTTGGTAGTTCAAGGGGCATATAAATACAAGTTCCCACAGAAGAAAGAGAGATGAATAGAGAGCAGAGCTCACCGAAATGCCACGAGGAATTGTATTGGGCTAGGTAGGTAAAATATAGGAGAAGGATGCATCAAGGGGCTTTGTATTGTAAATTTTATTTTTGAAGAGCTAAGGAATGTAGATTCAGTTATGATGTATGACTTTGGTCTGCCATACTGTGATGTTCTGTAATGGATCTAATGAATGTAATGAGGTTACCAACTTATTTGAATATGATCATTAATGATTTTGGTCCATCCTCATATCTTCATAGTTATGTTTCATGTATGTCTATGAAATAATTATGAATCCTTGTACATTTCCCTTTCTATTTTGGTTCAGTCTTATATTCTATTAAAGTATCTTTCCGTCTGGAATGATTACACTGGTCTAGAAGCTATTCTGAGCTCTATGATGTTTGCATGTCTCATTTCTGCTCACTATCCTTACGTCCCCATCATAGATGATGTTTCCCACTAAACTCACATAAAGGAGAGACTCAAGCACCGTGCGTGCTTCGGGTGAGCGCCCAATGCCCACTGGGTGATAGGTTGGCACGCATGGGATTCCCTTGCTCTTTGGTGGGTGTAAAAGGACTATAGCGTTGTAGTCCCGAGCATGTTATAACCGAGCATACTTCTCCTTTCGTCCTAATTTTTCCACCGAGCCTCCATTTCTCGCAATAAATCATCGGGTTTTCTCCTCCAGGAGTAACTTGGTAGATTCTTCCTTCTTAGGCACTTGGTGAGCATGCCTTTATCACCCTTGTTATGGATACTCTCAATTAGTGCCCAATTAACTCATAATTCCCATGCACCCCATTTTCACATGCTATGCTAGTTGTATCAATCATCGACTGAGCATCCTCAAATTGGATAACTCCTTATGTAGGATGAATTATCTCGAGCTCTCGATGGAGTGCACATCAATTCTATCAAGGAATTCCTCTCCTAAGGGCTTAGTATAGGGCATTGAATTCCCATCTATTAAAGGGATGATCACCCTTTCTTCCTTGTTCTTGAAACTAATATATCCCTTGTTAAACCATACGTCGGAATTATTTTTATAACACCAAGGGCACCCAAGTAGTGCTGGAAAATTATCCACCTTGGTGAGCACTAAGACTTCAAATTCCCTAGTGAACTTGGCTCCTTGAATAGTGGTAACCACATCCTTCAAGACACCAATGGGCATTAAAGCCACCCATTAAAAATTGCATTCAATGTGATCTCTTTATCATAGTCAAGGCTATGAGGAGGAAGGTTGGCATGTAGAGCATGCCTTTCACGCTCTCTCCCGGTGTGTGGTACCTTCTCCCATAACCATTCTCCTAGTAATGGAATGATATTCTCCTACCTTAACATTTTGCATACTTCCTGACCTCATTCAGATCCTTCTATGGAGCCTCATCATTCTTCCTTTGCTCCAAGTTCCTTGAATTCTCCTTTAGACACTGGATCTCTCCTTATAATCCCAAAATCACATCCATAGTCTCTTGATATAGCTCTCTCTAATGAGAAGGATTCAGATACTTACCATGTACCACTTATTCCCTAACAACCAGTTTCTATCTTGGCATCTCCTTGCATGAAACCTCTGCTCATGTTATCACCAGTACAAGTTCTAACCTCGAATCACGTGCCACTCTTGGCATCCACTATGGGTTGAACTTATTTATGCTTACCATCCCAACACCTTTATCCTTTCGGTGTTGTTAGGTCATGTGTTAAAAATATTAGGACACTCCTTATACTTATGATTCTTTCCGCACCACGAGAACTATAATAGATCAGGCCACTCACATTTAAAATGCTCTGTCAATCCATAATTATAATAAGTTCCATGTAGGAACTCATTTCTTCCTCCACCACGGTTAATGTGACCATGAAATCCTTCGCTAAAACCTCTTGGACATGCCCCTCCATCTGTGTTCCCTTCATAATGGTGATCATCATCCTTGGAACTACTTGCAAGGCTAGTCTGGCACACACCAAGATCAATGGCATCATGAATCTGGTCAATCAACCTACAATCCTTAGTGTCATGGGTTGTAGAGGTACAGATCTTGCAATATCAAGACAAATTCTTATGGATCACGCATTATAGTAGAGGACACCTACTCACATCATGATCCCCATGACAGATTTCATAGTCTGTTGTCATGGTGTGTACCACTTTTCAGGGGAAACTATCCTTTGTATGCCCTTCCACTTCACAATCTATGTACCAAAGACCACTACGAACCTCATGCGCTGAGTTCGAGAAAAATTCTCCAACTGTTTGGCCATTGCAGTAATTTGAGCTTCCAGAAAGGGGTCACACCAGATCAATGCTCCCAATAGCCTCAGTGCGCAGGGTAGCTTCCAAGGCCTCGCGTGGGTCTCTAAAATTCTTGTGTGATAGTTCCCTTCTAAGCATTGTTATTAGTCCCCCAAAAAACCATTGAGCATGCTAATAGGGGTTTATTTCATATGATAGTTTTGAATCATGTGTTGTACTCTCGCACACTCTCTGCCATTCCTTGTTGGATCTCCTTCAAAGCATTGATGCTCTTTTTCTTAAACTCAGGGATATGGAATTATGCTAGGAAGGCATTTTTCAATGCAAAGTGTAATCCACGACCTGTCGATGGGGGTCATAATTGCGGTACTAGCTATGTGCATGCCCCTGCAACATTGTTGCAAACTGAATTTCCTTTCACTTTGAGCTAGTGATCCCCTTCACACGCTATAGCAATTCACACTCGTGCACATGCTCTGTAGGTGTAAATACATCTCAAAAAATACTTGTGGGGGTGGTTGAGGTCCTTTTCCACCTAACCCAAAACCTTGGTTTCCTATTGTGTTTCCTCCACCACAAAATCTAATAGACCCACCAGGTCCTATCCCTTTTGACCCACCAGATCCACTAGGTCCACCAGGTCCTCTAGCTCCTACACCACCAGATCTAGCTCATGTAGTTAGAAAATGGCCTGAAATGGTTGTGCCTAGTGTACCCAACGTCCAACTGAACTACATGTCGATGGTTTGTGATATTGTCCAGTGTCGGTTGTGTGTCCTACTCCACTCCCAGACATGATACCCAAACTTTGTGTATTTGCACCTTGTCAAAAAATTCCTCCAAATATGGGAATGGTTTTTACAGCCATAGATGTCCCAAACAAGAAATTATATCTCCTAGGTGTAGATCGGTTACTCCCTCTGATACCAACTAGATTAACAATACTTACCTCTTGATCTGGAAAACTAAACACCAAGGGTTGGTCACTAGATGGGTTCAGATGCACGTTAATGGCTCTCCTTTCTCCATGTAACAAACTCTCATCAGAGGCTGAACGGGCTTCTCTCTCATGCTTGCCAAGATGGGGTAATACATACTTCTCAGGTTCCACGTCCTCTATGTGAACCTTAAATCCTTCCTACAATGTCTACCTCCATAGATCCATCACACATGTAACCTTGTGTTATCTAGCCATCTCCATTTCACGAGCTTCACTATACTTGAGTCATCTCTCTTCCCTCTCCTTTTCAGCCACAATGTCTGCCATCTTCCTCCACCCTAGCTTCCTTGCCCAATGCTAAGAGAAGCTTATATGGCCATAGGAAATGACTCTAAACTTAGAGTAATGATCAAGATATTCATAGCCAAAGGAAAACACGTAAAAATGATCCTCTAGGTTCCCTTAAGAACTCAAATTCAACAACCTATGGACAAGAATATGTAGAAATGGTGTATTCTAGAGTATAACTAGTCAACACTCCTTTCCATGAGTGGTCAACAATACACACCCAAGTCAGATCCACATCCCGTAGCTATTGGTAATCATCTTAGGTTCACACGTACAATAACTGTAGTACCAGCTCAATCTAGATGCATATACTGAAAGCCATTCATATAATTCTATTGGAAAGTAACTGAAGAATTTTTCATACAACTCATGGTATAAGTTCTCTTCTACCCATCTACATGCATCAAACTCAGGTCTAATCTTGAATCATTGAGAAAACTCATCCTCTCGTGCTATTAAACCATTCTTCAACACTTTCCAAGGGTAGGCACTTAGTCATCACACATCAATGGAACAAAGATGTAGACGTATCCATTTCTCACAACAAATTCAAAAAGAGGTCATGACAACGGAACCAAGATGTAGTCATTTTTATGCCCTTAGAGCAATAGTCTAATCCCATTTACACTAGCCTATCACCCAATGGGTGCTAGGTGCTCACCCGAGGCACGCGCGCGGTGCCAAGCCCCTTTATGTGAGTCTTATGAGAATACATTGATCAATGACATAAACTTAGATGCAAAAGGTAAATAACCATGCATTCATTCTAAGAGATTAAGATGAGGTATTATATTAATATACCCATTAAGATAACTAGAGAAACATTATATGAATAATAGATCTGATCCATACTAGAAAGGAAATATACTAGGATTCACACCCATGAACAATTTATACTTAGAACATAATCTTATATTCATATTAGTCAAAGTTCAGTAACCATATTACATTCACCAAGCCATGATAGGCCAATGTAACAATGTAGATCAAACTTAAACATCAGAAACCCTAACCATGCTACCCTATTACAAAAAGGTTTTTACAAACCCATCCCTCTAGACAAGATTTTACTCCTAAAATCCTCTAAATGAGAACCTCAACTCTCTTGAACCTTCTTATCATTCATGCAGAGCTTCACCTTTCATTCTCTCTATATCTGTTGTCCCTTCTTCTACCCGAGCATCTCTATATATAGTTGTATTTCCCACCACCATGCCTTTTTGAAGTAACAGATTAGTCGCCAAGTGTCAAGGTGGTCCTCTAATGGAGCATGCTTATTCTCATCCAAGCTCTCCACTCTCTACAATGATGTCTTTTTGGATCCTTCCATCACATGGAATATTCCTTTCTTGACCATAAAGTTTCCAGGATGGCACCTTATCCACTCCACATGCTTAGTCGGGTCACTCTTTTCTCGTGTGCTTCCTAGAACGCTGAATATGGCTAAGTCCTAAAATCCTTTTCTTTTCCAGTGCGCACACGTCGTGGGCTTTACTAAACCTTTATAAAACCCTTGTCCTACGCACCTCTACCCCACACGCCCTTCTTCATATTGGTTCCATGCACCCATGTGCCCTTTAGCACTTAGCCAATATTCTGAGGCCCAACAAAGATAACTTGGGAAAATTTGACTCAAGGTGTGATGAAGGAATATTTCTTGGTTACTCAAAAATTAGTGCGGCCTATAGATGCTACAATAAAATTTTGCAGAAAATTATGAGAGAGAAAATGTATAAGTTGATGAGTCTTATCTAACCAAATCCAACACTCAACAAAATTACAATCATGAAGATCAAGAATACGATGAATAAATGGAAAGTACAAATGAAGAAGTGGAAGAAAGACAAGACACAAAAACACCCTCAAGAAAATTCAAGAGGGATCATCCAATAAACCAGATTATTAGAAACAAAGAAGGAGACATTCTCACAAGAAGAAGACTAAGAGAGCAGCAGAACCATGAAGACATAACACTCCTATCCATGATTGAACCCAAGAATGTTGTAGAAGCTAGTAAGGATCAACATTGGGTGGATGCAATGAATGAAGAACTTGATCATATTGAAAATAATGAGACCTAGGAGTTAGTACCAAGACCAAAAGACAAAAACATGATAGGAACAAAATGGGTATTCAGAAACAAAATGAATGAGAAAGTAAAATTGACAAGAAACAAATAAAGACTTGTATGCAAGGGCTATGCGTAAATGAAAGGAATTGACTTTGATGAAACATTTACACCAGTGGCAAGGATGGAAGAAACCAGTATGTTTCTGGCATACACGGCTTACAAGAAGATTAGAGTTTTCCATATGGATGTTAAATCAACCTTCCTCAATGGATTTATGAATGAAGAGTTATATATTGAAAAAATTGATGGATTTTCTCTAACTAAGGATAAAGATCATGTGTACAAGTTGAAAAAGGCTTTATATGGACTCAAACAAGCTCCTAGATCTTGGTACATCAGATTGGATTTATACCTCATTGAGAAGGGTTTCAGAAAATGTGTTGCTGATAGTAATCTCTACATCAAGGAAGAAGGAGATCATCTGCTCATTGTCATTGTATATGTGGATGATATCATATTTGGAGGAGATCGTGATAAAATGACTTATGAATTTACTGATATGATGAAAGAAGGATTTGAAATGGTTATGCTTAGTGATCTCTCATTCTTTTGGGTTTAAAAATCATTTAATAAGACCAAGGTATCTTCATATCCCAAATCAAATATATCAAAGAAATGATGAAAAGGTTTAGGATGGAAGAATGCATGCCTATAGAAACACCAATGAAAGTGGGATGCAAGATGAGAAAAGATGATAGTTCACAAAAATTGACAAAAATTTATATAGATCCATGATAGGTAGTCTACTCTACTCCACTACATCAAGACCTAACATCATGCAGGATATGGGTCTAGTTGGAAGATTTCAAGAAGATCCAAGGGAAACGCACTTCAAGGTAGTAAAAAGGATATTGAGATACCTCATGGGAACACTTGAATATGGACTTTGGTACCCCAAAAGCAATGAATTCAACATAAAATCATATACATATGTTGATTGGGCAGGAAGTGTTGATGATAGGAAGAGTAAAAGTGGTAGAGCATTCTTTTTGGTAATTTCTGGTATCCTAGTTAAGTAAGAATCAATCATCTATGACACTCTCAACATGTGAAGTGGAATATATAGTTGTTGCAATGTGCTGCACTAAAGTTCTTTGAATGAAGCAACCACTAGAGGATTACAAGGTGAAATATAATAGGCCAATTCCTCTACTCGTGATAGTACTAGTGTTATAAGTGTCTCCAAGAACCCTGTATTTCACTCAAAGACCAAGCACATTCCAATTAGATATCATTTCTTGAGGGAACAAGTGAATGAAAAGAAAATCATTCTTGAGTATGTGAGCACAAAAGAATAAATTTTTGATATCATGACAAAACCATTGCCAAAAGCAACATTTGAACACCTGAGGAATGAATTGGGGGTCATTCCTGATCCCACCAACAACTAGAAAGTGTTGAGACAAGGTAAGGGAGAATTCTCATGCAATATAAAATCCTAATCAAAGTGTAATAAATTATTTATGTAAAGAGGAAGCTAGTATTCTAGATCATTTCATCAAAGTATGTAACAACTTAGGGGGAGCAGTGTTGCGTGTATACTAAATCACAAGGATCAAATTGTTAGACACGAAGCAAAAGGTGTATCAAACTCTATACAACTAAGTCACAAACATAAACCTAGGGGGAGCTTCTTAAGGTAAGAACATGTATTTATCCAAATTTTCTGTACATTCTTAATGATGCTGCATAGATGGCCCTTTTTCATAGGTGCCAAAGGGGGAGAGAGAGTAAAAACAGAAACAAACAAACATGGGAGAGAGATTAAATGTTTGAGAAATTAAATGCTTTTTTCCATAAAGGGTTTTAGTGTTTTTTTAAAAAGTTGCCATCAATGACAAAGTGGGATTTTTTTAGACCTTTTTCATTGTCATTGGTGTTGTCATTAATGTCAAACAATATTGATGGAAAATAGTGCAGTGCAGGCCTCTCAAGATCAGCTATGCACGAGAAATGTGAAGGTTGATTGAATGATGTAGGATGATTCTAAGGGGATTAATTAGTTTTTGAGAAATCCACGGACATAAGAAGGAAGCCGCCAAAGTCTAGAGGAGGCCACGAGACGTTTAGTGAAAACCGCGAGTAAAAGAACAAAGCCATGAGAAAAGAAGTAAAGCTGAAAAATACTAGAGATATCCGCGAATAACTAAAAAATCCGCAAGTAATATAATATAGCCGTAGAAGATTGCAAAAGCCACGAGAAATGAAGGAAAGTTAGAGATGGCTTGAAAAATCCACCATAAAAGTAGAAATGTTATGGATCAAAGGATATAGTGGTAATACAAAGGATAAAGTCATAGTAAGCTAATAAAAGCCACAAAATGAACAAATATGGACGGGACAGTGGTTCAAGAACAATCAAATTGCTTTACATATGGTCAAGAGGGTCATTGTTCTCTGAAATCGATAATGATCTAAATATCAAATGGAGAGGCAATACATTGTGTCTATGTATATAACTTGTGCTCCACGAAAACTCAAATCTGATTTTAGAAATCTCCAAATCTAGTTATCAACATTTAATGTTCTTTGACTTTGTGGAAAACTGATTACACCCTCTAGATCACAAAATATAAAATCCTAATTTCAAGGCACTATAAGTATCGAGAAAAATGTTGATCATGTATTTATCCTTGAATGATGAGTAATCTATTTTATAAATTTTCTCATAAATGGCTCCTGAATTAATGGGTTGAATATTTAATGCACTAAGAAAATAACAAAGTCAAGCCGAATAGAGAGAGTAAATCTAGAGTTTGTTGCATTCATTTAATAGACCATATTTGTAGGTGATAGAGTGTTAGGGTGCACGACACACAAAGGAAGTGACAGGAATGTTTACTGTCTATAAAAGAAAATTTCCATGAATTTACTGTGGTTTCTCAAATAAGAAAATGTAATGCATTCAAGTTGAAGGAGTGACAGAGGAAGAGAGAGACAAAAAGAGAGCCAATAAATGAAGTGTTGAAGATCATATAAAATGAGAAGAGAATTAGTGTGGTTGATTCATTGAACAAGAGATTTTGAATCAAAAGTGCAAAGATAGTGTCAAGCCACATAAATCGAAACCCAAATTGAGTTCAAAAAGACAGAGACAAAGAGAGAGAATGCTTGAATGTGATAGCCTGAAAGAGCAAAAACAGAAATATAAAGAAAATTGATCATAATATAATTTGTAAGAAATCTCGATACTAAGTGATCAATGTATTTTTAATATAATAATTCTAAGTGGGTGCTTAGATTATAGGGGTGAGTGATCCTTGCAAGTTGAATCTTTCTAAAATCACGAGTGGGTGCTTCACATGTTGAGTGGATGTTCAACCGAAACCAAGGTATTGTATGCTTTGGAATTGGTGTTCCCAATAAATCCTTGGTTTCAAAGTGGGTTTTTCTCCCAAAAGGGTTTCCCACTATAAATTATGTGTTTAGTGTTATTATTTTCTGACATATGTTTGTTTAAATGCTCATGGTATCCGCTACACTTTACTAAGGAATTTTGAATTGGTATTCTCTTAAAAGTTTTAATTTTCACTTATTCAACCCCATTCTCAATTCTTGTGATCTCTAACGTTGTGTTGTGTTGATGTTTTATTGATATGTGATGTGTTGATTCTTGTTCATATGTAGATGTTTGATTTGCATCATGTAAATGATTATATTGATAAATGAATGATGGTGTTGTTATTTGAAATTTACCCCAAGGTGAATTTTGATAACTTGCATAATTTATTTAAACTTGAACAAGTAGAAATGGTGAAAACACAAAAATGGATTTTGGAGGCACCCCCTTGCTTTTCTCTAACTTCCCTATTCAAGAAAAATCTAAGGAGTTAGTGAAAAATTGCTAAAATTTTAGAGAAATGGGGAAAAGGCCTATTTTATTATATTACGGGTCTGGGGGCTATGGGTGGAACAACTATGGATGGAACTAGGGTTCCTCGTCCTCAACTTGGGTCCAAAATGATAAGGAAACAATTATTCGCAGATAAATCAGTCCAATGGCCCAGCGACATAAGTTCTATTGGGCCATGAGCTCCTCGAAATCTTGATTTGCAAAGGAATGAAGTGGGTTCAATGTATTGCGGAAAAGATGGAAGTTTTGGCCCGAGAGATCTAGGTTCCATCGAGACACAAGTTCCCTGAAAAATTGATTTACCCGATTTGTAAAGGAATGGAAGCTGATCTAATGTATTGCGGAAAAGGAAGAAGTTAGGGGCCCGGGAGGTCCAAGTACCATAGGGACATGACTTCCCCACGAACCTGAAGTCACCACACAATGAAAGAGGCATTTAATCAAGAGTGTTTTGTGGGTTAGAACTAAGTTACGGGCTTGAGGGGCCCCGAGACGGTCCAAGTACCACTGGGACACGAGTTCCTGTAGACACAAAATTACCGCACATCAAGGAGACACATCGCATCGTGGATGAAACAGAGTTTGGAGGCCCAAGAGGATATTATACCCAAGTGCCATGAGTTCTCCAAAAACCCGCAATACCCGCATATCAAAGTGAAGGGGGGTAAAAATTGAGTATTGCGGAATATGAGAGCCCACGTTGAACACCCCAACCCTGAACTTCAAATGAGCATAACTTTTGACCTAGAGCTTTGATTTTCACAAAATTGGATATTTCTGAAATTTCTCGACATCCTATACACAAAAAAATTATTTCTTACTTTTAGTAAGGTTTTAAGGTGAAAATAAATTATATCTAGATCCAAAAAGATTAAATGTTCGAGTCTCATAAAATGTAATAATTCCTTGACAAACTCAAAATAGCTGCTCAAACTCAAAGGGTCATAAATTGAGAAATTTTCAATGGATTTTTCACAAAATTGGTCTCATTGGAATCGTGGTTCGAGCGACATGCATCAATCAAGAAATTTAGAAATTGATGAAGTTTTGATGGTGATTTTTAAGGAAAACGAGCCCAATTTTGTTTGGTTGTTGAAAAGTGGTTGGAGAAGCATTTAATGAGCATGGGAAATCATTATTCACTGCTGCAAGTTATGGGGAACCTTGAGATTTCTTTTGTAGGTCCAAAACCACCAACCACACTCATTTATCATGACTTGTAATTGATGGGAAAGGGAATTTCGGGAATTGCATCCCCTCTCTCTCTCCTCTCAAAATTCTATAAATTGATGTGTTGGGTTCATTCTAGAGGAGGATAGTTTGAGTAGAAAAACTCTGTCATTTTGGTTTTGTGAAGCCAATGTACTACAAGAATTTATAGTGGACTCCTTACATGGTGATCTAGGCCTTTATTTTGTAATATCTTGAATTGTGCATATTAATGAAGTAATAGATGCAAGTTTGTGGATGTATCTTCCCTTTTGGTTTTTTGCATTCTTCTTGCCTCTTCAATATTATTGAAAATATATTGTTTATGGTCTTGCAGGGATTCATTGTTATTGTATTTTAATGGAAAGGTGTTGTGAGTGCTGTTATTAGATCGTGGAGAATTGTTATCGCCATCTCTATTCCTCATTTTTCTTCCATTTTCACACATTGGAGATTATTCTCATACCCTCCTTTTCTCTGGGTGTATCACCACTTTGTTAGTGTAGGATTTTCTTTTATGCTCTCTCTCTCCTGGTCCCTTGGAAAGTTAGAATAGTATTAAATAGTTTTTTCGCATTAGGAGTAAGAAATAGCTTTCTTTGGAGGTCTATCTTAAGCAAAGCAAGTCCCACAACTTGGAGATGGTACCCATGTTACCCAGATCCACACCGTGAACTCAATCACACGCACTTGTGAAAATCATAGGATGTTGTGATTTTGTGATAACAAGTGTTGATATAAAATAGATAGATAACACTTGAAAATTTGATGATATGAATAATCAAGATGGATAGTGTGTGATAAAGAGTAATGGATGTATGTATGAAATGGATAAAGTGAGATAACAATGTGATTGAAATTATTGTAAAAATTTATATAAACATGTGTAAGCATGAAAATAGGGGGAAAGAAGAGTGATGCCCCCAACGTATGTGTAAGAAGATGAGGTTGATTTATATCAAACCCCTTAGTAGTCAAGAATGAACCATAGAATAAGAGTGCATCATTAGGAAATGGTGTGATAGTGTGCACTATATAAATAGATCAATGAAGCACATAATGTAAAGATGGAGTGGGGTTTGTATTGTATCAGATCCCTCAATAGTCATATAAGAACCGTAAAAACATGAGTGCATCATTAGGTAATGAGGTGAGAAATATCACCTACCAAAGATGAAGAGGGTGGAGAGAAGCGATGGAAGCATGTGAAGTTATAGCATCATGAGTGTAAAAGACAAAATGAATGTTGAATGAGATGGTGCCAATGATGGGAGATGTAGTGGTAGGAAGCACATATGTCGATGGCTTAGGAAGCCAATGTGAAGTAGTAGCACTATGAGGCAGATGAGATGATGTTGCGATGGATGAGTGAGGTGGAGGATGCAGATGAATGATGATCTTAGGAGATGGAAAAATGACAACCTTATAATTTTGTGAAAGACATCAAAGTGAACCCAAGTGGAAGTATGTTTATGCATAATTGGAGAAAGAGGCCACTCATGGGAGAGATAGCCAAATATAATGACACCCTTGTCTTTTAATTTTTGTAATTTTTCATGAAGGGCATAATAATCATTGTCACGATGACCATTGATGCAATGAAAATTGTAATAATGATGATCATGCTAGCGATGCAAGTGATGAGGAGGAGGATGCTGATTAGAATGTAAAAAAATTAAGTGCTTATCAAGTAGAGCATGTAAGACATCATGAGGCTTAGTAACATGTGATAAATGCAATGGCTCTTGAGTAGGATATGGGGAAGACTTAGGTGGAGAGTGATGTAGAAAAGGTAGAGATGGAGGCCGCTTATGTGGTGGAGGAGATGGAACATGCTTGTGAGGTGGAGGATATGGAGACCTTGGTGGATACTTAAGAAATGGAAGAAGAGAAGAATTAGGAGATGACACAATAAAGTAGGAGTAGGAGAATCTATAACATGTGTAATAATTAAATATTCTTGTAGATAAATGACCTTAGAACATAAAAGTGTAAATGATTCACACGTATCATATTGTAGTCTTTTTTTTTAATACAGGTTTTAAGCCATGACAAAAGATAAATTTATTTTCTAGATCAACGGGATGAAATACTAACTGATGCATGCAATAATTGAAGCGTAAAATGTAATCTATAATATGTTCTTTCTTTCCCTAATGTAAGCTAGGTAAGCGATCATGTGTAACTCTAGGACCATTTTTAAGCATAAATTGTCTAAGAAAAGCATCTTCCATTTCACAATATGTACTAATAGATCCAAAAGGCAAATGAGTGTACCATTGAAGAGCATCATTAAAAAGACTATGATGGAAATATTTTAGTAATAATCAATCATTTGAATAAGAATCCATAGCTAAATGATAATGCTTAAGATGTAAATATGGATTTTCAATTCCATTGAAACATGAAAATGTAGGCATGATAAAATCCTTAGGAAATGTTGAATTGTGAATTTTCTTTGGAATAATATTGTCATGAAGAGATTTATTATCAATAGAAGCATAGTAGGATTTTATTTAAAGAGTGAGAAACTGAAATTGAGATTACAATTGGAAAACAACATACATGAGTGATAAAATATCATGTGAAGGAATTGTAGAAGATATGAGAGGCACATTGAGAGGTTAAAGCTTTCCATTATGAGTGATCATGGGAATGTGAGAAGAAGAAGTAGAAGATGAAGATGCTATGGGCACACTAGATGTAGATGCAAAATAAATAAGAGGAGGTATACTAGGAGGAATAGAAGAAGCAACATGAATATCATCTAGAGAAGAAGAAGAGGAAAGAGGAGGAGAAGAACATGGGATATTAACAGAAATGCTAGCAGTAGAATCAAAAGAAACCATAAGAGGTGAGCTAGTAGGAATGGTAGAATCATCATGAATGCCATTGGAAACAACCTCAAAAGTAGAAGAAAGTGGAGTGGAAAATTCACATTCAGTAGTCTTAAGAGAAGTAACATCCTCACTAACATGTTCATGTTCAAAAGTATAATCAACATCAATATCGATAAAGTTTCACATGTAAGTATTTCATCAAGCGATTCATCAACATATAGAGAAGTAGGAGAAGAAATATCATAAGATATATCTTTACAATCATTAGAAACATTTTTATAAATAAAAGAAGCATGAGATACAAATTTACATTCATCCTAACTAGTATGAGAAACATCATCATGCACATGTACATTTTCATCATTGGAAATAACATGATTTTTATCTACAATAACACAATCAAGACCAAGCATATAATCTATAAGAGCATCATCAAGTGTTGTAGCATAAATAGAAGAAGGTGGAGTAGCCTTGGTGACTATGGAAGAACAAGGAGTACATCCAATTTTTTTTTATCCGGTGAAACAATGATTAGAGTAGAGTTGGAGAAACTAGTAGGAACTTTGTGTTCATTAGCATCAAGAAATCTTTGAACATTGTCATCAAATCGAGCATTGTGATAAAGATCAATAAGTTCAACCTCAACAACATCATTAAGGATATGATTGACACTATCATGATGCATAAATTTCCTAGGAGATGAAAATCTATTTTTAGCCATGAGGTTTTGGTGGATCCTAAGGCATGATTTCTAAGAGAATGATTCACCGAATGATTTAACAAAATTTGGATATTAAATCAATTTTGAGTCACTATAATGATATACAAATAAATATAAATTCTAAGTACTTCTAAAGATGTAATCATGTAAGAAAATGAGAGAGATTAGGCCTTTTATTTGATTTTCACTTATCCCGAGGAGTACCCAAACTAGAAAAACTGATGAATATGCTAGGTAGAGTGTTGGGAATGCTTGATTTAAATTATAGAACTCATATAATAACTTGGAAAAGAGCACATGGGCAGGGCAAGGGTACCTAGGTGCCAAATACCTTTGTAGGTGCCTCGTGACTACCGAGAGAGTCGAGAATCTAGTTTTTGTTTTGTCGTTAGGGTTTCACTATCATTTTTAGTGGCTTGTATGTCATTGGATCATATTTGAATCCATTGGTAACTTACAAAACAAATGATACCCAAAAAAATCCCCAAAATACATCAAATCCTAAAAATAAAGATGCAAATGAGGAGTCAGACTAACCCCGGTGGTCACTCGACAGAGTGAACTTACGACCGAGCATTGCACTACATCTCAAACTCCATGTATTTAAATGTTCTTGTGAGTGAGATTATGTCTTTAGGTTTCCCTCACGCTAATGACACCAAGATATCATTTGTAGCTAGATAGAATGTAAATGTGTGGGATGGAATTTAGAACTTTCCCTTCCTATGCAGTGTATGCAGAGTAATAAGCCCAAAAATGTAGTCCCTTTTTAGTATGTAGATAAAATATCCCTTGATAAATTTCCCACACTTATAATGGTATGTATGTTGTGTATATATAGGGATCTCTTGCTTGAATTTTGACACTAGTGACATGACATGCCAACTAGGACCTTGGGATAGGAGTAAGAAAACCAAAAATGTTGACCACAAATGTCAAAAATGTGAATAAAAACAAAGAGGACATGAGCGCCCGTGGTGGACAAGATCACCGGGTGCTAATGTCAAGACTTTGGTTCCGTGTCCTAGGAAAACCGACAATGAATGTGAGAAGACCGATAGAAAGGAATCTCTATGACTTGACTAGAATTAGGTACAAAAGTGACAAAAGTGAGATAGAAATACAATAGAAAAAAACCAAAGAAAGTGGATGGACTAGGAAGTGTATCACCAGTGAATACTTTTCTTACTCAAGATCCATACATAAAATAACATACTTGGTAGTGTAGTAAAATAGTAATATATGTGTGATTTTATGTCTACAATCTGTTCTTTGATAAATGAATTAATAGAATTTTGTGTCTATGATTTGTTGGTCTTATCATTATTATAATTGTTGTGTTTTTCTAATTGAATGTGGACCTACTCTGGTTAATGTATGTGAATTATTTAAGCCTACTCAACACATTAACCCTCTCTCTATCTCTCCTTATTTTCCTAACTCCCCTTTACCTCTCCTCACTACAAATTCCTCCTTGTACTCTATAGAAACACCTTGCCATGTTTAATGGAGTATTCTATGTGATCCCCAACCTAATAGTCACCCCACATATTTAGGTAGTTTACATTCAAAAGTATTGGGAGCCTCCCATACACAAGGAGGAATTAGCCCCATGACCATTAAGAAGGAAACTTTTAGCGGCGAATCTTCATTAATTCACAAATATTTCAGTTTTAAAATTTGAAATTGGTGATTTTTAAGCTAGGAATTAGGACTGAGTCACCAAAATTTTCTAGGTACGAGTTAATTTTATGGGTCAATTATCCATTCCTGTGAAATAGAAATTTGGAATCGTTTCCTTAATGTTGTCGCCCAATAGCATGTTTTTATACTACTAGTTTGTATGTTTTCAGATGGTAGCATAAAAAATGCTACCGATTGGTAGCATATTCTATATTACCAACTGATAACATACTATATGTTGACGTTCGATAGCATAATGTGTGCTACCTACTAAGTAGCATACAAAAATATACTGTCTTCATATTCACCATTAGCGTGAAAAGTCAATTTTCACAAATTCACCAATGAATTTCTATAATTTTTCTTGGGGGATCTTAAAATTTTCCTTGACCATTGGTGGAAACCACTTATTTTTATTGTGAAAATATATTTTATCAATAGGTTTTAATGACTTCGCTAGTGAAGATCTTCCCTTTGTGCACCCATAAAAGATATTTGTAAATATAAAAATAAGCTATTTGAAAATTAATAATTTTTTTTTTTGAAAAATACCAAAAACCCATCCGAATGATCAAAAATTATTTTTGTGATCACATTGAAAAATATGCATTCTTCCAAAACCATTCCTCTCTAATGCTTTGAAAAAACTAGTGGAAAGGAGATACACCCGAGATAATCATGTAAGTGGGATTATAGACCCCGCATTTGAGGAGCAACAAAGAGTTGATTTCAGGATTCCCATTGTTCAAATAGTAAGGAAAATTCCTAAAAATCCTCTTGAAGGTCATACTAAATAAAAAATTATAGAACCACTAGTCCTCATTCCTCCGGAAGAATAAAGAGAAGAAGAACCATATGAATAAGAAGAAATAATATCGAGCCTCCGCCATGGGGAAAAAATACTGGTCCATTGGCCTTAACTCCACCACTTCATGAATTTCCAAAAGGATCAAGAAAGAACTTTCCAAAATTCTATGGAGATGGAAAGAAATGACCAAATGACCATATTATAGCTTTCATCACAGTATGTGGCATTCTTGGAGTAGAACGCAAAGATGTTACAATGTGGTTATTCATGGAGTCATTGCAGATGATGTTGTTATAGACTGGTTTTACCACTTGCAATCACACTCAACTACGATTGTGATTATATGAAATCTAAATTTGAGGCAATATTCAAGACTGGAGAAGATGCTCGTGTCGCCCTTAATCAACTAACTCAGATGAAGAAAGAACCACAAGAGTCCATGAGATATTTTGTGTAAAAATTCAATAAGTTGATAAAAATTATTGCCAATGATACTCATCCTATTACAGATAATAAAACATGGTTCTTCATGAATGCCTAGTTTCCTAAAGTTAGCTTCATACCATAGAGAGTATAACCAAACAATTTAGAAAATGCTTAAGAACTTTCCATTGGAGTGGAAGATGACCTTATCATGTCAAGAAAGATCAAGAACTATTCAATGAAGGATAAGGCCCAAAGTTCCAAAGACAAAAGAGTTGACCCATTGTTGTAGAAGTTAGCTAATGATTTGACATTGTTGAAGAACTAAGTTTCTCAACATGCATCATAACGAAACGGGAGCAAGAATTAATTGTAGGAGTTCCCCAAAGGGTTGCATTTAAATCTTCACCAATGAATGCAATATGTGGGACCAATGAAGATGAAGGAGAAGAAATTTTTGAATCAGAAATTAAAGAAGAAGAAGAAGAAGACGAATGTGCCAGGATTTGATATTTTGAATACTCAGGATGACGACTTTGAAGAACATATAGATAGCTACTTCATGCAAAGTGTTCACTCAATCACGAACAAAGAAAGAAGCATATCTCTTTTTTAGTTTCCCAAGATAAGAAATTGAATCCTAAAATGGATATTCTACAAAAAAACAAAAATTAAAATAGGATCATCATTTCCCACTTTCATGGGGTCAAGCAAAGAAGACACCTAAGACTATCTCAACCAAGAACCCTTCTACCTCTTTGGGTAAGTATAATTCACCTTATCTTAAAAAATAAATTTCTATTTCTATTGATCGTAAGTACACATATCATACTAATGTCAAGGCTTCCATAATCCCTGATGTGCCTACTATTTCTCCACTTTTGACATCATTGACCATTACAAGAAAGACAAAATTACAATTTCGAGTCCGAGTACTAGAAAATCCATCCTAAGAAATTTTATATGCTTGTTCAGTTTATAAAAGGAAGGAGTTAAAGTTCATGTTCCAAAATTTCACTACTAAAGAAATACCTCCCCACTTCATACCAATCCTTCTCAGAACATTCTTGCTTCCACACCCTCCACCTATGGGAAAGTAGAGCCCTTCTATCTATCCTTGTTAGTTAATGGGTACAAACTAAATAATTACATTATTAACTCTAGTGCTTCCGACAACATCATGCCTCCAAGAGTTTCTACATCTCTTGGTATTTCCCTCACTCTTGATACTAACCATTATTATTCCATGGAAAATAAAGAAGTACCTCTCATTAGCCAAGTAAGATATACTCATGTAGCATATACTGATTTTCTTGACAAGAAGATCATGATGAAAATACTTGTAGCAGACATGCCAACCTCATATGGTATGTTTTTGAGCCTAAGATTATTTTGAGATATTTGTGGAGATATACAGATGGATTGTTTGCATTCCACCTTTCCAGTTAGTGTTAAGATGAGGAAGCTCCTTCCCATCAGGAAAATGAAATACATGGTCCAAAATATGGATGACCAAAGAGCATATATCCTATTTCAATATTCAAGGTCTTACAAAATTTTCATAGCTTTGGAAGAAGATGTTGAGCTTCCCATGTTGATGGAAGAGTATCCAAGTGTCACATATTTGGTCAAAGAGCATCATGGTGACTTGATGGAATTATAATTTGAAAGTATGTACTTCCCACTAGATGTGAGCATGAACAAATTTTCTACCGAGTGGTGATGATGGTCATGATAGTCTCAAATTACAACAAATTAATCTCAAGGGGATGAGAATTGTAGGTCATGAATACAAAATTATATCAAACAACTTCTTGATAGGTAGGTCTCATGCTTCCAATCATGTTCTTAAGAATCATCATGATTTTTTTTTCAATGAGGATGATTGTGAATACAAAGAATTATCTTTTTCATTGGGAGAGAATAAATATTTCAAGAAGGAATACATGAATAATAAGATGCATAGGCCTTTTGAAGCTGAAACTACTCAAGAATAGGATGAATTCACCATGAAAATGAAATCCCTAGTTCATGGCATTCAAGATTGGGAAAATGGAAATCTAGACATTTCACCCACTATCTTGTGTTCACTTCCCTTTCATGAAGATGAATACCTTCTCAATAAAGAGTGAATAGATGGAATGGTGATTGATCCCAAGGATAATTTGGTTCAAAATTAAAACCTTCTCAATAGGGGATGTACAAACAAGAATATGGTCGCATCTTACAATGTTGACTCCCCTCAAGGAAAAGATGCTTTCACCATGGAGATGAATTTTGACAATCAAAATGAAAAAGATGGAGAAGATGATGATTTCAATGTTGCATTCCTAACCTTGTACTCATTCTATTTCAAATATAATGAAGTAATATACACACCACACTATCCAGAGGATCATTTCAAGAAATAGTCGGTGTGTGTGAAAGAAGATTGCTCGGAGAAATTGAGAAACATATGGTATCAAGATGCTTGTGATAGTGTTGAAACCCTTAAAACATCTGGTGTGAATCAACTCATGCAAATAATGGTCATGAAGTAGATGAAAAATGAAGAACAAATGCATATCACACATTATAGGCCTTAGTGTGAGAGTAATAGGATTAGTATGATTAAGAATCATTCTCATAACAATGAAAGAAGATCAACGACCATAATGAATTTGGGCACTAATGAGAAGGTGGAAAGAAGGTGTCCAAGAAAAAATGAAATGAAATAACTAGGTGGGTCATCAATTGTGATAACAATCATGCAATATTTCTCAAGAAACTGAGAAAGGGATCATATTTTTGGCAACCCTATCAATATATTTTTGGAAGAAAAACATTCAATGATACCCGTGTACAAGTAAAAATTCATTAAGAATTGGTGATACATTGAGAGTGGGTTGTCCCCCGCATGTAATCTAGGAGATTTAGGATTTTTCATCATGTTTCCTTTTTTGTGTTTCCCCTTCCCATTTTTTGTTTCCTTTCCTTGTTGTGTGTTGGTCATGTTTGTCTCTTTGTTGTGTTTGTTACTTTTCTTGTTTTTGAGTGTAATGAATCTTTTCCCCAATAAACTACAATATTGGTCTTCTACCCATGAGATATATAGAGTTATCTATTTACCATTATAGTTCAATGTCCCCAAGCTAGGTCTAGTTTCTTTCATGTAAAATGACTAACCCAAAAATTGAAAAAAATAGAGCATGACAACTAAGTCCCTAAGTAAAATCCTTCATCCTAGTTATTGTGCATCCTTCCTCTAGCCAACCTATCTTCAATACCTCTCTCAAATTTTCTAGGAGGAAATTACTATCAAGGTTTTTAAGTTTGTTTTATTATGTAGGGATGATTGAATAATATGATTGACGAGTTTAGTGTGACTTGATAGAAGATGACTTCTTCCAGAGGCCCCAAAAGCCCATTTTTGGCCATTCAAGAGCTAATAAAAAACCCTCTAGGAGAGCTCATGAAAGGTATTAAGCATCCATAGGTGATTTTAGGAGTCTTCGAAGTGTTGGTGGTAATTTATGAATATTTAGGAAAGGTTTTCTCATTCGGGGCAATCTTCTCGACAAAAGGTTTTCTAGGTGTAGGGAACAAATAACCTAATGGCATGTCCTAACTTCTCTAGATGATTCTAGGATCTCTCGTAATGATTTAAAATAAAAAAATAGGCAATTGTAAACATATGATAATCCTACACAATGTGGTAACATCAATTTTTATCTAAGGTGTGAAGGTTTCATGAAGAACTCCAAACAATGTAACTGCCCCTCAGTTTTGAATAAAAAAGGACCTAAATTTTGAGTTTCAGGAATAATAAGGTGTTGAAACTAGTTCTATTTAAATTAAAATGTATTTTGGATTCAAAAATATATAATATTTGACCCCAAAACATTACCCTAATTCTATGCGGTAAAAAATAAGTTTCCTACCTATTTCTAGACATCTAGTGCAAATTTGGCTTTCCATTTTGGCCTAGGCACACTTTTAACCTCCTTGTGTTCTAGTTTTCCCCTTGGGACATGATGGAAATTTTTTTCCCTCATTCTCCTCGAAAAGTCACACTTTTGAGCCTTATGTGTCCCATTTGTCTCATGTGTCCCATTTGCACCCAAAATGCAAGGGGGACAAGAGGGGCACAAAAGTGCACCCTCACTCCCTCACCATGGGTACAATTTTGTGTCCCAATTATCCTCTATTCCCCCATGTGGACGATAAAATACAACTCATTCCTTTTTGTAGCTCTTGGATCCTCCACATGAGTCTGGTTAACCTAGGTTGAGTCTAAGTTGAGTTAAGGTGTGTGAGAGTGAGGGAGAAGCTTAAAATCCATAGCCAAATTTCCACCATGCCACATGTCAAAATATTTCTCCAAGGTGTAATTTTGTGTCCCAAGTTTCCTAATTGTCCCATTTTTCCCTTTTGCATGGTGCAACTCAAGCACAAACCCCCACCTATAGTTAAGTTAAGCTTGTCAAGTTAAAGTGGAGTTAAATGCATCTCATTCTCACTGAACCTCAAGCTGCCACATGTCAAAATATTTCTCGAAGGTGCAATTATCTACCCCCATTATCCCAAATTTCCCAATTTTACCACATGTAAACTCAACTTCAATCCAGATTCAAGTACAATTAGCGGGGTGACTTAAAACCTCACTAAACTCATTCAAACTTCTCTCTCACCACTAGTTAGCCATTTTTATGAAATGTGCTCATATAAGATTCAATAATGGATTCCATACCACAAATGAAAAATAAAATCAAGGGATTTTTCATTTCTATGGAGATATGTTAGGAAAAATCATCCAAAACTTGGAGGAACGATCCACAACAACTCTACTTTCATGCAATCCCATTTTTGCATGATGAGGTGGCTAGTTTTTAGGGATATGAAGGAATGATTTTCCTCTTAGCATTCTTTCCTTTTCTAATAATTCATCATTTTCTTGAAGATATAGTGAGTTAAAATATCAGTATTCTAATCCCCTTCGATGAAAATATAATTTCCCACTCATCTAGATGAGGGAATCATCTAAAAACTGGAGCAGGGAATCTTGGAATAAAACCTATAATTTCAAGAGTATTTTCATTGAAATCTGACACATGCAATGAACTTAATAAAAATAGCATGTTTTCATGGCGGGGCATGCCTAAAAATAGTAAGTTTTCAAAAGAGGTAAATTCTTAGCATTCGCTCCCCCAAATAGGAAAGAAACATCAGGAAGTGAAAATAATGAAAAATTACTAAAAATAAGTAAGCCCTAGAATTAAGCTCATAAAGTCAGAAGCAACTCACATTTTCCTTATCTAATTTATTTTTCCATCATTGAAAATATAGAAAGGTTTTTCGTGGTCTAAACAGGAAATAAAATCCCCACATGATCTTTAAGCATCAATCTTGAGGTGATTTTTGTAAGGCACATTTTGATGTGAAGGGGTTGAATGGTTTATAAAATCCTAATTATAATAGAAAATATTCATCCTAAGTATGTTTCCATCATAAAGGAGACATCATTGTCACTAACCCTCTCCCAAAAGGTGAAGATCATCATATAAATAAGATTATGATGAGAAATGGATCAGAGTGAGTCACTATGTGTGTGAAAGATAATCACTTGGGCAGTGGGAGAAATCAAAAACATCATGGGGTTTGTAAATGATATGAAACATCAAGAGCTCCATTAAAATTCAAAGTCATTAAGAGGATGATCATCATGAGAATGTTGAGAGAATCTCACTATGAGTGAGGATGGAAGTCATCTAAAGCAATGCATACCTCGAGAAGTGTTTCTAAATACTTGATCCATGCTTGATAATAAGATCACATATCAGAACTCGAGAGGAGGTGAAATTTACAAAGTGTTTTAGTGCAATGCAATTGCTAGAAAGAACATAGAACTCATTCTCATTCATTCCTTTGAGATCCATTCAAGGACCAATTTTGTTAGAATATGTTTCATGCATGTGATATCTTGGTCAAAAATTGAGTTGTGAAGAGGTCATCATGCTCATAGCTGAAGTGTGAGGCTCAAGGAGTGAGGCAGTGATCATCATATCCTGAATTTTTCATTATTTTCAAACCTTCTTCAAGGAAAAAGCTAGGAAGATATAGTCCAAGGCATCTAGGACCATTGTGTGTGAAGGATCAAGAAATCATCTATTCCCATGAGAAACATGTGAGTAGGAGGTGTATGAGATGATTCCATTCAAGGAGGATTTTGGATCCATGAAGGGAAAAATAGTGATCTTCATTTGGAGTACCATGTAGGAAAGAATGAGAAATCATCTCAATTTTACTTGTTGCCATTCACTTGGCAGTGTTCTTAAACACTCATTCAACACCTTGTAGTGTGATCATTTACAAAGTGAGGATTTATTTCAGTGAATGAAAGATAAACATCAAGAGACTTGAGCATCATAGAGTTGATTTGTGATCACTAGGGTCAATTGTGAAAGCCTAAGAAACAAGAAAGTGATCCTCACTCTCACTATGAGATCAAGAAAGAACCATCATGAGTGATGCCCAAAATCTTCCCAATCTTGCATTAACAATATTTCTAAACACTCATTTAGTAGTCTAGAGTTTTTGTACATCTTGTAGAAGGAGGAGATTATGATAATCATGATTCAAATCGATAAAATAATCATCTTCATCGGATTGGTCAACCCTTCTCTCTCTATCTTTCTTCCTTCTCTCTCTATATTCTAATTCCTCATTAAAAATGCACTTTTTCCCTATTTTTTCTTATTCACTTAAGTGACCTTCAATTCAATATTGTAAGATTCCTTTTTCATCAATAATAAAAAGGCTCATTTTCATTTCCTAGGAATGTGGAAGGTCACAAGTGATGAGGAAATGTGAAAATTCATGTGGGGAGATGAAAGAACAATTCGTAATGCTATAAATTGCAATGGCTTCTCCATTTCAAAAGGTTAGCAATTATTGATTGATTGTATGATGTTGAGATTTACCACTACCACATCAAGTAATAAAAGCTACGATTATTCTATTCATTTGCTTATGTTCCTTTACTATTTCTCTATTTATTTTCTAAAATTGTATACATGATAATCTTGTAAAACTAAGAAATGTGTCTACACTTTTGATAAATGAATCAATAGAATTTTGTGTCTATGATTTGTTAGTCTTATCATTATTAGCATTTTTGTGTTCTTCTAATTGAATGTGGACCTACTCCGGTTGATGTATGTGAATTATGTAAGCCTACTCACAACATTAACCCTCTCTCTCCTTATTTTCCTAACTCCCCTTTACCTCTCCTCACTAAAAATTCCTCCTTTATACTCCATACAAACACTTTTACACAGGTTTAGTGGAGTATTCTTGTGTGATCCTTGGCCTAACAACCACCCCACATATTTAAGTAGTTTACATTCAATAATGGGAGGCTCCCCATACACAATAAGGATAGGATTATCCCTGTGACCATTGGTGAAAACCACTAATTGGCACTATGACAATGTGTTTCACCAATAATACACTACTCTATCCTTCAGTCATGTAACCTCAATTATCTAAAGCAGCTCCTTATTCTTGGGCATCCTTCCAAAAAATTGACTCTATTGTCACTAAATCCTTGTATATGATCATATAATATGGGACCACGTCATACTATGGTCTAGGATGAAATGTAAGGTCTTGCCTCCCACCTTGTAATGGATATTTTCTTTATTTGATTATTTTTAGGGGTCATTTCCTCTCCTCTAGATCATCCTTAATGTGATATTGTACGTACCCAAAATTGTAGGGTACTGCACCATCGGAACAATGTTACACGTGCCCCAATGATGATACAGGTCTCCTCGCAAGGTGTTCAGGATCCGGAAAAGCTCTCCAAGTATGTGTTAACATCCCACATGTCCCACTTAGCCCTTGCATGCTTTGTTTTCCTCTTCTCCCTTCTTTTTCTTTGTATTTTGGTCTTCAGTTATGAAACCACCCCCCCGCCCGGGGTGGCGGTCTCGTGATCGCGCGCCTGCAGGGCGGCGGCGATCTCAGAATCGCCACCCTACTCAGTGGTGGTGGTTGTCCTTCATGCATTTTCCAGAATGTTCTTTTTAACATGAATCATGTAAATTTTTAACATTTACCAGCTTTTTTCACCACCTTTGCTCGTATTTATGATTTTGGTTCCCTGGAATAGTGTTTTTGCATTGTTTATGGTTAAAGAGTTCAAATTGGTTTTCACCTTTGGGTAAATGGGGATTCTATAAATAGCTGGTTGATCTTTAAGCAAATGGCCCCTCAAAATTTGCCTCTCAATTTCTCATTTCAATAGCATAGTCTTTTAGTTTTTCTTAGGAATCAATAGGTTTATTTATTTCATGCATAGTTAAGTTGTTTTGTTGTTTAGAAGCCACATATTATCCTTGTGCAAATGTGTTTATTGTTTCACACAATCAATTGAGATAGGATAGTTTCCTTTTAGTCAAAATCCATTAAAGTTGTAGGTTTGGTTCGTCAAACATGATAGTTCGGATTCTGGATGTTTTATGTTGTGTGACTCACAATAAATCTCGCTAGGAATTACATAAGCCAAGCTCTATTCTCTTGTGCTATCCCTCTCCTACTCGCATTGTATTCAATATGCGTCCTAAGCTGCCATTATTTCGATACCAAATTCTACCGATGCTAACATCACACGCTTTTTTCGGGTTCACGAGCACGAAGGAATGAGGAGATCACACTGAGGGGACAAGGCCACACACCACCAGATTCGCCACTATTTTGCAAAATCAAGGTTCAAGTTATCAAAGTTCTAGTTAAAATATATCAAATAGAGTAGTCAATCATTTCATTTTAGTTAATCTCACTTTCGATATTCTTTGGGGAAGTCATGTGGGGATTGATAGTTTCTGAGAAACTATGATTCATTCCTCACTTTTGAGGTAGGATCGGGGGTCTTTCAAATAGATTAGATTAGTTATCTGGTTATTTAGAATAGATTCACAACTACACATGCAAGTATCCATACTCAGCTGCTTTGTTTTTTTAATTTCGTTATTAGTTTAGTTTTCAATTTCTAGATATATTAAATAGTTGCTCTTTTAATTTCGTTCAAATAGTTCGTCAAAAACACAAAAATAGAGAAGTTATATATGTTGTAGATATACTTTATATAGTTAGTTTTACTTTGCTTCAGTTAGATTTACATTGTTTATTTTGTATGACAATCACGGGACCTAGGGAACCCAGAGAATACGTGTTCGAGCCAATAGTGCCTCAGCCCAATCTTGTTGCAACAATAACTGATATAGACCAGAATCTCAGGATTCAGGTATTCCAAGTAACTATAGACCTATAAGAAATTAGTGCGGTGAGAGGACTAAACATAGAAAATGACAAAGCACATACGTTTTGGTCAAACCAACCAAACTACAGATTACCCTAGATAACTATCCGCATGACCGTAGAAAGGCTCGAAGAGAGCAAATGTTTGGTTATGATCCTTTGGTCCCACAAACTGACGTAGGAGACATTCTCACCGACATAAGACACTAGCTTACGAATTTAGGTCTCAGAAGATACTCGAGAGATTGCACAACTGCTGTTAATTCTAAACGTAGAGGCCAAAAAAGCATATAACTACCTGGATACTAGGGATTAGGGATTGATTTTGCACATGACCATAGGAGGTCCATGGCAACCATGAGTCTATGGTTGTGATCCATAGGTATCACAACCCAATGGACCCATGGGACAATTAGACATAGATGTTGGTTTACACACATTGGTATTTAGATCCACTCCACTTCCATCAACCATTATCACATAGTTATCCTTGTTAGACATAGCAGCTAACGAAGCTAAAGATTTCTAGACTAGACCAGATAATCACCCGTAGAATCTGCTATATATCCATCATCCATCTTATGACCCTATCTGGAGATATACACGAAATAATCCCAGGTCATTTTCCTCGTATCCCACAACCTATAGATCGGATCATGCCAGAGCTCGATATTAATTGGAGCCTTGGCAGTCATCCTCAAAGACCGATCCATCACACCAATTCAAGTTAGGAGGGCCTTCTTTTCCTTAGATTTGTAGATTCCATTAGTGTGTGTCGAAGACATAAGATTACCTAAATAGCTTTCCTATACCCCACATATAATCCATCCCCACCAGCTGTCTCGGCATGACCTCAAGAGGTTGGGTGCGAGGAAGAGTCACTTGTAGATTCTCATGCTCACTTGTCACTTTTCCATCGTACAAATACCTAACATATTAAATCATATATAAGAAATTCTAATCCACCTTAATAACTTACATGACATTCTCAAGCACTCATATCACATAATATCAACACTAAAACACTCAAGGCTCTCCTTAATATTCCCAAAATAGATGAACATCATTTATAGTAGAAACCATATAGGTTTAAAGTACTTGAATCTGGATTCAAGAGTCTAGCTTCCTCCATTACCAAGCCTTTAAAGGTCCAAGATCTATGTCTTAGCAAGAACAAGTCACATGAAGCATTTCCAAAGATCTTAAGGGGAAAAAGGAATGAATTTAACATTTGAAGCACATCACACTATATTACTAACACATATGGTACATCTCTATTCTATCTATAGTTACACCCATTACTTGTTGTGTCAAGTGATACTAGGTCATGAATGGGGTTGGCTTAGATTTTCATATGTTATTACACCTACACCAAAATAACTACAAAAAGCTTGCTTTGTTCAAGAAGAGGTAGTGAAACTCCTAGATTGGTTCAAAGATGGGTTGACCACCATGGTAAGTCTAGCCCCACATACACATAAATTTATACTTTTTTATCAATCATTACATGAAGTTTGCTACATGTATATATGGGTTTTTATTTGTTAAAGGTCATTACAGTGGCGTCAAATTTGTGTGAACCTAGGTAAAACTTATTGAATCTCGCTTTAGGGAATTGAAAGACACCCAAAGTTACATAACCCCACCATTCACATGTTTGAAACTATATGAATAAATACCTTATCGTACTACGCCATAAAATTATATGTATAGTTTTTACATGAGAAACTTCTAGCTATATTCTAGGGAATAAAGTACTTCCGTGTTCGCATCAACCCTTTTAGCTAGTTTTCATACCTGCACCATTTTTTTACCTCTCAAATATGCTAAGTATTCATCCCTTCTTGCATTTTATGTTATTATTTCATCATCATCTACTATATTAATATTTATGTTATGGTGATTTTAGTATTCCTAATTAGTTAAAGGAAAAGAGTGAATTAATAAGAAGTAAAAGAATGTTATGGGTTGATTATTTTGAATTAATTAATAAACATTAAAAATGCACCTTCAAAATAAATTATTAATACTTACAACTATGCTAAGATAATATAATAATTGCTTAAAACAAACAAAAGGGTAAGCACTTATCTTTTTAGAGTGGTATAAATATTATTTGGGTGTGTAAAATGGGTTAAAAATTTATTCAATATTTGGAAATGCTTCATATCCAAAATTAGAAATAGAAATTTCTTCTATTCATAACATTACAACTCTGCTTGAAAATATGGTATCGTCTTGATTACTTGTGTTCGATATTAGACATGTGCAAAATAGGGTTATACAACTTCTACTACCCTCTATTTTTCTAGAAATGAGTGTTTTTGTCTTTTTTTAGGTCCCACAAAAATTTGAGACCACCTATAATTATTTTCAACAAATAGAAAACCCATATGCCTACATCACACTTCATGAAAAATTAGATAGCAAAAGAAAAACTTAGTGTGTGGGTGAGGCTAGAATACCCTTAGCAGCCAACCCATGCATCATTGCATTGCACCCCTTCAATTTGGATCAATCCTCATGTAGTTATCCTTTTGTAGTCCATGTGTGCATGTATATTTAAGCCAATCTCCTATTAGTTCCCGCGTATCTTGACACAAAGATAATGGGATAACTATAAAATAGAAAATGTAACTAACATGGTAATAGCGTGATGTGGTGTGATTCAAATGCTTATAATATCCTTCGTGTCCCTGAATACCTTTAAAAATACTTAGAGCGACTTGTTCTTGATGGCTCTAACACCTTTGAGTGCTTGGAAATGAGGAAGATAGACTCTTAAACCTAGTTTAAGTTCTTTAGACCTATGTGGTGGCTACTTTAAATAATTCACAAGTTCTTTAGGAATATTTAGAAGGGCCTTAAGTTATTTAGTGCTGATATTTGAAATAGGATCTTATAAGTATGCTAGGTGAATTATAAAGTTAAATTGACTTTATTATATAGGCTTCTATATATTAAACATTTGTACTATGGATTACCTAGGGAAAATGAATGACTCACATAATATTTTCAAATTAGAAAAATATCCATTATATATGAGGGTCTAGAACCATACATGTTGTCCAAGATTGTACACCACTACAAATATGAGATGTATAGTTTTGGAAAAAAATCTAGTCATGAAAAATCATGAGTTTGAGATTGATGCCTAGAGATGGATTACCGCTTTGGATTTATAAGATAAAATACAAAATTTTCATTCACAAAGGATAAGTTGCCAAATTTATGCAATGAAATTTCTTAGATGAATTTGAATATTGGCAACAATAAAACACCAAATAAAACCAAAATATGAATAAATTATCACAATATCCAAGTATAATGACTTATCCACTTCAAGGGTGAAACCTCCAAACCATATAATAAGACTCAAGTGATCAATATTATGATCATATACTAGTTAATAAATCCTATATATACCCTACTCGATATTCAAAGCACTAAGGATGACCTACTATGCATATGAAATCATAAATGAATGTGATATAACATGATAAGATATTATGTTAGCCACAAATTGGGCATCCATATTCTAATATATGACATAGGACTAAGGGTTTAACATGCCCCTCCCTTCAAAATAGCATTGTCCCCAATGTTGATAATCTTTGGATATATCTACCATAATGCTTTATAGTCCTATGTTGTATCTTCAATGTCTAAATTTATCCATTTGATCAGATACTCGATGATGAAACTTGTCTTCAACTTATTAGTGTGTCTCTATAATATTCCTTTAGGATCCATGATTATGTGTCCCTCCTCATCAAGCTCTGGTAACATTTCCTACGAAGATACCTTCTACTAAATGAAATTATTTAAGAAACAAACATGGAAAATTTGATGTATTTTAGTTGATTGAGGAATCTCTAATTTATATGCCACACCGACATTTTTGCAACACTTGATAAAGGCCATAATATTTAGGTGAAATATTGTTATCTTTTTTTTTTTTTGTTTCAAAGATAGTTTCTTATATGGATGCAATCGTACTCAAAAAAAGTCTCCGCAACTTCAAATATTCTCTTACTACAATGTTGATTAACTTTTTCTTCAGTGTGGTTTCGTGTCATTGCCAAATTCTCTTTAAGGCTAGAGAACTCTTAATTTAGGCCAGACCCTCAAGTTGGAGGTGAGGGATGATGGATGGTAAATGTACAATGCCAATAATAGGGAAATTTTAGATGAGTTATGAAATGAAGTGTTATACTACCATTCTACAAGTGGTAGCCACTAAACCCATCTCTCTTATTTATCTAAAGAAAAGTATCATAGATACCCCTCTAAACATTTGTTTACTACCTCATTATATCCATCATATTAGGGATGATATGATGAAATAGGAGCTAGTTGAGTACCCAAAAAAATAAGAATAAATCATTCCAAAATTGCTATTAAATATATGATCACAATCACTTACTATAATATTGGGTATTCCATGTAGCTTATGAACTGTATCCATAAAATATATGGTAACTCGGAATCACTATAAAGGGATGTGACAAGGAACACAAATGAGCATATTTGGTGAGTTTATCCACAACTACCATAATTACATTTTCCCTTCAAATTTTGGTAATCATGTGATGAAATCCATGGAAACCTCTTCCCATCACTCACTAGGAATAGATAGAGGTTGCAAAATTCCCGAAGATTTAATATTTTCTCCCTTTTTACACAAAATCACCAAGATTTATGCCATAAATTTTTGGACATCCCCTTTTAAACCTTATTAGAAGAAATATTGCTTGATTATGTTATAAATGTTTTGGAACTAAGAATTACCCCCACCGAAGAAGCATGGAGTTCGAGTGAACATGAATTTTAAGAGTAGAGTTCTTACATAAGTACAACCATTATTTGTACCATAATGCATCCTCCTATGCATTTTTATAAAATTATCAAATCTTGTTGGAGATTCTAAATGAGAGTACAAGTCTCTATGTTATTTTTCCATTCTCATCTTGCTTTATCCACCTAGTTTTCCTATAATATGGACATGGAATATAACAATGCTTATATGGACTCATCTCTCTTAGATAGTGCATCAACTACCACATTTTTTTCCTTTAGTGTAAATGATCTCAAAATCATGTCTCAATATATTTGTCACTCATTTCTATCATTCTTAAGATGATATTAATTTCTGTAAGAAGTATTTCAAGATATCATGATCTATCTTTGGCTTGAAGTGACAAACCATTGGATATGGTCTCCACTATTTGAATACATGATGAATAACCATCATTTCCTTCTCATAAGTTGGCTTTTAAAGGTTCTTACCTTTGATTTAACAATTCTAAAATATGATGGGGAGCCTCTTGCATGAGTAATGCAACTATTCCACACCCTGAAGCATCACTTTCAAAAATAAAGGTTTTGTATAAACATTGGGTAGCCAAAACCGAAGTGGTACACATGGCCTTTTTCAATGACTCAAATGTATGGTTTGTTTCCTTATTCCATGAAAATATACTTTCTTCAATAATATTCTAAGTGGGGTTATTGTTTACCCTTATTTAAATATTAGGTCAAATCAATTAGGTTTTATATTATATTAGAGTTGATCACAAATATTATAAAGATGTTACAACTGAAATAATAACTTAATTTGCAACTCAAATAAAATAGAAATAATATAACATATAATAGTCAACCTAACATGTAATTGAAATCTCAAAACTGATGTATAGAGGCAATTAGTTGATTACATATGACCTATGGAGATATTTGGGACTATATAATGTGTTGTTTCCAAAATATGTACAAATGTTGAAAGGGGTGAAGGTAAAAGGGTATGTTGTTGTCGTGATATGCTTCTTCACCTAGATTGGAAAAATTAAGGCCAAACATTAGAGGGTGTTTAACCTCTTACTCTTCAAACTCGTGAGACCTAGGGAGATACCTGGAGTAACCTAAGTGATGTCAAATAATAGAGATTAGACAAGTATAATCCAACAAACCCAACCAAGAAGCTTAACCACTATGAATTCCCACCCAATTTACTGTCACTAATAGGATATTCATAAAGCTACCTAAGAATGGGAAAATTTTACATTCAAATAGATGATGATAGAAAATATATCCATAATCTATAAGATAATTTGTCTTAAGGCTAGAAAAATGTTTCAAATAAAATCTTATAGACATGAATCCACAATTATAATGGTTGAAACCTTAGGAATTTGCAAATACAAAATGAGATCTCAGTAAAGTGTGGAGGTGAATGGTAATATTAACAAAAGAAAATGATCAAATGAACTATGATTAGGGATTTAATCCATTTGGAAAGGATACACCAACATTTAGGACAAGTTAACTAATGATAATCAAAATAAGACAACAATCTACATAATTTTTGCAAACAAATAACATAATGGTCCTACACATACCATTCATTACCCATCAAAACAAAATACTACAGGATGAAAATGCATTGATGTAGGGAAAATTATAGAAGATAAAAAGAAACAAATCCCTATAAGGATGTTATAAGAATACATTCATACAAGTTTACACAACACAAAAAAATGCTTCGATGATGGAGAAGACTAAGAAAGCTAATCAAACTTAAAACTTACTTGAATGATAAATTAGGCCTATAAGCCTAATTATTGGAAACTTGAGATAAAATAATAAGTCTTATTGATATAAAAATCCTTACACACATTTAATTGATGTTACTTCAACTCGTAAAATTCATCTATACCTTCTTCTAACCTTGAAAGTTCAATAAAACACAAAACATGGGTTTATAGGCCTAGGAATTAGGCATGCGGATCGTGTGTTTTTGAGATAAATTTACCTAAGGAGGTCTAATAAACTTGATTTTTTTTGGAAAAAAAAAAAAAAAACCTCTTTACTAATTTTTAGGTCATTTACATGATTGGATTTTGAGATACTAAAGTTTTTGACCTTCTCAACATGATTCCAAAGTGTGAGAATATATAATACCTTAGAATTTACATTCCCCAAACACCTAAAATTAATTGTAAAAATTAATTATCAATCTCTTACACATCCCTCTAAAGTTTCAAGTGATTTGCAGCATTCATTTTTAAAGTTATACCAATTTTAGTCTTCCCAAACAAGGTTTTGGGCTTGTCTTTTTCACTACAGTCTAATGTTTTCCTATAACTTGAGCTACATACCTCATAAAACCCTAAAATAATAACTAATAATTCATCAACATTATCATTCACCTCTATAAAAAATTTCAACCAATTTACATAATTAGATTTTGAGTAATAGTGTTTTTAGTCCTCTTGAAACTCTAGATTTCAATAAGAGGCCAAGAGCATGCAAAAAGGGATAATTGAATTTTTGAGATCCTTTTCCAAATTTTTATATTGGATATCATCCGCCCCATCATTATCCTCCTCTTTCACATCAGTTTTACTTCAAAAACATCTCAAAACATGATTTTTAGGCACTTTTTTTATCAGACAATGGCCTTCATTATACTTGCTTTTAGACTTGTAGAATGGTTTAAAAATATTATATAACAATGAATGTGACTAAAAATATATATATTCAATTACACATGATAAGATGATTGAACTTGAAACACAAACTCAATAAATTAATATTTCCTTACTTTTAGTACAGAGCATGTATACAATCATGTATAAAACCCTTGTTTTTAGAACTTTTCCTCTTGTTTTCTCTAGAAACTTGGAGTTTTAACCTTTCTTCTCATATTCTTATTTCCTTCTTACTTTTCTCTTCCTCTTAACATGTTCCTATCCTCTTTTTCAAACAAATCTTCCATTTCTTCTCATTTCTTTATAGTTACAACTAATTTTGTATACCCTAACCTTTTAGATGTCTAGAAACCTCTTAGGAGTTTTATTTTTCTCCACATTAACCTTTACAATCTCTACTTAAAAGTTTTATGAACATCTAAATGACATTCAAATTTTACATTTTGGAGGGAAAATCGAAAATCAAGAATTTACAATTAATTAAGAAACACTATGGGTTGGAACCCATCCTAATATACCCATAATGAATCCTAACACTTACACAAAACAAAATTTTCTCAACAAATAAAATTTTATTTTCTTGACCCTGATGCTCTTGCATTAGACTCCCATTTGGTCATTAAACTTTCACCCGTGTCTCGGATATGGAAGAACTGAGTTGTTTGTGACAACAATGGAACCATCCCCAAGTTGTGGGACCTTGCGCGCTTGTGACTAATCTCCGGAGAAGGCAGGTTCCTCTATCTATTTCTACTGCTACTACTACTCCTAGTGCTGAAAGGGAAAGCTAAGCTAACAATACCAAGGGACTAGGGATAGAAGGATAACATGAAAGGAAACTACATGAAAAGGCAATAACACCAAAAAGAGGGATGAACACTATCTGTTCTTGAGTGAAAATGAAGGGGAGTACGTGAAAGAAGGCTAGGCACGTGTAGCACAACTAAAGCACATTTACCAGATCAATTTCATGGAACACAACTAAATAAGGAGCTACATGGGATGTAGAATGACATGATGATAACGCAATGCAAAAGAAAAGGAATACAAACACGTTAGGAAAGAAAGTAGTCACAAAACGATGCTTCTATTACTTCCAGAAATGCACATAGTTGTTACAATGGTGAAAGAGGTTGATATTCACATGCATGAGCCAAATATATAGGCCTGTGACTCAAAATACAAAAATATGAAATCCTTAGCAATAAATGCCTAAGGATAAAAAATGTCCAACATTAATAATGAGCCCATTATTTACATTTATAGATGAATCCATGGAGGAAGAGGAGAAGAAGGAGGGAAAACCTGAATTTGAAAATACAACCACCAATTAGAAGCTTTTAATGCCTGTAAATCCACCTTGAAATATGTCAAATATGTTTCCCCAAGTCTATTTGGCATGTTGGATAAGGAAGGAGGGTAGATTATATCAAATCGGGTGGTTAGACCAATCAGATATGCTCATTAATGCCTAGAAATATGTTTTCCCATTTCTCACCTACCAGATCCATCAAGAATTTGAATTTGAATGTCTAACATTGTAGCCCATGTCAGCAGCTATTAATTGAGACTAGGAACACGTTGATTGGAGCTCTGTAGCAAAAGATATGGTTATCGAAGTTTTTCGAGTTGTTTGCACAGAAAGACACAGAAGTTTGTCTTGTATTTTTGCCACGTGTCACTCATTAATTTTTTGCAAGGATTCAACACCCTATTGGTGCATTTGGACTAATTATGTGTGGCACACTCAAGTGTGTCAGAGAATGATGTGACATAGAAGGGCGTGAAGGAGGGTACAATTATAATGCACATGGAAGAATGATGCGTGGGAAGAAGTTATAAAGAAGGCACATGCAAGGCGCACATAGAAATGAGAAAATGGTGAGTGGAGAACACATATTCAAGGATAAATTATCAAAATATAATGTGTGTAGTGTGCAAAAGGGCCATGGACTTAGCTGATTAAAGTAAGTGCAAGGTGTGTATAGGACAAAATAGCTTCTAGGAAGAAGATGAATGCACAAAAGATGCGCATCGGGAGTGGAACAAAGAGGAAAAGGAAAATGGAAAGGGGAGAAGGGAAGCATGCAAGGGCATGTGAGGAAAAGAAGGTAGGCGTGCTAATAATTTGTAACCAAGGGGAATGTGCTAAGTGGATCGAGCACATGCAACCTTGCAATGAAGAGCTCGAGCAAGAATATGTATAAAATTTATGTAAATAACTAGGAGAGTTATTTGTATAAAAATTTTGGAAACTTTTGGGGAAATTTTCCTACTAGATAAAGGACATCAGTAGCCTAGAGCATCGATTGGGAAGGGATTCTACTATGTAATCATGAAATTTTGATTTGTAACTTTGAAAAACTACCCCTGAAGTCACTTGAAGGATCATTTATTGACTCTATTCTGAATTTTGCAACTATTAAAAGAATACATGTACCCAAGTAAAATAAAATTACACACATGAAGCACACAAGAGGAAATAACTATGTACAAAAAAACCATGTGTGTATAGTGCACTTGGATGAATTGAAACTACTCTAATATATACAAAATGATGTAGAAAACTTAATGGAAGGGTTTGAGATAGATCCCATTTACTAGGATTTGTAGCGTGCCTCTATCAAGATGAGTTAACTCAAAAGAGTTAGCCTCTTTGCACAAACTAATGATGTATGGGCCACTCCAAAGTGCATCAAACTTTGAATGGTGTGCTCTGGTTTAGCTCTGTCACAAGATCCCATTTCAAGACCAAGTACCCCATTTTGAAATCTTGAGGCCTATCATTTTTGTCAAACCATTTCTTTGTTTCTTGTTGATGTTGTTCTAGCTTGATCATGGCAGAGTTTCTTGATTCTTCAAGATTAACCAGCTTTGCCATTTTGATTTCTCTTTGGTCTACACCTTCAAATTCCAGTTATTGGGAAAGCACTAATGAGTTCAATTCTAGCATCAAAGGAAGGGTGGTCTCATTGTCATAGACAAACTTGTAAGGAAAAGTTCCTATTGCCCTTTTAACTGTGATTCTATTTTCCTAGAGTGCACCGTGAGACCTTTGTATGCCACTATCTTTGGTTGATGTTCATTGTGTGCTTCATGATCTTGATCAAGTTCTTGTTTGTTGACTCTACCAGACCATTTCCTTGGGGGTAATAGTTGGAAGAATTATTTAGATAAATTCCCAGATTTAGATCCCAATCAGTGATTTTGGTCCTAATGAAGGCTTTTGCATTATCATATATAATGGTTTGAGGAACTCAAAACCTTGTGACTATACCCTCAAGAAAGTCAAGGATGACTAAATTGGTTGATTCTTTGAGTACGATAACTTCTATCCATCTGGTGAAGTAATTTGTAGCTATCAACACCCACTTGTGTCCATTACTTAAAGGTGGATTGATCATGCCTATGAAGTTGAGACCCCATTGCGCAAAAGGTTGATCCATTTGGATTGGTCGGAGGGGAAGCGCTGCATTTTCTTCTTTCCTACAAAGAAAATGCATTCCTTGCATTTTGTGACCAACTTGTGTGCATCTACAAACATGGTAGGACAAAATATACCTGTCATTATGATTTTCATTGCTATAGTTTTGGCAGAGAAGTGTCCACTAGATAATCCATCATGAAATTATGCTAACACCATTTCAGTCTATGTGTCATCGATACATCTTAATAGCACGCCATCAATATTCTTCTTGAAAATAAGTCCATCGATTAAAATAGAAGGGATGGATTGCAACCTTAGTTGTTTTATCTTTTATTTATTTAAACTAGGAGGGTATTCACCCTCGAAAGGAATGTGATCATGTCCTTCATCGGTCGTGTGTGCCAAGATTTGTATTCTGCTCAAGTTTTCACGCGGGAGATCCTCATTAAAAAATAATGAAGTCTCGATTCATTTTGTGCATCCTCAAAGCAAGATGCTTGCAGAGCATGCTACCTCTTACCATTTTCTGACCTTGATAGTCACATCATATTCCATGATTTTGGTTACCCATCGTGCCCTCTTTTCACCGATTTTTTATCTCATGATGAAGTATCGACAAAAAGAGTAGGATACTAACACCTTGATATGATTGGTGGTGAGCATACTCTTAATTTTATTGAGCATGTGTATGATGGTGAAGACTTGATTCTCTGTGAATTTATTTTAATTCATAATCCTTTAGCATCTAGTGAAGAAAGCCACTTGTTTTTCTAATCCTTGTTCATTTTCTTGTGTTTAGACATTAGCAAAACTTGCATCGTGCCATAAGCATAAAGGATAAAATCCTTTGAGTAGTTCGGGTTGATGAGTGTTGGCGCATAAAAATTTCTTGCTTGATCTTGTTGAATCTTTCTTTTCCTTCTATTGTTCATCTCGAAGGCTATGTCCTTCTTCAACATCGGGGTGATGGGTCGAATCGGACCTATAAAGTTAGGAATAAAGTTCCTAACGAAATTTATCTTACCGAGGAAGGATTGTAAGGAATTTTTGTGCACCGCAAGGAAAGAGCTAGGATGGCTGAAATGCACTTAGGATTAATTGCGATGCCATCCTTTGAAACCACATGGCCCAAAATCTTGCCTTGCACCACTATAAAATTACACTTCTTGGGGTTAAGGGATACCCCAAATTTTTTGCATCTCTCAAAGACTTTCTCCAAGTGCACCATATGATCCACGCTTTGCTTTGAGAAGACTGTAATATCATCGAGGTAAACCAAGATGAATTCATTGATATATCCTTTGAAGGCAATGTCCATGGTGCATTGAAATATCATGTCTTCATTTGACAGACCGAAGGGCATCTTATGGTATGCATATGTTCCCCACTTGGTTGTAAATTATGTTTTTAATTTGTCCTCTTACTTGACCAGGATCTGATTGAAACCTGAATATCCATCTAACATTGACAATCTGTACGGTGACCACGGTTTGTAGAATCTGCTCCATTGAAGGCAAATGATAATGATCCTTTAGGGATGCCTTGTTCAAATATCTAAAACCAACACAGAGTCTGATTTCATCATTCTTCTTCCGCATTGGAACTAAATTCATGACCCAAGTAGAATACTTGATGGGAAAAATAATCTTCACCTTAATGAGTTTGGATAAATCCTTTCTCATGAGGGGCTCTATCTTTGGATTGACTGGTAGATGCTTCTATCTAATGGGCTTGATACCAGAATCAAGGTTAACAGAGTTTTGAGAAACACTTGGATCAAAACCTTTTAGGTCTTCATATTCCCATGAGAAGATATCACTATATTTCGATAGAGGAGATGAAATCATGTTTATCATCGTGCATGCAAGATTTACTATATTCTTTTCCATGCGTGATAGTGACTGGGATAATTCCTCATGCATGACACATATATACTTTTCTTCACCCTTGAACTTGTCATCAAGGCTAAACATTTTCTCTAAGGTGACCAACCCTTTAGGAAATTTGTTTGAATTTAGTTGAATCACTTGGTCCCCATAGTTGTCATGCATGCAGGTCATTGTGCATACTTGATGAGAACTTAGCTTCATTTTAGATGAACTAGACGATCTCCGCATCACCATCAAACCTTTGACAAATTCTCAAGACGAGAGAATCTGTGAACCAAGTGTGACCATTTGATCAACTTCCTTGTTCATTTGGCATGGAACTACTTGCATATTTAGAGCATCAAAGATCTCAAGGAGTTCTCAAAATATATGTTTATAAACTTTGATAAGTTTATTCTTTTCTTGGAACTTGTTGGTAACCTGGTGAATAACCAATTATGTATCACCAAATATGTACAGTGCCTTAATATTCTTCTTTTCAACAATAAGAAGACCATGCACTAGTGCCTCATACTCTACCACATTGTTAGAACATGCAAACTACAATCTGTGAATGAGGAATAAATTCTCCTCCTTAGTGGAAATGAGAACAACTCCTGCTCCCATGCCATTTTTGCTTCTAGATCCATCAAATTATAATTTCCATAGACTAGGTTCAACTTGGTATTTCTTGAGCATGCACGATAGCACAACTTCTTCTTCAAGAATGTAGTAGGTATGAAGCCCAGTTTCATAAGCTTCTATTTCTTCAACATATGGGTCAAATTTATGGTGCCTCTCTTCCCATTCATCAAGTACTAGGTACGGAATAGAGGGTGGAAGAGGCTGCACTTCAGAACTAAAGCTTTTACCTCTTAGATTAAATAATTGGCTTGGAGAGGGGATGGGACATATGACTCTACATGATATGAAAATATTGGCTCAACTTGTATGGTAGATTGGGTACCATGCCTTGTCTTGAGTAATATATGGGTCTAATCGGAAGACAAGTAACCACCCACTTTAGCAAGTAAAGTCTCTTGGCTGCATACATAAGGAAAATAAAGGGGGAAGATCAATGATTGTCACATCTTGAGTTATGGTAAGACTTGGACATAAATGGAGGGTTAGCTCAAGATATTTGATGATTCTTAAGGTGGTGACAGTTGAACCATCGAGCTGCAGGACTCCTTTTTTCAAGGGGCTATACTTAAGATCTAAGACATCAAAAATCTTCTTGGGCATGACAAAATTATTAAGACCTGATTCAATCATACATTTATGGATAAGATGTTTTCCTATGATCAAAGACATATAGAATGGTGGGGTTTTAAAACTTTACTTAATTATTTCTCCTCTTCTTGGCAGATTTTGATATATGCGCACGAATTTTGCATAGCTAGATCGGTTCACGGGAGATGAGCCAGGGGTTCATGCAACAAGTCAGACCTTTGGGATGGAATGGTCAGAGCATCCCACATTGTAACATTTATGTTTTTCCTTTTCATCTGGTCCACAATGTTGAATGGAAAACCCTTTTAATTACACATTTGAAGAGAACAATGAAATAATTTCTTGGTTGTACAAAGGGCTGAAGAAGGGGCCTTAGCCGACACAAAGGCTTGACCTACCAAAGGAGGGGCATGCTCCACTTCCATAAGAGACTTATGTGGGACCTCTTGTGTAGGGACTTGAGTGCTTTTATTACTGGATATATTAGTTGATTCCTTTTGCTTTTGAGGGTCATCTTGTGTTGATGGGATTGTGACCTACATGTTATACTTGGGCATTCTCTTCTTGTATCTTTATTTATCCGCAACTTGGGTGTGTGGTCTTCTTGTATCCTCTGCAGCTTGGTTTATTGCATAGAAGTCTTCAGTGCCAAAGAACATGAAATTTTCCTCTAGGGAAGCTTCTAGATTTTCTTGGTTATTTACCTCAGGTGGACTCGTTGAAGGCTCATAGGTGGAAGTGTTATAAATCATGTAGGCTTATGTGCATGCATCATTAGCACAATAATACCGGTTATGAGGCATATTATAGGAAAACACAATTGAGACTCTGTGTCATGTTGTTCGGACTAGGAAAAGTTCTTGACTTGCACTTAGTGCTAGAAGAGAGGGAGTCGTAGGAACAAATTGCAAGGGAAGATGTGTGTTAGCATGCCATCTATCATTCTGTTATTTGGGCGTGTATCTTCTATTTCCATATTGATTCTGCCAAGGCTGATTTTTTTGTCTATATTCCTGATTAGAACTACCTCTATAGGCTTGCACCTGTTGCTTCTCTAATGATATGACCTTGTTTAAAAAATTTCTAATTAGGGTCTTCAACTCTTCATCTTATTTTTTACGTGTCGAAGATTAAGATGTTGATGTAACAAGTTGCGCACTTTACTTAGGAATAGGAATTGGGACCACGAAGTCCTGGGGCACTTATGACATTTCGGGAACAAGGGAATGGGTGGTCTAGGAGCTATCTTTCTTGCCTGAATAAGACTATTTTACACCCTTACTGCAATATTATAAGCATCTAGTAAATTCCTACCTCCCATGGATTGAATCATGACTGATATATCATTGTTCAACACCTTTAGATAATATAAAAAAGCATGCTAGGATGTAGGTCTTACCATAAGAGGGATTCTATCCCAAGTCTTCTAAAATATGATGTCTAAATCAGTCATCTACTCATTGATTGCCCTCCTTGTTGTCAATTGCTCCACCAAAGATAGGTAGTTTGACTTATCTTCAAAATAATTACAAAGAGCTATTCCAAGCTCATCCCAAGTGGAAATAGATCCAAGTCTCAAGCCTCAGTACCATTGAAGCACTTTTCCTTTGAAGGAGGACGCAAGTATCCCGATTGCTACATCGTCATGTGTAATCAAATAGAGTGAACATACAGTTTCTATATCATGAATATGCTCATGAGGGTGACTTTATTCTCACCAAGAAAGTATGGAATACTTTGAGCACGCCATTTGGCATATCATGTTGCATGACCATAACCATTGGACTTCCTCCGGTGAAGTTAGCAAAGTTTCTTAGAGGAGGAGGTGGTTTATTTGCCATGGCGGGGTGCATTGATTGTATGTTATGAGGAGGAGTTGAATGGGCATGACACGCTAGAGATGGAGATGTGCACATGGAATTTCTAGAACAAACTCTTCTTGGGGATAGCTAGAGGTACTTGAAAGAATATTTAGCTATTGCACTTCTTCTTATATGCACTCTTCTCATGAAAGGTGCTCAAGGCTGCTAAAATAGAGATCAGGGAATGTCGGGAGTCGTCATATGTGTTAAAATGAGTCTCCAAAGGATGGAAATACTAAGTTCACACACTAGAACTTAGTAATATGAAATTTAAGCTTTTAATGTTGGTCCCACTGGGCATGCGGGAATCTGTTGGTCAACAAACTTACTCACTTGTCTTGAATCTAGAAGAACCGAGTCATTTGTGACAATAATGGAATCGTCCCCAAGTTGTGGGACCTTGTGTACTTAGGACTAAACTCTTGAGAAGGCTAGTTCCTCTATCTATTTTTACTGCTACTACTACTCCTAGTGCTAAAAGGGAAAACTAAGCTAATAATGCTAAGGGACCAGGATAAAAGGATAACATGACAACAAACTACACTAAAATGTGATAGAACTAAAAAAAGAGGGATGAACACTATCTCTTCTTTAAGGAAAATGAAGGGGAATATGTGAAATATGCCTAGGCACATATAGCACAACTAAATCACATTTACCATATCAGTTTCATGGAACAAAACTAAATAAGGAGCTACAAGGGATGTAGAATGGCAGAGTGAGAAAACAATGTAAAAGAAAAGGCAAGAAGAAGGAATACAAACATGTTAGGACAAAAAGTAGTCACAAAACGATGCTTCTATTACTTCCAAAAATGAACAGAGATGTTAAAATAGTGAAAGAGGCCCATATCCACATGCATGAGCCATATCTAGGGTCTACAACTCAAAATTCAAAAATATGAAATCCTTAGCAAAACAATCCTAAGGATGAAAAATTTATAACATTAATAATGAGCCCAGATTTTACATTTATAGATGAATCATGGAGGAAGAAGAGAAGGAAGAAAAACCTGAATTTTAAAATACAACCACCAATAAGAAGCATTCAATGCCTATAAATCCACCATAAAATCTGTCAAATACATTTCCCCAAGTCTGTTTGGTGTGTTGGAGAAGGAAGGAGAGCAGATCATATCAAATCAGGTGGTTGGAGCAATCAGATCTTCTCATCGATGCCCAAAATACATTCTCCCATTTCTCACCTACCAAATCTACTAAGAATTTGAATTTGAATGTCTAGCACTATAGCCCATGTCAACAGATATTGATTGAAACTAGGTGCATACTGATCGGAGCTCTATATCAAAAGATATGGCTTTGAGAATTTTTCGAGTTCTTTGCACACACGCAAGACACGTGGTGTGTACCGATTGGATAAAAGGACAACAAACTAAAAAATTTCTTATCATTTCTGCCACATGTCACTCATTTATTTGTTGCAAGGATTCAGCACCTTGTTGGCACATTTAGACTGATTGCATGTGGCGACTCAAGTGTATCGAGAATGACATGGTATGGAAGGGTGTGAAGGAGGGCATAAAGATAATGCACACAAAAGAATGAGGCATGGGAAGAAGATAGAAAGGTGCGTGTAACACACGTGAGGAAATGAGTCAAACTGTGGAGCAAAGAATTCATAGTCAAGGTACAATTATCACAAGATAATGTGTGGGATGCACAAAAGGGCCAGAGACTTAGCTGATTGAAGCAAGTGCAAGGCATACGAAGGATGAAATAACTGCTAGGAAGAAGATGAATGTGTAGAATATGTGTGGCGGGGAGCGAAAAAAAGAGTAAAAGGAAAATGGAAAGAAGATAAAGGAATCATGCAAGGGCATGTGAAGAAAAGAAGGAATATGTGAGAGGAATTTGTAACCAAGTGGGAATGTGCCAAGTGGACTTGAGTGCATGCAACCTTGCAATGAAGAGCTCAGAGTAAGAATATGTATACAAGTTACCCAAATAACTAGGAGAGTTATTTGGATAACACTCCCAAGTGAGAAGATTTAAGATCAAGCACAAATGATTTTATTATTCCTTTTCTTCCAATATTTTATTTTCTTAAGTTTGCCTCTTTTCGGATTTTTTTGCTTATTTGTAGCTGCACTTACTTCTTCATACTACTAATTTTCTTTCTCATCTTCTTTTATGTTTATTTGGTCTTCATTCTTCTCATAGTCTTCTCTATTCTTCCCTTCCTTTTCATCTTCACTCATCACTTGTAACTTTTGGTCAAATTATATCTTCTTATTATCCTCCAATAACTTCCTCTTTGTTAGTTTAGTCCGATCATCATATTTATTTGTTTATTTATCTTCCCTTAAGATTTCCATTAGTTTAAACTTAAAGTTCCTGATATCTTCTTCATCCCCAAGAGATATGAGGTCTTTTAATGTTGCATGATATACTACCAAATCATCTCTTCCTCAGCTATATTATCATTGTATTCTTCATTCCTTCTTCCACCCTTGACCTATTCATTGTTTTATTGTTCAAGTAGTTTTCTTGTTATCTATATTCCTTGCCAAGATATTATCTTATTTTCTCAACTGTTGATTCTCTAAAATGAAAATGTTTGATTATCCTTATTCACTAATTTTCTCACTTTTCCCTAGCTCTAAAAACACTCCATTAGGTAGTACATATATTTTCTCAATGATTCGTTAAAGGGCCCAAATGATTCTCTATTCAAGGCACTTTCTAATGCCATCATCTCAATAATTTTCAAACTTAAACACACACATTCAAAATAAATATTAGAATAAAAAAATAGAGGCCAAATTTCCCATTGATATGCTCCTTGAAATAAATATTCTATTTTTTTCTTATTGGAATTATTCTCTCATGTCTTCAATGAGACAGTATTCCTCTCTAGTGTCTTCTTCTTCTTCTTCTTCCAATATCTCTCCTTCTTCCGGATAACAAATATCACCTTCTTCTTAATTGTTCTTCCTTATTATTCTTTCCACTAGTCTATTTATAGGCAACTTCAACTTCTTTCCATCCTCCAACCACATACTTGATTTTATTCATCTCTCCTCCTAGCCTAATATAGTTGAGTTGGCTCCTCTCCCCCCGATTCTCTATCTATGGCTATCGATCCCCTATCTATATATGGCTCTCTCAATGTTTTGAGCTCTATCATTCAGGGGTACAAAGGAAAGGTCCTAACGTCGCCTATGATATAGGGAGGGGTTCCCCAGATCATGTCGAGTGCATGAATGATTGGGACCCCACATCATCTATCATCTATATACGTGATATGACTACCCATATCTCAGATCCTCTATCATCTTCTTCAATTTTGTAATATCTTCTTCTATAACTATCTCTTTCTTCTTTATATCAACCTTTATCTTCTTGTGGCACTACATCGTAGCTAATCCCTTCACTCTCTTATCTATTCTCAACCTCGTATCTCTTCTTTTTAATTTCCCAAACAAGTTTGTTTCACCATGCTTCTTGTGTCTCACCGTAGGTTCTTCCTCTTACATTTTTGACACTTTTTCCAATTCTTTTCCACCTTCAAACTACTTCTTGAGCTCTTACTTTATCCTTATCTCTTTCTCAAGCCTCAATGGGATATATGTCTTCTCACATTAAACCAATTTATTTTCAATCTCCTCCAAATCACTATTTACATCTTTTTATTCTTCAACATTCACTTTGCATTTTATTACCAACTTATTCTCGCTTTTTAAAATACTACCTAAATTCTTCTTTCAAAATAATCTTACCAGATTTGATACCAATTGATGATGGAGAAGACCAAGAAAGAGAATCAAACTTGTAACTTGCTTGAATGAGAAACTAGGCCTACATGCCTAATTGATGTCAACTTGAGATCAAACAAGAATTTTTATTTACATAAAATCCTTACACACATTTAATTGATGTAACTTCAACTTGGCACATTCATTTGTAACTTATTTCAACCTTGAAAGCATAATAAAACACAAAACAATGGTTTCTACGCCTATGAATTAGGCCCGCAAAGTATATGTTTTTGAGATAAATTTATCCAGGATGTCCAATAAACTCGAATCCAATTGTAAAACTTTCAAAAAAATTAAACAACCTCTTTACAAATTTTTAAGTCATTCATATTATTAGATTTTGAGATATTAAAGTTTTGTGATCGCTAAAATAGGGTTTTTGACCTTAACAGATTACGGTATGAAAATAAACAATATCTTGGATTGTACATTCAAAAAACACCTAAAAAATGGAAAAATTAATTACCAATCTATTACACCTCCCTCTAAATTTTCAATTCATTATTTAGCATTCATTTTAAAGTTATACCACTTTTAGTCCTCCCAAACAGGTTTTGGGCTTGCCTTTATGATCGCATGTATGAGGTTTTCCTATAAATTAAGATAAAAATCAAATATAACCTTGAAATCACCCTTTATAATTCATAAAATTTACCTCCACAAATGTACAAAATTTCAACCAATTTTCATGATTAGATATTGGGTTATAGGGATTTTAGTCCTCTTAAAACCCTAGATTTCAATAAGAAGCCGAGAGCATGCAAAAAAGGATGATTTGAATATTTGAGATCATTTTCAAAAAAATAAATTTGAGATGGTCTCGACCCACCATTATTTTCCTCTGTCACCTTATTTTTACTTCAAAACAATCTCGACACATGATTTTAAGGCACTTTTTTTTGACTCGAAAATTACCTTCCTTGACTCAAAAATTATGTAATTTCTCTTCAAACTTGTAGAATGGTTAGAAACTATTCTAAAGCATTAATGCGAATGAAAAACAATAAATTCAATTACATATGATAAGATTCTTGAACTAGAAATACAAACTTAATAAATCAATCTTTCATTGCTTTTTGTACAAAATATGTATACGATTCGTATAAAACCCCTATTTTTAGAACATCCTCTTGTTCTCTCCAAAACGCTAAGTTTTAACCTCTATTATTTACTTCTCCTCATAGTATTACTTTCATATTCCTCTCCTCTTTATTCGAACAAATCCTCCATTTCTTCTTATTTCTAGGTAGTTACAACTAATTTTACATACCCTAACCTTTTAGGCATACGAGAATATCTTGGAAGGTTTATTTTTCTCCACATTAATCTGTTGAAATATCCTTTTCAAATTTTTATGAACCTTTCCCTAGGATCTAGACACCTAAATATATCGATGACATTCAAATTTTAAAATTTGAAGGGAAAATTAAAAATGAAGAATTTACAAATAAGTAAGAAGCCTATGGGTTAGAACCCATCCTACTAGACCCCTAATGATTCCCGACACTTACATAAACCAATATTTTATCAAAAACCAAAATTTATTTGCTTGAACTTGATGCTTTTGTATTAGCTTCATTCCTAAAAATAATCGCATAGTCAAATCTTTTTGATAAAATTATTTAACACCATCCAATAAAATATCTTTGAACCAGGAAATCTTATCACCATTCAATTGCTCATAAAACTAGAAAATAAAATGTTCTGATTAGGACAAACATGTTTTTTCAATAGTTAAAGTATCCATATGGATAATTACTTCTCCAACTTATACAATTTCCTTTTCATAGGGTATCTTTATCCAAAATGTGCGCCTTGCTCATTTTGTGGCTAACTCCTTTCATTCCTCCCTCTCTGTTGTGCTTCAGTCATAATTTTTGCTTTTTAGGCACTCAAAACTTTCTAGAAATGGAACCATTGGATAGATCTCTTTCTCATCTTTCCAGAAAGGTAAATTTTTCCTCCTAACTCCATGTATTTTTGAAGTTATGGCCCGGCGGAGTTTTTGTGGGAAATTTTCCCCTGAAAGGCCCGCAGCCAATGAAATGGCACCATGTGTCCAAGGAAGTGGCGGGGGTCGGAGGAAAACTTGGTTTTTTTACCAAGTGTTTGGAAAAGTTTTCAAAAGGGATATTTTGCCGCAGCAGGCCGACGAATTAGATTATGCCACGTGTCCAGGGGGAAAAATTGAAAAAAAAATGACTAAGTGTTGGTGCCATGGAAAAATCTCTGGGATAGGCCCACACCCAACCACATTGTGCCACATGTCCTATGGCATCGAGGAAGAGCGCAGAGGGTAAGTCATAATTTTGGTGAAATGTTTGGCGAGGGCGCAAAGCCAAATTTTGCCCGCAGGCCCACATCCAATGGCCTCATGCCACGTGTCTCAAGACCCGCGGACCGCGGAGGAAGATTTGATAATTTGGCAAAGTGTTTTCACAAAATTCAAGAGGAAAGTTCTGGCCCACCCCTTCGCGGCCCAAAGTGACGTCGCGCCACATGTCCCCTGGGGTCGAGCTACGGAGCGCGGGAGGAGATTGGGAATTTTTCCCAAAGGGATTGCACGAAAGGAAAAATGTTCACCCGGGGCCTGCACCGATTTAGATGATGCCACATGTCTCGAAGTGGTGAAAGGGGGGAAATTTGGGAAATTTTCCCAAAGGAAAAAGGAAGGAAATTTCAAAGGAAAAAATCACCCCGAACGCGAACCAATCACATCTTGCCACGTGTCCGGTGGCGGCAAAAGATACAAGACAAGCCCGCATGGAAAATTCGAAGGGAAAGGCCCGTAACGAATGAGGTTTTGCCACATGTCCAAGTCAAGAAATAGGATCAAACAGTGATGGAAAATTTAGGAGGACAGGCCGCGCCCAATCAACATGTGCCACGTGTCCTCAGATCATCGGCCCGGCGGGAATTTTGGAAAATTTTCCAAAGGGAAAAACAATGGAAAATGAAGCATTAAAGGCCCGCGCCCAATCAAAACATGCCACATGGCACCCGAATGGTAGAGCATGGGGAATTTTTGGAAAATTTTCCAAATGACCAAAAAGTGGAAAATTAAAAAAATTGCCCACCAATCTGATTTGGCCCTGTTTTGCCCTAAAATTTCAAATGGCCATATATTTCGATCCAGAGCTCAGTTTTTCATGTTATTTATATCAATGGAAAGTTGGTGAAATTATCTACAAGATTACAGGTTCATTTTTGCATTTTGATGGATTTTACATAGAGAAAATTGAAAAACTCCTTTGACACATGGTCATGGACAGAAATGACTTTTCAACCACTATTTTTAATGAAGAATGGCTCGCATTCTCTCCCAGCATGGCGAAAAATGTCAGGGGATGGGCCTGTAAGGATGCCCATGTTGTTTTACTATGTTTTGGGTTGGTGGTTGAAGCTCTCCCATGTTTTCCCATGTTTCTCTCTCCTGGGGTCGTGGCTTGCACTGTAAAAGCCAGAATGGGTTCATTTTTGAAAGGAGAGACACTTTTTAGCTCTACAACTCCCCTTTTCTTCCTTTTGGTAGAATTTGTGGAAATTTTTACCTTTCCATGCAATACAACACCCCTTTTTCCTCTTGATCACTGTAATGCATTGTATTGGATCTGGAATGTTAATATATGCTCTGTGATTAAAATCCCTCAATCCTTTCATATATCTACCATTGTTTTCCTGATCTTTCATTACATTTTGAGCAATTTGTGCATGCTTTGTGTTGTGTTTTCTTGTGGATTGTGTATGTATTGCAGTATCATGTGTTTACAACTCCTTTGGTGCATCACCTCATTAGCATTAGCTTCATTTTCTTGCATTCCCTATCCTTGTCCCCTTGGAATTTAGGGTAGGAACTAGGAATTCAAACCTCTGCAACTTGTAAGTGATATATCTGATTAGAGGAGTTGAGGAACCAACCTCTAATCTAGAGATTCCTCTCCCATTTTACAAGTCCCACACTTGGGGAGAGGATTCAATGTTGTGCAATCACACTGGATGTCCAAGATGTCAAACTAGAAGTCTGATCAACATCCAGGGGTGCTGCTGATTTGCAACAATAGTTTTGGCACACTGGTGGGACCTTAGAGGTCTTCATCTTCATTGCAACAAATTGATGTGCATTTGTTGCAAGTTTCTTGCTTAAAAGAGCTCGAATTACACATCCGCGACTCCAAAGAAGAAGAATCAGTTGGTCTTAGCAGACAGACTGAAAACTCATGAGAAGAATCACCACAAGGTCAAGAGTTAGAGAAGAAGAAGTGTTGTTTGAGTATCTGTAATTATCTCCAAGAAGAAGGCAAAGAAGGAGGAGAATTCAAAGGTCTCCATCTCCACCAAACAGAACTCTCTCAACTCCTCCACCTGGTAGGCCTTTCATTCAATCAACAAGGGTTCTAAGGCTAATCAAAATGGCACAAAACAACCCCTATGTCAATTTCACTTGCAACAACCCACTTTCTCTCAATACACAGTAATCCAATCCCAGTTGTAGCATTGAAGAACATCCCATACTTTACTGGAGAAAATCAGACCACTCTTGGTGATCATGTCAAGGACATTGCTAACATTTGTGCAATCCATGAGATCAATGAGATGCAAGTTGTTGTCAAACTATTGGCATCTTCATTCAAAGGGAAAGCTTTGCAATGGTTCAGGAGTCTTGCCTCAGGATCTATCCAAAATTGGAACCAGCTATGTATATCCCTCCATGAGTAGTTTGGAGAAAAGGGAGACAACTTGTCCCTTTTGGAGCAGCTGACAACCATCAAGAGAGCTCCAAATGAGCAAGTTGACTAACTTCAACTTCAGATTTCAAATGACTTGGGAGAGAATTCTAGTGGCAGTAAGGCCAGTAGTAAAAGGTGATTTTCTATATTACCTTAAAGCTTTAAATTCTGATATTTCTATGTTAATTCAATCCATGGGAGGCACAACTATCCCTATTTCTTATAGCATTGCCATTAGAGCTAAAAATTGTTTGATTCAAGCTAGCAAGCTAGCTCCTAGGCCTCCAATGCCATTATATCCAAGTTTAGAGAGCCCCAAGTACTAGTCAAGTGCCTGTTTTAGCTCATATTCCCACTCCTAGAAATTAGAATTCAAGAGTAGCTTCTACTTCATCTTCTAGTGCCTCAAATGAACTTCAAGAAGTCATGAAGCAATTACAAAATCTGGGCAATGAGTTGGTTACACTCAAAAGGCAAGTAAGCCCAACGTTTTAGACCTCCTTTCTAGCCTCAATCTCAGCCTAACAGCAGCCATACCAGCCCCAAAGACCACCCAATCCAATTGTAAATCTAAACCAAGAAAGACCTCCTACCAAATGACCATTTCAGCCCTATAATTCTAATGTTATATCTGCCTCTAAGGCATTAGTGCCAGTGTAAAACAACATAGCTCAAGAGTATGATTGGTGTTTCCCATGCAATGAACCTCACAACCAATCTATGTGTTTCAACGGTGCCTTAAATCAAGCATTAATGGTGACAACTACTACTTTGTGGAGGGTGAGGGTAGTCAAGGAAATAACCAACAACCAGAAACATTCTAGTAGCAATCAGCTCCAAATGATGCCACACTTGTAAACTGGTAGGCAGAAGATTTTTGTGGCATGAATCAAATAATTCCCCAAAATGTTGCAGCCAACACAAGGTCAAAAAGGAAAAATTTGGGTGAAGAACAGCCAATGGCTCCAAGTAATCCACAATATTCTATCACTCCATAAATGATTGGCAAGCAAGATGTAGTTCCAAACACGCAAGGACAGCCTAAAATAGTCCCTAGGCCAACTCAAATGTCAGTTGTTGCTGCCCATATGCAAGGAATGAATGTGTAGGCCAAGGGACAGCAAAGAGATGCTTCATCTCCATTCAACATCATTGATCAAATGAAGAAGAAAAATGTAAACATATCAATGTGGGAATCACTATCTATCCCAGGCCAGAGAGATTTGCTACAAGTTGCCATGAAGGACTGGTCAACTTCAAATCAGCAAGTCTAAACGTAAGAGAAGGTTCTCACAAATGTTGCCCAGCCTGAAGGGAATCATGGAGGACAGCAAGGTAAAATGTTGAAGCCCCCTCCATTCTATGTTTCATTGATCATTGGAAACCAATTAGTACACAATTGCATGATTGATTCCGAGGCAAGTAGTTCAGTAATGCCCAAGAAAATAGCTGATCAGTTAGGGATTCAATATGAAGTCATATCCAAAGGGGTAGTGCAATTGGATGGGACAATAGTAACAACAGTTGGAGTGATAAAAAACTTGAGTCTTACTTTGCATGCATGCCCCAATGTTGTTGTTTTGCAAGATGTCTCAGTAATAGATCTTCCACCACTCTTTGCCCTATGTTTGTCAAGGGATTTCACAACCAAGATTGGAGGCTACTTATCTGCTGATTGGTCACACATGTTGTTCAGAACAAGATATGGAACCAAGGCCACAATCAGATCTGAACCTATTGCAAACTTTCACATTGAGCCTTACACTCCAAGTCAGATCAATACCAATTGTTCAGCGTTTGATCAAGAGGATTATCCAAGCACTGATGAAACTGACACCAAGGTAGGAAGCATCCCAGATCTAACTCTTGATGAATGGGAAAATAAGGTGCATGCTTTTGACCCTTATCAAGAAATAGAAGAATCTGAGCTAGGAGTCTATTGCATGCATGAAGAAAATCAGCCTATTCCTAGCATCACCAAGCCAAACCACAAGGATGACAATGAGGTATGGCAATTGTTTTTTGATGGATCAAGGAGTAGACAAGGTGCAGGAGGGGGAGCTATGCTGGTTTCCCCTCAAGGAGTTAAGTATTATTCAGCTTTTAGATTTTAGTTTGCATGCTCTAATAACACTGTTGAATATGAAGCTTTGATACAAGGATTGCATTGGTCAATCAAAAGAGGGATAAAGAACTTGCAAGTCTTTGGTGACAGTGAGTTGATTGTCAACCAAGTTAAGGGGCAGCATGCTATCAAGAATGATCTACTCAAGTGCTACAAAAATAGGGTGTGGGACCTCATTGAATATTTTGAGGGCTTTGGCATAAAATCCATTCCTAGAAAAGAGAACCAAGCTGCTGACAGGCTTGCAGCAGTTGGGGCAGCCTTTGACATTGTTGAAAGAATTCAAAAAGACAAGGTACAACCAAACATCCATGTGATTGTGAGGCCTTCAGCATGCACAACAATGTAAGTTGGCAAGTGTTTGAAAATGATCAGTACAAATCATCCATTTCTTGCAAGAAGAGGTTGAGTTCTTAGCTAAAAATCAGGAAAATTTAGAGCAGTAGTATGGTGACCAAGTGGTACAGCTGAGAACCAACAAACTACCAAAGGGACTTATTACTTTGGAGTCCATTTTCAATCCTAATGATCAGTTTAGGAAGGAGAAAGAAAACATTCAAGTCAAGGGAGAAGATTCAGTGTCCATCTTGGTGGAAGAAGGCAAATCACTCCGAGTTGGTAAGGTGACAACTGAGCGAGAAAGGTATGAGTTCATACAACTTTGTCAAGAATTCCCTAATGTGTTTGCTTGGAGCTATGAAGATTTGAAAGGTTTTAATCCCAAGTTAGCTCAACACACCATTGAATTGGATCCAAGTACTAAACCCATCAGACAAAAACAAAGGCAGTCAATCCACACATGGAGCCTCTCATGAGAAAGGAATTGAATAAGTTGATAGAATCAAGAATCATATTCCCTATCAAGCATTCTAGTTGGGTGGCCAACTTGGTTCCAGTTAGAAAGAAGAGTGGGGAAATCAGATTGTGTGTTGACTTCAAAGATTTGAATAGAGCATCTCTCAAGGATCATTACCCACTTCCTTCCATGGAGCAGATTTTGCAAGTTGTTGTTGGCTCGAGAGGTTTTCATTACTTGATGGCTATTCGGGGTACAATCAGATTATGGTGAAAGAAGAAGATCAGTTCAAGACAGCCTTTACAACCAAATGGGGAACTTATGCATACAGGAAAATGCCATTTGGGCTGTCCAACACTGGAGCTACCTTCCAAAGAGCAATGGACATGGTGTTCAAGGGTTTGATTAACAACATTGTGCTGATATATCTTGATGATATCACTGTTTTTTCAAAAAATGTAGTAGACCACCTCTTTCATTTGAGACAAGTGTTCCAAAGGTGCAGAAGATTTGGAGTATCCTTGAATCCTAAAAAGTGTATTTTTCTAGCCCATGAAGGAAAACTCCTTGGCCACATTGTCTCCAAAGAAGGATTAGCAATTGATCCAGAAAGAGTTGAAGCCATAAGAGCACTACCATTGCCAAGCCACAAGAAGGCCCTTCAAAGTTTCTTAGGGAGAATAAATTTTTTTTAGAGGTTTGTCCCAAATTTTGCAGCCCTTGTCAAGCCTATCACCAAGATGTTAAAGAAAAGCATGGCTTTCAAATGGACAACAGAAGGCAAGGAAAGTTTTGAAGTGATCAAAGAAGCCATCTCTCAAGCCCCAACTCTCATTAACCCGTATTTCTCCAAGGATTTCATCCTCTATGCATTTGGGGGTGATGATACTATTTCTACAATTTTGGTATAGTAGAACAAAGAAAATGATGAGTAGCCAATTGCTTTCTTCAGCCAAAGCCTGGAGGATTATGAGGTGAGATATTATTTCATTGAAAAGCATGTTCTTGTAGTAATCAGAAGCTTGAAGAAATTCAAGCATCTAGTTTCAAACAACAAGGTTCAGTTGCTGGTTTCTCATGTGGGAGTTAAAGATTTCCTCCTCAACAAAGACTTGAATGAAAAGAGAGTAGGCTGGATTACTCATGTCATGGAGTATGACATTGAGATCAAAGTCACCAAGTTGGTCAGAGGAAAAGGATTGTGTGAGCAGCTGATTTTGAGCAAACAAAAGGAAGCATGTAATGAGAAGGAGGTTGTTTTGGCATTACAAGACAGCCATGAGAAAGGAAGCACTCAAGAGGAAAATAATGGTGTTCTCACTCCTTGCTGGACCCAAGACATAATGCACTTCCTAAGCACAGGTCTATGCCCTCCAGAGATGAACAAGACCAAAAGAAGACACTTCAGATTGCAGGCTGTCCCATATGCCCTTGTTGATGGTGTTTTGCTCAAAAATATTTGAATGGAGTGTTGTTGAGATGCATTGGTACAAATCAGATTCATAGGGTGTTGGAAGAGTTCCATGGTGGACCAGTTGGTGGTCATTTTGCACTAAGAGTGACAGCTCTAAATATCATGAGGGTTGGCTATTATTGGCCCAAGATTTTTAGTGATTGTTATGCATGGATCAAGGGGTGCAAAAATTGTGCATTCTTCATAGGTAAAGAGAGGCTAGCTACCCTTCCATTGCATCCAATTTCAATTGACCAGCCATTCATGCAATGGGGTTTGGACTTCATTAGAGTCATTAATCCCAATTCAAGCCAAGGGCACAAATGGATTTTAACAGCCACAGATATTACTTCACCAAGTGGACTGAAGCAGTAGCACTCAAGGAAGCAAGTGAATCTAGCATCCTGGACTTTTATGAGGGAATAGCAACCAGATTTGGCATACCTGCTACAATAATATCAGATAATACATTGGCATTCATTGGGTCCAAGGTGACTGACTGGGCTATCAAGAATGGGATCTACCTAAGCACTTCATCAAAATATTACCCTCAAGGTAATGGCCAAGGCTAAATCTACAAATAAGAACTTGCTTAAGAATCATTAGGAGGACCCTTGATGAAAATCAGAGATCTTGGCATACTAAGTTGAAATCAGCCTTATGGGCTGATAGGATAACTCCTAAAAGATCTATAGGTAACTCCCCATTTAAGCTTGTTTATGGAAGAGAGGTAATTTTTCCCATGTCACTTGAGTTGCCAACATTAGAACTCATGAAACAGTTGGAGTTGTTGGAGTTTGAGCCCATGGAAGTTAGATATGCAGAATTAATGGAGCTCCAAGAAGTCAGAAATCAGGCATCCCAAGCAATGGAGAAGGATCAAGCCTTGATCAAGAAGACCTTTGATAGGAAGGCCAAGAATAGATCTTTCCAAGTTGGAGATCTAGTGTTAAAATGGGATGCAGACAGAGCAAAACCGGGAAAGCATTCGAAATTTGATGCCATTTGGAGTGGCCCATACATGGTCACAAAGTGTAAGGACAGAAATGCTTTCCAATTGTCTTCATTGGATGGAGAAGAACTGTAGATTCCAGTCAATGGGATCTATCTAAAGCATTGCTACTAAAGGGAATTCTCCACCTTGTACATATTAGCTAGGTTTTCATTCCTCCAAGTGCTTATGCACATTGTTTTGCTATAGATTAGTTTGGTTTTCCCTAAGTGCTTTGGCACAAGCTTGTTGTTCCTAGAAATGTGTCTTGTAGGCCTTGCTCCAATCAGATGATGTTCCACCCTCCACCCTCCTCCTTGCAGTGTTCTAGTCAGTTGGGGTACCAAGAAGAGAATTTGATGACTCCATGCCCAATGGATTGCTTCAGGCAACTAGTAACTTCATCTAGCAGGCAGATGACCCCTCTGAGTCACCAAAATTGTTATCCAAAATGTGCCCCTTGCTCATTTTGTGGCTAACTCCTTTCATTCTTCCCTCTCTTGTGCCTCAGTCATAATTTTTTTCTTTTCAGGCACTCAAAACTTTCTGGAAATGGTACCATTAGATAGAGCTCTTTCTCAACTTTCCAGAAAGGTAAAGTTTTCCTCCTAACTCCATGTATTTTTGAAGTTATGGCCCGACGGAGTTTTTGTGGGAAATTTTCCCCTAAAAGGCCCGTAGCCAATGAAATGGTGCCACGTGTCCAAGGAAGTGGCGGGGTCAGAGGAAAACTTGTTTTTTTACCAAGTGTTTGGTAAAGTTTTCAAAAGGGATATTTTTCCCGCAGGCCCGCTCGGCAAATCAGATTATGCCACGTGTCTAGGGAAAAAATTGAAAAAATGACTAAGTGTTGGCGCCATGGAAAAATCTCCAAGACAGGCCTGCACCAAACCACATTGTGCCATGTGTCCTATGGCATCGGACCGGCGGAGCATGGAGGGTAATTCAAAATTTTGGTGGAATGTTTGGCAAGGGCACAAAGCCAAAATTTTGCCCGCAGGGTCCGCAGCCAATGGCCTCATGCCACGTGTCTCAAGACCCGTGGACCACGGAGGAGATTTGATAGTTGGGCAAAGTGTTTTCACAAAATTCTAGGAAATTTCTAGCCCGCCCCTCTCTGCCCTAGCCGGTGATCTTTGTGCCACATGTCCCCGAGGGTCGACCTACAGAGAGCACGGGAGGAGATTGGGAATTTTTCCCAAAGGGATTGCACAAAGGAAAAGTGTTTGCCCAGGGCCCGCACCGATTGAGATGATGCCACGTGTCCCGGCCCGTGCAAGGTGGGGGAACTTTGGGAAATTTTTGCAAAGGAAAAAGGAAGGAAATTTTAAAGGAAAAAATCACCCCCTCGAACATGAACCAATCACATCTTGCCACGTGTCTGGTGGCAAAAGAAAAGATACAAGACAAGATCGCATGGAAAATTTGAAGGGAAAGGTCCGCAACGAATGAGGTTTTGCCACATGTCCGAGTCAAGAAATAGGATCAAACAGCGATAAAAATTTAGGAGGACATGCCCGCGCCCAATCAAAGCATGTGCCACATGTCCTCGATCATCAGCCCACACCAAACCACATTGTGCCACGTGTCCTATGGCATCGGACCAGTGGAGCGTGGAGGGTAATTCAAAATTTTGGTAAAACGTTTGGTGGGGACGCAAAGCCAAAATTTTTTCCCGCAGTGGTCCGCACCCAATGGCCTCATGCCAAGTGTCTCAAGAACCGCGAACCACGGAGGAATATTTGATAGTTGGGTGAAGTGTTTTCACACAATTCAAGGGAAAGTTTTGGCCCGCCCCCTCGCTGCTTGATGACGTTACGCTACGTGTCCCCAAGGGTCGAGCTACGGAGCGCGGGAGGAGATTGGGAATTTTTCCCAAAGGGATTGCGCAAAGGAAAAATGTTCACCCATGGCCCACACCGATTGAGATGATGCCACATGTCCCGGGCTAGTGCAAGGTGGGGGAACTTTGGGAAATTTTCCCAAAGGAAAAAGGAAGGAAATTTTAAAGGAAAAAATCACCCCCGAACGCGAACCAATCACATCTTGCCACGTGTCGGTGGCAACAAAAGATACAAGACAAGCCCGCATGGAAAATTTGAAGGGAAAGGCCTGCAACAAATGAGGTTTTTCCACATGTCTGAGACAGAAATATGATTAAAAATGACAAAAATTTAGGAGGACATGCCCGCACCCAATCAGCATGTACCACGTGTCCTCAGATCATCAGCCCGACGGGGAATTTTGGAAAATTTTCCAAAGGGAAAAACAATGGAAAATGAAGCATTAAAGGCCCATGCCCAATAAAAACATGCCACATGGCACCTAGAATGGTAGAGTGTGGGGAATTTTTGGAAAATTTTCCAAATGACCAAAAAGTGAAAAATTTAAAAAAATTGCCCGCCAATCCGATTTGGCCTTGTTTTGCCCTAAAATTTCAAACGGCCATATCTTTCGATCCAGAGCTCGGTTTTTTGCGTTCTTTATATCAATGGAAAGATGGTGAAATTATCTACAAGATTCTAGCATAATTTTTGAATTTTGATGGAGTTTGGAGAGATAAAATTGAAAAACTCCTCTGGCACGTGGTCATGGACAGAAATGACGTTTCAACCACCATTTTTAATGAAGAATGGCTCGCATTCTCTCCCAGCATGGCGAAAAATGTCAGGGGATGGGCTTGTAAGGATTCCCATGCTGTTTTACTACATTTTGGGTTGGTGGTTAAAGCTCTCCCATGTTTTCCTGTGTTTCTCTCTCCTGGGGTCGTGGCTTGCACTGTAAAAGCCAGAATGGGTTCATTTTTGAAAGGAGAGACACTTTTTCAGCTCTGCAACTCCCCTTTTCTTCCTTTTGGTAGAATTTGTGGAAATTTTTACCTTTCCATGCAATACAGCACCCCTTTTGCCTCTTGATCACTGTAATGCATTGTATTGGATCTGGAATGTTAATATATGCTTTGTGATTAAAATCCCTCAATCCTTTCATATATCTACCATTGTTTTCCTGATCTTTCATTACATTTTGAGAAATTTGTGCATGCTTTGTGTTATGTTTTCTTGTGGATTATGTATGTATTACAGTATCAGGTGTCTACAACTCCTTTGGTGCATCACCTCATTAGCATTAGCTTCATTTTCTTGCATTCCCTATCCTTGTCCCCTTGGAATTTAGGGTAGGAACTAGGAATTCAAACCTCTGCAACTTGTAAGTGATATATCTGATCAGAGGAGTTGAGGAACCAACCTCTAATCTAGAGATTCCTCTCCCATTTTACAATTCCCACACTTGGGGAGAGGATTCAATGTTGTGCAATCACACTGGATGTCCAAGATGTCAAACTAGAAGTCTGATCAACATCCAGGGGTGCTACTGATTTGCCACAACAAGTACACAGTAATGTACCCAAAATATTATCCTAGGAACAATAAATGGCTTGGAGAAAGTCATTTGTCGTATTTCAAGTGAAAACAAATTATCCACCAATGATATTATAGATAGAAGTATGCTTGGATTAATCGCTAAATAAACCTTTAAATCATCATAATGGAATATCCTTTTGATCTTTAGTTTGATTAAATCCTTAACATACTTTTGTGGGGACCGAAAAGGAAAAACAACCTACATACATCCATTGGAAGAAATCATAACAATCTAAATATTCCAAAAAAATATTTTAGGTGGTATTGAAGATAAAATTATCTCAAAAATTATATCATTAATTTCTCAAAAAATTGTTTCATTGAGTATATATCTTCCTAACCTTTCCAATGGTTCTAGTATTGTGTAATTCGAGCTCCCAATCAAAATTTATGAGAAAATTACCAATTTGTTGGCCATGTCCATGGATTCCACACAATATGACTTCCTCGAGCCCATTTTCCTTTATATTTTTCTTTCAAAATTAAGATAATGAAAAATCCCTACAACCAACCACAACACACCACATATCCTTCCTTTGTCTTTGTCTCATTGCTTAGTCTTCATCGACCTTCTCCACGTGCCGATGATTGGTACCATCTCTAAACATGATATCGAGTATTTGATTCTTCATTTTCTCATACCACTAATGGGTGACATGTGTCCATCATCAGTGACACCATCCTCCACGGGTTATGGGGATTCAATTTTTCATGTCATGCTTACACCAATTGCTAACACTTGAAAAACATCAATACCAACTCTTCCCTAGTTATGCTCTATCTCCTTATGCCACCAATTAGTGACACTTGTCTTAAATTAGTGAGTTAACCAATTCCACATACAAGCTACCCTTATAGCTTAAAATTAATGGTCTTCTTAACAAAGAAAGTCAACAAGTTAATTGTCTCATGCCTGTCTTAAGGCATAAATCAACCCAAAATTGGCTAAGTTTTTTTTGGTATCTTGTAGAGACATAGAGTTATATTGTGAAGGCATTTTAGAAAAAAAAATATCACTTAAAAATGTAAAAACACTTAAAATGTATCACTTTAAATTCTGAAACTCCCGATTTTAATCATAAAGATCCCACAATTGCAAAGTGAGAAATTTTGGGTGCCAACATCGCTCTTTTTGTGGGACAAGAACCCAATGTGGGTAACTTATAGATCCTATAAAAACACTAGGAAGAAGAAAACCAATGATTTATCTTTTAATGTATCTAAAATCTTCACAAGTTCGACCTCTACAACCAAAAACCTTTTTCACATGTAAACTGATATGTTTCAAAAAAAGCCAAGTGGTTTTTTGCATATCTGAACATACTTCTAAATGAAAATAAAAAATCCAAGAACCAATGGTTGTGAGCAACCATAAAAACAAGACAACCAACAACCAAAGAAACAAGAAATATGTACATACATTAAAAAGGATAACACACACTTATTTACACCATATAAATTAACTTCAACACCTCCACTTAGTTGAAACATGTATTGAAAATGCTAACACACACTTATTTACATGTTTCAATTTTTTCCCATTAATAGGAAGTTCCATAATCTCACCATTCAGATATCCTAGAAAATGTGCTTTGCCTAGTGTAGATATCAATAACATAAGGCCCTACCCATACTGGGTAAAACTTTCCATGTTTACCTTTATCTTTATGTATGTTATCCCGAAGCATCACCAAATAATTTAGGTCAAAATATCTATAAAAATCTTTCTTTTCAAACAATATTTTCATATTACTTTTAAATTTTAAACACTTTTCATGATATTTGCTTATAATTTCATCCAAATTGATAATTTGATTTATTATATTACCCAATGGATCACTCTCATAAAAATTTACCTCTTGGAGTATCACGGAAAGTGGGAAGCTCTAAATTGATAAGAGGAGTGGTATGCATAACATATACTAAATCAAAAGGAATTATGCATGTTGCCCTTTTGGGAGTGGTTTTATCAGCCCAAATGGAAAACCTCATTTTCTCTTCCCACTTCTTCAAATTCAGTTCAAGAGTCCTTTAACTATTATGATTAATTTTTATTGCAAACTTAGACTGACCATTTCCTTGGGGATAATAATTTTATGAATAATTCATATTGATGCCAAACTGATTGCCCATATTTAACAAAGGTATATCTCTAAAACAACCATAATTTTCTTAGGTATACCAAAAATATGGTAGTGATATTTTCTCGCAGAAAGTTCATAACTACTTTGTGGGTTGTATTCTTAGTTAGGATGGATTCAACCCACTTAGTGAAGTAATTAGTTACCAATAATATTCATCTATATCCATAACTGGATGGATCACTTATTTCCCTAAAAAAATCCATTCACCTTTTTTGAAAATGGGTTACTACAATAACTAGAACCAAATGGAGAGCACCGGACTCTAAGTATTCCAAAAAAACATTGAAAATGATTACATGTTATCACCACTTTGTAAAAATAAACAAACCATGTGGGCCTCCAATAACCAAATTTAATAATATTATGGGTAGTTATTTTAGCTAAGTAATGACCTCCACATAATACATGTGTTTACTAAGTTTCTCATTCTTAATGAGGGTTAATACACTAGCTATTAAAGAAACTAGCAAACTTAGAAATGTTGGAGGTTTTATGTTACCTCAGATGTGATGTGATACATGTAGAAGATGGTGATAGATCACACTACTGCAAATCAGATCAAATTGACAGATACGACTGAAAACAATAATGATTAGATGGATTTATGTGAGGGATTCCCAGAAAATTCCAGCCCAAGAATATTTTGGCTTCCTTTCGTGGATGTCAACCCTTGTTGATTAGAAAGGATGAAATAAAGCAAGTAGTTATAGTTAACATGTAGAAACAACAACAACATCAAACTATAAAATGATTGAAATCCAATTAGATTACAATAAATGTAAATTGATTGTGACCTAGTCTGGGTCAACGACGACCTAGACTATGTATAGACCGGTCGACGGTGACCTAGGAAGGCATATCTGGACCAGTAGGATAAATATGCAGACTTGGAAAGTCTAAATCCCAACTAGAGGATGTTAGGAATTTTTATATGTTGCGAATGGTCTACAAGGAAGGACCAAAGGCGAGAAAAGTCTAGGAAACATTTGGAAATCATGGTAGAAGAGGTTTGTTTGATAAAATGGGTCAGGTTAACAACGATCCGAAAGGGTCGGTGTGATCGTAGAAGAATTAGATAAAGCTGATGATGAATGGATGAGAAAAACAAATTGCAAGAAAAAGGCTAGAAAAAGGTTCTTTAGAGAAGATGTGAGTGTCTTTGAAACCGATTTGAACTCCGCAAAAGATTAGATACAAGCAATACAAAGATAATTTGATAAAAATATCAATAAAGATATACAGAGATACCAATAAGTCTCACGAAATATGATCATGAGTGATGCAAGCATGCCAATGGAATGTGTAGAGGGTTTGTAGACGTCTCAAGAATGCTCAAGCGTGAGGAAGGGTGCTCAAGTCGTAATAAGGCTTCGAGGTTGCATGCATCGATGTTTTTTTGGCAAGAGAAGAATATATTTATAAGTTCAATTGTGACTAGGATGGGTCATCACCGATTGCATGGTAAGTTTCCCCAACGGACAATATTCTTCTTATTTTGGCGTGATTTTATGTTTTTAAGGATTGGTCGAATGCTTTAAATAATGTAGGTGGGATTGGATTTCTTGGGGATGAATTTAAGGTAGTTAGGGCATAAAAATAGATGGGAGAAAAGATTAGAAAAGAAAAGGGATGAATTTAGGATAAAATCATCCTAAATAGCAGGTTGGTTAGGGAAAGATGAAGGGTATTAATTAATTAATAAGAATAAGGATTAATATGGATGGGATAATTGGGCATGTAAGATATTAAATGATTAATTAATTAATGTGGCTTAATTAATTAATGGGGATTGGATGGGCATTTAATTAGATGAAGGGGATGAATAAAATAAATATGCGCATGCGGGTGATCAAGGGTATAGATACCGAATTTAGGTGTCTACATTTTTCCCCTTTTTGTTGAGTGGTTTGAGATAGCAAGCCATGAGAAAAAAATGATGAGAGTTGGATAAGGATTGAAAAAGGATTGATGATAAGCTCCCCCTCAAATGGGGGATCGATGATGTCAAGGGAAATCGATGATACGTTTGAAAAAGGTAGATGAAAAAGGGTGGGTGGGTGAAGAAAGGATGGGTAAAATGATTACCAAGGCAAGATGCCCCAAGAAAAAAGGATCACAATATGAATAAAAACCATGATGGTGACTCCAATATCACATTAGTAGAGGAAAATTGTTGTCTTAACGAAGATGGGCTACAATGTTCTATGGACCAATGAGTGGGTGAAGATCACTGCAGTATGGATGCAAGCCGGGATAACCAACGGGTCATAGCAAGTCATCAAAATATGCACAACTATATGCGAAAGGTATGTGAAATCCTTCGTACACAAGGAATCAAGAAAAAGGTATGCATCCACAAGGGATGAGGATGAATGATATGGTTCCTAACAAGGCACGAAAAATTGCCAAGAAGAAAAAATGAAAAATACGAATGATGAAGTAATATATCCCAAAGGGAAAATATGGCTAAGAAAGCAAAAATAAAATATGCCCCAAGTGGGGAAAGGTATGGCCATGAAGGAAAAAATAAAATATGCCCCAAGTGGGGAAAGGTATGGCTGTGAAGGCAAAAAAGGAAATAAAATATGCCCAAGTGGGGAAAGTATGGCCACAAAGGTGGACTTGATATGATGAATATGGTGCCTTTGATAAGGGCACAAATATGGCCATAAGAGTGGACTTGATATGATGATTATGGTGCCTCCGAGGAGGAATTTTTGCATGGATTAGATAGGATTTTGGATTAAAAATTCCCAAAAGAGGAGTGATCATGGCCACAAAAGGTGGACTTAGGGGGTATGATAGGATTAAAATTCCCAAAGGAAAAAGATACGGCCACAGATGTGGACTTAGAAAGTAAGTATGCCCGAAGGAAGAATAGTTTGGATAAAAATACCTAGAGGGAAAATGATTATGGCCACAAATGTGGACTTAAAGGCCAATAATAGATAATTCTCTGGGAAAAGATACAAGGTGAGGGAAAAATCCCTAAATAAAGTGTTAAGGAGTCAACGGCGACTAGATCTAATCGACGATGACCCAATGGGGTTGAAGGAAAACTAAATTCAATGGCTATATAAGCCCAAGGGTCAGCTGAAAATGCTCATTTTCATGCGTTAAGTTGACAAGAAAGAGTAGAGTGATTAAAGAGAGAATTGAGAGATGGAATCCACTAGATCCGTGAAGAAATGCCAAAGGGTACGGAGGATGGAAAGTAATGAAAACCCATACTTGTTTATAATTAAATTTAATGTTTTATTTATTTTTACAAAAAGTGGATGACGCCTGTGGGGATGGTTGGTGGTGACCTAGGTAGGTTAACGTCGACCCATCCCTAAGGAAATTTGATTGACACCCTAAATTTGTTTACCCGACCGGGATCAACGACGAGTTGTAGATTGGATGAGATTAGGGTTTAGATTGGATTTTGGATGAAAATTAATGGATTAGGATCAAATTTTGAATCTTGATGAATTTTAATTGATTATGATCATATTTTGTATGGTCGATCTGATATATGTATGTTTTATTTGTGTTTGCAGGCCAGAGAGACCTTGTATTTGAGGGACAGAGTGCCTACTCTATATGAGCAGATCAGAGGAGATGTCATAGATGTCAAGCAAGATTAGTTGGTTTGAGTGGGATTGGGTTGATTCGAGATACTATCAAAGGATCCCATGGGATGTGGGGCTCATGATTGCTTTTGTGTAGAGATGGGATCGGTAGACAAGGACATTTTGGTTTAGGACGGGGAGATGACAGTCACCTAGAGGATGTGTATCAAATTTTGAGATTGCCAATACATGGGGAGAAGGTAGTTCCCATTACTAGTGAGGAGAGATTAGCAGTGTTGACATGACTATTTGGAGCCGATGCACCCCACATCATATTTTATTCAGGGGATTTTACATATGAGTTGAGATATGAGGTTGGGGTACTACTGTGGTGATTGATCTACATGGTGATGATGGCCATGTCATCCTATTCTTTACAGGACTACGGTGGGGCTTAATTTCCATGTGCATTATCCAAAGTGTGGTGGTAGACATTGTAGACCACTAGATAATGTTTTCATTCGAGACCGCTCTATTAGCTCAGTTTATCATGAGATTTCTATGGATAGAGTAGGAAGGAGGTAAACATTAGATGTGGATTTCTTATTGCATTGTTGGTTGTGCGAGAATATAGTATTGGTTCGGCCATTAGGGCTTCCATGGGTTCAAGAGACCACATTTAATTAGAGGTGAGATTTCTAAGATGGAGTGTCGATTAGGCCTTTGGCGATAGGAGTGAGAGGAGAGTGGATTGGTATATAGATCGGCTTGCAGAGTTAGATGTTGAGCATATTAGGTGGCAGCCATATCAATATTTCCCGCATGTCCCTGGCATAGATGTAGAGTTATTAAGGATGAGAAGGATGATATGGGTGCAAGGAGATGACCATAAATGATCGAGTCCGTTCGGTTTGATAGAGTGCGATGATAGTTTGGGGTCATCCAGACTATATCGGATAGTCCTATCTATAAAAGAGGGAGGAGCTAGATAAGGATCTTCGAGTCCCATCATGTCTGATCCAATGGAGGAGGAGAAGACACAATGGGATTAGGATGACAATGTTATATTTGGGGTCAATTTTGGTGATTGGATGGATACTATCTGGGCAGCTAGGGTGGCTATGGAGAGAGGAGATGAGGAGAAGGAGATAAAGGAGATGAAGATTGATGTTGAGGAGGCTCCTAGATGAGACAAAGATGGTGGAGCAGGAGAGTCCATAGAGGTGGAACAATTGTGTGTTGAGTTGGAGCAGATGAGGTTGGAGAGAGATACAACTTTGTAGCATTGAGATGTGATCACTCAAGAGAGGGACCAAGTTACTCAGGAGAGGGACTGCTACCGATGACAAAGGGAGGCCTATAGGGCCCATTTTTTTGATTTGACTACTATTTTGGTGATGGAGTCGGTTAGTGGTGCCCAGGTATCTCCATAGGGGTTGGGACAGAAAGAACATCCCGACATGATATCTATGGATAGATATAGAGTGCTAGCCACAAAGGCTAGATATTACGAGGGGTTTTTGTTCTAGAATATACCAAAGACATTGTGCTACTGGGAGAACCTATAGAGGAAAATGACAAGAGGAGAAAGGTCATCTAGGAGAATGATGAGTGTGGCACAACCATAGTGTAGTAATTTTTGTACCCCTAGAACAAAATTCTAATCCCATGCACGCCGGCCTATCACCCAATGGACGTTGGGTTCTCACCGAGGCACGCAGAGGTGCCAAGCCCCTCCTTTATATGAGTCTTGCAAGAATACATCCTTAATGACAGATTTAGATGCAGGAAAGAAAATAACCATGCATTCATTCTAAGATATTAGGATGAGTTATCATATCAATGCATCCATTTAGATAACAAAGAGAAGTATCAAATAGAATATAGAACTGATTCATAACACAAAGGAATTACACTAGGGTTTATGCACATCGTGGTCATGCATCAGGACCCTAAGCTATGCTTTCCACATTACAAAACTAGTTATAGACCCATCCCTCTAAATATGCCATCACTCCTACAGTTATCCTAATCCCAACCCAAAGGATCCTTCATTATTATTGCAGAGCTTCACCTATCCAGTACTTTATGGTGCCACTATTGGTGTATGTCTCTCTATATTTTTTTCTAACTGAGTATCTCTATATATAGCTTTAGTCCCCACCGCCATGCCTTCCTGAGATAAAAAAATGGTTGTTAAGTGTCCATGTGGTCCTCCAATGGAGCATGATTCCTTCGATCCGAGCTCTCTAATCTTTGCAATGGTGTCTTTCTAGATCCTTCCATCACATGCATGGAATATTCCATTCTTGACCATACATGCAGCTGCCAGGATGACACCTTATCCACTCCGCATGCTTAGACAGGTCATGTTTTTCTCATGTGCTACCTAGAATGCCGAATATGGCTAAGTCCCAAACCCATATTGTATTACGTGCATGTGCCATGTGTTCGTTAAACCCTACTAAAACCTTTTCTGTGTGTCTTTACCTTACGTGCCCTTTTTCATATAGGCCCCGTGTGCCCATGCACCTTCTTGTACTTAGCCAATATTCGAGGCCCAACATCACCCCACACTACGCCTGTTCTCCATCCTCGGAAACACTTATCTTCAATGAATAAAGAATGGAGGACTCGAATAGTGGGAAAAAGAATGAAGGAATGAATAATTGGGAGAAAGAATGAAAGAATGGGGAAAATGAAAGAGAACAATGCTTATTTTTGAAGGAGGAGAGGGAAATCCTTCCCTATTTCTACCTCTAGTTTTTCCTAGGCATCAACCTCACTCTGCACTTGCTGATAGAGGTCTCCGACTAGGGTGCTCACCTCCTCAAAACTTAATTCCTCCCCTTTGGCACTCATTGTCTCAAAGAATACCCTCAAATTGTTTTTGAATTCATCAAGTGCATCCATCCTACGGGGATCGGGGGTATAATTCCTTTAGCCGGATTTTGATTAAGCCTCACAAGGTCTCGATAGCTTCTGACTTCTTTTCTACCTTGGCTAGGATTTTATCCCTTTCGCCCTATTTCCTTATTCTTCTCTTGAAACTCATTGAGTTCCATTTCATGTGTAGCGACCAAGATGTTTTCCACTCTATCTCTATCAATACAATTATCATATGTAGCTTCAATAACTTATGTGATGACCTTTACCTCTACAAGGAGTTTGGTATATCGAGAAATGATCTCGACAACCTTTAGCTTCTCTTCTCTCTCTTGGCATGTCAGTGCTTCTTCTATGGTCTCTAAGGCAAGTGGTCACCTTTCCATCATGAGGATGTGAGTCAAATCCTCCAAAACTGCAAGGCTGATTCATATTTTTCTCGGGCGGTGCTAGGTCGGGATGCTTTAAGACAATGACATCTCGTAATCATCTCCACCTTCTTAGAGACTTCATGCACCTTTGCCTTCTCTTCCTTCATGTCGCGTCTTAATTAGGCATTGATAATTTTTTCTTGCTTCAAGTATTTTATCTTCTCAATGAGATCCTCCTTTTTCTTCTCTAATTCCTCTTCCAAGAATCTCACTCTATCATTTCTTCCAAACAGTTTGGCCTCAATCTCAACTAAAACTTTGTTGAGCACATTAAGACCTACTCATCTAATAATTATTGAGAATTCACTAAGGGATTTACTCCTTTTGTCTCTGGCACCTTCATCAGTGCTCCCTGACTTATTTCAAAGTCAGGTTCATCCATGTGGGACTCGAATGCCCAAGATAACATCTTTTTGGTTCGTGGATATGCACCTTCTTCATCAAACAAAGTCATAGCCAGGATTTATTATGTTGTTACGATGCTCTAGAAGCACGCGTGTAGAACCTTGCTTAGATCATTAATATATCCCATCCATTTCCCTTGTGTTGTTATCATGCCTTTCCCACCTATTCATGTAGCCTTTGGGAAGTTTACCGTCAATTGGGATTCCCACCCATGCTGCCATATTCTTTCCCAACGCTTTCTTCTTCTATTTCCTTAAAAATTTCATTTGTGCTCTACTCCAACTCCTACTCCATCAAATCCTTAATGATGCCTCGCTACTTCTCTTTCCATAGATTTTTCCACTTGTTCCTTGGTGAGGCTTGGGGTTCTTTGATTTTTGGTGCTTACCTCTTCGCTCACCCCCTTTCCTTGATCATCTGTTTCCTCCTCATCATTCTCCTCTTCATCTTCCTCCTCCTCGAGTCATGTACATTATATACTAGATGGTCTTGACCTCCCTTAGGCTCGTCATCATCCTTGTCACTAATGTAGGCCTCTAGGATCTTTGTTTCCTCGAGTCCACCCTTTCTGCCACCTTCTACTTCTTCCTAACTAGGTGATTCCAATATAGGATATTCTTCCTTCTCTTTCTCCTTAATAGGAAATGTCTTCCTTGGTGATTCTTCATGTGTGAGGGTCCTTCATGCTCGGTGCCTCTTCTTCTAGGGTCTTTTCCTTAACCGGGGACTTCTTCTTGTGTGCATAAGTGCTAGGATTAACGCGCATGCTTCCGACGTGCCCACCGATTGTGCGGTTTGCACACTTGGTTCCTTCTTCTCCTACACCTATTCTCTTTCCCTTTTCTTTGGCGTGGCATTTTTCCTCCCTATGGGGTCTTTTGGAATGGATACATCACTCTCTAGATAGGTGAATTTCTCAAACTTAGGCCTTATGCACAGATATACCCTTGTTGTATCCCTTCTAGTGATTGGCAGCGTTATCGGATTCATCATCTGTACTTCATAGGAGACATAATTCTCCACGTATGTGCACTTCTTAGGGTATACGAGCTTTTAGTACAACTTGTGGTGGTCTTGGTCTACCTCACTAAGGTTGAACCTTAGCCTTTTGGCCTCCTTGAACTAGTTGACCCCGATTGGAAGTATTACACGGTGAAGGAGAAGGGTAGCTTACACCATGGGCTCTTAGTCCCATTTTTCAATGTAAACTGTCAATGCATAAATTTTGATAAACTACAAACTCTGCCTCTCCATCCATGAGCACAAGAAACTACTCAGGGATCCTCCATTTTTCCCCAAATGCATCGCACATTCACTTGTACCATGTTTTAGGTGTGCCTTGTGGGCAACCGTCATGGTTTCACAAGTATATTTCTTGAACCTTTTCACCGGCGACAGATTTTTTTGGATACTCCCAAATGAAATTCTCGGCCCATCGGGAACTCCAATCTCTAAGAAGATGATGGTGAGGAGAATGTTTCGAATAATATCTTTTCTCCTTCCTACACACTGCTTATGATCTCATCCACAATAAAGGTAGACAAGTTATAGATGGTCCCTTCTGAGATCTTCGGCATACATTTAACCATGCCTTGTTTACTTGCATCCATCTTTCTTGATCATTAAGCTTGGTGACCAAGTGCATGGCCATCCTCATAACAAGGTCTGGAATTTCGTGATGTCAAAGTACCGTGAACCCTTTTTGTAGTCATAAGCCTCCACAGTTTCCTTGATGGCCTCCTTATCACCCAAGTCGTCATCTATGGATTCTCCTTCACAATTCAGGCTAGTGAACTTGGATATCAACTGAGGTGTTATGCACATCTTACAGCCTACAAAGTAGAAGTGGTCTTCATATATATGCACGACATCAACCACTGATATAGCCACTCGGGCTTGCCAAAATAAGGAAACTCATACAATTGCAATAGCCCTGCCTTCTCCAACTTTACTTTCACCTCGTCGCTATATATTGGCATTCCATTTGGTGTCCTCTTGTTAGTTGGATGAACTAGATCCAACACCATTTATTTCTCTGTAGTAATTATAAAATGGTTGTATTCACTCACTTTGTCATCTGTCTCAAGTGCAACACCCACTTGTTTCCTAGCAATACTCCATCTGGGTATTACATTTTTGTATACCATTCCTCATTGGAGCTAGTGATGGCAGCGGTTTGTTTTCCTTTTCCCTTTCCCTTCTATTTCTTTAGTGAAACGGTTGCCTTCTTTGGTGTCATTCTTCTTTCAAGTTAAAATTTTAAACTCCTTCTTGCTCTGATCTACTACTCTTCTCAATTCTAAGGCTTAAATCCATGCAAAGAAATCCTTCTCTCTCCGTGCCCTAGCTACCAAACCCTAACTAGGAAAACCCTTCCATAAGAAAGCGTACTTCAAAAAAACTCTCCCCACACCCATGTACTCCTTCCACTTTGGTTTACAGATCCACCCTAGTCACACACTTAGATTTATATGATTCTTCTTCCTTCACACAAATCTCTCTGGATGCCCTAGTTCGCAAGAGTGCTTCAACTTTGTAATAGCAAGGTAAAATAATGACTTTCCCAACCTCATATTTATAGTTTTTTCTCCTCTCCAACAATAAATTTTATACCACCTACCAACGTACTTAACATTAAATGTGACTTTTTCCACTAGGCCAACCTTAAGCGCCCTTACCCACGTGCCCAATCTTGTGCGAAAAACCTTCTACAACCTTCAAGCGCAAAAATCCAATCGACCTGAAGACTCTTACGTGCACGTCTATAACATTGAAGGAACTTCTTTTTCCTTTACCTGATTTTTTCCCTCACCTACCTCATGTTGTTCCTATGTTCTTCATTCTTCATACGTGGTCTTTGTTACAACCTTCTTGACACCACAATTCATTATCCACCATTTCCCCACCATAAATTTAGCTAATGAATCTGAGTGTTTCATTCAGAAATGTGTACCTCTATAACTTATTAATCTTAGAGGAAAACCATACCCGCTGATTATGTTCTCTCATAAAAATCTAGTAGTTTTCATTGTAATGAAATCCTTCGTAAAGGCACCGCCTCCGACCATGTTGTCGGTGTAACCATTGCAAATAATGATATACCGTGAACGAGTCTTTCACGTGGCTAGAAAAATTAGCCCTACAAAGTTTATTTCCCATTTTTGAAATGGTTCAACACTGGCTATTGGTCACATGGGAATTTCATCCTTGTTTCTAGGTTTTACAAGGTGCTGGAAATGGTCACAAGCCTTGCAAAACTCAATACAATCCTAGTAGATGGTTTCCCACCAAAGCCCTACCATTAGAATATTCCACGTGGTAGCATTTATTATATAGTGTCCTCCTACAATCCCACCATGTGCTTCCTCCATAATTACCATGCACTCATGTTCTAATATGCATTGGCGTAGAACCTCATCATGTCCTAACTTATATAGATCTCCACTAATCAACATGTAGGGTGTGACACGTACTACTAACTGATTCCTCTCCAGAGCCTTCATCTCATTCGGTGCCACACCATTTTTCAATAATACGGAGAAATATTCCAATTCGAGGGTGCATGCTTCAACCTAAACAATTGTGAATCCAACATGGTATCCTCAATGTTTTGCACATCCTCCCATGATTCAATCCTTGATAAGTGGTCAAGCCCTGAATTACTCTTCCCTGGTTTTACAACCACCGTGAACTCAAACTCTTGGAATAATAGGACCCAATGGTATATGTGCCCAATAGTCCCTAATGATAGATTCCCTAGGTTTTGTCTCTATCACAATGTTAACCTTATTTGTTTTCAAGGGCTCATGGTAGGTACGTTGCTCATTAGTGTTATCTATGACTTCACGCGTATATTCAAAATGGTTAACATCCAAACTTTCCATCTCTTCACCATCTACTACATAGACCATTTTTCCTTTTTCCTTTTCAATACACATGTGCTCAAGTTGTATTTCTTCTAATTCTTCTTCATTGAGGCATGTCTCCAAACAAGGTTCACTGAAAAATCCAGTAGATTATCTTCTACCATAGAACTATCTCCCATTGTAAGGCACTTGACAACTTGCAACGCCTTATCCAATGATGGCTTGGTACTTCGATACTCAAAATCTTGAATGAGATTAGTCATTAACTCCTACCAATTCCCTATCTGACGGTGTGTCTCTCGAGTGGATATACCATACGGAGTTTATCCTTTCGTGCTCTTCTCTAGCCTTTGTGGTACCTTCTCCTCAACCATTCTCCTATCAAGGTAATAATATTATCTTGCCTTAATATCATATATACTTCCTTGACTTCATCCAGGTCCTCCTTCGAGATCCTCAACATTCTTCCTTTTCTCCAATCGCTTTGATTACTCCTTTAGAAATTGGATCTCCCTTGCAAACTCGAATCACATCCATAGTCTCTTGATACACATCTTTCGATGAGTAGGATCTGGATACTTTCCATGTACCAGTTTCTAACTTGGCATCTCCCTTGTGCGCATAGCCTCTGCTTGCGTTATTACCAATATAGGTTCTAATCATGACTCACGCACCACTCTTGGCATCCACTGAGGGTCGAATTCTTTATACTCACTATCCCGGTGCCTTTTTATTTCCAAAGTGTGGTCGGCTCATTTGTTTAAAAAATTTAGGAACTCCTCATACTTCTTTTTATTTCCACACCATGGCATTGCAATAGGTCATGACACTCACACTTATAATGCTCCGTAGACCCATAGTTATAAAAATTTCCTCATGGGAACTCACTTCTTCCTCTGCCATGGTTATTGTGAGCATGAAATACTCTGTGAAATCCTCTTCCACGTACTCCTCCATATGTGCGCCTTCATAGCATGACGATCATCATCCTTGGGCTGCTTGCAGAAGTCTAGTTTGGCACACAACAAGATCAATAACATCATGAATCTTTTTAATCGAGTCTACAATCCTTGGTATCATGGGTCGTAGAGGTACATATCTTGCAATAGTAAGAAAAAAAAATTTGGATTGCGAGTTGTAGTAGAGGGCACCTATTTTCATCATGATCCCCATAGTAAATCTCACAGTCTACCACCAAGGCATGTACATACTTCGAGGAAAATATCCTTTGCATCCTTCTACTTCATAGTCTATAGACCATAAACCACTACAAACCTCATTCACTAAATTCGTAGACAGCTTCTCCAACTACTTGTCCATTGCAACAATTTGAGCCTCTAGATAAGAGCTAACACCTAAGATGTAATGCTCCCAATAGCCTCAGTGCACAGGGTAGCTTCTAAGGCCTCACATGGGTCTGTAAAAGTCTTGTGTGACAGTGCCCTTCTAAACGGTGTTATCAATCCTCCAACAAACCACTGAGCATATTGAGTGGGCTGAATGTCATAGGATAGTTTTGACAAGAGAGTCTTGAATCGTGCATCATACTCTCGACCCTCTCTTCCATTCCTTATTGGATCTCCTTTAGAGCACTAATGCTCTTCTACTCAAATTTAGGGATATGGAACTCTGCTAGGAAGGTGTTCTTCAATGCAGTGTAGTCTACCACCATTTGATAGTAATTCACACTTTTGGATATGCTCTACAAAGCATCCTCACTACCCCAGTGAGTCCGGTAAGTGTAAAGACATCTCAAAAAATACTTGTGGAGGTGGTTGCGGCCCTTGTCCTCTTGATCCAGAGCCTTGGTTCCCTCTAGTGTTTCCTCTTCCACTAGATCCACTAGATCCACTAGGTCATGTTCCTCTTGACCCACTAGATCCTCTAGATCCGCTGGGTCTACCAAGTCCTCCAGCTCCTATACCACCAAATCCACCTCTTGTAGCTGGAAATGGCCTGAAGTGGTCATGTCTAGTGTTCCCAATGTCCCACTGAACCACGTGTTGATGGTTTGTGATATTGTTTGACTACTAGTTATGTATCCCGCGCCACTTCCGGATGTGATACCCACCCTTTCTTATGTGTACCTTGTCTAAAAATTCCTCACGAATACCATAATGATTTACGCATCCATGGATGTTTTGAATGAGAAATTACATCTCCGAGCATGATTGGTTACTCCCACCGATACTAACTAGGTTAACAATACTTCTCCCTTGATCTAGAAAACCAAGTTCTAGGGGTTGGTCACTAGGTGGGTTTAGATGTGCATTGACAGCTCTCCTTTCTCCATGCAATGAAATCTCATCAGAAGCTTAAGGGGCTTCTCTCCCATGCTTGCCAAGATGGGGTAACATGATGCTCGAGTTGCACGTACTCTGCGTGAACCTCAACTCCTTCATGTAATGTCTGCCTCCATAGATCCATCACACTTATAACCTCGCGTTGTTTAGTCATCTCCCTTTCACAAGCTTTGCTATACTTGATTCATCTCTCCTCCCTTTCCTTTTTAGCCACAATGTCCACCATCTTCCTCCACCCTAGCTTCCTCACCTAATGCTCAGAAAATCTTAGCCAATCATGGGAAATGCCTCTAAACTTAGGGTAATGATCAAGATCTTCATAGCCAAGGGGATAACACATAGAAATGATCCTCATGGGATCCCTCAAAAACTCAAAATCAGCAACTTTTGGGCAAGAGTACGTAGAAATGGCGTATTCCAAAGTATAACCAGTCAGGACTCCTTTCCACCAGTGATCAACAACATGCATCCAAGTCGGATCTGCATCTTGCAACCTCTGGTAATCATCATGGGTCCATACACATAGTCTATAGTACCATCTCGATTTGGATTCATATGCTGAAATACATCCATATAGTTCTACTAAAAAATAGCTGAAGAACATCTTGTACAACTCATGGTACATGCTCTCTTCTACCCATATACGTGCATCGAACATAGGTCTAATGTTGTATCTTTGAGAAAAATCATCCTCCATGCTCTTAAACCATGCTTCTATACTTTTGAATTTCATACGTTCGGTCATCATGCATCACATGGACCAAGATGTATGCCATTTCTCATAGCAACGTTGAAAAGAGGTCCAAAGAACGGAACCAAGATGTAAATTTTTTTGTACCCCTAGAACAAAATTCTAATCCCATGCACATTGGCCTATCACCCAGTGGACGTTGGGCGCTCACCCAAGGCATGTGCGAGCGTCGAGCCCCTCCTTTATATGATTCTTACAAGAATACATCCTTAATGAAAAATTTATATGTAGGAAAGAAAAGAACCATGTGTTCATTCTAAGAGATTAGGATGAGTTATCATATCAATGCATCTATTTAGATAACAAAGAGAAGTATCAAACAAAATATAGAACTGATTCATAACACAAAGGAAATGCACTAGGGTTTATGCCCATGAAAAACATATATTCTATAGAACATAACCCTATATTCATGTTAACATGTTCAATAACCACATTACATTCATTAAGGTCATATGCAGACCAACATAACAATGTAGATAAGAGTTATGCATCAAGACCCAAAGATATGCTTTTCACATTACAAAACTAGTTCTGAGATGCATACCTATAAATATGCCATCACTCTTACAGATTCTCCTAATCCCAACCCAAAGGATCCTTCATTATTCCTACAGAGATTCACCTATCCAGTACATTATGGTGCCTCTCTCGATGTGTGTCTCTCTATATTTTCTTCTACCTGGGCATCTCTATATATAGCTTTAGTCCCCACCGCCATGCCTTCCTGAGATAACAGATCAGTTTCCAAGTATCAATGTGGTCCTCCAATGGAGCATGCTTCCTTCGATCTAATATCTCCAGTCTTTGTAATGATTTCTTCTTATATCCATCCATTGTATGCATGGAATATTCCATTCTTGACCATATAGCTTCCAGGATGGCACCTTATCCACTCCACATGATAGATGGGTCATAATTTTCTCGTGTGTTGTATGGAATGCCGAATATGGCTAAGTCCCAAAACCCATCTTGTCTTATGCACACGTGCCATGTATTCTACTAGACCCTACTAGAACCCTTCCCTTTGCACCTTCACCTTACGTGCCCTTTTTCATATATGGCATGTGCACCCACGCGCCTTCTTCTACTTATCCAATATTCTAAGGCCCAACACATAGCAAGTAGAAGTAGGCCACAAGGGTCATGGAGATATGTAGGTATCAGGTGATGTGCCTGACCTAGGAGATGAGGACTTGAGAGCCTCACATATTCACTTCACCGATTTTGATAGCATTTTTTCTTTGAGGGAGCCCCCTAGAGGGCCGTGATGTATTGATACACTTTTGATATATGATATATGTTTTTTTCATGGATTATCATGTGTTCATTATTTGATGTGATGATGATTTTGTATTATATGTCATGATGATGGCTTTTAGATTAGATGTGATAATTATTTTAGATTATATGTTTGTTTTATATTTGATTATGATGGTGAAATAAATGTATGATTAGATGGTTAATTTGGATGTGTATTGATATAAATGTGTGATGTGCCAATGATGATTAGGATAATATGTTTTGCATTTAAATTTGATCATGATGATTAGAATGTATATGGGCAAGATGTGATGAAAATAAATTACGAATGAATGTGATTAATAATGGATATAAGTAAGAATATATGTTTTGTAAGATAGATAGATAACATATATGTGATTAAGATGAAGAAATATGTGCTAAAAGACAAATGTGATAGGATTAGGATAAAAATTCCTCACAACAATGGTGACCTATAGGTATAAACAACACTACATTATGATGAGGAACATAAAAGGAAAAGGTGTCTCCAACTGCATTAGAGGTAAACAAAAAGGGGATCTGGGTAACACAAGACACATGCGACCAAAACAAATGTTAGAAAATAACCAATGATAATTATTCATTTTAAATATCATAAGGAAATAATGGATGAGATGATCTCATAAACCTAATGTTGACATGAAAAAGAGCTTAAGATGTGTGTGTACAATGGAAGAGGGTTCTACAAAAGTGGTGTTCCCTAGAAATATGCCCCAACTCGGGAAGGGGAAGGAAGATTTTAGAGGATGCTAATAAAAATGGAAGGTTGATCAATGCGGGAATCCTTCAAATTCCATAAGGAGTAGCCATTCTTCGAGGGTATGGTCTACTTTATATAATATATATGGAAAGAATGATATATGATAGCATGTCGTTTGAGGGATCGAGTCTATTCTTTCGATTTGCTTTTGACTTTGATTTTGATTTACATGCTTTTTCTTTTCCCCTTTTTTACATGAACAATTGTCCTTCAAGTGATCAATATGTTTTTATAAATTAAATTTTAGACAAGAGCATCCATGATGATTTTTCTTTTTATTTTACATAGGGAGAGCGAGACTTGTAAAGAGTAAAAACTACCTGAGAATGGAAGACAAACAAAATACAATACAAACCTCCCTATAATCCTTCAGTGCAAACCTTAGTAAGGTTATAGAGACTTTGTCTGTGGAACCTTGCAAATGGATGTGGGTGCTCTTGAATGTTCTCCAAATGTGATTGAAAATGCTACAGACATATATACTTTGGCTTGGAAATTTAGCAGAATTATTATACTTAAGATTCAAGAGGATTTGTAAGAGGGTAAGCCTACAATTTATAGAGGAAGAAGTAGTTGGAAATTAGTTATACACGGTTGAATGCATATGCTAAAAATAGCATTGGAGGAAGTTATAGTAGTATCGAGCCATTTAGGGGCAGTAAATGGAATTAATTGCAGAAGTTACATCCGGGAAGGTGGTTGTACGTGCAATTCAATATCCCCACCTTTCTAGGATTCTAGAAGTGCAGTTAACTAGGATGAGGATATGGAGTCTAAGTGGAGTCCAAGTGGATGTTGACCAAGTGGTAGTTGACTAGGATGTGCACACACTTAATTAATTAATTATTTAATTAATAAATGGTAATTAACTTAGCTAAAGGGGTACTAAGGGTACATGGGATTAATTTAATTAATCTAAAGGGTACAATGTGTATGAATTAATCAATTAATCACAAATGGGTGAATAACAGGGTGTATTAGGAAGTGAAACCGGGAATAGGTGGAAACATGTGTGTAATTTTGGGTGTCTACATTTTTCCCCTCTTTAAAGTGCTATTGTGAAGTAATAGTGCTTTTAAAGATAGTATATGCATGCAGATCAGCGAGCGGAAAATTGTGAAGCATTGGGATGCCCCAAAGAAGCAAAATAGTAGAGGAATGCCCCCTAAAGTGGTTGGATGACGCTTGAAAGGTGGTGGACAACTTCTTGATAGAAATAAAAATAAGGGATTGGAACAAGGATGGGAAAATCATGTGCCCATAGCATGAGTGTTCATTTAGAGAATAATTTAAGAGCAACCTTTTTTTTTGTTGCACTGATAGAGTTGTCACCATGATTATAAAAGAATCAACATGGTTAACCCGAGATGCGCATAAATAAACACACATAATAAAGAAAAGATAATAATGAAAATAAACCCAATATAAAAATTAGATGCGTACATCAAGGTTATAAAAACCAAGATGTAATCACACTACTTATAACTGGTCAAAAAAGTAAACATCAACGATGCAACACAAACTCAAAAATAAGATAATCAATTATGCCCTTAATAAATGCCACAATGATGATTAAGTAGATACAAATGATCCCAAGTGGGAATAGGGTCAGACTGGAAGATCGGAATTAAAGTGAATCATTATGACACTCTTGTTGGATCTGTTGTGCAAATGATCAAAGTTTAAATTACCCCATGCAAAGTTATATCGCGAAGGAAAAACAATTTTGTGACTTGCCCCAAATAGAGTTAGCATATCATACAAAGGGAATAAATTGATAGTTGTAAGATCGAGAATGATCACTAGGGTAATAGATAAAGGTATGATGTTTATCAAGATTGTATTGAGATGTTGAATGATTCACTTTAAGGGTTTTCCAATTGTAGGATTTCTATGATAAGTGAATGTTTGTTCAAAAGTTTTGTAAAAAAATGGATTTTTGAAATATATGATTTTTTGTTCATTTTTCTAATTTTTGAAATATTTGAAAAGGAATTGAAAATAAAAATGTAAAGAAAATGCAAGAAAACATGAATACACAAAGAAAAAAGGAAAATGCTCCATGGCTTAAGTAAACCAGAGAAAAACACAACACATGCAAATGACAAAAAGATACAAAATAAGCAATAGAAATAAACCCAATATGAACAAGAAGGAACCACACCAAAGTTATATGTGAACTAAGATGTGAATAAATTTTCCTGCAATTGGTCTATAGTAAAGGTAAACAAAGTACAACAAACAATAATAAATTGAAAGAAGAAAAATCATCGCCACAATGTTCATAAACCGCAATAAGATACAACACAACATGTAGAAAAGACATCTAATGACACTTGAATGTGTTCCATATTGAATAAATAGACAAATTTGAATTCCCCCAAGTGATAGCTTAGCACGCAAGAGGATTGGATCGAGATAAAGAGTGGAGTGATACTTAGATACTCCAAAAGATACTCTTGTCGGATCCCAATGAATTTTGATTTGTATTAGATTAAAATGTAAAATCCAAATTTACCTAAACAATGTTATATTTCGAAAGGGTAAATGATTTCTTCAAGCATAGATATACACCACGAGATAATAAAGATGAGTATGATCTAGAATGATCATGAGGAGCATCATCATATGGTGAAATTGTTGAACTGTGTTATAGAGTTACTAAAAATGGTCAAACATTATCTGAATGTTTTGATTTTGACAATTTGAAACTATTTTTGGAGTTTTGGACAATTTTATATTGTTTTTGTGTTTTTGAACAATTTTATATTGTTTTTTCTATTTTGTGAGACATTTTTGAATGTTTTTGTATTTTACAACTCGTTAGAAAAAGGTACACTACTTGCAAGTAGGTGCAAATAATTAAAAACATTCCATTCCATTGGCAGAAATGTAAATGATAAAATAATAGCATTTTAAACTCTTCTCGTGACTCCACACAACTAGGAAGATGTGAGGGCTCATCACTGAGAGCCAATAAGGATGTGAAAACGAGATGAAAATTGATACAAAGGTGAAGAGAAAGGATGTGACGAAACAAGGTGTAATAATGATCTGTATGAGAAAAACGTAACTCATCTCTAGTCAAGATTATCTAACCAATTACAACATGATTCCACTTTATAGGTTGTGACTCAAATTAGATCCATTGATGGCCTCTACCGATTGGAAAAAAATCTGGTTGAAGGAATTGGTGTCTCTCTGTAACATGAGAATCCAAATTACTTCTTGGGATGTTTTTGATTAAGCAATTTGATTCAGATTTCATAAATACTTTATTGGTTAATTATTTTTATTTTTGTGAAGGATCCCTATCGTTTCCCCATACCATTTGTCAAAGGCAAGGGATCAACACCGAAGACAAAATTTAGGTGAGTAAGGGATTTCTCCTTTCCCAGTCTCATACTACCAGTAAGAAGTATGGGCTTATCACCAAAGACTGTGAAGGACGAAAGGTGTATTGATTTTATAATTTTTTTATATTTTTAGATTGATTTAATTTTCCTTGTATGTTGATAGTGTGCTTGTTGGGAAGGAACATTCTACCCCCAAGTCTCAGCCTCATGTGACTAGTAAGACACAAGGGTTCAACACCATAGATTGAGATGGGTGGCCAAAAAGGACCGGATAAAGAAGTTTAGTGCTTTTTATTAAAGAGAGAGCTTATTTGAAAGGATGAGTTTTCCATCAGTAAGCTTCGAGACAAAACCGTAGGTAAAAATATTTGAAATAGTAGAAACCATAACAAAGATGAGACACACAATTCCCAAGAGGAAAAAAGTTAACATGTGTTGTAATAAGTTAATACATGATAATTATATGATTAAGACATCGCGATAGATGGAATGCATATGACATTTAATTGCACTTTGTCATTTCGATTAGCAAACAACGCTCTAATATAGATTTTTATTTTGTTTTTATGCTTTTTGAGATTTTTGAATGTTGGTGGATAAGAGTTTGAAATGGAATCATCAAGAAAAAGGTCCTAAAATACAAGACTTGTGTAGACAAAATCCATGTCAAGAAAGGGAATCGAAAGATTTGATAAGTCCAAAAATATGAGACTTGGACGGACATGAGCAAAGTCAAAGGAGTGAATCTGAAAATTCGAGATAGGTCCTATAATATGAGACTTGGGTGAATAGGAGACAAGTCAAAAGATTGAATCAAATGATTAGATGGGTAATGAAGAAATAGACTTGGGCGGACACGTTCCCAAGTCCAAGTATGTATGATTAGATGAGTTTTCGATGAGATCGAAATACATATGTGATGTTAGAAGAATGTTTTGATGCGGGGAAGATGTTGAGATACATATTCACCTGTGAGAAAAAGAGCATGAGGAAATAAGGATGGATGTCTAGATGTATACCTAGGGTTCCTTGTAAGCCATATAGAGGAAATAGTCAATGTTTCTCCTTCTAGGTTGTGAATTAGTTGATTGGATAAAATATTTACAATTAAAGCAAAGCTTGGTTGAATAAGGATATTCTTGGGTATATGTACCTAATAGAGTGTATGGATGAAGATGTCTTGACAAGTAGTAATTATCGTTAATGAGATGCTTGCAAGGTTCATCATTTGACGTGTAATGGAAAGAAGGTTACGTTGTCACTAGTGTCCAATCTTGTTGTGGTTGTATTTCAAAAACAAGACTAGATATGTTAGGCATAGGAGATGGAATGGGAAGAATGAAATGAAGCTCAATTGTGCTTGATGAAGGAACCTCTTTTGTTATGTCAAGGGTTATTGGAGAGTCTTGGAGAAAATTCAAGCTCTCGTTAGGTGTTAGAAGATTATTTGAAACAAGTTCAATGTTTGTTTGGATTGACGGAAGAAAATCGGAGAAGAAAGAGATTGGTTTGAAAGGGGAGATACTTGACCTTTGTCATGATCTCATGGAATTTCAGTATGAATAGAAGTAGGAATAACAATCAACTCTTCATTTGAAGTTGTGTAAGTTGACATTTCATCGGGCTGAGAGCTTCATTGCCAAGATCTACAAAGATCTCTCCGTCGTTAATTTAGTATTGGACATAATTATTAAATCACACACACTTATCTATTGAGTGGCCATTAATGTGATGAAAATAACAGTATACATGATGTTTGTACTAATATGGATTAGGTTCTCGTTCAATCCAAGGTCTTGTAAGGGGATATTTTATCATCCCAGCCACTTTGATTTGATGAAAGACACTAGAGAGACTTTTGCCGAGGGGTCTAAACTTATGTTTAAATTTACTGGGCGTAGTGTCTTTGCTAGGTTGTATGATTGGATTTTTGATTGATTGGTCATGTATGTTGGGAATATTATGATTATCCATGACACCAGCAGTGATGAAATTACGGTTGCGAGTTGATGTACCAAGATTCATCGTGAGAAGTTCTAGTATGGTGATTATTATGAGTGAGGTTGAAAGAAAAATGTCGACAAACTTCTTTGAGAGATCCATAAAGGTGGTGATAGATCCCTTTGGAAGGTGTAAGAACCAATCCAACACTTGTCCTCCTAGAATTCTAGGAAAAAGGAAATAGAAAGCTAACGTTATATGCCACTTCATGGCATGCTATGGAAAATTCTTTAATATGTTGTCTCAGATTAGTTTTTCCCTTGTATTTTTTTGAATTTGGGCATCTTGAAGGAGTGTGATAATAGTATGCGTAAGATGTCCATGTCAAAATGATATGGACACAATTCATCAAAATTGAATTATTTACTTTGTTTTTACATACCTATAATGATGTCTTTCATCATTTTCCATTCTTGGCCAAAGGATGAATTGTATAAATCCATCATTATAATGAGAAATGAGGTAGAGTGAAGAAAAGTATGATGAATAACACAACCCTTAATAAATTGAATGCTAAGATGGAAGCGATAAAAAAGTTTTAAAAATATCGACTCTAGAAAATTGAATGCTAAGATGGAAGAGACAAAAAGGTTTGAAAATGTCGACTCCTAGCAAAGTGAGTGCTAAGATGGAAGCGACAATTTTTTTTTTTGAAAAGATCAAATCCTAGCAAAGTGAATGCAACGATGGAGGAGAGGTGTACAATTAAGCTTGATAATAAATTGTCCCTTAATAAAGTGAATGCTAAGATGGACAAGAAGTTTGGAAGATATTAATGACGCAACCCTTAATAAATTGAATGTCAAGATGGAAGCGTGTGAAAGTGTTTGATAAAATCAACCCGTGAAAAGTGAATATTGAGATGGAACAATGGTTCAATGTGGTGTTCTTGTCCTATAACAAAGTGAATGCTAGAATGGAGGAGAGTTATAGTGACAAAATTCCAAATGTGCTCAACCTCTAACAATGTGAATGCTAGAGTGGAGGAGTGAGGATAGATTGATTGCAAATGCACTCTACCACTTAGCAAAGTGAATGCTAGATGGAAGAGAGGTATGAAAAAGGAGTCAAATCGTATGCAATGTGCTCAACCCTTAACAAGAATTAGTTAAGAAGGAAGAGGCTAATGAAAGGATAAGACTCAAATATCGACAACATAAACGTTGGGAAAATAAGATATGATGAAGTGTCTAAAACACAACAAATATTTTGTCAAGTTAGAGACGTGAAGAAAGAAAACATATATAGTTTAATGATGATGATGTCAAACTAAAGGATGCAAGAAGATAATGAAAATAAGATGTGATGAAATTGATTTGTGACAAAGTGGAACCTAACACTGTCAAAGTGTGAGTCATAAGATGAAAGTGCTTGAGTGAGGACGTGGATATCAACGCAATACTTGATGTCAAAAAGAAGATGGAAACTTAAACTTTGGGGAGTGTAATCCAAATGTTTAAGTGTCGAATGAAATGAGAGATAAACTCAAAATGAGGTGAGTACGAAAGATAGAAGAATTTGATGACCATGCAAAAGAGGAAGACTCAAATAAGTGAATGAGAAATCCAAATGAATGAAAGAAGATCAAATGGAGAACACAATGAGGATGAAAATATTGAAATAATGAAAAAGAGACGAAAGTTCCGAAAAGGGGAATTTCAAGAGTAAAATGAAAGTTAGTGAATGACTGACGATGAAGAGGAAAGATGACGAGAAGAGATGAAATGAGAATGACAATAGAATCCAAACAAGGACTTTTTATAAAATGACGAAAAGATAAGGAAAGTGAAAAATGGATCCCAAACAAGGAGTGTTTGGGAAAAATGAAGTGTGGAACACTACTACAAAAAGAAAGAAAATAGAAAAAGAAGTTTTTGTTTGAATATTTTTTTGTGGCCTCTACCTTAAATTGGCTTGGATAATGTTTGGCTTCCTAGGTGGCTCTCTCAACTAGGTGTCAAAGCAATATATCCAAGCGAGCACAATGTTATTGCTAGCTAACAAATTTAATTTACCCCCTTTGAAACCTTGAGCAAATACCTTGCTCACAATGAATCTCACTAGGGGTCGCCACTAAGGATATTTGTGACTCTAACTCATAAGGCTTTACTAGTCAGGTAGGATAAAAAGGTTCCTATTTTGTCCACCAGTTCCCTCAAGGTGTGGACTACTTTGGGGTTCCTAAAACCACCCCCTTTTTGTAGCTTAAGGATTATGCAAAGGGGTTATGTTCTAATTAATCGGTTGAGTCGTAGCTCTTAACCAAACTTGTAAATACAGTGTTTTGAATGTGGTGTATTTTTATCATTTGATCTTAATGTGGTTCCGTTGAAATCATTTGGTAACCTGTTAGTAGTTTTTGAGTGTTTTATCCACCTTTTTGAGAGCGGGTCTTGCAAGCAAAGATTAGAAAGTTTAGTTATGACCACGTTTACGATTCCCAAGATTGTTTAGAAAGTGCAAGGGAAGAGCATACATGTGATTGTTTCATGGTGAGTCACACAAAAAAAAAACAACAGAGGAAGAGCAGGCAAAAACACATTAGAAAACGTTAGGTAATAGAAAAAATGATTAAACGTGTGTAAAATTAGCTAAAATGCAATAAAACTTGGACCGAAACATCTAATAACGTGAAAGTGGCAACATTTACAAATAGCACACTAGAGTAAAACGTCTGCGAATCCTGCAAAAGTGAAAAACACAATTAATCATATGTATGAAGAATGAAAAAAAAGAAAGGAAAGAGTTCCAATTAAAAAAATAGTCCTTTGAATGTGATGGAAAAGGCCTAGCTAAAATAATAAATGTAATTAGAGAAACTAATTTAAATAAGAAAAATTAGAGCAAATAACATGAAATAAAGTGGGGAAAGAAACCTAACTAAACTAAAATTAATGGGGAAATAAACTAAAGTAATTTTGAAACCCTAAGATGATAAATTATATGTTAAATTGTAAAACTAATATGCAATTAGTTGATTATGTGTTTTGTTGTGTGTATTGTGTGTGCGAGTTTGAAGGGTGAGAGGGATGGAGATGGGACAAGCTTTGCGTGTGGGGATAGCGGATCTATGAGCTCGATGTGTGTATGGGAAGGTTTTGATCTCGGTCATGAGGAGCGATGAGGGTTTACCGAGGGCTCACAGTAAGGGAGGGAACGTGATTGAGTTCGGCGGGGTTGAGCAAGGTGGGTAGATCGGGGGTAGGTAGGGGAGTGGGAGTGGGCGAAGGGAGAAACCAGCTTGACCGAGATGGCCGAGTGGGGGAGGGTCGGGGGTAGGTGGGTAGTCTAGGATTTAGAAAAAAAATCAAATTTTTTTAAACCTAACTTTATATGAATAAAATTTAACTTAATTTTTATTTTTTTGTAGGATTTTGAAAAGTGCGAGAGGAATTTTTTTATGTGTGCAATTTGATTTTTTTTTAAAAGAAATATAATTTTGGATGAATAAAATCTAACTATTTTTTTATGATTTTGTAGGATTTTTAACAATGCAGGAATGAAAAAAACTACCACCACAGAGTGTAAAGCTGATTTGTGTTTGATACAGAAATTTGTAAACCAGTAGAAAGAAAAAAATGGAGAAGAAATCAAAAATGTAAATGAAAAAAATTCTGCAACAAAAAACACCTAAAATAAATGGTAACTACCCAATTCACTTGTGAAATATGCACACAAAAAGAAGTTTATTGTGAAAAAAATTAAACACAAGAATAAGAAATGAAACTAAAAACGAAAAAAATGGGGTGCGTGTCCCACTGGGCATGCCAAAATGTAAAAAGTGAAAAACTACATGAGAATGGAAGATGAACAAATAATAATGCAAACCTCCTGTAATCGTTCGGTGAAAACCTCAATAAGGTTGTGGATACTTTGTCTGTGGTACCTTGCAAATGAATGTGAGTACCCTTCAATGTTCTCCAAATGTGATTGCAAATGCTACAAGCACAAATACTTTGGCTTGGAAATTTAGCAAAATTGTTATCTTGTAGATTCAAGAGGATTTGTAAGAGGATAAGCCTACAATTTATAGAGGTAGAAGTAGTTGGAAATTATTTATACACTATTGAATTCATATGCTAAAAATAGCATTGGAGGAAGTTACAGTAGTGTTGGGGCATTTAGGGCAATAAATGGAATTAATTGCAGAAGTTGCATCCGGGAAGGTGGTTGTACATGCAATTCAATTTCCCCCACCTTTCTAGGATTCTAGAAGTGTATTTAACTAGGATGAGGATATGGAGTCTAAGTGGAGTCTAAGTGGATGTTGACCAAGTGGTAGTTGACTAGGATGTGCACACACTTAATTAATAAATGGTAATTAACTTAGCTAAAGGGGTAATAAGGGTACATGGGATTAATTTAATTAATCCAAAGGGTGCAATGTGTATGAATTAATCAATTTAATCAATTAATCATAAATGGGTGAATAACAAGGTGTATTAGGAAGTGAACTGGGAACATGTGGAAATAGGTGTGTAATTTTGGGGTGTCTACGGGACTAACTAAGTAGACCACTCGGGAGGGGATAAAGAATTTACAAGAGACAAACCTTAGATCCTTTACATGGCTCTAGTAGGTGAATACGAAGGTGATGGATGTGATGATAATGGATTTTTACCAAAGGGGAGAACCTATCCATAAGGAATATTCTATGGGCGAGTCATGGTGCCCATATTTAAGGTAACATCTAGGAAGTGCCGAGAAGACCACATGATTCCAAATCATAACAAAGTGAGAGATGGAAAATATAATATGGAGGAATGATCTAAGGATGTGAATAAGGGCATTGTTGTCAATTTTTTCCCTTTTGGAAAAAATTGGACAACGAGAGAGCCTATTAGGACCTAAGGCTGAAAAAATACTTCATGAGGTATTCTGGGACATTCCGGTCAAAATTTTACATTTAGGAAACCTTTATGCTATCCCAGGTGGTCTCAGAGTCATCTTGAACTATTCTTCTTCATTTCGGGTCTCAAGGTTTCAAGTTTTCTCAAAGCAAAAAATTAGCCCTTGGCGGGTCCGCATTCATTCAACACAAGCAAAAGGAAGAGGAATTTGTCCTTCTCCAGAAGGTTCACCTAGATCCCAAGTCCCACAACTTGAGAGGTGATCCCATGTGTCCCAATCACACTTTGAATGTCATGTTCTCATTCTAGCCATTCGGAAGGTGCGGTGATTTGCCAACAATAGGCACATTGGTAAATATGCTAACAATAGGATGGTCACAAGTGCAATGGGTTAAGAAGTTCCACTTCCATTTTACCATCAAGGAGGCCAAATGATAGGCTCACAAACCATAATTATGTGTATGGTCCAATCCAGTTAAGGGAAAACTTTTCACATTGGCTCCTTTCCAAAGTAGTGGTGTTCGATTTAGTTACGAGGCTTCCAACGTTAATGTTGTGAGATAAACAAGAAAAATAAGGATAAGAACTGCAAAGATATGCGTCAAGAATAATAAATGGTCCCCTTAGAGAGAGATAAGATAAACCAAGACCACATGAGATAGGTTTGAATAAAGATTACGAAATAGGTGCCACAATGGTGGATTTTAGATAAAGTCGGGGGTTTTTGAAGGGATGAACCATGTTGGATAAGATAAGACGATGCTTTGAATGTGGAGAGGAACTAATCTGTGAATAAAAAATTCCTAGAAATAATTCCCCTAGCGCGGGAGGATGAATCGATGAAGACGAGAAGAAGGATGTGAAAAGATCAATAATGGGGGAAGATGTTCCACTAGTGAAAGGGGTGTGGATAAAATAGTGGATGTCAAAGGATATGAAATGGATGTCATAAGGATGGTGTAACAAGGCAAACATTATTGATGAAAAAGGTAGGACCCTCGTCAAGAAGAGTGATACGAGATTATGTAGATGGGTGAACAGGACCTAGGAAGCTTAGGAGATGGAGATGCGGTAAAAGGAGTCAGATGGGCTATGGATGAAACAATAGATGAAGAAGGGGACTCGTCAAGGATTTCCTCTCACTCAATAAGACTATGGAAAATATGCTAAAGGGCCTTACTGATGACTAGTGTCATGACCTTGAGTATGATGATAGGCACATATACAACATGGATCAAACCATGAGGGATTCCAATGGTTTGGGTTAAAGGCCCTGATCGGTGGGAGTGTAATGGTGGAAGTCTAAAGAAGATATTAGAGGACCTGCACATATGATTCAATGTAGGCATCAGGGACATGTGAGATGGTGAGGATGAAGGTGGATCGTGTCGAGGCCTAGAGGTTCCATAAGAGGAAGCATAGGTAGATGATTTAAGATTGGATGGCTGGATAGGTGGAAGTTTTGTTGATGGGGGCATTGGTCCTATGAGGGAATCAAATTTTTTGGATTTGGATTAGTTGATTGGTCATGCAAAGGATGAGGCGGTCCTAAGAAAGAGGGATGCGGCCCCAGGATAGAGGATGTAGATATGGTATTGATAGGAGGAATGTCAATCTTCTTATGATCATGCTTAAGATATTGCTATGGAAGAATGCCAAGGTTTTTGGATTTGGATTGTTGAGGAGATCCTTTGTAGGGATAATAATGACTTCAAGCGGGAAGATCGAGAAAGATGTTACTATGGCGAGATGGTAAGAGTAATGTTTGCATGATTTTTTCTAAGGAGGATGGGGATTGGTTCATGTGGGAATGTCTGGTCATGTGGATGAGACGGGAGGATCACCTATGGTGGCTGCAATTTGAAGTTCTTTCCAATATTTCTCAAATGATGTAGGTAGTGTGGATGAAGAAGGAGATAATGGGGATGTGGTCATGATGGATGATGTGATAGGTGTGGGCGAAGCATAGAAAAGGGAACCAATATGAGTTATAAGGATGGAACGATGGACAAAGGTGGAAGAAATGTGGATGGGGAATAGGGTCTAATACGGTGATTGAAGTAGATTCAAGTGTGGAATCAATGGCAGGAGTAGGTGTGGATATGGAAATAGAAAGGGGTGTTTGGATTATGTGATTAATGATGTCTATGTGAGAGGGGATGATGTGGGTTGCAAATGAATAGGTGTAGAAATGAGGGATTGTGTGGGAAAATCATGAATGCCTTTTATGTTTGTCTTAGATGTTTTAAGAGGAATTGTAGATGTAAATCGAGAAGATGTGATGGGGGATGTAAATGCAAAAATGATAGATGTCAAAGAAATGGGTAATGAAATATGTGATAGTGATGTCAAGGTATACTTGGATGGATTAGTGGATGTGGAAGAAATAATTATAGTGATAGGTGTGTGTGGGAGAGATGTAGATAATAGTCTAGATATGATAGGTGTGGATAAGGAGGAAGGTGCTAGATAAGGCTAATGCAGATATGGTAAGAGTGGGACTAGTTGTAGATGAAAGATAAGAGGTGGAAGTTAAGGTGGTAGGTAATGTGATCATGGGTATAGTGGATGTGAGGATAGCCCTTGAAGGGGCGGTAGGCACAATATCTAAGATAGGGGTAGATGATGAAGATGGTAAAATAGATGTGGGGGAAGATGTCTGATGTATGGTGTTGATTGAAAAGGGGTTGAATTGATATGATGTAGGAGGTGAGGATGAGTTTGTTGGTGGTAGATTGGGGAATGATTGTTTGAAGATATTAGGTGGTGAAGATTGGATTGGTTGGGGAGATATATGATGGGGAGAAGCAAGATCATGGTAAGATGATGGGGATTGGATAGGAAGATCTGATGTGGGGGAGATAAGAAGATCAATAGGTTGGATAGGAATAGTCACGCTAGGTGAAGAAGAGATGATAGAAGATGACAGGGATGAAGTGGAATCTACCCAGTCGAGTGGTCGGGAATTAGAGGTACTAAAATGAAGGTAGTCATAGATGGGGTTGGAAGAAGGTCTAGAAGTAACCAAGGGTTTGGATGGGGTCATGGTGGACTGTTGAGAACTATTCAAGGAAAAGTTTGGTTCCATTGTTAAGAAGAAAAGTCAAGCAAACAATTCTTTTTATGTTGTTATTAAGAATGTGAAAAAGAAAGGGGGATGGATAACAAAGGACCTAGGAGAAGGTGAACTATGTTTGGTTTTAGGTAAGTTGTGGCTAGGGAATTTTGAGTTAGCTTCCTATTGGGTGATCAAATCAAAACCGGTCTACCTTTGAGAGAGGAAGTATTTTGATGTGTTAATTTGATTTGTGAGTTTCAAGTCGTGTGTGATAAGATGTGTGATGTAGAAGTTCAAGCCCCTATTTAAGTTATATGATCAAGTAGGATGAAAAAAGAATGTTCTTTTTAATTCAAAAATGAAGTGTGATATTAAATGAGGAGACGAGCAGGAGCAAAGGAAATTACAATGCAAAAAGGAGAAAAATAGGGAAAAAGTGAGGAATACCTAGATAACACTTCCTATTTATCTACACCTTTGAGCGATGATTAATCCATGCCATGAACCTAACACAAGCAAGCAATAAAGTGGAGCCTCATGCTATAGTGTTAGTAGAAAGAAAATCAAAATATAGAGAAAAAATAAAGAGATCACCAAAAGGGTGGTCCCACCGGGCGTAGGCGCTTACAAATGTTTACCAAGTTTCTCATTCTTAATGAGGGTTAATGCACTAACTACTAAAGAAACTAGCAAACTCATAAATGTTGGAGGGTTTATGTTACCTTGGATGCGATAAGGTATGGGCGTAAGATGATCATAGATCCCACTACTAAAAATTAGATCAAACTAGTAGATAAGACTGAAAATAATATTGATTAGATGGATTTATGCGGGGTTTCCCAAAAAATGTCGGCTCCAAGAAGATTTTGGCTTCCTTTCACAGATGTCAACCCATGTTTCTTAGAAAGGATGAAATAAAGCAAGTAATGTAGATAACATGCAAAAATAACAATAACATTGAATCTGGAAAATGATTAAAGCATAATTAAATCTGATTAGATTGCAATAACTATAAATTGGTTATTACAGTGCAGGTCGATGACGACCCAAATGTGTGCAAGTCGATCGGCGATGACACAGGAAGGAAGATCTAGACTGTAGGATAAATATGCAGACTTGGAGAGTTTGAATGCCAATTGAAGGATGTTAAGAATCTTTATATGTTGTGAGTGGTACGTATTAAGGATAAAGGGTAGAAAACTCTAGGAAATGACTAAAAACAATAGTAAAAGAGGTCTATTTGACAAAATGGGCACAGGTCGACAAAGAACTAATAGGGTCAAAGCAGAAACTATATGGAATTAGATAAAGCTAGGGATGAATGGATGAGAAGGAAAACCTACAAGAAAAAGGCTAGAAATTAATTTTTCTTGAGAAAGTGTGAGTGCCGAAGAAACTAATTTGAACGTGAAAAGATTAGATACGAGCAATAAAGATATAATCGATAAAAATATCAATATAAATATATAGATATACTAATAAGTATCACAAAATATGATCATGAGTGATGAAAACATGTCGATGGAATGTATAGAGCGTCGTAGATGTCTCAAGAATGCTTATGCGTGAGGAAGGGTGCTCAAGTCACAAGAAGGCTCGAGGTTGCATGCATCGATGATTTTTGGTAAGAGAATAATAGCTTTATAGGGTCGACAACGATTGGACTAGATCGCGCGTGATTGCGGGGTAAGTTTCCCCAATAGGCAAGCTTTTCTGATTTTGGCGTGATTTTATGTTTTTAAGGATTGGTCGAATGCTTTAAAGCATGTAGGTGGGATTGGATTGTTTAGGGATGAGTTGAAGGTTGTTAGGGAATAAAATTATGTGGGAGAAAAACTTAGAAAAGCAAAGGGATGAATTTAGGATAAAATCATCCTAAATAGTAGGTTGGTTAGGGCAAGATGAAGAGTATTAATTAATTAATAGGGATTAATTAATTAATAAGAATAAGGATTAATATGGATGGGATGATTGAGCATGTAAGATATTAAATGATTAATCAATTAATTTGTCTTAATTAACTAATTGGGATTGGATGGAAATTTTATTAGATTAAGGGGATGAAAAAAATATATACTGCGTGGACAATCAAGGGTATAAATACCAAATTTAGGTGTCTACAATATGATGGAATTATAAAATCATCTTCATGATTATTCTTTATTAACGCGTCTCATAAGGATTCCCTCGGGGTTTTCCATGCCATTCCTTCCTTTGTAAGCACATACTTTTGGGTAGTCAATCTCAAGGATCTTCTTGGAAATTTTTCTAAATGGGGAGGGAATCTAGAATGTATAATATATTTGTACTAGTATTATCTCAATAATTCATATTTAGCTAGTATGTTATCCTCTTCTTATACGTTAACCTCAACAACAACCAAATTTGAATGCATCATAAGCATTTCTATCCCCTTCCTCTCACAAGATTCATATCATGCACCTCAATGTAAAATTCCTAAATTTTGTTCTCCATCTACATCTTTTCCCAAAAGTCACCAACTGAGTTATGATATCCTTAAACACATGATGTGATACATATGATTTTATATTAGAACTTAGAACATAAGGCCTAAAATAATTCATGGATTTGATTAACGCATAGGCTTGTTTCTTTATAATGGTATAATTCAATTAAATGTGTTGTAGAGACTTTTAAAAAATGCTATGGACTATTCATGCCCATCATAATTATTTGTTAATAAAACAACTATAGTGTGAGAAGATGCAAAATAGAATATTTGAAATTATTTACCATAATTAGGTCTAGCCAACATTGGTTCTTGTTGAGAGCTTATCTTATATCAACAAATTCTCCTTTTGCTTCAGTGGTCTATTGAATGTCTTTATTTTCCTTAAGAATATTGGTAATTGGAATAGTAATCCATGCCAAATTTAATATGAAATGTTAGACAAAGTTTATTTGGCCAAAAAATGACTGAATTCATTTCTTGGAGTGCAGGATAGGAATTATATCAATAAGTTTCACCATTTCAATGGCAATCATCAATCCATCTTTAGATACAAGGTGTCAATGCAACTTACCATTTTCTGCACCAAAGATACATTTTTCAAGGTTGAGGGAAATTCCAAACTCTTTGCATTTTTGAAAAAAAAAATCTAGATGTCCAACATGGTAATATATTTTCTTAGAATAGAGTTTAATGTCATCTTGATAGACCACCATGATCTCATTAATCAGACTTGAAAACTCATAGTCTATTTCCATGTGAAATTTTGATCCAATTTTTATTATACCAAAAGGCATACACAAATAAACATAGGTTCCCAAGGCATTTTAAAAGCGATTTTAAACCTCTCTACTTATTTGACTATAAATTTTCTATAGCCCAAAAATCCATCCAACATAGACATAAGTTTTGATCTTGTGAGATGTTATAAAATATTTTCCATGTTTTTTTAATCATAGGTAAATGGTTTTGAAGGAACCATACCTTGCAGTACAATAAAAAAGGCTCAACAACCAAGATAGACATGTTAGTACAATGTGGTTTTTTGAAACATGAGCGCCACACCCAAACCAAAATCCAAAAACTAGATAAAACTATAAGAGTTCTAATGCAGGGGCCAACTGCCTACAAGAATCTCAACAACAGACTAACAAAAAAATAGTAGCTCAGAAATATTAGAATAATTAATTATGACTTTGATACACAAAATCACAAAAACACTAAGTCACATATTTTCTATACACCTTAAATGTGACTCTAAGTGCCTTATAAAGATTCATGGCTACTCCGACATTAGGGTCTAGATTGGTCTCTTTGAAGAATTTCTTAGTGATCCTCCCATTCTTCCATGTTGATGCAGGAATCCCACTAACATCACAAATATGGTTAATATGAACTTGGGGAAGGTTAGGAACTGCTATGTGAATGGAAAGTTGATTTTTAGATTTCTCCTCAACTTCTTTGATTTGACTAGAAAGTGAGTTTACGTCCTCTTGTAGGTGTGGTAATGGAGGGTGGTCTGTGGTGATCTCATTGCAGTCTTAAGAGAAAATTAACATTATCTTCAATAGATTTCAAAGCATCATGCCTGTTGTTTAAACTTTTCAAGTATAGAAGGAGTTACATGAGCACTAGTAATATCATGATTGATCCTTGGAAGAATTTCCACTCAATTATCTCCTTATCTTTCTTATTACTTCTGAGAATTTGTTTAGCAGGTGGAGGTTCAGAAACAAGGTCACGAAAGTTGGGATTATTAGTTCTAATATGGGGCTATTGGGGAGGAGGAGGAGATAGAGGAGGGTTGAGGTCATTTGTAATTACATTTAGGATGAATTGGTGAATAAGGAAGATGACTCCCTGATGGAGTGGTAGCACTCACCTATGCCCTTGAACCTCTAAAATAGATTTTTCCAAAGAATACAAAATGTAATAAGGAAAACTAACATTTGATTCTCTCCTAAAGTGATTAAACAAAACTAAATGGTGCAAGGGAAGGGTGGAGAACCTACCTTCTAGTGTTATGTAGCGAACCACCATGCGGGCCACTTCATCAAAAGGTTATGGAATGGAAGAGCTAGATGATTCCAACATGTTTTGTTTGGATTTCTTCCCCCTCATCTAAGAAGATTCTTTCCTCTGCATCCTTGTCAAACTTATTGTGAAAGAACTTGTTTCCCTCCATACTCAAACTCATGATGAAGGAAATGAAGTGTTCTGAAATGTTGAATTCTTTGCCCTTGAAATTTATATTTTTGTCTTTCCAATTAGCTAAAATTGAAGGAACATATGTTGATCATGGCCCCTGATCCATTGTATGAAATCTGTGAAACCTCCAAGATTGAGGGCTTCCCAAAGTTCAACATTATGCTACCTTTGGGGGTCAAAATATTGTTCTATTATGCATATTTCCTCCCATCGTGGATGGAAATGGTGGTAGGGCTATTGCAGAGTGGAGGTAGCAAGCAAAAAGCCTTTTGACAACAATTTGGTAGCCTAGAAGTTGGACTGCTACCCGAAAAAATCCTTCTCCTTACTCCAACCCTATTCCTTAAAATAGATGCCCTCAATATTTGAGGGGAGGATTAAATGAAAATGAATAAATCTGATTTGTTGCAAGTACCAAGGAGGTAATTTCCACACATGCGTGGTAATTTGCTTAAGTTGTAATGATGGGTTGGGCAGTAGCTTCATTAATGATGATAGAATGAGCTGCGCGGGGAGGTCCTTATCACTATGCCACTCACTATAATTATTCATGTGAACACCTACATTAGCAAGTGCATCTACAGAAATATTACCCTCCCTATACACATGTTGAATAATAATATTAAGACCATTACATAGATTATTAGCTTCCTTAATGAAATCATTAATGGTCCTATTGGGTGTTTTGGTTTGAGAGAGGTTGCATATATTATCCATGTTGAGGAAGGTATATATGACTTTTAAAGACATATTTTTCAAATTTATAAAATCAACACATAATATGATATCCCCATTTTTTCTTCTTGGGACAAGATTGGTAATCCATGAAGAGAATGTGATTAGTTGAATGATCCCTCCTTATTTATAAATTTTGATTTATGCCTCCATCTTAGTTTCCAACATTGGATTAATATGCCTCTATTTTTTCTTAATGATTTTGTACCCAAATGTAAGGGGATTGCATGTTGGAACAAATCCTATCTATAAGCATTTATTTCATCATAAGACCATGTCATACAATCTCTATATTTTCTTAGAATATAAATAAAATCTTTCTTGTCAACTTCCTTAAGACATTTGCCACTAAAAATAGGTATAAGATACACAATAGTTCCAAAATTAACTTCTTCATTGTCTTACATTTGGTATGTCTCTTTTTCTTATTATGCCCGCAAAATCAAAGGTTATATCAAGTTCCACTAGTCCACTTGGGATCTTATTAGTTTTTAACTCAATGACCTCCTATCATAAGAGAGTTTCCTCCTAATTTTCAAAGGAAGGCTCCAAGTCTATGAGATTATCTTCAAACTCAGCTATGTTTCTCATAATCTAATTATTATCCTCAAACACTTTCCAAAGATTCACATTATCTATAATGGAGGGTCTTAATAAAAATTCAACATCATACCTACAACAAGGGGCAACTACTTGATTTTAATTTTAATAAGTATGGACAACATGCTGGTCTATAAATGTGTTTATTGATATGTCAATGTGAATGATATTGAAGGAATAAAAAAACTCTAGGAGTCCCATACAACATTTCTATATTATTTCATCCTCTCATTATTTGTTGAGTAAATATTTTTGATCTACTATATGATCAATTTTAGATCCCCATTGACAATCACATCCTTGATTTTGAATTTAGAGGCCATGTTTAAACCGATTAACAAAGATTCATATTTTTCTACATTATTAGTACATTCAAAGATCAATTTGTAAGCAAGGCTAAACATAACACCTTGTGGAGTATATAACAACTCTAGATCCTTCACCTCCTTTTGAACATCACCCCTTGAAAAATACGGTCAAAAACCAGCAAAGTGAGTACTAGAAATTTGAGGACAACAACTGGGGTCAACCTGATTTTCAATCAAATAAGTGTTCCCCATAAAATTTTCAATATCCACATCAACATATAATACTTCATTCAAGACACTTTTTGGATCTTCAATAAAATATAACATCCCCTATTCTCTGAAGATTTTTAATTTTTCTACTTCAATATGTATATTTGCATAATACATATCCGTTTAAATGCTACCTCCCACCAAGGTAGGCCATTTTCTAGACAATAACATACTCCATTTAAGAGGACAATCTACCATAACAACATCCATAGCCAAAAATAACTAGGCTAGGTAGTAAGTTAAACAACCAACTCTCAAATACATCCCACCACAAGAACTTCTCTTGAATCAATAGAATAACATTTTACATAGGTGGTTGACATTCTCATTCCCAACTCATTAATCACTACTAAAAACTTATGTTTCAAAATGCTCCTAAAGATATCATACAATTATGTAATAACCATTCATTCACGAGCATAGTGTTATAAAATGGATCCACATATAGCTAAATATCTAATAGTCTTGTGCCTAGCTATATATCGAAACCTAATTTCAGTTTTTAGAGTGGTTCATCTCAAATTTATAAAGCTTTAGAATGTTTCATGCATAAACATATGAATTATTGTTACGAGGAGGATATTATGATATAATTAACTTATAACATTAATTGCCTAAATCAGAATAACACTTTACAAAGTGACCATTGATCTAAAAACTATCAAAACAAAAGGGAGGAATTACACTTAGGTGATTCTACATGAATTTGGAAGATTATGAGTGATATGAATATACGAATAGGGTGGTCTGAGGCTAGAAATTCTTTGTTCTTGAAACCTGGAACATGAGAGTCAACCCTAGAAAAACCATATAAATAGGTCAAGATCATCTATATGGTTCTAACGCTACTTTATGGTATTTTACCTACTTGGGATATATTTGTGTAGCTTCTCGAGTGATTCTCTTTCCTAGAAATGACTATCATTGTATTTTTTTCTTCTTCACTCACCTTCAAAATTTCTTTGTAAACTCTATTCAAACCATGAAAACCTTTGTAGTGAAAGATTGAGGTCTTGAAAAATAAATCTAGGTGGGTTATGGGCACCCTTTTGGACCACCAACGTTGCCACTACTCCGAAGAGGGCTCAAACCACATGTCATTATCCTAGTATGTGATATCTACCATAGTGCAATCAAAACTTGACAATCGTGCTTTGACAATGCCTTGTTTAAGTTTCACACTTTCTCAAATACTTGGGAAGGGTCACTTTGCTTGCTTATGGAAAGAAGATGGATACTCCTAGACCTAAGAGGATACTTCATACCTATAGAGGGTGCTTCCCTAATGGATTTACATTAGTTACTTCACTATCTAGGGAGTAGTAAGTGCCTTTTGTGCTTATTTTAACATGAGGAGAACATAAAGTTACAAGACACTAAATGAGGTGTGATTGACTTGCTTATATATGATTTCGATGGTTATTATATCATGAAATTCTAACCAAAATGGAAAATTAGTCCATATAAAGATAATGCAATTGAAATTTTTAGTGCACAATGTGTCGGTCCAAAACCATACACTAGGGTCGAGTTGTAGATTTTGACAAACCAACCAAAGTGACATTTTCAACTGAGAGGAAAAAGTTAACTTTGACTTCATGGATATGGGGATAAATGTTTCTAGGTATGTTTTGTGTAATTAAACCTTAGAAACTAAAAATATAAAGCCATGTAAAGATAAACAAGTTATTGAAGAGTTATTGTGGTGTGCTAAGAAAGAGTGGGGAGGGTGCATTTGTACATGCAAGTGTGCAATGTCAAGACCAATAATGTCAAAGGATAGATTGTCAAATTTGATTGTCTACATTTTCCCCCATTTAAGCATGAAATTAAATTTCATGCTTAAAGGAAAAGATACTTGAGTGCAGTCATACTTTATATTTTTTCGCAATAACTTTTTTTTGTAGTCTCCCATTGTGTTGGTGCTGGCACACTCCAAAATAAAACCTGAAACAAAGAGTAGTCAATTATTAATATGGGAAACTAAAATTTAACAAAAAATATGTAATGAAAGTACTATACGAGAAACTTGCAACAATAAATTCAAAATATATAAAAAAATGGAAGGAATATACATGTTTATCTTGTAGAGAGAATGTACTCTTGTTTCTTGTGCTTTGGATATTCTAAACTTTATTTAACTCGATGAAGAATTAAGGGTGATCAATCCCCAATTTTTTCGAGGAGAGGTTGATATGCTAGGTGTACTAACCCAACACATAAATTTTAAAGAGAAGAACTAAAAAGAGGATCTGAAGCACCCTTTCTAAGGAGGAAGATTGTGTATCAAATCCATTCAATAACTCTGATATCTTCCCCTTAATTATAAAGAGGATAAGAAATCCTACCTATGAAGAACTTAGATACCTCACTACCTTCCATAACCCCATGAACCATACCACTTCAAAAGGATATAAACCTAATTTTATAACTTGAGATACATAGTGTAGACATAAAATCACACACATAGTACTCTTTTACTATTCTATCAAATAAGTTTTTATATGCATGGATCTTAAGTAAGAAAATTATTCAATTGTGACACAATCCTTTGTCCATATACTTTATTTGATTTTTATATTGACTTTCACTCTCATATTTTCATTTCTACACCCAATTCGGTATGCTCACATCAATCCATTTTTTTGTCTTTTCACATATGTTGTTATTTATCCCAGGATACTAGTGCCCACTCGGAAACTAGCACCCATGAGCTCTGTCCATTCTATATGCTTCATTTACGAGTTTTTATTTTTACACATTTTTACATTTTTGGTCAGCCTTTCTATTTTTCTAATCCTTATCTCATGTTCATATTCGGCCTTTTGTATCACTAGTGTCGAATTCAAACAAGAGGTACATATATATACACAACATACTTTGTATTATTTTGGCTGAAAATTATAAGGGAAATCACATCTACATAATATCACTACCATCAAAGGGAATACATTTTTGGGTTGTATACACTACATAGGAAGGGGAAGTACTGAATTCCATACCACACATTTGTATATAATCTAGCTAAAACCACGATATCTTGTTGTCATTAACGAGAGGGAAACCTAAGGACACTATTTCACACACAAGAAAAAATAACTACATAGATTCTATAATGTAGTGCAATGTTGGGTCATAAGTTCACTCTTTGGGTGTCTTCGAGGTCAATCGACTTCACATATTGCATATTTCATTCCAATTTTATGTGTTTGTGAGATTGTGTAGGTAGCTAGGTTTTTTAAAGGTTACAAGTACCCTCAATGATCAAAGAATGAATATCATGTGACTGGCATGAATTAGTAGAGAAATACCGGTGACATAGAATAAAATAGATCCCAAGACTTTGCATAGTCACCATTGACTAGGACTAGTCACTGTTCTAGGAACCCCCAATCAGGAATCATTCTCGGGTTCAAATATTCATAGGGAGAATTACGAGATTTACATCGTGTCAAGCACTTTACACCACCCAGATTAGTTCAGATTATACACGAACTAGCTAAGTCATTTATCGTTCCCATTTACTTATAGTTTTGCATAATTTGAGTATTTTAGCATCTATATCTTAACTATATTTTATCATATAGATTACTCTGTAATTAGATGTAATTCTATTTTTATTAAATCATTTGGTAAACTTGACATTATTCAAACCCTTTCCCTAGGATCCCAAAAACCCTCATGGCCAAGAAGAGGTCCTCGTCTCCCCAACATAATATGGTCGATACATTCTTGTAACCTATTTTTTATGATGCCTCTACAGAATCTGAATTTCATGGTCTCTACCGCAATCCTCACCGTGATCCCCTAGTCCTCCAAAAACTTCTTTCTTTCCAAAACAACCTTCCTATTGACCTTGACACCCCTAAAATTTACATAGTCTCCTGGAACAAATCTTTGCTTCATGTTCTCCCTCATATCCCATAGTCACCCATGTTGCTACAACTTCTTATCCTCCTCTTTATATCACATGGTAATATTGTTGAATATTCTTTGCTTGATCATGTTATTTCTTGTGAAAATATGGATACCAATAATTCTACTTCTAATGTTGAAAATGTAAATGTGTATCATGTTACTTCTATTATTAGTTAAGATTATGTAAAGCTATATTTCCTACTCTTCCTACTTCTACAAATGTTTCAAATGATTGTAATGATAAATATGATATTATTACTCCTACCACTTCTTTGTATGCTAATGATAGTCTTGATGAAATACTTTCTTGTGAAAATATGAATGATAGTGATGTTGATTATACTTCTGATCATGAACATGTTAGTGATGATGTTACTTGTCTTAAGACTTCTAAATGTGAATTTACTACTCCTCTGTCTTCTACTTATGAAGTTGTTTCTCATGATGATTCTACTCCTACCACTAATGCACCTCTTATTGTGTCTCCTGAGCCTACATATAGCATTCTCATAGAGCCTCCATGTTCCTCTCCTCCTCCTCCTCCTCCTCCTTCCACATCCACTCCTCCTTCTCACATTCCCATGATCACTCACAATGGAAATATCTAACCCCTAAATATTCCTCTCACTTCACTAACCATTCCTTCACATGATATTTTATCCCTCATGCATGTTGTTAGAACTTTTCAATCTCAAGTTCATACACTCACCCTCAAAAGTAAAGCCTATTATGCTTCCATTGACAATAATTCTCTACATGGAAATCCTATTCCTAAAAAGATTCACAATTTTGCTTTCCCAAAGGACTTCATCATGCCTAACTTCTCATGTTTCAATGGCATTGGCAATCCTTATTTACATATCAAGCATTCTCACTTATCAATGTCTACTTATTCCAATGATAGCTTGTTATTTAAAGCATTTCATCATAGCCTTGTTGATCATGCTCTCCAATAGTATATTAATTTGAATTATGGATCCATTAGTAATTATTATGATATGGAGGATGCTTTTTTAGGAGATTTATTTCTAACAATGGTCCTAAAGTTACATATGAACACTTTACTTCTCTGCATCAAGGAAATAATGAACCAATTGTAAATTATATTTTATGCTTCAATTCTTGCATGCACAAGTTATTGTTTCAGCCTATTGATTTATAAATGCAATTTTTTTGTGGCTTAATTCCTCCCTTAAAGGAAAAGTTATTATATGATACATGTGAATAATTTACTCTTTTTGCTATAAAGTTATTGATCTAGAAAAGGACCTCATTATGGATAATTTCTTAACACCTTCTCCCACTTATTCTATTCCTCCTATGCCTATTAAGTCTTCCCCTATTCCATCTATTGACTCTACTACATGATCCCCATCTCTACCTCCATGTAAGAATCTTCTTCCCCTCCACCACATCGACATTCACCTAAGTCTTCTTCATATCCCTTTCATGAACCATTGCACTTCTCACATAATGCAAAACCACATGATGTTCTATGAACCTTACTTGATAAGTGGCTCATCCGTCTACCTTATAATCAACATCATCCACCTCACCGATTACATCACCAATATGACCGCCCTTTCTGAAATTTCCACCACATCAATGGCCATCATGATAATGACTAATATGCTCTCCATGATCGCTTAAAATAATTATAAGAAAAAGGTGTCATTTCTTTCTACTCTCACTCTTGTGAGCACTCTCTCTCCTATTCCTCATAAGTGAGCTTCCACCACTATTCACTTGTCTCCTTCACCTCCATCTAAAGTAGTCATCTACCCACCTCCTAAGGTCATTATCCATCCATGTCCTCCATATAATCCACCTATAGTCACATCCTCTCATTCCTCCCACATTATTGTTGCAGTACCTCATTGGCTTCCTAAGCCCCTTTCTTCCGCACTTCCTCCCACCACACATTTTATTATTGTCTCCATTCCCTCTAACATCTAATTTGGAACTTACCCTCACACTATTACTACTTCACATGTTCCATCCATGCCTTGCATGCCTCTTAATATCTGGTAGATGACATCCATTTTCCATTTCATTACCCTATGACGCACTCTCATGTTATGGTTCACACTTGATTGTTGAGGGAATACTACATCCATGAACCTCTCCTTTCACAAATCATGCTTCATGTGTTTAGTGTCATATCTTTCTAGCATCTCCTCACACGCATCAAACCCATTTCTCAATGACACACTCTTGTTCTATGGTTCATTCTTGACTATTGAGGGGGAATTTATAAATGAACCTCATTCTCACACTAGGGGTCAATCGATCTTCTTCCCCCTTCATTCTCATCACACATAATTACAAACATTATTTTACATCTCATCATTATTCCATTATCAACACATCATTATTGCTACTTGTATTTATCTACCACATTACATCACATCCATACATTTATACTTATTACATGATATACTATACACATTCTTCATTTAATCCATTTACTTGTTTACTCTTTCCACATCATAGCATATTTCAACTATCAAAAATATCTATCCAATTAGTCATCCAAAAAATGCATATAGAATCTATCAAACCAAATACCAAAAACATTTCATCATCATCACATAGTATACAATGCACATCAACAATAAATGCCACATCAACACAAGTCAATATATATATATATATATACCCTCCAAAATCATAAGTTACAAAATACAATCCTTGGAGGCAAGCCCTCGGACATTATTATACATCCTCATTGCTATCACTATATAGAATTACAGGATCTCTAGAACTAGAGGCTTCACTGCTCACTCTACGCACTAATTTTGGCCTCTATATCTCTCAAGATGGATTCATGCCATATAAATATCAGACACTTTCTTCACATATCAACCATGTAGCTCCACATATCACAAAAAAATCCTGAGCTAGGCCTCCTCCTCCTATGACCTCTCTCACTATCTCTACCTCTGCACGAGCCTCATCACACTCACTCAAAAACATGGTACACGTGGTTGCTGACATAGCCACAAAATCAAATAAATGGGAATGCTCACCTGCAATAGAATCAACCCACCTTAGCATACCACTTCCCACGATCACATCTAGGGGCACATTTTGCATCAACATGCGTATCGAGGTGTCCAAAATCTTTGACCAATAAGTATCACCTATAACCCCACAACCAACATTATTTATTACACATATTTACATTCATACATTATATCAATCAAGTAAGAATAAGAAAATAACATACAAAAATACTCACGCTCTGCTCTCACCACTAGTACATCGTCTACCTTGGGGAAGGTGTTAGTCCCTATACTCCTCCAAATATTGGTCCACGGATGATCTCGGAGGAAAATTAGGAGGAAATAATTTCCTTAAACCTCCACGATTGCTATAATATGGAAGAACATTCCAAGAGCTTTCCATCAACTATAAGAATGTTGAAAATGGAGCGCGTATGCAAAAGTTATGGGTGATAAAAGTTAGGTCAACTCTTGGACGAGATGGGGTCAACTCTGGTGAGTCACATTACAATGTAGCAAAATTGAGAATCAATCGTAAGAAAAAAATTAGTTCATGTTTTAGACCTCGGTATTTGACACTCGATATCATCATCTTTGTCTCACTCGAAAAATATTGCCAATGTGGTGGGTCCTCAGGCCACCACATGACATGCCACCACATTGGTCTCCATTGCCACATCACTTTGAGTTTCCCAACCAAGCTAGGATGGAAAGTTGAACCAAAACTCAATTGAGGCAAGATGAAATGTATAAATATCTCGGTGACAAAAAGGTGAGTATCGTGGCCACTGACCACGTAGTAAGCAGAAGATTGTTCCAAGAGCTTTTTGTCAACTACAAGAATGACGAAAATGGAGCCTGTATGTAAAATTTGTAGCTGGTCAAAGTTCAATCAAATCGTGGATGATACAAGGTCAACTGGAGAATCACTTTATGACGTGGAAAAAGTTAGACTTGGGCGTAAGAGAAAAAATTGAGTTTGTGTTTTGGATCTATGGTCTTCAACGTTCGATATCATTATCTTCATCTTGATCAAAAAAATATTGCCAATGTGGAGGTTCCTCATGCCACCACGCGGCCTTACACCACATTGGTCTCTATTGCCACATCACCAAGTTTCCCAATTGAGCTAGGGTGGAAATTTGAACCAACTCAATCGAGTTATGCAAGGGCGAGCTACACAATCATCTCGGTGAGCCCATTGAGGTGAGATGATATATATATATATATATATATATATATATATGTCGAACTTAAAAAGGGCATGTAACGTGGCTGCAACCATGTTGTAAATTGAGTGTCTAAAGCCTTATAAAGGATATCAATCCAATCCCCATGAAAATGTGGGATAATCCACATAGATGTGGATAAGGCGGGTGAGGGATCGAATGACATGGAAGGGACAAATCACAACAAAGACGACATGGAGGGCGTGATAGTCAATGTGGAGCAACGTGGCGGAGAAAATTGGTCAACCTTTGATGGATGAGGTGAGGGCTCAAGCCAATATCGAAGTGGGTGATAGTTTAAGCAAAACAGGGAGGCGGGAGTAGATTCCACAACCTCCCATACTATATGTGGACCAATCCAACCAAATCAGCCGGTGAGTTGGTTGGGGTATGAGATTGAAAGATGTGGTATTTAACCACAGTATGCGGGCCAATCCAAGTCTATAAAATCCTTCTCCTCTTCTCAATTAAAATAATAAGATCCTCCATTTACAAATATATTCAAAGGCTTAAAGAGGAGAATAGGTGATGATAACTTAGAAAAATAAAATACGATTGGAGAAATGTAATGGAGACCTATTTATTTTTATAGGCCATTATTTTGGAGGAGAAAAAATATATAAGTCCTATATTATATAATTATAGGTATTATTTATTGAAGAATATGTAAAGGATTCTTAGGAAATGGATGAGGCCCTATTTACATATTAAAGGCCTATATTGTATTATTATAGGCACTATTGAAGACTGATATTATTATTATCAACAAGATGAAATTAAGTCCTATTATTTAATAGGAAATTGTAAAAATTGTAGGAGTTATTATTTTTAACTCACCATCAATGAAAAGGACAAATTGACACCTTATTCTCGTCTTTGGAGCCCGAGAGATAGTGTGTAGCCGAGGGATGTGATGAAGCATCAGAGAAGCACTAGATATCAAATCCTTACTATGTTGGACGTATTGAGAGATTATTTTCTTCGAAGGAGGGTCATACTCACCATTGAGATTGTTGGAGACATTTTATCCACTTAACTTTGCGTAGAGGTTTGTTTTCCATGAAACAAAGTGGAAGGAGGTCATCATCAACAACAAACATTGGATCAGTCTTAGCTCTACCTATAGGCTTATTTTTATGGTGAAATAGAGTGAAGGAGGATCATTGTTGTCTATTGATATCTGGAGACTTAGCACCTAGTGTAGTAGAGGTATTGAGGTCTTCAGAAGGACACTTAGCACCATACAACAAATGCATTTAGGTATTCAGAAGGAGACTTAGCACCATGTAATGGAGGCATTGATATCTTCATTATTGTGGGAGTTATTATCAATAAATCACCAAGAAACATGCGGAGCTCCCAGATTCTAACTTTAGAGCCATAGGGTATTTCACATTGGTGATCAAATCTTCAACATCATATACTTGTCATTAAGGAGGTTCTTGTTCTTCTAGTGGGTTTATTATAACTTTAATTGTAATTTTGTACTAGAGTTACAATTTAGAAGTGGATAATAAATTGGTTCAATATTATGAACCTAGAGATGTAGGAATTTTCCAAACTCCATTATCAACTCTTGTGTAGCATGGTTCTTATTCTTGCATTTCATATTTTTAAAGTTAATTATTACGGGGTGAATTTGGTAAAAGAATTAATTTCCTATAAGGGTCATGGAAGATTTGTTTCTTGGTTTATTGATCACCAAATGTCATCGACCACTACTAGAAATAACAACACCCATCAATGTGTCTCCCACCACTCCTTGTACACTTGGGTACACCCCGCATCATCAACCTATGTAGGATCTATCACCGCATCCACCTCATCTAGACCAGGATGCACTATCTATGCTTCTGCCGCAGGCTTGGCCTCACCCCCTGCTTGTCTCACCACCCTAATAAATCGACATTATTTATATGGCTCCAAGGGCACATCTTGGGCCATGCCAAAATATCTCGATACTCGCTTGCCCTAAATAACTCCGTCACCCTTGGGAAGTGATCCTATAACCCCATGGTGCATGAAATGCACCGCAACTCCACACCATCCTCCAACCTACCTCCATATAATGGCCCTAGGACCCATCTGATCTATCATCAACCTATAGGTGGTTGTATCCATCCTCCTATTATGGGTACCCACCCACCTCCCTGAAAATATATCAAGGTCCTGGCCCACTTAGTGGCCTCAATATCACAATATGTTCATATACCCAAACATTTATCAAGGTAGTGGATTCTATCCCACCACCATGATCCTCCTATGTGAATCTATATAAATCCTTATACATATGGGCTAATACACATCATGACCATGCATACCTAATCCCATGCTCCTCTATCCTATGACAAATATCATGCATCTTATACAATATCCCAACTCCACCACCCTCTAATGTAATCTATTTAGATAGAATCACTGCAATAAACTTCAGAATCGTGAAATAATATATCTCAATATCACATCTAAACTGATATGAGTCTCTACCTATACTCATGCCCCTGTAAAATACCACCCCACTACTCTCAAATGACTACAAGCGTCCACTATAGTCATAACATGTGCTCTCTCTACTATAATAGGAAACCATAATATCTTATATACATCCTCTAGTGTCACTTTCATCTCACTAGTAGGAAACCAAAATATACATGTATCAAAGCACATAATTTATCACACAAATTAATCAACATATGCATATTATGAGGTACCTCCCCAATCTAGCAATGTCCTGGCCCGACACGGTCAATATATCCCACTCAAGATATGACAACCCCGAAATAATAAATGTACTCAAATGGAGGCCCGCCTGAAACTCTCTCAAGTGTATATCCATCTGCACAACACAAAAATCAACAAAATAATTACATGAGCACACTATACATACTAAAAAATCAGTAATCATAACATCAAAATTAGTCAAAATATGTGTATTCCAAAAACAATTCCAAAACCCTACTCTGGGATGTTAGCACTGGGGAGTAGGGCAATAGCACACGACATCAGTCACTAGTGTGGGAAGCTGAGTGCTAGTGTCCCCGGGATAGAAATGCCCTGTTTACTCCTGTCTTAGTCAAAAACACCAAAAATTACAAAAATAAAAATGTTTGCTAAACTTTTTAACAACATATATATTGGACAAAATTTTCCAAAACTAATCACACTTACTAGCTCATCGGTTATATGCTAAGCCATTACCACTTGCCACCCTCTCAAATCTCATCAAACTCACTACTCTAACACATGACATTATCATACCTTAGAGCTCAATTTTTCAATTACTCTAGTTCAAATGAAATTATAATTCAACTTTTCACTATTACTATATATAGTAATTCCTATTTACCATATACTATAGTCACTATTTACAACCACTTTTACAACTAATACACATTACACAATTTCACTCATATCTTGAGCCTTGTAACTTTGTTTGTCTCACCATTTGCACCATACAAATCATAATTTCCTCTAGCACCGTACCATATAAATTTCAACATCTCATATTCACATTTGGCACATGTACTACTCAATATCTATTCATATTGTGACTATATTATCCCATACTATTTCTCATTTACTATTACATCTTATATGTCTTACTTTCGACCCAGTTCTCATTTTCTCGCCCTTCCCCTTTCACCAAAAAGTGGGAATAAAATTGGGATCATCTCATAATTCCTCTCGGAGTTCAATAAAATCAATCAACACCATTAGCATATTACCATTACAACTTGCTCTGATCTCATTTAAACAAAGATAAAATCATTCTATATGATAATCAATACTTTCTACTATTTCAAATATATTCCCCAAATGACCTAATCTAGGGGGAAAAGAAAAAACCTCTCCGTGAGTAATCTCCTAAGTACATATTATTTCAAACAATCTTCTATCACTCAAAATTGAATTGATCAATTAGTACAATAAACACACTTATTATATCTCCCAGATGACCTAACTTGGGAGCTACATTACATTACTATCGCTTCCATATGACCTAACTTGGAATGCATCCAAAATCATTAAAATAAGAATACTTGTTACCGTAGGAGTGGGGGAAATGAGATTTCATTACCTTTTCTATACTACTCCTATGTTGGTCTTTTAATGGAACTAATCGAGAACTAAATCGGAATTGAATTTGGTCTCTATCCATATGTAGCGGTTGGAAATTTTGAGGATGTAGTCATGGATGGAGAGTAAAACTAGACCTCTCTCCCCAACACTCTTCCTCTAGTGGTAGGACACCCAAATCCTCCCATTTACAAATAAATCAGGTTGGAAATTGATCACTCCCTACCTCTTCAATCTCCTTTGACAATAATTCAAAATATCCAAAGTCTCCAAAATCATTTCAACTATTTCTCCAAGTACTCCTTATGACATTTTTCTATCTCCACTTATGCCACATGGGTTAAAGCATTGATCCATGGTTTTCCATGCTACAAGTTTCTACATTCTACATGCACTTTGTAATATGGCTTCTCGAACTCTATATAGGTATGTTCCTTACTTCCTTTACACTACTTGAATTTCATTCAAATAGCATAAAGGGGGGAAAATGTAGACATAAAATCATGCACATATTACTATTTTAATATGTTGTCAAATATGTTGTTATATGCATGGATCTTAAGTAAGAAAAGTATTCACTTGCGACAATATTTTGTCCATCTACTTGCTTTGATTGTTTCTATTATCTTTCTCTCACACATTTGTCATTTTTACACCCACTTCTGGTTAGGTCACAAGGATCCCTATCTATATAAAATTTCACATCTGTCATCATTTATTCTAGGACACACCAGCACCCACTCTAGACACTAGCACCCATGTGCTCTTGTCCATTCTAGGAACTTTTATCTTCTTTGTTCCTTTTACAAATTTTCACATTTTTGGTTGACCTTTCTAGTTTTCAAATCCTTATCCTATGTTCATAGTCGATCTGTTGTGTCTCTAGTATCATTATCTTCAAATCACAACACCCTTTGGTTTGCACAAGTGTGTGTGCTTGAACTCACAGTGTGATTGGATAACATGGGTGCTATCTCCAAGTTGTGGGACTTGCTACTTGAGATAGACCTCCAAAGAAAGTTGGTTCTTGCTCCTAAACTACCTACCACAATCTACTCTAATGTAAGGAAAAACTATCTAATCCTAATCTAACTTTCCAAGGGATTAGAGAGAGAGAGTACATGAAAACAAATCCTACACTAAAGCGGTGATACACTAGAAAAGGAGGGTGAGAATAGTCTTCCAATGTGTCAAAAGTAGAAGTAAAGTGCATACTAGAGGGGTTGATAATAATTCTCCACAATCTAGCAATGCATTCACAAAAATATTCATGCATACATAATGATAATGAATCCCTACAACAAAGCATAATATAGACACAATATATATGCAATGAGATTAAAGGGGCAAGAGGAATGCAAACAAACACAGTAGGGGAAGATACATCCACAAACTTGCATCTATTGCTTCATAAGTATGCACAATCCAATCTATTACAAGATAAGGGCCTGGATCACCATGCAAGGAGTCCACTACAAGGGCTGCAGCACATTGGCTTCACAAAACAATTTTGACAAAGTTTTTCTACACAAAACTATCTCCTTTACAATGAGCCCAACACTCCAATTTATAGAAATTTGAGAAGAGAGAGAGAGAGAGAGGGAAAATGAAAATCTTGAAATATTTCCTTCAACCACTTACAAGAGGTAGTAAATGAAGTGAAATGATGTTATGTTGCTTGCAAAATTCCCCCATACTATCCCATAACTTGCAGTAGTGAAATATGTCAGCCCATGCTTCATTGAATGCATCCCAACTACCAAATAAAACATTATTCGAGCCCTGGCCACATTTTCTAAAAAATCACCATCTATTCCTCATAAAATTATAAATGTATTGATTGTTTTGTGTTAGGCTTGGAAACACAATTCCAAAGGTACCAATTTTGTGTGTTTTCGTTAAGAAATGCAAAAGTTATGGCCTTCTGAGTGTGGGAAACTATTTTGGGTCTGCCATGCATTTCTATCATTTGACGAGACTGAGCATTTAATTCATCAGAGCTTGAGATGTTTCCTTTATTTTCATATATATACCCTCATTTAATTTATCATAGTTGTAGATGTTTCCCTTAATTCATCAAAGCTATGATGTGCGTGATTCTGAAAAGTCAAATTTTGTGAAAATCGGAGCTCGGGGTCAAAAGTTATGGCCATTTGAAGTTCAAGAGAAAAAGTTGACTTTTCCTCTTCATGCGGGAATTTCGGTATTTTGGGAACTCATGTCCTACACATACTTTGACCGTCCGTGCCTCCTTTCTCCACTTTTTCTGATTCCCTCTTGGTGCGGCGATTTCAGCTTTTGGTGTCCCGCTTGTCCCGACATTGACCGGGCCGTGAGGGTCGTTGACCTATGCTTTTGCCACATATCCTTTGTAGTTGGATATTTTTGCCTTTCAAAGCCCATGTGTCTTAGTGTCCCAACAATCCTACTGATGCGTGGGACAAAACTTCCGATTTCACCAATTTTAGCTCGCTGTAGCCATTTCAGCGATGTGCGTCTGGATGTCTCGATGTCTCGATGTCCCGGACCGTCTGGGACATATTTTTTCAATTTTTTTGCACAACAAAGGAATGCATGCATTTCAGGTTTCGGGTCCCAACTATCCCGTGTGAACTTGTGCGGCCTAGGACAAAAACTTCCACTTTTTCCGCACTACACTAAAAGAGGCCATTTTTTGGGATTTTTTCAACTTTTTCTAACTTCTTGGATTTTTCCTTGGATAGGGAAGTTAGAGAAGAGCCAAAGGACCCCAAGACCTGATTTTTGGGCCTCAAACCAATTCTTCTTGCTCAAACCTATTCTTCTTGCTCAAACCTGAAGAAATTATGTAGGTTATCCAAATTTACCTTGAGGGGTGAATTTGGGATAACTTGAGTGTCAAAATTAAAACAAGAGATCCATATATATACACAACATACACTCTATTTTGGTTATAAATTCTAAGGGGAAATCACATCTACATACTATCACTACCATCAAAGGGACTACATTTTTGGGTTGTATACACTGCATAGAAAGGGGAAGTGTTGAATTCCATACCACACATTTGCATCTAATCTAGCTATAACCTGCTATCTTGGTGTCATTGGCACAAGAGAAACATAAGGATATTCTTTCACATATAAGCACAAAGAACTACATGGATTATGGAATGTAGTGTAGCACTCGGTCATAATTTCGAGTCTTTGGGTATTGTTGGGGTAAGTGTGACTTCACATATTGCATATTTCATTCTGAGTTGGTGTGTTTATGAGATTGTGTAGGTAACTAGGTTTTTTTTTGAGGTTACAATTACCATCCTCAATCAAAGAGTGAATATCAGGTGATTGACATGAATTATCTATGAAACCCTAGCCATAGAAGAAATAAGATCTTGAGCCTTTGCACTGATCACCAAGACACCTAGGACGAGTCACCAACACCTAGGTGCCTCTTTCTATCTTGGGCGCCCATGTCAGAAATCATTCTCATGTTCTAGAATTCACAAGGAGTAGTTACGTCACCTTTTTCATCTTGTCCAACACTTTACACTACCCAAATAATTTACACTTCACATAAGAACTAACTAAGTCATTGATCTCTCCCATTTACTAATAGTTTTACATCAATTAAGTGTTTTAGTGTTTGTATATTTACTATATTTTACCATATCGGTTACTTTGCAATTATATTTAATTCTATTTTTAATAAATCACATAGTATAATAAAGGAATAAGTGCCCCATACTCTTCCCATGTGTCGTACCGCTGAGTAGAAGCTGGATAGGACTAATTACATGAAAAATATGAGTGGAGAAAGGATATCCATACCCCCAATGTGTCTAAAACTGAAATTGAAACTAAGTATAGTGGAGAAGGAGAGAATGAAATACTTCATGCCCCCTGAAACTATGCTAAACCGAGTCAATATAGATATGAAACCACATAATAATATTGTAATAATGATGGTAAATATTAAAATGTCAACAAATCTGGAGAAATTTCCCTGGGAAAACTATATGGTAGGATTCGAATCGTTTGTATGGTCCATAATAGGATGTACATTTTTACCAAATGTAAATTTTGGTAATTTTTGTACTTGATTCTCGATTCATATGAAGTTTTACTACCCCCTGCATATGCTCATTCCTATAAAAATGATTATTTTTCTATAAATGTAGAATAAAACCTCGAATGATTACCCCCTCTTTTGAGGCTTGTGCGATGAATAATTTGAGTGCATGGATTAAAAGAAGAGATGAGGACCCATATTTGAGTGTTTGAGAATTTATATATACCATCTCGAAAAAGTTGATGTGGGGGACACAAAGAAACTAAATCTAGAAAAGGGGATGCACATGGTAGAAACCATGATGTAAAACAATAACAACAAGAACAAGAAGCATGATAACAAAAATAATGTTAATGCAAAAAAACAACATTATCAATAATAGAAAATGGTGCGTTAGTAAAAAACAAGTGCATAAAATGTAGAAACAAGTGTAAAACATGTCAAACAATGTCACACAAAAAGGAAAAAATGTATGCAAACATGGGACACCCATGGTGTCACAAGACAATCAAGGTCCTTGGGCTTGCAAACAAGAGATGCATAACCACACACAAGAAATTACTCTGTAAACACGGGACACCCATGGTGTTGAAAGACAATCAAGTCCCTTAGGCCATAATCAGAGGAGGAAGAAATCATACACACACAAGTAACAAACATGTATGAAAGGAAAGTGTAGAAAAGTGTGATGTAAAGCATATGATATATGAAAGAAAAAGAAATAAGCGTAAATGGTGCACATGACACATGTATTAGTCTTGTTATTAAGAAATATATAAAATACACAAGATATATATGTAATCGAGTATAATGAGGAAATAAAGGAACTATAATGGAAATATAACACTTAGATGTAGTATGCAAAAGGAATATGCACCAAGAGGTTAGCAACCTAGATAAAGGGAAGGCCAACACCTATTATTGTGTATGTTACGCACCATGCTCATTATACCACATGAATACATGTGTGTAAATAATAAATGTTATCTATCAAACCAAAGGAGTAAACAACATGTATAATGTAAAGTGAAAATAATGTATGCTATAAAAGACATTCTTGATTTTGTATTTTTGTAAATATTTGAATGTTTTTGTATTTTAGGCCCTCTATGAGGGCATAGATGAAAACCTATTCTTTGAAGAGAAGTAAGGGTGATCTAAGAATTCCCCCATAGAGGGGAATATATAGATATTCTATAAGTAAAATATGGGAAGAAAAATTTCACCCCCTTGTGTGTGTGTGTACAAAGTGAGGTTCGGGTAGAGTCGATCCCTCAACAATCAAGTTGAACCTATAAATAAAGTGCATCATCGGTAAGTGAGGGGGAAGTAGGATGCCCTAGAGTATTAGAGAAGGATTCATATAGTTGTTCTTGTGGATGATATAAGGTGAATGTACTAGGTAGATGCACAAGTTTTAACTTTAGACTTGTAAATTTAGTAAGGAAAAGATTGATTTAGACTATGAATGTGGTGATATCGAAACATTTTCATCAACATGAGCAAGGATTTTTATTGATTGCTAATGCAAAAATTCCATGGCCATCATTGGTGAGGAAAGAATCATCAGTATCAAAGAGAGGAATAATGACTTCGCATAAATTATCTTGCGCTAATATGGAACCATCATGGAGATTTTCCTTCATATTATCCTCATTAGGGATGGGAGTTGTAGTGAGAGATAATTTTGTGGAAGTGAAATTGGGATTAAGTTGATATGTGCCTATGCCTATGGAGATATACATATCATCATCATCTTGAAGTGCATTTAAAGCATCTCAGACATAGGTAGTAGATGCCACCTAATGAGTAACTGACACATGAACAAGATCATTTATATATGTGCTAGAATTAGTATCACAATCAATATCATCATTGGGATAAAAATTTGTCCTTAGTTTTCTGAGGAAAATCCAAGACATTGGTAGAATCCATTGGTAAGATGCCCCTAGATTGGGCTAAAGTATGCTTGAAGTGCTTGGAGGCGGTGTGTAATTGGTCATGTATAACTGGTATTTCTATCGGTATTTTTACATAATAGGATGATGTACTTCATGTCATGACTGTGGATCTACTAAAGGTGGTATTATGTCCAAACATATTTATGATGAGATGGCTCTTGTCATATGTCTAGAGGTGTATCATTCAGTATAGGAGTATGCTCATGAGAGATAGGAGTTCTATATTTTGGTTTCCATTGATACTTTATGACTCAATATAATTACATAGGAGAATGTTGTATATAAAAGGATATAAAGCCCTTATGCTTGAGTTTTTGGATGCATCATTGTAGATCATAGAATTAATTATCATAATATGCATTAATGTCCTAGGAGTTGTAAAATGGTTTACCTTTGAATTTTGTAAGATGATAGGGGATAGTAATGAGTAGGTAAAAATTGATTAACCTTCTTATCTAGTAACTCATATAGGATATCATGTTGTTTAGCATTCGATTTTGGTTACCTTATTATTCAACATTGATCTTGTGGAACACAAAAATTATTGCCTCTATGTAGGATTTTACACTCACTTATATGAGAATATGTAGTAGAAAAAAATTTGTATAAGATTGTGTATACACCTAATTTTTCATTTTTCATCTTTCATACTTATTACTAACAATTTCCTTTGTGCAGATAAGGGTCACTGATGCATATATTTCTAGAGTGGGTGCCTTAAGGGCCCTATTAGGAATGGGTAATAATTATTAACATAACCATTGTGGGTTAGCAATATTACACAAATATATTTTCCTTATTTGGTATTGGCCTTAGTTTCCCATGCACTAGGTATACTTTTTATCCTAGGTCTCATACACATCACATTCATAGTTTCTTACTTGCATCTCATCACTTGACATATTATTTATCCATATCCATGATCTATGACACCTTTCTTTCACTTTTCATGACACCTTACCTCTTTTCAATATATATGGCTGACACCATTGCCCCTGGGTGATGGTGTCGGTGTTGTATTTCCTTTGGTGAAGTCATCTCCCATGGGAAATGAAGTCCTATATATACCGTCACCTCATTTGACACTCATAAGAATATGAAATCAGAATCATTCAAACTTCCATTATTTTTACTCTTTTTGTGCCATATTTGCATCTGCTCACCTAGCTCTTGGTTCATATTACATCTTTCTTGGATTGGATTGGACATTCTTCTTCTTGAATGGTTTCTTGCACTATTAGGTCACCTATAGTGAGTCTAGGATAAGAATAATGTTCCCCTCCTTAATCTAATAGTGACTCTCTCTCAACATACTACTTCTCTAGAGATATAGATACATAAGTGACCCTCTGTAAGAATAAGGTGATTGCTCTAACCATCTTTTTCATTTGCATAGGTAAGTTAATTTCCTTCTTTATTATGTGTTAACTTAGTATTTGATATGTTTGGATGTTAATTAACATAATACTCTTATCCATTATCAACTCCTTAGTTATCATTACTTTAATTTAATTTATTTCATGCATGCTTACTTTATTTATTGCTAATTTATACCACTCCACATGCAACTACAAATATATCAGTAGGGTTCCTTCCTCTATCTTAACCATGGGCCTTGAAAACCCTAGTTTGACTTAGTGTAAGGATTCGCCCTCTAGATATGTGGTCATATTGCTCACTATAGCCCCTGTACGTCTATCCCCTTGTATTTCGGTACATGTGTGTTTCCTAATCATTTCCTTAATACCCTTGTAGAATGGATGATTTACAAGTGCAAGTTATTGAGACACATTTTAGCCCACATACATTCTATAGTGAACCCAATGTGAATATTACGAGACCTTATGATTGAGCACATATCGTTAAAATCATCAATCTTAAAATTAGACTTCATCTAAATACTCAAAAACCCACAAAATCCATAAACACTCATCCACATAGACACCATCATCCTTGGGCGAGTGTGTATGTTTGTTTTCTTATATCGAGAATTCCTTCGCCCCTATACTGAGACCTACTTATATGGCTAATTTTGTTTATCATCCCATATATTATTCTAGAAACCTTTGGCCCCTGTGTCCATTTTTTTACTGAGATGATTATTTATGTAGCCCTCATTTTTGGACCTTTTCTCATCCAGATCAACAATCCATCATGGATTATTTGTGCATGGGGTCCTCGATTCTCTTGTGCAAACTTTTTCCGAGACATAGCATCCTAACGTTGATTTTCCATTTTGTATGGAATATTATGTCATAGGAGAAAATATAAATAAGTCTTCTACCCATGCAATGACCCACCTCGGGATGAGAAAGAAGAAAACCAAAATGATGATATTTTTGACCATCCTCATACGATTTAGAAAATTTTATCTTTGTTTCCTAAATATAAGGTAAAATCAAAATAAGATCTTAGAAAATGCATTCTCAAATTTGTCTATGAACAATTTGACCATAGGGAAGAAAAGGGGAAATCAATGAGATGGGATCATATGAAAATTCCTAAAATTATGACCCTACAAACCTCATTCTCAACTCATTGAAAAAATGAGACAACAATCCGATGTAATGACTCAATTTCTCCAAATGTAAGCCAACATGGCTCAGTTATTCAACCACCCTCTAATAGGCTCTTAAGGCACCACACCCCCTCCTTTTCCAAATGGGCCTAATGGGGTTCCCATCACTCAAACCCCATTCAAAAAAATTCTTGTGAGTATTCCAACAAGAGCCTTTAGCACCCTATATTTCTAGTATGAATATTGGTAGCATTGCTCCATCTATCTCTTACGATGGGTCTACTAATCCCACCCTTCATATCAAGGAATTTGGAAATATTTACAAAGAATCGATTGGGACTAATTCGTATGATACCACCAAACTCCTAGTAGAGCAAATTACAAGGGATGTTTTAGATTAGTACCATACTTTTCCTCCTAACTCCATAGTTAAGCTAGAGTCCCCAGTGATAGCCTTAGTAAAAAAATTCCAATATCATGATCTAGCTAAAAAAAACATCAACGCTTTTGTTGGGCATTGGAAAATGGTTGTGTTTAAAGTATGCAAAGTTTTGCACACACGCGGACAAGCTAAATAAGAAGCACGCGGAAGGGATACGAGATAAAATGCATGGGAGATGATTATGCTAGAGAACAGGGTTTTACACTCGGAAGATGGAAAGATATGCATGCAAAGATCATTGTAGAAAGGAAAAGGACTTAATGAGTTTTCGGTATAATGGGGCTAAATATAGACTTAGAGTATGCAACACGTAAGAAGGATTAAGCAATCAATAAGAGTCTATTTTTAGGAAAGAACTTACAGTTCTAACATGCGCATGGAGCTAATAATAGGATTAAAAATAGATTTAAATATAGTTAATCTATTATTAGGTGAAGCTTGCATGATTATGAAGATATATTTGTTATCAATTTTTCCCTTGGAACAAAACTAGACAACATGGTCAATTGGACTGCTAAATTTTTTTGTTGAGGGAACATCTATGGCATTATGGGAAGTATCAGGATTATTTTAGAAGTTTTCCCTTATTTTGGGTCTTGGAGGGTAATGGGCTTGCTTGTAGTGCAAAATTGGCCTCTGTAGGCCCACTTCCAGCCAAGAAGTGCAAAAATGATCAAAATTGGTAGGTTGTGTTTAAAAGGTCTTATTGTGCTTCTATTTACCTCACTGATTTCGAGGAGAAACTAATGAAGTCTAAACACCAAGGTAAAATCAGATTTAGAGGGGTGGATAACATTAAGCAAAGAATGAGCTCGGTGAGCTCAAGGTGAGTTGGTTGATTTTAACTCGGCATCAAGGATCGATATGGATGACTTGGTCGACTTACAAGGTATATCTTGGGTGATTCATCGAAGGACTCAGGTTCATGTAAGGAGCCATGACATCGAGCTAAGCCATCGGTTCAAGGAGATCACTTGCAAGATGGAGCTTGATACTTGGCGTCCTAGTAGTTGAAAGAGAAGGATCTCGGTGAGAGGTCATGAAATTTGCATAGAGGTAGCTCGACGGGATGAGGTCGAGTCAACTTCAAGATAAAATTGGTTCGTGTGAATGCATCACTTAAGGGGATATCCCAAAAGGAGAATGACTCGATATCAACTTGAAAGCCATGTAAAATCAGTCGGTGGTGTTATTGCAGTCAAAGGTGATCCTAGTAGGGAATTGAGTCGAGTACGAGATTGTGTGGCTCAACTCAAGTAGGTATGTACGCACGCTGCGAATATTTGAAGCGGATCAAATGAAAACTCATGTGGGAGATGAAAAGGCCAACTCGGTCGTGATTTTGGTAATATCAGCGAGCCACGTGAAGAGGAAACTAGAGGGCTTAAGCTTGAAGTTGGCATGTGATGAATATGGAAGGATCTCGGTGAGAGTTAACTTTCTCAACCAAGCTAAGATCACACCAAGTCATTTGGGAGTTGGTGGGGTCGGTTTGATAGGAATTAAGCTTAGTGAGTCAACGAAAATCTTACATGGGAACTAAATCAAGTATAGGAGCTCAACATAGCAAAGATAGCAAAGCTCGGCTCAATTCAAGTGAATGTATTAAACAAGGTTTATACGGTTGGCTCATAAAATGAATTGATCAATGTTGGAATGCTGATTCGAGATCGTCAAGGTAATAAATAGTTCATGATATCGAAAAATGTCTATATCATTCGGTAAAATCACGTCGTGAGTACATTTTGAAGTGGAAGTTGAGTGGCTCGCTAAAACAATGAGTTATGTCGATAGATTAAATAGCACCGAGGCTAAGATGGGGTGAGTCACTCGGTGCAAGGCGAGTCGAGTTGAAGATCTCACTTGATCAAGAAGAAATGGATAATGGGACAACATTTTTCGAGTTGGTAGAGATAATTCACGTGATCATGGAAGCTTGAGCTCGAGCGGCTCAACTTAGTACACGACATATTCTTGAGTGCATGGTAGAAGGTGTTCATGAAGAGCGTTGGGAGGGTTGAGTCTGAAATGACTCGGTGAGCTAGTTGGAAGCTCCATGAGATTTTTGAGTGGGGAATCAATGAGTGAGTTCCCGGGAATTAAAGATTGATGTAGTGAGTCGGAGGAAGAAAGGGGGATAGCTCGAACATCAAAGTAGCTTTGGGATTGGATCGGGAGTTTCATATTTTGAATAAAATATGAGGTGAGTCGAGCCATCAAACTTGGAGCATGGGAAACTGAGTTAAGTGTGAGCTTGTGTGGCTCAACTTCGGGCTAAGATGAATCATGTGGAATGAGCTTGGTTACGACTCGCAAATCAGCTTGTCGAAGCATGCGTTGAGGGAAGTGAATTGAGTTACACCGAGCTAAAAAGTTGTGGATATACAGTGTAGCTTGGAAAAAACTAAAAACAAGAAGGTGAAATGCCAAGCCTAGGAAAGGGCTCATGGTAATCCCGCAAGCTAGAGAAATTATGGGGATTGGAGGCCAACATGCCAAGTTAGTGTGTTGGTAAGCTAGATCAAAAATTCCAAAGTCCCCACCTCAGACATGTAATATTTTGTGGAATGAAATCCATGCCAACCTTGGCATGGAAATACAATGTTCGGGCTCCCGATCTTAAATATCCATCATGAGATCAAGGAAAATATGGAGTTAATTGTTGATTCAACCAAGTCATGGGCCAACGCATTTAGTGGGTACATGTATAAGGGTGGCCAAGTTATTCTCCAATATTCTTAGATCGTTTAATCCACGATAACATGGAAATATGGTGTGGTGGAACACGACTGATCAATTCGTTATCATGATACGATAAGCGATCACACAGGTGATTCATCCGGTGAGTGCGAGGGACCAAAATTCCTCGAATATAGCTCATAATACAATTTGGAGTAAGGGACTAGTGGATGTATGAGTGGCATGAACTTGGCATATGCACATATGTGTGGTTGTGATAAGGTAATATTGATAAGGGTTAGAACTCGCATGAAGAGCCTAATGAGCTCGATGCATCCACAAACAGGGGCACCGAGGTGATTGTTTGAAAGAGCTTGCAGTTGGATTTGGGCATGATTGGCCAATATACGATGGAATGCTAGCTTGAGGTGGTGGAAATCTCGAATCGAGCTTAGTTTTGAGTGAGAACAATAGAAGAGAGAGCTCTAATCTCATTGAACTTTCCAAGATTTCATGAATTCTACAATGCCAGAGATGAAAGACACGAAGGACTCACTATTCTAGTCATGGTACTCAGTGAGTTGAGCACGTAGACCCGATCAAATGTGACGGGACCAGGGGAAAATGAAAATGAGCTCATGAAATTTAGGAGAGCTATCTCATGAGGATAATGAGATTAACAAAGGTCTAGTAACACATCTCAAGTTCGGGTTTCTCGGAGTAGTGGCACATGCGGCCGGGGAGCTCAATCATCTGTGATCTAGAAGGTGAAACTCATAATGAAGGGAGAGGCTCTGTATGGATGGAGCGTATGAGATATCGACTCGCTGAATTGAATGATGCATGTAGCGAGTCTGTTGAGATGAGAATGGAGATTGATGACATCAACACGGAACCCAGGTGGAGATGTGGAATGAGATCATGATGGTAGTAGCTCGTGAAGATAATAGCTCAATATAAGTTGGGATTATGGTGAGGAGCTCAATTAGAAGTAATATAAAGTGACTCATGGATGAATTCCAAGTTGATATCGAGTGAGTTTGGTCAAAGCACAATGGGTTTGGACATTGAAATATGTCAAGTTATTTAGTGATGGTGAGCACACAATGAGGAACTCGGTGGGCTCATGAAGCTAGGACAAGCATGAGTCGGCCAAGCCCATGATGGAAATAGCTTGGCATTGGAATAATTTCATGTGGAGCTCACCGAGTCAATAATCCTATGCCATGAAGGAGCTTGTCGGCATATGTGAAGATCTCGTGTCTTAGGAACTCGACACATTCATGGGGAGTCGAGCTCGGTCACGGTGGTGGAGAGCAAGCTCAATGGAGTTGTGTTATTTTTTGACATATTTTCATGGACCCCCCTCTCTTCAAATGAAAACCGGTCTTTGGGGGGCCCACTCATTATTCATTAAATTAATATTTTGAATATTAATTTTAATTAAATTAATATTTTTATTTAAATATTTTAATAATGATATATATTATTATTATTGAAATATTTTATTTAAATATTCCTTTAATTAAATAAGGGGATTAAGTCAAACTAGTCATTAATGGCACATGATGAAAGGATAATTGGTTCAACCAACTTTGTAATAAATGACAACCATCATGTACCTTCAATTTAGGAAGGAAATGATTACTTTTCCTCTTCTCTCTCATGTAATTCTTCTATAAATGTAAGTTGGAAGTTCATTCCAATGGGTTGGACAGAGTTAGATGGCTAGACATTTTCCACATTTTTCAAGAATCCTCTCTCTTCTGCAAGCTATTTGGTTGTGGATTGGGGAACTTTCAAGCCTCTCTTCCAAGATTATAATGAAAACTATTTCCTCTTCCTAATGTAATGATGCATTATGCATATGTTGAAGTAATAAAAGTGTATGTTTTGTGACTATTGTTGGTACTTTCATCCTTTTATACTTCTTTGTGCCTTTCTCATGCCTATAGGTACACTTTACAAGTTCAAGTTTCTATTACAGGTTCTTGGAGTTTCATGTTTATCAATTGGTCGAGTATTGCATGTAGTTGAGTTGTGTTTCTTGTTCACCCTTCTCAATTTCACCCCTTCTCCTTTGGAATACCTGATATATTGTTTTGTCTAATTGAGTTTAACAAAGGAACACATGTTTCCTAGTATGTGGTGTTTGGTTACCCGCTCTAAGTTTTAGTAGGTTAATTTGACATGTGGTGCATAACACCCTCTTCAAATTAACACTTCCTAAGTCTAGCAACACCCTTTATTTGGTGCATCACCATCCCTAGTATAGTTTCAATTCCTACAAATATCTTTCCCTAAAACCCATGAAAATGTTAGCATAGGTCTAGATAACTATTATATTGCACTAGGAGTATTATAGAAATTAGTTTAGGAATATAAATTCGGCTTTCTCCATAGGTTTATCTCGAACCCAAGTCCCACAACTTGAGAGGTGATCCCATATTACCCAATCACACCAAACATCATGTTCACATTCTATCCATTTGGAGGGTGCAGTGATTTGGCGATAACAATATTATAGCGGTGCATGACTATTCTTAGCATGTAACCTATTTTGAGAATGTGTGGGTGGTGAAGGGAAAGTTACCCACCCCTATATATATATATATATATATATATATATATATATATATATATATATATATATATATATATGTATGTATGTATGTATGTATGTATGTATGTATGTATGTATGTATGTATGTATGTATGTATGTATGTATGTATGTATGTATGTATGTATGTATGTATGTATGTATGTATGTATGTATGTATGTATGTATGTATGTATGTATGTATGTATGTATGTATGTATGTATGTATGTATGTATGTATGTATGTATGTATGTATATGTATATGTGTGTGTGTGTGTGTGTGTGTGTATGTATATGTATATGTATGTATGTATGTATTTATTTCCATGGTTTAGATACACTATATTGTTAGAGTTATGTTGTTGGTATGATTTTGCATGCATGACTTTGTGATGGTAAATATGACGTATTCAAATATTATGTTTTGATGGATTAATATAATGGATCATTGTGGTTGGATATTAATTGTTGATATCTATGTTACTAGTAACTATATGGTGAATCTGATCGTAGTTGTTATATGAACTCTATGTGTACTTATTTATGTGTTGTTTCTAAATTGAGATCATGGATCCAGTTGAAATGATTATGGAATATATGTTTATATTTGTTAACTCCTTGATAAAGTGGCATAAAAGAGGGATTTGGTACCTTCGTGTGCTTTGGGTGAGCACTCGAGATCTTTCTAGGTGATGTGTCGGTGTGTATAGGGTTTGAGAAAGAAATAGAGACTACATTTTGGTTTTTTCCAGGACCTCTTTTCAAGATATTGCGAGGATGTTGCACACGGATGGATTATTAGTCGACTCTTGTGACCATTGAATATTGGGTTATTGAAAGAAATCATAATTTTGTTTGAATATATGGTTACGGACTTGATTTTAATGCACGTAAGTGGGTTGAGGAATACCTTTATCATGATATTTGTGAGTCTTTATTTTATTGCTTTTATAGAATTGTATGAGTGGTTGTCTACGTATGCATCAATAAGGATTTGGCATTATATATCAAGGGTTTGGACACAGGAATAATATATGACCTTGTTTCAAGAAGATGAACATTGGACGCGTGTTGTAGATCATTAGTGGGCTGGTATTCTGCACAATTACACTCTAGAATACATTTTTTCCATGTATTTTGTGTCGAAAGTTGTAGAGTTTGAGTTTTTGTGAGCCCAGAGGATGTTACCTCTGCACTATTCCTTTAGTAATTAAGATCTTGATGGTGGTGTTGAATTTAGAGCACCTCCCTATGGCTAGCTAAACTCACAACCGCACACGAGGGTAGGAGTAGGTGTGATGAAAGATGGCATACGTCACAACATAGAGGTAGAGAGAGGAAATGTGACTTAAGTATAATGAGGTGCAAGAGAGGGAATTGGAAAAGAAGCACGATATTTTGGAGTCTTTGGAGTTACAAAGGATGATGTCTATTGAAGGATTTGAGGCTCACGTGGAAAACGTGGAGCCAAAGCATCGAGATCTCCCCACTTAGGTAAGCACATTAGAGAATCCCTTTTGGCTTCTAATGAAATCATGTCTAAAGAAGAAATATTAAGGAGCACGAGCATTCATCGATCCCACCTGGTGACATATCCCTTATGCTTGGTATTCCAGGTCCCTGAAATAATTATTGAGAAACAAACTAGTGTTGGTGATAGAGTAGCAATAGGCATATTTCATTTTCCATTAAGTGCATGAGTTAATCAAATAGCACATTCATTTATGGTTGCATAGATGTCTTATTTTTTGGGGGTCGATTGGTGGTATATTCTCTAGCGCATCATTTACACAGAGCTTGGTCACGCAGAACATTGGTAATATGTTTGAAAGTGACACAACTTCACAAACTATGGGAGTTCAATTTATCATAATAGTTGGAACACATAGTATCTCATCCTTTGGTTTGGTTCCTACTACAAGAGGTAGATCATGAGGATATGGAGGCTCGTGATCTAGCGGATATGGTGGTTCGGGGGAGGAAATACCTGGAGGTAATATAGGTTTTGGATTTAGTAGGCATGGTCCATACCAGCCATAACAAGTGATTTATGATATGTCCCTTCACCTTCTAGAGTATCAAGGCATTGGCGATGTAATGGAGCATGTCCACATGTGTGAAATTATATGGTGCCCTAAATGGATCATAGCTCTTGAGTGTAAGGAAAGAAAATTTACTAAAAATTTCAAGGACGCACACATAGTTGGTATAGGAAGTATGATCCAAACTAGATTGTTATAGATTACAATTCATTGTGTGATGCCTTCTTGGATGAGTCTCATATACGAGTTTTAAAAAAAATAATCAACGCATGAAGGATATTAAACAGGCATGGTCGAGAGCGTAAGGGAGTATGATGCACATTTTAAAACTTTGTTATCAAAGTTGTCTTATGACATCCACCCTGTTATCCAAAATTCACCCCTAAAGGTAATTTTGATAACATGTATCAAATTCTTCAGTCCCGAGCAAGTAAGATTGATTCGAGGCCCAAAATCATGTTTTTCGGGTCCACTCGGCTTCTCTCTAACTCTCCCATCCAAGAAGAAATCCCAACAAGTTGAGAAAATGGAAAAAAATGCAAAAAATAAGGTTGCGGAACTGTTTTAAAACATTTTGGTCCGAAGGGTTTGGGTTGTCTTGAGGTTCGTCGTGCAGCTTGGGGGGTGAAAAGGAAAGAAAATCGGCTAAGTCTTTTGTCCCAGGTAGTCCGCGGGACAGTTGGGACATCGGGACACGAGGGATGTGAAAATCTGAAACGGCCGAGAGCAAGAAAAATCGTCTAAGTCTTTGTTTCACGTGGTTTGGGACAGCCGGGACAAAGGTACGCATGGGACGCGAATCGGCCGGTTTGCCGAAAGACAGTCCATTTTGGGCGGTTTAGAGATATTTGTCCCAGGCGATTGGGACAGTTGGGATGAAAGTATGTGAGGGATGTGTGGGATGTGAAAAGGTGAAAAGGCCGCAAAAGAGACAAGGAGGCCCGCGGATGAATCAAATCTCACCACGTGTCTTCACCATTGACCCAGTGGAGCGAGGCAAAAATTAGAATTTTTGGCAAAATGTTTTGCCGAAAGTCCAAAGGGTGAGTTTTGGCCTGCTGCCCCCGCCACCGAATGGAAGCTCACACCAATCAGGGCCTGACACATGTCATCCAAGTGGCGGAGCGCGGGGAAAATTTGAAAAAATTTCCAAAATGCAAAAAAGAGGTAAAATCAAAATTTTTCCGCCGATCCGTTTTGGGCCTGTTTTTTCCTAAATCTTCAAATGGCCATAACTTTCAATCCAGAGCTTGGATTTTTGTGTTCTTTATATCAATGGAAAGCTAGTGAAATTATCTACATGATTCTAAGGTTAATCTTGCATTTTGGTTCATTTTGAGAGAGAAAATTAATAAATGTCTCGGCACATGGTAATGGCCAGAAATGACGTTTCAACAACCAACTTTAATGCAAAATACAGTTCACGCTTTTAAGTTTGCTAGGGTTCTCACCTACCGCCATAATGAGATGAATTAAATGCAACCTAGAGGTGGTTGGGGTAGATTTGGATTTCCTCTCTCTTCCCTCTCTCATTCTTCCTATAAATTGTAAGGAGGGGCTTCTTTCTAAGCGTTGGACATTCTTGTTTTGCCCCTCCCTTCTTCTCTTTGGCAGGTGAATTTGTGGAGTTCAAACCTCCCATTTAAAACTGTAATGCAACTTTGCCTCTTGGCATTTTGTAGTGTATTGTATCAATATTTGGAGCAAGTAATGCATGTCTGTGGATGATTCTCAACCCTCTCTGTGTTCATTTGCATCCTCCTGATCTTTCACTGCAAATTTTGTTATCTGTGCATGATCTTGCATCACATTTTAATGGTTTGTGTTTATTGGCAAGATAGGTGTTCTTCATTCCTCGGTGCATCACCTTTGTTAGTTTAGGTTTATTTTTATGCATCTTCTTACCCTGTCTCCTTGGCAAGTTAGATTAGATTTTGAGTAAACCCTCTGCATATTTTTTTCGTGTGCATCTGAAACAGAGGAATAGGAACCGGCCTTCATCCGAAGAGCTTTTCCGATTTCGCAAGGTCCCACACTTGGGAAAAGCTCCATGTTGTGCAATCACGCTGGATGCTTAGAATGATCAAACTAGAAATCGATCAACATCCAGGGGTCTTTGCTGATTTGCACTAACACACGCTAGCCAACATGCACAAAGTGGTTTGTTGGTAGTTTGATTATAACTTTTAGAAGGGAACTTTCACATAAGACCTTTATAGCTCTATGCGAGGCATTGGAGGTAGCTCTGCGTGTTGAGGTAGTAGGAATCATAGGCAGGGTTAGCCCCTTTTCGAGGCCCAAATTACATCTATGGAAAAATAGTTGGAAAAAATATCAGCTAATTCAGCTCATGAGATGTGCAATAGGTTATCGTGTACATATTGCAAGGTGGAATGACATACTAAGGATAGCTTTCCTTGCAAGTTAGTGTACACCATGTTGTTTGACTGTTAGATATGTCATTTGTACCATGATGTGAGTAGATTTCCCCTCCTGCGGTGCGTGGTCCATAAGAATGTATCCATGTACTTTAAAATTTGTAGGTCTTATACTCATGACATTGTTAAGTGCGAGAATAATTGATCATATTCATGAATTATCGAAACCGGTGTGTGCAGGACAGTGTAGCAAGTGGATCCAAGGATTAGGGAGAACAACATATTGTAGGGAAAAATAATGGTGAAAACTAGAATAAGGGATTTCATGGAGGATACAAAGGCCAAGGTTATAACCATGGAAGAGGAGGATTTCCTAGAGGTACTTTCTTTACATGTGGATTACCTGTTCATTTTCAACGTGAATTCCCTTAGAATATCATTTTCTCATGGTACAAGAAACACACCAGTTTTAAGAATTCCCTAATTTATATGAGCACATGAGGAAGCAACATAAACAAGACAAGTGCGGGGCTATGATTAAGATACAAATGGTTGATGGAGTTCAATGGATGCTGAAGGTTACAATGGATTATGAATTACAACCCCTGTTAGTCATGACCCACACTGAGACAAAGCACACACATGAGGCCCCGAGGAGTAAGCTTGTTATTAAAAAGCAAGAAGTGAATAAGGCCAAGTACCCTGATGCTAAACATCAAAAAAATTCTATCTAGAGACCATGGATGTTATTAGGAATTTACAAGGTAAGATTCAGGGCTTAAAGGAACAGCACACACAATGGATAAGGAAAAGAAGGATGACCTCCACGAGAAATTCATAGATGATTTAAAAGAAGTATGTCAAATTTTGTGACAGGAGAACCTCATCCCCTTGTTAAGGGAATGGTTTAGAGAAAAGGTACCACATGTAGGACACAAGCGCAAGAAGTAGATCCTTCATGCAAATCTACCTCCCCATAATCATAAGTATGAAAAATAAATTACATTGAATACAATCATAGATGGATGGCTCTTGAGTAATATTTTGATAGATACAGGTTCAGAAGTTAATGTGCTCACGTTGGATGCTTAGAATGAAATGGGAAGACCACCCTTGCAACCTTCTATAAATGTGTTTTACATGTTAAAAAAGAACTAGGGCTAACCCTATCAAAGTGTTAAAGGATGCCACTATTATGATTCAAGGGGCCAATTTTATCAAGGACTTTGAGGTATTAGGGCTCGCAGAAGCAAATAATTTCCTAGCATTGATTGGGCTCTCTTGGTGTTATAAAAATAATGCATATCTACACTTCAACAAGGGGTGCATTAGCTTTGATAATAAAGAAAAGAACATCATTATACCATTGACAAATGTAAAGGATGATCCTTATGTTGAGCCCTTGAGTGAAGAATACTTGGACAAAATTTACGCATGCACAGTTGGAGATCCTGAAGTAAATGAGCCATCTAAGGAAGGAGTGATACAGTGGGATGATGCTCATTCAGTTAGTGATACCACCAATATTTCTTGTGACAACTAGGTGCATGGAACATATGAAGTAGTGGGAAGAGAGATCAAGAATACAGTCACTCACGTGATTAGGTCGCGGGATATTCGGCATCCGAGTCATAATCAGTGTTTTGGTATCTTGCTTGAAGGGAACCTTGACGTATTCTTACATGCCATGAAATCCTAGTGGACGAAGGAAGGAGATAGAAGGAATATGATTATATATACTGTGTGGGAGTGTAGCATGCTAGTCAATTAGACACGAGATAGCTTACTAGAATGATGGGAAGTGAGAATCACATTCTCAACTAGGTTTCTTAAGAGCAATGTGCCATAAAAAATATGTGAATATTATGGGAAGGATCCTACTTCGCACCACGTTTAGAAGTGTGAGAGACTCTGAACCAAGGGGTAGGAGGCCTTATCACCATCACTCTAGGTACATAAGTTCTATGCTACCTTAGGTGGATGTGTGCGTGTAAGGTATGTGCATGCCGAGTTAATAAGAGTAAAAATTAACTAGTAGGAGATGACCTCAGGTATGATTCATACTTTTAATTATTTTTCAACTAAGCCCCGAGTCAATGAATCATTGCAGATTATAAAGCACCTTACCATGGGAGATAGCGTGAAGGTAGAAGAACTCTTGTTATATATGTTTATGGAATTGGACCTAGAGGAATGCCTTAACCTTGAAGAGAGTGAAGAAGAAGAAATGGTCCATGCACGGGAAGAAAAAGAGAAGGGTAAGTTGTTGTGCATAATAGATGGTGAAGATGATGAGGATAATAATCTAGATGTTACTCACATCGAAGGTATGCACGAGGTGATGGAAAAAATAGATGAAAAGGCACGCACATATCATGAACCTATGAAAATAAAGAAAGTTAACATTGGGATGGATGTAGAGCCCAAAAGGCCATTATTAATGACTATTAGTCGGATCATAAGGTTGCTTATGATTATTGATCTCATGCGTGACTTTCAAGATTTTTTTCCAAGAGGATATCATGAATTGAAAAGGTTACACCCTTCTTTAGGGGAGATGCAAATCAAAGCGAAAGAAGGCGTGCACTTGATTAGGAAGAGGCCTTATAGGATGAATCCCAATCGCACATCAAGGTGAAAGAAGAAATTGATAAAATAATAAAATCTAGTATCATTGAGCCTATTAAGGAATCGAGTGGGTAAGTCTCATGGTCATCAACATTAAAAAGCATGTGCGGATAAGGATCTATGTGGATTATAGGGAGTTGAATGCTTTATGTTTAATTGATCCTTTTCGACACCATTTACGAAGAGATACTTGAAGGAGTTCTCGGGTACAAGATCTATTCCTTTACTGAGATGGGTTCTCTGGTTATCATCAAGTGTGTATTGCTAAAGAAGAGAAGGAAAAGACCACTCTTACCATAGAGTGGGTAATTTTTGCATACACCGTGATGCCTTTTGATTGAAAAACACTCTTGCAATGTTTTCGTGCATCGTGGTACAAGCCTTTTAGGACTTCATTCATAGATTTTTGTAGGTTTACTTGGATGATTGGATAGTAGTATATGGTCTAGTAAAGGACTATTGTGAAAAATTGAGACTTATGTTTGAAAGATGCGGGAAATTCAACATCTCACCGACCATTAAAAAGTGCATATTTATAACATCTTTTGGCACTTTGTTGGGGCAAATTATCTCGCAAGAAGGATAATTGGTAGATCCAAATGCAAGGTTGTTGTAATCTTGGATTTAGAAGAACCCAACAATATGAGTAAATTTTGTGGATTTCTTGGACGTATAGGGTATTACAGGAAGTTAATTAAAGGCTATGCAAATATTTCCACACCCCTAGAGGAACTATTGAAGGCTAAGGGAAAGTTTTATTGGTCTGAAGCACAACAGTTGGCATTTGAGACATTGACAGAATAGTTAACCACTGCACCTATTCTGCACTTTCCTTCATGGGACAAACCATTCCATGTTCATGTGGATGCTTTTGGGATGGAAATTGGTGCGGTACTAGCCCAACTAGGTGAAGGAATAGTGGACCACCCCATTTATTTTGCAAGTAGGAAGTTGACACCAGCTGAATAGAATTATACAACTACTCAGTGCAAGGCTTTATCTATGATTTGTGCATTACACAAGTTCAGGAAATACTTATTGGTTACCCCTTTCATATTCTTTACAAAGTCATATGACTTTTAAGTATTTGGTCAACAAACCTATTTTATAAGTGTGCATATGTAGGTGGATTGTACTATTTTAATAATTTCTAGTTATAGTTGTGGTAAAACTAGGAAAAAGCAACTCATGACCTAACCACTTATCAAGGATCAATTATGGTGAGCACACACAAATCAATGATCACATAATGTTATATGCATAACTTTTTAGATTGAATTGTGTACCCACCGAACTCGAGGAAATTTCAGTATTCTTGTGCACTAGTCAAGCACCTGAGCAGATGAAGACTTTAGAAAAGAATCAACGTGCAATACAGGTGGCTCCCTATCAGTTGATAGGTGGAGAGTTGTATAAACTTAGTCATGATGAGGTTTTGCACTTGTGTGTTCTAGAATATGAGCGTGAGGGGATAATGGTAGAAGCTTATAGTGGGATTTCAGGTGGAAACTATGTTGGAGATAGCACTACACACAAAATTTTGATGGCGAGATTATGGTGGGAAACTCTCTATAAATATATTAAAGAATATTTCAAGGCATGTGACCATTATCAACACCTTGGGAAGCCTGAAACAAGATATGAGATACCTTTAAGGTGTATTTCAAGTGATGAACCATTTGAAAAATGGGAAATTGACATTGCGGGTCCTATTTCCCCACCTGCGCATAGGAAAAGTGCACATTACATCATAACATGCAGATTATTTGACAAGGTGGGTAGAAGTGGCACCTATAAAATTTTGCACATAATCTACAACAACGAGATTTTTATGGGAGAATATTATCAATCGCTATGGATATCCATTGAGTCTTACAAGTGATAGGGGCGCACACTTTTTGAATGATACCATTAGGATTTTATTGGTAGAATTCATGGTGGTGCACCATGAGACAAAACCCTATCAACCACATGCTAATGAGACTATTGAAGCATTCAAAAATATAGTGGGGCATACATTAACGAAGATTTTTATGTTGGATAGAAAGATTGGGATGAAAAAGTCTCTACTATACTTTGGGCATATAGAAATACCTATAAGAGGTTAAATAAGGCCACACCTTTTCAGTTTGTGTTTGGCGTTGAGGCTATATTTCCTATTGAGTTTATGTTTCCATCTATGTTTATTGTGTGCGCAGGAGGTCCGGATGATGAAAAAGTAGTGGAAGAGAGAATATGTAAGTTGATGCAGTTGGATGAATGACACGCCATTTCTTGATGGATTCAAAAGATAGAGAAAGTAAGACAAAATTCATGACATGATAGGCATATCAGAAATAAGGAATTTGAGGTGGGCAAGATGGTTCTTCTGTATGATTCAAATTTTGCGCACCACCCTAGGAAGCTGAAATTTCATTGGTTGGGACCATTTGTAGTAAAAAAATTAAAATCATGCACTTTAGATTCAAACACTAGATGGCACTCTATTTCCTAGTTACTTCAATGGGAGTAGGATGAAGCCCTACTATAAATAAGTCTTCTTGGTGATTGTAATAAGGAAATGTTGCCATTTGGATTAGGTTTCCCTTTAATTCATTTATTTTATATGTGTTTCCTTTCATCGTTGCTATGCTTTGTGAATTTAGTTTTGTGTTTTGTTTTAATAAGTGCACTTGTGTTCCTATATCGATTACTATCTAAGTGATTTCATGTACTGAGAGGACCACACATAATTATTGTGGGGTAAAAGGAAAGAAAGAACATGCGTAAGAGAGTTGAGATTCATAAAGTCCTAAATCTTGAAGGAGCATGCATGTCAATGATGATGTTGGTTGTAGAATAATGGTGATAATAATGATGAGGTGAAAGGAAAATCCACATATGATGAATAAGCGCGCAGTGTAATGTGAGGTACGTAGAGGCATGGGTAACTACCTAGTATAGGGCATATAGAGGTTGATGTACTTTGGTGCCGGAGCACGCGAAAGGGGGTCTATAGTCGAGTAGTAGTTTGCATTCCCGAAGGTTATAGTTGGAGTGTACGATGAACATGTGAGTTGAGTGCAATGAAAACTATGAAAAGGTGGGAAAATCAAAAAAGTAGAATTAAATGCGGTTGTACATTGATAGTTGACAAGTAATTAATGTGAGTAAAATTTGAATTCCTATATATATAATGTCGTGGTAAAATCATTTTTACCTTACCTTGTGTGAAATTTTTGAATGATTTGTGTGACCTAGGGAAAACTTGAGAGATTTGGAGAGAAATCAAGTGCCGAGTTGAAGAATCATGAACTAGAGGGAAGGAGAAAACGGTCATGGGAAGAGGAAGTTCCATCGAGGGAAACCCACAGTTTGAGATGGAGTGGAGTGGATTTGGAAGGAAAAATACTTCTCTAGTTAGGGTTTCGAGAATTAGGGCATGAAATACGAGTTTAAACATAGAATTATAGCAGTCTATACCAAAGGTTTCTGGAAAAGTCTTAGGATTCTAAGGAGAGCAAGGAACAAGGTGAGATTTTGATTTTGTACGACTAAAATGGCACCAAGGAAGGTACGTGACCGCATCACCTAAGAAGAAGGGAAAGGGAAAAGAAAAGACAACACCTATCGTAGACATCCAGGAAGAATGGTACTCAGAAATGCAGTACCCCGATGGGGTATTGATGGGAAAGGAGTGGGTGTATCATGTCAGGGGCATGACCATGAGTGATTTCAACCATCAAACAGATTTGATAGCGCATAACATGGAAATAGAACTTGTTCACCAATGGAGGAAAGAACCCGAATGATAAACCTATGTATGATGACCAGGGAAAGAGGTTATTGAAGAATGTTGGTCTATTGTAACTATATGAGATTCCATTCTTTGGGAAGCCTAAGAGATTATACCAATGGTTTATGTCACACGTGCACAAGGACTATTTTTACTTTGTAGGTAAAAGGATGTGCATTACGATACAATTAATTGAAAATTATATTGGTTTGATTAATATTGGGATCTCGTTTGATGATGACTTAGCCAATGACGCTAAAGTGAAGAAGAATTCAATATATTTTAAGTATAATAAGGAGGGAACATTATGGATATTGTTAAGCTTGATAATCATATAATCCAAATGGTCGCATGCTTACTCAAAAAGTGAATGGATAAGAAATATGGACGCAAGTAAATAAACAATGACTACATGTATGCAAGAAAATATCAAAAGTAATGATATATAATAGTGCTTCCTTTATAGCGAGAAGACATCATTGATGTTGCGTGTGATGGAGACAAGATTATATTTAGAAAAAAATTATTAGTGATAGTATTCTCTCGAGATTAGGGTGCCTGATGGGCCAAAAGACAAGATATGGGAGTATGTTGATGAAGATCCCTCCCCTGTAAAATGGTTTTCCAAATATACCTGTGAAATGGTGATACCAAAGCATATAAGGCACATGTGGATAAATGGTATAAAAGGATGTGTGATGCATTCAGTCTTTGAGTGGATAATTCCACCAAGTTGCTTGTTGTTGTGGATGGGGTTTCCGAGTTCGCAGTCTATCAAAAAATTTATATTGGGAGGTTTACATTAGTTGATGGTACTAAAATTCTATGGTGCAAACTTTTGTTTGCGTTGACAACATAGTACTTTGAAAGTGTTTTGAATAGGCTCAAGGAGGCATAGAAATTGAGACTTGACTTGAGAAAAATAGATAAAGAGAACCATGAGAGGCTTCAAACACTTGTCTACACCAAGAAGTGTGCTATGAAGAAAAGTATGTATCAAAGAACATACATTTGTATAAACTAGTTACATTACCAATAGCTTGGTGGCTAAAACAAGAGTATATATTTATCTAATACCCATGTTTGTTGATGGAGCATTTATGGAGGATGATGTGCATATTCTGAAGAACCATCCATGTGGAAAAAGGTTAAACTAAAGAAGCAACTCCGCATGAAGAGACCCCATCTTTCGGTGGAAGTGAATGGGGAAGTAAAGATAATACTTCTATTTCAAGCACATCGGTAGGGAAAACATGAGAACGTAAGGAGGTAGGGACAAACACCTATGTAAGAAGGCATCAAGCAAGAGCAGGATCTCTAGTGAAGAAGAAACCAAGGATTGTTTTGGACTATGGAACTCATGTTTACCCTCTCCTTCCTCATTTTTCTTCCATTTTCCCTCATTTGAGAGTGTCTCAGACCTCTTCTTGGTGTTATCACCTCTCTTTAGCTTAGGATTTCAGTTTTATGCATTTTCCCTTCCCAGGTTCCTTGGAATCATATAAAAGGATTAGATAGTTGCACTTCTCTTATTAGGAGTAGTTTAGTATTAGGATTAGGTATAGGAACCAGCCTTCTCACGGGGCTTTTTCTTAAGTAGAAAGTCCCACAAGTTTAGAGATAATCCCATGTTACCCAAAAACATTTATTTCTCATCCACACATATATGACAAATCAAAGGATAGGGAAGGAAGCACATGTGAAAGACAGAATGAATCTAGACTTATTATGGGCTATTTTTGGAGATAGCGTGCGGGGCACACAACTAGATGGAAACTTGCGTAGTATGAAAATACTATTTTTGGAAGAACATCTACTATTATGGATTGAGTTAAATTAGGATTACCAGCTTAACTAAAAAGAGATCTATTATTAGCGCACTTACATGTGTGTCTATTATTGTAAAGGTGCATGGCTATTTTCAGCATGCGACCTATTTTGGGAATTATGTAAGTGGTGAAGGGAAATTCCCCACCCTTATAAATATGTAGTAATCTACGTAGATTAAGAGAGTACTATGTATGAGCTATTGTGGAGTTATGCTTGCTAGATCTGATGCGCACATGAACTTATGGTACTACTTATTATAAGAATTATATGTTCATTGTGTTTTAATATAATGGAGTCTATTGGATGAATAATGGTGTCAAATGTGACTATAACTAGTTATTTCATGGATAATTTCATTATGTTTATCGTTTGATTCATGATTCTTTAAGATCTAGATCTAGAATATGCTCTATGGAAAGTGTATATTGTTTATGGATCTGAATGCATTAACCCTTCATCATGTTCACATCCTGCACAAGAAACTCTAAGGAGGGGCCTGGTACCTTTGCGCATGCTTTGGTGAGCACTCAATCTAGGCTGAGTGATGTGCCAAAAGCATGCCTAGGTTATTCTTGGTAAATTCTAGGCTGCATCATTGGTTCCATTTTCGAGACCTCTTTTTCAGTTGTTTTCAGGATGGTTCATGATGAAGACATACCGGTTGACCCTAACAAGTGTTGAGGAGTGGATAAAATATCTAGAAGAAGAGTACACATGGAGGTTCAACACTAGATTTGAGTTTGACACATGCGCGTGGGTGGAACAGAATCTATATGATAGTTTGTATGAGATTATTCACTATTTTTTTCAGTAGAACTATATGAGTGGCTGGTTGCTTATGCATCTAAAAGGAATTGGAGGTATCACACACTTGTCTAGATGCAGGAATAATTTCAGGCCCTTTATGATGTTGATCTGATTTGGACACATTGTGGATACTTGGTTTTGTGGTGTTCTAAACAACTATATTCTAGAGTACTCAATTTCCACTTATTCTTTCCCAGAGGTAGTAGAATTCCATTTTTTATGATATCCCAAGGGAACTTACTTGTAAGGCATTCCACTAGTGATTAAGATCTTGATGGTAACCCTAAACTTGGAAAGAAAACCTGATGGCTAACTAAACCCCACCACACATGTGGGGGAAGGAGCAAGTTTGGTGAAAGATGGTGGACCTAGTGTAGAGAGGAAGAGAGAAGAAAGGTGGCTTAAGTACAATGAGGCATGTGAGAGGGAGATAGAGAAGCAGTGTGACATTGTAGAGTGGATGGCATTGAGGAGAGAGATGGCTCATGAAGGATTTGGAGCTCATGCAGAAGGCATGGAGCTAGAGCATCAAGAACTCCCCATTTGGGAAAGCATGAAAGGAACCCTCTTCGGCCTCACATGGGAGCGTGCCAATAGAGATGACCTGGGCCAGGTGTGCACATCTGAATCTACCTAGAAACCTAGCCCTTGCACTTGGTTTTCTAGTACTTAGTACATCCAATAGTCAACAAGCTAATTTGGGTAAGTAGGGAAGTAGGAGTAAGTCACATAGAAAGTACATCGATGGCAAGGGAAAACATCTTCATTGTTGTTTGGAGGTACCTTTTAGGTGCATCATCTATGCAAAATTGAGCATAGAATTTGGGGCTCACTTATGGGAGTAGTACCACCACAAACTATAGGAGTTCAGTATAGTACTACTATTGGGACACATAGGAAGTACATCTTCTGGTCCACTTTGGCTATGGGTGGAGGATCGGGAGGTATAGGTGGTTCTAGTTCTAGTGGATCTAGTGGTTTTGGAGGTAGAGGCAACATAGGGGTTCTGGATCAGGTGGGAAAGGTCCGCACCAACCCCAGAATATTTACATGGAGATGTCTCTTCATCTTCCAGAGTATAGAGGCATATAAGATGTTGTTGAACACGTGCACATGTGTGAGATACTATGGTGGCACAAAAGGGATCATGGCTTATGAGCAAGGCAAGTCAATTTGCAACTACATTACAGGGACGTGCACATAGTTGGTATAGGAATTTTGACCCTGATCAAACTTGTGTAGATTATGCAAGCGTTCAAAGATGCATTCCTTAAAGAGTTCTATATCCTTGAATTTGAGCAGAAGAGTATAAGCGTGCTCAAGGATATTAAACAAGGTACTACTACTGAAAGTGTCCAGGAGTATGATGCCCATTTCAAAACATTTTTATCTAAGCTTTCTTATGATATTCATGCAAGCCAACATGCACAATGGTTTCGTTGGAGGTCTAATCACACCTTTTAGAAGGGCTTTGTCACATAAGACATACACTGATCATGAAGCACTTGAAGTAGCTTTACGTGTTCATGAGGCAAGTCGGGAGTATAGACACTGGAGTAAGCCCATTCTTGGAGGCATAATTATAGCTATGGAAAAGTAGTTGGAGAAACTATCAAAAAATTCAGCACATGAGACATGCATGGGGATTTGGTGTACAAATTGTGAAGTGGAAGGTCACACCAAGGATAGTTGTCCCCACAAATCAATACGTTCATTATGTTAGACTGTGAGATATGTCATTTAAACCATGATGCTAGCCACTACCCATTATTACAACGCGTGATAAGGAAGAATGTATCCTGTTATTGTAAGATTTTTCGGTCCATGACTCATGATATAGAGGATTGTAGATTGATTGGTCAGATCCATGATGTTATAGATATTGGTGTGTGATAAACAGGAGTATCAGATAACTCTAAAGGAAAGAATGAGCACTAGGATCGGGATCACAATCAAGCACGCTATGATGGAATGAGGGGCGCTATGATGGAGGACATGGCAGAGGTCGAGGATACCATGGTGGATTCGGAGGTCGAGGCCATGGTGGTGGATGAGGTGAATTCCCTCATGGAACATGCTTTACATGTGGATCACCTGACCACTACAAGTGTGAATGTCCTCAAAATATTACATGTTCTTTCTATGGAAAGAATCATAGCTATGAGGAATCTTGGACTTATATGAGCATCTTAGTAAGTAGCATAAACAAGAAAACAAAGGTGTATGGATGGTTAGGATACAGTGCGTTGTGGAAAATTAGTGGATGCCCAAGTTGGAACCTGGAATCGAGGTATTTCTGTAAAGATCACTACCCATGTTGAAGTTGCGTGTGCTAGAGAGGCATTACAACATAAAACCTACCATCACTAAAGAGGAGGTTTTACATGCCCAATACCCAGATCCTACCCATCAGAAGGAGGTTTATCAAGAGACCATGGAGGTCCTTAGAAATATTCAGGGTGAAATACAATGTTTAAAGGAGCAATCACGGAAGATGGAACTAAAGAAGGAGGCAGAGAGATGGTCCAATCAGATATTGATGACTTAAAGGAGGTATGTAAGAATGTTGTGCCAGGAGAATATTATTCCATTACTAGGAGTTGGATAAAGGGAAAAACACTGTGCTAATACTGAGAATGGGTGACAGATCCTACATGAAAATCTTCCCCCATAGCTTAGACTATGACAAGGAAATCACTCTAAATGTTGTTGTGGATGGATGGATTTTGAGCAATATATTGATTGATATATACGTGGAAAGTCAATGTGCTTACTTTAGATGCATGGGTACAAATGGGGAGACCTACATTGCAGCCATCTTCTAATGTATTATTTATGGCTAATCAAACTAAGGCCACTCCTATCAGATTTTTAAAAGATGCATCCATTACTATACAGGGGGCCAAGTTCACTGGGGATTTTGAGGTTTTAGCACTTACAAAAGTAGATAGTTTCCCAGATCTGCTTGGACATGCCCTTGGTGTTATGCAAATAATGTTGATCTTCGGTTCAACAAGGGATATATCAGTTTTGAAAACAAGGAGGAAAGATTTATTATCCCTTTAACAAGATGGAAAATTTGTGCCCTATGTTGAGCCTTTGAGTGAGGAAGATCTGAATAGGATTTATGTACGTGCCATCCGAGACCCAGAAGTGCTCGAGCCATCTAAAGAAGGAATCCTTCAGTGGGAAGATGCACATAGTCTATTAGCAATACTACAAGTATTGCTTGTGATAATTGGGCTCATGGTACTTATGAGTTGGTAGGGTGCAAAGTAAGGAGCACATTTACGTGGAACAATAAACCTCATTGCGTCAGGAGAATAGGTAACAACTCCAAACCTTGGTACACTAGGGAAGGGGACCCTACGGTATTCATGCACACCATGGAGGAAATAGTGGATAGAATAGTTGAGAGAGAAGAAGTATGCTAGCATATACCCTATGTGGGATAACACACATTGGTGGGTGGTTCACAGGGATAATCTTGTAGAATGGAATGAAGTCAAGATTTCTCTTACAACTCGGTTTTCCAAGAGCAATGCACCAACTCAAATCTACACATATCATGGTAATCAACCTATTCAACACCACATCCAGTAGTGTGAGAGGCTCTGGATAGAGGGGCAAGAAGCTTTACCACCTTTTATGGGTGCACAAACTTTATTCCACTTTACAAGGTTGTGCATGTGCTTGGTATGTATATGCAGAGCTACATAGAGAAACTGGAAATTGTAGCAAGATTTGATTATAGGTATGGTCCAGAATTTTGACTACTTCTCTACTAAACCTCCAAGTAGAAGAGGCATTAAGGGTTATAAAGTGGTTAACTATGGGAGACAATGCAAAGGTGGAAGAACTCATTAGGATTTATTTGATGGAAATGACTTAGGAGCACGTTTTTTGAAGAAACAGAGACAGATGCCACACTACTTAAGCGTGCTTGCTTTGAGAAAGAAAAAGGGAAGATGGTCTACATAGTGGATGATGAAGAAGTAGAAGAATTGGATATAGATCATTCAACATGTGTACGTGAGGTCTTGGATAGTACAAGATAACAACACACATGCACCTATCATGAACCTATGAGGACCAAGAAAGTGAATATTGGTACGGATGTTGAACCTAAAGAGGCAATAATTGGAGATTATTGGTTTGAATCTGAAGTAGCAAAAATAGTGGAGTTGCTCCATGATTTTTAGGATTTATTTCCTAGGGGCTACCATGAATTGAAAGGAGTGCATGCATCATTAGGAGAAATGAAGATAAAGCTTAAGGAAGGTGTGCACCCGGTCAAGAAGAGACCCTACAGGATGAACCCCAACTTGTGTGAAAAGGTCAAAGAAGAAATTGACAAAATGTTGAAGTCTGGAATCATCAAGCCCCTGGATGAATTAGAATGGGTTAGCCCAATGGTGATCAAGTATAAAGAAATATGGTGGATTAGGATCTGTGTGGACTACAGGGAGCTGAATGTTGCATGTGTGACTGATCCTTTTCCCTACACCATTCAGAGGAAATATTAGAAGGTGTTATAGGGTGAGATCTATTCTTTTACAGATGGATTCTCTAGGTATCATCAAGTTAGGATTACATCAGGAGGATCAAGAAAAAAAAACTTTCACCACTGAATGGGGAATTTTTGCATATACTGTGATGCCCTTTGGTCTGAAAAACATGCTGTTGTATTTTCGTGAATAGTTGTTCAAGCATTCCAGGATTTTATTCATCTTTTCTTGCAAGTTTACTTGGATGATTGGATGGTGTATGGGCTTGTTAAGGATCATTGTGACAATTTTCACTTAATGTTTGAAATATGTAGATAGTTAAACATCTCTTTGAACATCAAAAAGTGTGTGTTTTGCTACACCTTTTGGCACTCTGTTAGGGCATATTATCTACAAGGAAGGTTTGTTGGTAGATCCAGCTAAAATTGTAGTTATTATTGGCCTAAAAGAACCTACTAGTCAGAGTGAGGTGCATGGATTTTTGGGTCACACTGGGTATTATAGAAAATTTATCAAAGGATATGCTAAGGTTTTTGCACCCTTGGAGGAGTTACTAAAAGGAAAAGGGACATTCTATTGGGGGAACCACAAGCGTGCATTGAGACATTGAAGGAGAAACTTACTACAACCTATTATGTGCTTTCCCTCATGGGACCAACCATTTCATGTACATGTGGATGCTTTTAGACATGGCCATTGGCATGGTGTTGGCTCAGCCTGGAGAAGGTATTATAGATCATCCTATCTATTTTGCTAGTAGAAAGTTTGACTCAGAGAATAATTATATAACTACGAGTGAAGCTTTGTCAATGATCTATGCGCTACATAAATTTAGACAATACCTACTAGCAACACCATTTGTATTCTATACCGATCACATGGCATTGAAATACTTGGTAAATAAGCCCATCTTACAGGGGCACATATGTCGATGGGTGCTCTTATTCCAAGAATTTGATTTTATAGTTGTGGTAAAACCTAGGGAAAAGTAATTCTAGCCCAAACCATTTATCAAGGATACAGTTAGGAGAAGACATGCAAACAATTGAAGATACAATGTAGATGCACAAGTTATATAGGTTACATCACATGCCTTCAAGACTTGGAGGATATTGTTATTTTTCTATGCACAAGTGTGGTGCCAGAAAGGACTAAAAGCCTTAGAGAAGAAATAACTTGCAATTCACGCAACACCTTTTATGTTGATCAGTGGTGACCTATACAAGTTAGGTCATGAGATGAAGTATTGCACCGATGTGTATTGGAGCATGAGTGCATAGATATCATGGAAGAGGCTCATGGTGGTATTGTAGGTGGGCACTATGTAGGTGATGCCACTGCACCAAGATTCTACTCACTAGATTATGGTGGGAGACCCTCTATAAGGATTGTAAAGCATATTATAAGGCGTGTGATCATTGTCAACGTGTTGGTAAACCTGGGAAAAGAGATGAAATGCCTTTAAGACCTATTCCTAGTGCAGATTCATTTGAGAAATGGGCTATAGACTTTGTGGGTCCTATTTCACCATAGCCATGCATGTAGGACTGGATCATGCTACATCATCACTTGCACAAATTATCTTACAAGGTGGGTAGAAGCAACACCTACCAAGGATTGTATACAACAGCTACAACAGCCAGGTTCTTATGGGAAAATATTCTTACAAGGTATGGATGCCCGTTGAGTTTGACCAAGTGATAGGGGCACACACTTTTTTGAATGAGACAATCAGAATTCTATTGGATGAGTTCATGATTGCACACCATAAGACTACACCATATCATCCTCAGGAAAATGGGACTATTGAAGCTTTCAACAAGATTTTGAGCCAGACATTGACAAAAATTTGTGATGTTGGAAGGAAATATTGGGATGATAAATTTTTTTCATGCTTTGGGCATATAGAAAAACATACAAGTGGTTAAACAAGGCCACACCCTTTCAATTGGTGTTTGGCACAGAAGTAGTTCTTCCTATGGAATTCATGTTACCTTCTTTACGTATTACACATGCGTAGAGGTCTAGCTAATGAGAAAGCATTAGAAGAATGAATTGAAAATTTGATCAAGTTGGATGAGCATGAGAAATAGCACGATGGATTCAGAAGCAAGAAAAGGCTAGGTAGAAAGCATGGCATGACAGGCACATCAGGGACAAAAATTTTGAGATTGGACAAATGGTGCTTCTTTATGACTCTAAGTTTATGTGCCATCCAAGAAAACTTAAAGTGCATTGGTTGGGACCGTATGTTATCACTCACATACTTGAAAATGGACACTTGCCAATTAGAGACACTTGATGGAATATGGTTACCCAAGTTACTTTAATGGGAGTAGGTTGAAGCCCTACTATAAATAAGTCTTCTTGGTGTTTGTAATAAGGTAGTGTTGCCATTTAGATTAGGTTTTCATTTATGTATTCCTTAATGTATTTCTTCTTTTTCGCTATGCTTTGTCATTTTAGTTGGTGTTTTGTGTAATAAGCGTGTTTGCACGCTGGAAGCTAATTACCATTTATAGAATTTTTATGTGCAGAGGACTACACATACCATTTGTGTGGGGTGGCTATTGAAAATGGGTACACATAAAGGAAAAAATGTTACAGGTGTTATTCAAGTTTGGAGAGTTTTTGGAAAGAAGATTACTTCCAAACAAGGACCATAGATGGAGATAAATGAAGGAACAAGTATAACGTGAGGTAAGCAGAGGCCATGGAGACTACCAAGGGAAGGTGCAGTGGTGAGGTACTCAGGCGCATGGAAAGTGCTGAAGAAGAGAAAGTATGGCTAGAAGGTAGGAAGGGTGACTAGAAGGTTATAGCTTGGGCGCGAAGATGTACCACATGGAAAAGTATGGAAATGGTAAATTAATGAGAGGATTGTTGGTAGGTGAAGGAGCAATAAATGCACTAACTTTTTGAAAATATATATAAGGATGTGATGCAAGTTCATTTTTACCATTGTGATCACAAGAATTTGAATGAGCTAAGTGCGACCGAGTTGAGAAAATATTATTGAGGTGCGAAGAGTGTGAAACCAGATGTGGAGAGTGGATTTTGTGCATGAAGAAGCTTGTATCCCCATTGGTGAAGGGTTTGAGTGAAGCAGATTTAATTGAGAAAGAGCTAGGGCACATGGTTTCAAACTAGGGCACGTAGATTCAAGCTAGGGTTTTGACTTACTCACTACAGAGGATAGAAAGTTGATATTTTTAGATGGCACCAAAGAAAGCACCTGCCACAGGAGCCAAAGGAAAGAAGAAAGTAGAAACAAAAGTTGAAATTTCTCCCGAGAGTAATTTCTCAAAAAGCGTAATCCAAAAGGTGTGATAATTGGGAAAGAATGGGATTCCCATATCTGCAGCTGCAAGGTGAGTGATTACAACCACCACACTTCTGATAACAAGAAATAATTAGACACGTTGTTGAGTACAAAACTAATAAGCACATGGTGGAAGATATGCCAGTATATAATCTGGGGAGAAACTATTAAAATAGGTGGGATTCTATCAATCATATGAGCTCCCATATTTTGGAAAGTATGAACCTCTCCACCAGTGATTTATGAGAAGATTCCATGAGGACTTGTTCTATTTTGTCAGATGAAGGGTAAGGATTATAGCAGCCCTGATTTCGACATTGACAAGATTAAAAGGCACAAGGGTAGACCTAGTTAGTGACCCGACTGATTAACTAGCAATCATGGAGACACGGAAGGAGTTGGAGCACACAAATGGTCCATGCGGAATGGAAATTGAAAAATTGAAGAAGTACTCAGTGGTACAAGTAGTTGCGCATCTAGTGATTAAGTTGAATGATCAGGAGAGATGGTCATAGGTGAATACAATGTGGCTCCATGTCGCGAGGAAGATGTCTCAAGGAATATTCTATAACATAGCAGGATACATTGCAGAAACCATCATCGAGGAAGCATGCACATGTGATAAAATTAGTTTTAGTGCTATCTTATTGTCTCTTGTATTTATGGAAATTGGAGTGCCCGATGGGCCAAAGAACAAGATTTGGGAATATCCCATGGAAAACAAGTCCCTAGCAGAAATATTTGACAAGTATTTATGTGAAGGTTCCATGAGTGGGCCATTTAAGAAAAGGGTGGAGATGTGGTATGATTGAATCCATGTGGAATTTGAAGAGGAGTGTTGCATCCCCAAGGAGCTACCTACGGTAGTTGGAAAGGCAGTACATTTTATAGTGTACCAACACTTTTGCATCATGTGGTTTGCTATGAGGGATGGGATATGGAGCCCATGGTGCAAAATGCCATATGCCTTCACATCACACTACTTCCATGTATCAGTCCACTATTTTACTGATGTACGCCACCTAAATTTTATTGCAGACAAGGTAGGCTATGACTACGACACTCTGAGGAAGAAATATATATTTACAAGTAGTTGGATCTAGTTCGATTGTATGTTGAGATAACTTCAGATTGAACCCTCTTATTTCTTCATAGCTCCAAGAAAATACATCTGGAAACTCTTGGAAAAGTTTCATGAATTCATACCTTTCTTTCTCGGTGGCCACTTTGCCAATTTGAAGTGTTTTGCCTTCTCCAACTAGAATTGATTATGAATCTTCTCCTTTGATATGTATGTTAGCCTTCTCTTTTCAAAACTGATCATTAGGATTGAAGATAGACTCCAATTTCACTAAGCCTTTGGGAAGCTTGTTTGTATGCAACTATACTACTTGATCTCCATATTGCTGCTCTAATCTATTTTGATTCCTAGCTGAGAACTCAACTTCCTCTTGCAAAAAATTGATGATTTGCTTTGATCATTCTCAAACACTTGCCAAAGCATGTGTTCTAATCTAAGTCTTTGGCCCTCACAACTACATGGATATGTGGTTGTCCTTTGTCCCTCTTGATGTTGTCAACTACATCAAATGTTGCTCCAACTACTGCAAGCCTATCAGCAACTTCATTCTCCTTTCTGGGTATGGACACAATGTTGAAGGCTTTGAAATCCTCAATGAGATCCCATACCCTATTCTTGTATTTTTTAGGTCATTCTTGACAACATTTTGTCCTTTGACTTGATTGGAAACCAATTCACTATCACCAAACACCTATAGGTTCTTGATTCCTTGTCTTCTAGCCCAATGCAATCTATGAACCAAAGCCTCATATTATGCAGTGTTATTTGAGCAAACTAAAATTTGAAGGCTGAATAATACTTCATACCTTGGGGGGACACAATCATAGCTCCACCTCCGGCTCTTTGTCTACTTCTTGAGCCATCAAAGAACAATTTCCATACTTCATTGTCATCCTTGTGTTCTGGCTTAATGATGTCAAGAAGAGGATGATTCTCCTCATGCAAGCAGTAGACTCCTAGCTCAGATTCTTCCATCTCCTTATAGGGATCAAAAGCATGCCTTTTGACCACCCATTCATTGAGAGTTAGGTCCAGGATACACCCTACCTTGGTATCTACCTCAGAAGTGTTTAGGAGGTCCTCTTGATCAAAAGCTGGACAATTTACATTGATTGGACTAGGCACATAAGACTCAATGTGATAATCCGCTATGGGCTCAGATCTGATTGTGGCCTTTGCTCCATACCTTGTTCTAAAGAGCATATGTGACCGGTCGGTAGGCAAGTAGCCTCAAAATTTTATAGTGAAGTCCTTTGGACAAACACAATGCAAAATGTGGTGGCAATTCTATGACTAACACATTTGACAATACAGTCACATTAGGGCAGGCATGTAGAGTGAGGCTCAAATCCTTGATGATTCCAACAGTTGTCACTATTGTCCCATCCAATTGTACTAATCCTCTAGAACTCACTTCCAACTTGGAGACCCGGTTGATCGGTTTTGTTTGGGCATTACATAACTACTTGCCCTAGAATCAATCATGCAATTATGCACCAGTTTATCCCCAATGATTAATGAAACATAGAATGGAGGAGGTATTAAGTTATTACCTTGTTTCTCTCAATGGTTTCCCCTAGGTTGAGCTGTATTGGTAAACACTTTCTCTTGTTGGTTAGGGGGTTGATTTGAGCTTGACCAATTTTGCATGGCAAGTCTACGATATATCCCTACCCTAGGATGGGATGTGACTCCCATAGTGAAATGTTCACACTTGTCCTCTTCATTTTCTCAATGATATTAAATGGGCTATCCTTCTGCTACCCCTTCCCTAGCACATTTTTCTCTTACACATGGAAAAGTTACAGCTGGCTCTGAGTAGGTTTGGAAGGTGGCTTAGATTGGCTCTACATATTGGGAGTTGTATTTTGAATGCCAATACCTTGTGGAGTAATGGAGGATTGAGGATCACCTGAGTTTGGTGAATGTCCTTCTCCAATATTTCTCTTCTTGGACCATGTATTGGTAGCTATACTTTGAGAAGGAGTCTGATTCATTCCATAGAAGTCTTTAGCTTTCCAATTGACAAGCATAGTTTCACTTGGAGGTCCCTCTTACTAAGCTCCTTGCTACTAATTTTCTTCTTGGCTAGGTTCTTGTGACACACCAACGGTTTGCACCATCAGAGCCTGATTTAGTGCACCATTGAAGCACATCAATTGATTATGTGGCTGACTACATGGGAAACACCAATCATATTCTTGTGCCATGTTATTTTGTGTTGGAACCAATGCCCTTGATGTTGAAGTTGTGTTTGGATCATATGACCTAAAAGGTCTAGCAGCTTGAGGTTGTCCTTGGTGTTGACTCTAATTTACAGCCTAGGCTTGTGGTCTATTTTGTTGATATGAGGGTCTAGCCTAATACTGAGCTTGAGGTTGATATGGCCTAGAGCTCTGAGCCTACTATCTTTTGATGGTTACTAACTCATTCCCTAGGTTTTGAAGTTGTTTCATAATTTCCTGAACCTCCTTTAAGGTGGTAGATGATGAGGTGGAGGATTCGGTAAGTATAGGAGCTATTGTGGGTGTTTGGTTGGTACTTGGGTTTCCTAATTTGGGGTATAAAGGCATGGATGGCCTAGGAGAAATTTTTCCAACCTGAATTAAATGATTCTCATCTCCTATGGAAAGGCTATAGGCTATACGTAAGGTTGTGCCCCCATTGACTAAATCATTAAACCAATATCTGAAATTAAAGCTCTAAGAAAGTATAAGAAGGAACCTTCATTAGTGAGCTTTATTTGTTAGAACCATGTCCCAAGTCCATTGAAATCTAAGGTTGAAATGTCACTACTCATTTGGGGCTCTCTTGATTGTTGTCATTGCTCCATTTTAAGGATAGGTTATCTCCCTTTTCTCCAAACTGGTCGTGAAGAGCCATGTAGAGATGATCCCAAGATTGAATAGAGCCTACTTCTAGGCTCTAAACCATTGTGAAGCTTTTCCCTAAAGTGAAGAGGCTAGAAACTTGACTACAACATCCATCTCGGTGATCTCATGGATTGTATATACATTTGCAATATCTTGAACGTGGTCACCAGGAGAAGTATGGTTTTCCCAGTGAAATATGGGATGCTCTTTGATGTTGCCAGGGACTAGGTTTTGTGCATTCATAGTGAGTGGGTGATCGAAAATCAAATTTAACTAGCAATTGTGCACACACATTTTTTTGCTTTGTATTGATTTTCGATGTAAAAATTGAGCATTATTTCCTTTTGTTTTTTTAATAAAAGAATTAAAACTACAAGTACTGTGCAAATATTTAAAGAAATGAAGAGAATTCACTAGCAATTTGACACAAGAATTGATAACGGAGTTCGGCGCTTGAGGCCTACGTCTCGGGTCGGTTGAATGGGACCGATCTATTAAAATCTTGAAAATAATTCTTTACAAAGAATTCTACAAAATTCTAACCTTCTCACAGTCTTCCTCTATCAAAAATAATAGGGGTTTCTTTTTACATCTCCTCAAAATTCCACTCCTAGCTCAAGTTATGAGCATTTCAATATTTTAGCACAGACCCGAATGCTATTCAAATAAAATAACACTCCTTTTATATTGTTTCTAAGCCTCCTAGCATACCGGCTGGGCACTTATCATTTTACACGGCCCAGGTTGGGTTCCATTCTCCTCCCCATGCATTTCGACTTATCTCCTTAGGATCAATATCCCACATTTGGCACAGAAAATATTGGAGGAGGTTTTAAAAGGTTGGTTGGTGCATTGTTTAAGTGGCTTAAGAGCCACCTTAGCCGTGGGAAGTGGCGCATTAGTTGGTTGTATAAGGATGGCACTTGGATAAGTATGGATATGGTATTTTTAGGTGCCTTGAATAATGCCAAATATAATGCGTGGAATAGGTATTAGGGATTTGGATGCAATGCGTGGAATATGGAATTAAATAAAAATGCATGGAAATGGTAATTGCATAGTTTAAAATGGCATATCAAATAGTCCCACATGCATAGCACAAATGCAATTACAAGCATATATATACACAAGTTGGTATAGTGATTAAATGAGAAGGAGGCCAAGACACCCCTCCATAATCGAGTGTGTCGAACCTGGCTGAGGGCCCCCAACCAGTAAATAGTGGGGTCCATTTGTCTCGAAAATGAGTGTCCAAGACCGGCATTCCCAAAAACCACTTTTAGTTCGTCACACAAATTGTCCACATGTCACAATATAATTGAAACACTTGGTGAGCGTGCACACGTCCAACCTGCACAAAACTCCAAATTTTGCCAATTGCTCGAAAATTTCAGCGGGCTATAACTTTTGCAAATGAGCTTCGTTTCCTGTAAACAAGATATCGATGAGAATCGTATAATTTTTCTCCACGCTTTAAAAATGACTACAACTTATTTTGAGAAGATCTTAGATTAGTGTTTCTCTATGAGGATCCTCTGGATCATTCCTCCCCACTGAGAAACTTTTGGACCCCAAAAGTCAACTTAATTGATGAATAGGTGAGGGTATTTCTCCCTCACCTTTCCGGTTTCCATCCATTTAGCCTTGTTCGGATGCATTCCTTTGAACCCAACATGAAGATAATCAATATCACCCCTTCGCGAATTTCTTACTTTCCTGTCCAAATGATGTCTTCCTACAACTCATCAAGATACTCAGGAGAAAAATCATCAATGGAAGGCATTATGTTAGAATCATCATGATCAACAATCATAGGCGGTTCATACAATCTTAAATTCTCAACATTTACAACTGAGTAGATTTGCATATATGGAGGTAAATCCAACCGGAAAGCGTTGTTACCAATTTTTTCCAATATTTGGAATGGACCATACCGTATAGGTTTCAATTTTTTACCTTCACCTGTCAGTCTTTCCTTGCTGATGTGAAGCCAAACTGAATCACCAACTTTGAACTTGTGATCAGTTCTATGTTTATCATGCCTAGCTTTGTACTTAGCCTGAATTTTCTCCAATTGTTCACGGACATACTGATGAACCTGTTGTATTCTCTGCACAAATCTTTTAGCCTTGTCAGAATCACTTGCACCATTAACAACAGTTTCATGTCCATAATATATATCTAATGGAGAATTAGGTAGATATCCATAACAAGTCTCAAATGGAGACTTCAAAGTAGAAGAATGTAAGGCACAATTATAAGCATGTTGCACATAATAAAGATGTTCATCCCACAATTTAGGATGTTTGTTACTATAGCCCCTAAGTAATTGTACCACTGTGCGGTTTACAACCTCTGTTTGACCATCAGTCTATGGATGAAAAGCAATGCTCTTTTTCAGTTTTGTGTCCATTAACCCCCACAATGTTGACCAAAATTCCCCAAGAAATCTAGAATCCCAATCAGATATAATTGAAGTAGGTAAACCAAAATGAACCCAAACAAACTGAAAAAACAAATGTGCAGTTCCCTCACCAGTTATTTGTTTAGTACATGGAACCAACACACACATTTTGCTAAATCTATCCACTACCACATATAAGTAATCATGTTTCTTCCGTGTCATGGGCAAGCCTCCTACAAAGTCCATGGAAACACTTTCCCAAGGCCTTGTTGGAATAGGAAGAGGAGTGTAAAGTCCTAATTTCTGTTACTTGGCTTGCTTGTGGCACAAAGAACACATCCCTTAATATACCTATTTACATGTTCATGCATTCTAGGCCAATAACAATATTTTTGTAAATGTGCAACTGTCTTACTAACACCAAAATGCCCTGAAATAAGAGAAGTATGTGCTTCCCTAATCATATGCACACACTCATTTTCTAGAATACAAAGTTTTCCAGAATGATATAACAATCCTTCATGCAAATGATAATATTTTTCTCCTACTTATTTCCCACTTACTAGAACCTCATACACTTCTCTAAAGTCAACATCATTTACATATTGTTCCTTGTAACTAACATGAGCCAAAGAACTATGCTGTAAAAGAATAGATGCTACTACCATTGGTGGTCTAGATAACATGTCGGCAACCTTGTTTTGAATACCTTTTTTATACTTGATTACAAGATGAAATTGTTGCAAAAATCCCATCCACCTAAAATGTCTAGACTGCTGCAATTTGGTTTGTGTTTGTAAGTATTGAAGCGGTTGATGGTCAGTATGTATAATTGTTTCTTTTCCCATTAAATAATGCTTCCACTTTTTAACACTTTGAACCAAAGCATACAACTCTTTATCATAAGTTGGATAGTTTCTTACCGCACTTGTAAAGGTTTCTGAATGGTAACACACTGGTCGTTTTTTCTACATCAAAACTGCCCCCATTGCGTAGTCACTAGCATTTGTCTCAATCTCAAATGAAAGATGTAAATCCGGAAGTGCCAAGATCGGAGTGGTACTTATCTTCTCTTTTAGTGTATCAAAGGCTTTCTGTTGTTTTCCTCCCCACTGAAAGACTTGTTTAGTACTTGTCAAAGCATGCAAAGGAGATGCAATATATGAGAAGTTAGCAATAAATTTTCTCCAGTACTAAACTGCACCTAGAAAACTTCTAACTTCCGTCACATTTGTGGGTCTAGGCCATTTCACAATAACCTCTATTTTTGCAGGATTAATTCTCAATTCTCCATTTCCTACAATATAACCCAAGTAAATTAAAGATGTTTTTCCAAATTCACATTTTGACATCTTCAAATACAATTTCTCTTTCCTTAGTGCATATAAGACTTTTGGATGTGTTTAACATGTTCATCCCATTACTTACCGAAAATAATAATATCATATAAGTAGACAATAACGAAATTATCAATGAATGGTCTAAAGATTTCATTTATAACTCTCATGAATATTCTTTGGTACATTGCACAAACCAAAAGGCATCACTAACCATTCAAACAATCCTGTTTCATTTTAAAAGTAGTTTTCCAAACATCACCTTTTGCAATTCTTACTTGGTGATAACCACTTCTTAAGTCTAACTTAGTGAAATAAATGGCATTCTTTAATTGATCCAGTAAATCATCTATTCTAGGAAGAGGGTAACGATTCTTTATAGTAATCTTGTTTAAAGCACGGAAATCAACACACATTCACCAAGTGCCATCCTTCTTAGGAACCAATATAATTGGTGAACCACATGGGGATGTACTTGGATGAATTATACCTTGAGCAAAAAGTTCCATTACCTGTCTCTTGATTTCCTCATTCTCTACTACTGACAACTTGTACATTCTGATATTGGGAAGAGGTGCATCCTGAAGCAACTATATCTCATGTTGAACCCCTCTTTTGGGAGGTAGACCTGTGAATCTGAAAAACATCATCAAAATGAGAAACAATTTTTACCAATTCATCCTTATGTTTCAGATCGCAAGTCTCAAAAGCCATCTCATGTTTCTTTTTCTTGGCTTTGACCACCATGAGCACAAAACTTTTGCTTGAGTTTACAAGCCTTTTCATTTGACCTGCAATTACCAAGGATAGATTATTCTTTTCATGGTGAGCTCTAATAATAAACTCAATTCCATCCTTTACAAGAAAATATTTATTTTCTTCCCTATAGAAGATTTCTTTACGATCATACAAATAAGGACTTCCCAAAACCACCCCACAAATATCCAAAGGAACTACATCCAATTCAACCTCATCAATAAACTTGTCTGTAATGGCAAATCTGAAAGTACAAGTTTTAGTTACTTGTAGTTTTGCATCATCACAAACCCATCCCAAAGGATAAGGCTTAGGATGTGGTTTAGTTTTGAGTCCTAGTTTCTTAACAACCTCCTCAGAAATTAGATTAGCTTGAGATCCACTATCAAAAAGAGTATCAATTTTTCGTATGCTTTGAAATTACTCTAATGTGGAAAAGCTCATTCCTTTTCTTATCGTCAGGTATAGTTTTTTTACTAGAAGAAGATGCAACATCTGTAGTGCTATTGTTGGAAATTGAAAGAGTTGATTTACCTTGAAAACTCATAGCTGTGATTTTGGTTTCATCACCTGAATCAGAACCAAGATCATGCACTACAGTGTTTGTTTTCTTTTCTTTTCCTTTCTTAACCATCCATTTAGGCTTCTTTTCGGGATGTAATTTCCAACATTTAGACTCATCATGGTTTTTTTTACAATGATTACAAAATGGTTTTTCATCTTCCTTCTTAATAGTAGAGTTTTTTTATGCTTACCCTTTCCTTTTCCTTGTTCTTTCGAACCTTTTCCTTCAGATTGCTTGTTCTTCTGATTAAGAAGAGAAAGAGAACTCCTTTTCATTTTCCCTCGTGCTTCCAAATGGGTTGCTTGAACACATACTGCATCAAGATTAGTAGGACCTAAAACAAGTATCATATGCCTTAGATAACTATGCAATCCACCAATATATTTGAGCAGTGTTTCTTCTGTGTTTAGGGAAATTCCCAGAATTAGAGCCCTTTTCCTAAATTCTTGTGTGTATTCTTGAACACTTTGTCCCTTAGTTTGTCTTAATGTTTTCCAATCCATCATAGCTTGTTGCTTATAACCAAGAGGATAAAATTGTTGCCTAAGATTTGAAACAAATTCAGACCAAGAAGTGATTTCTATACCTTTGTTTTCTTCCACTTCCTGAAGCTTACTCTCCCACCAAATGAGTGTTGTGCCACCCATCCGAAGAGTTTCCAGATGAATCTTTGCTTCATCATCAACAATTCTCTGAACCCTACAATATACTTCTATCTGCTTGACCCAATTATCCAACTTCTCTGCATTTAGCTCTCCAGTATACATAGGCAATTCAAACTTGATATCTAACTTTAATGAAGGAAAATCAGATTTTAAAGAGTCTCTTTTTGGAATATCAGAACTAGAGCTTTCTTCTTTCTTACCTCCTCTAGTTCCCTTTTCCCTTTGCCTATCTTGGTACATTTCTTCCACCATTTCCTTCATCTGTTGGAATGATTGACAAAAGTTTTCTTCCACTTCCTCTCGATCCGCCATTATAGGACTTTGAGATCGTCTGGTACCAATTTTGGGATCTCCTTCAACTAACTCTCCTTCACCCTTCTTAGATCGAGACCTTGTTAACATCCAACACACAACTTGCAATCCAAAACACGTTAATCTGAACCAAAAATCAGTCAAAACCAGCTCTGATACCAATGATCTGAAAATCAAATTTAACTAGCAATTGTGCACACACATTTCTTTGCTTTGTATTGATTTTCGATGTAAAACTTGAGCATTATTTCCTTTTGTTTTTTTAATAAAAGAATTAAAACTGCAAGTACTGTGTAAATATTTAAATAAATGAAGAGAATTCACCAGCAATTTGACACAAGAATTGATAACGGAGTTCGGCGCTTGAGGCCTACGTCTCCGGGTCCGGTTGAATGGGACCGATCTATTAAAATCTTGAAAATAATTCTTTACAAAGAATTCTACAAAATTATGACCTTCTCACAGTCTTCCTCTATCAAAAATAATAGGGGTTGCTTTTTACATCTCCTCAAAATTCCACTCCTAGCTCAAGTTATGAGCATTTCAATATTTTAGCACAGACCCGAATGCTATTCAAATAAAATAACACTCCTTTTATATTGTTTCTAAGCCTCCTAGCATACCGGCATGGGCACTTATCATTTTACACGGCCCACCTGGGTTCCATTCTCCTCCCCATGCATTTGACTTATCTCCTTGGGATCAATCTCCCACATTTGGCGCATGAAAATATTGGAGGAGGTTTTAAAAGGTTGGTTGGTGCATTGTTTAAGTGGCTTAAGAGCCACCTTAGCCGTGGGAAGTGGCGCATTAGTTGGTTGTATAAGGATGGTGCTTGGATAAGTATGGATATGGTATTTTTAGGTGCCTTGAATAATGCCAAATATAATGCGTGGAATAGGTATTAGGGATTTGGATGCAATGTGTGGAATATGGAATTAAATAAAAATGCGTGGAGAATAGGTATTAGGGATTTGGATGCAATGTGTGGAATATGGAATTAAATAAAAATGCGTGGAAATGGTAATTGCATAGTTTAAAATGGCATATCAAATAGTCCCACATGCATAGCAAAAATGCAATTACAAGGCATATATATACACAAGTTGGTATAGTGATTAAATGAGAAGGAGGCCAAGACACCCCTCCATAATCGAGTGTGTCAAACCTGGCTAAGGGCCCCTAGCCAGTAAATAGCGGGGTCCATTTGTCTCGAAAACGAGTGTCCAAGACCGGTGTTCCCAAAAACCACTTTTAGTTCGTCACACAAATTTTCCACGTGTCACAATATAATTGAAACACTTGGTGAGTGTGCACACGTCCAACCTGCACAAAACTCCAAATTTTGCCAGTTGCCCAAAAATTTCAGCGGGCTATAACTTTTGCAAATGAGCTCTATTTCCTGCAAACAAGATATCGACGGAATCGTATAATTTTTCTCCACGCTTTAAAAATGACTGCAACTTATTCTGAGAAGATCTTAGATCATTGTTTCTCTGTGAGGATCCTCTAGATCAGTGGGCTGCTGCCAATGAAATTGACATAAGGATTTGGTTGTTGGTGTGTCATCCTGATTGGTCTAAGCACCCTTCTTAATTGAAAGAATGGCCTACTAGGAGGAGGTGTTGATAAGGATCTGTTTGGTGGAGATAGAGACCTTTGGGCTCTTCTTCCTCTTCTCCTTCTATCTTGAGAGAAGTTTATGTGTACAAATCGCCCTTCTTCTCTTGTTCTTGACCTTTTTGTATCCTTCTCATGAACTTGGGAAACTTGGACTACTGAAACCAGTGGATTCTGTCCCTTTTGGAGTTGTCAGATGTGCAGTTCTTAAAAGCTTCTTAAAAGCTAGAATCATAGCAAGTGCACATCAATCTTACTGTAATAAATATGGAGACTTCTTGGTCCCACTAGGCGTGCCAAAACTATTAGTGCAAAATCACAACACCCCCAAATGAGTCGTCAGATCTGCTTTTCTAAGGCAGAGTCATTTGGTGTGATTCGCATAACATTGAGTTTTCCCCAAAGTGTGGGACTTTGCAAATGGGAAAACTCTCCAGATTAAAGGCTGGTTCCTATTCCTCTATTTAGGTGCATGTGTGGAAACTTGCAGAGGACCTATTCTTAAACCTAATCTAAGATTTACCACGAAGACAAGAATAAAAGGAATACAGAAATCAAAACTAAGCTACAAGGTGATGCATCGAAGGAATGATGAACAATAGTTTTTGATAGACACAAACCAACAAAATGCATACAATAATCAAGCACGAGATAACTTGATTTATAATGAAAGACCGGATGAGAGCAAAAGAGACAAGAAAGGATCTAAAATCGATCACAAATGTATTTTATTGCTCTACATATTGATATAATGCATTACAAACATCCGAAGGAAAGAAATGTATTACAATTTAAATAGAAGGTCTAAACTCCACGAATTCCTTTTCCGAAGGAAAGGGAGCTCCGTAAAAAAACAAAAGAATGTCCAACCCTTTACAATGAGTTTTGACCCGGCTTTTATAGATTCAACACAGAAGGGAGAAAGAGAGAGAAGTGGGGAAAACAGTTGAAGCTCAACCACTGCTATTAATGCCTCCTACAAAATTTGTCCCCCAAATTTGTCTTGACTGCATTGATTTCTTATTCGATGCCTCAAAGGAGGAGGAAATGGCGGAGTAGATCGAATCCGATCTGGTTATTGGGGCAAAAATAGATCCTGCATTAATGGCCCTAAAGATGTTTCTCCATTTTTCTCCCACTTAACCTCCCCAATCTTAAAGTTTCAGATCTTCATGACGTATGTGAGGCCGAGATCTTTCTAACAAAGTGTCGATTTACAATATTTTGAGCCCTGAGTCGAAATACATGCCCCTTTGAAGTTTACATCGGGTCTGTAAAAGGGTGGGAAAACTAGTTTGAAAAATGGGCCCCCTTTTTAATATGGGACACGTGGAGGGAAAATTAGGGAAAAAATCAGGTTCGCGGGCCCATAATTTATCTTTTCCCCTTTTCCACAAAAATCTCAAAATCCAAAAAGCTCCTATGGCCAAAGCCAGCGCCACTTAGACACATGGCATCCTCTCGTTGTCCAGGAGATGCGCTTCAATTTTCATCTTTGTGCCCTTTTGACAAAAGAAAAATTTCACCTTTTCCTCCGATTCCCCACTTCCCGCTTTGACCTTGACTCGGGCTCAAATGCTGACTTTTTCCCTTTGAGCGAGTTGCGGCCCATTTTGTAACTTTTACATCTTTGGAACAAAAAGGGAAAAAATCCAACTTTTCCCCCGATGGCCCGCCTTAGCACTGCTGGTTTAGGCTTGCCACATGGCGCTTCCTCCATCACCTACCCAATTTCTATGATTTTTGCTAAGTCCTTTGCTTGGTGGGGTCATATTTCTTGACCAAGGACATGTGGTGCTCTGACACTCATCTAGAAACCCTCTCTCTAGTCGACCCTTGAGTTAGCGCCGTTTGGATGGTTGGCACTCTCCATCGGCCTACCACCATGCATTGACTATTCAACTAGACTATGTTCCCTCTTTTAGACTAAATGAGTGGAGGCTTCGCGCTCGCTTGAAATCCTCATCAAGATTTTCCTTTAAAGGAGTGTTGGGTCAACACTTGGAATCCTCTGTAGGTCTTTGGACTTTTCAACAACCTCTCCCTTACATTTTCGGACCTCGAGCTACGTGGCGAATCGGCGCTTGTTTGAGCCTCCACTTTCATATTCAACTATGGAGATGCGCCTCTTAGACATGTGGTAGTCCCCACCAGTACTTCTATACTTAACCTTTTTTTAGGCCCGCCCTATCTGCCTTTTGACCTCTATTGACCATTTGCTACGTGGAGGGCCGGCGCGAGTTTGAGTCATCCTGGACACGTGGAATCCTAGCACTCATTTGAGATTCCCTTTTGGATTCAACTTTGGAGAAGCGTCGTTCCGACACATGGCTCTCTCCACTACCTCCTCCATACTTAGCCATTTTTGGACTCGTTCTAAACTGTTTTGAGCCTGAAGACTTCAAATCTTTGCCATTTCTTCTTTTTATTTCTCTTGACTTCTATGTGACACTACTATTCTATTTTGAGCCCATTTATAACCCGTAGAATGGATTTAAGGCCCGAATTCACTCGACAGAGCCGTTTTTGGATTTCTCCTGCACATGGTTGTTTGATCTTCACAGCCCCACCACTTCCATTATAGAGTCCCCTATAATCTGTTTGTAGGATCCGAATGTGATTTCTTAGGTTCTTTTAGTGTGGGGTCGTGGCTGATCCAATATTTTTCTCGAGGGTAAAATATGGATAACATTTTGGCGACTCACAGGGGTATCTGCATGCTAGATGAAAAATACCAATTGCCTTGTCATATCCATTCAGCATGGATTCGAGAATGACAGTCGACATCTTGGTCTAGCCTCTGATTCATGAGCCCAACCATTTTCACCCTCAATTTTCATAAGCAATCTTGAAATGATAGTTTCTGAGAGTAGAAAATTGTTTCGACCGAGGGCTTCATCTCAGTATCTTTACGGGTCAGCAAGAGCAACAAAACAACACCACAACTATATACAAAATTTGAAATCATACATGCTCTAAGTAGAACATGCAGAGCATGTAAATCAATTAATAGAAAAGTAACCTAAACTACAACAAGACAATGTGCACAAGTACTTAGAGGAAAGAGAAACTAAATTAGTATTTACAAGGTGAGAATTTTCCTTTTAGTAGCAATGTTTAAGATAGATTCCATTCACTAGAATCTGCAACTCTTCACCCTCCAATGTAGACAATTGGAAAGTATTACTACTTTTAAATTTTTGACCATGTAAGGACCACTCCAAATGGCATCAAACTTGGAATGCCTTCTTATTTTTGTCTCGATCTGCATCCCATTTCAAAACTAGGTCTCCTACCCGGAAGGTCCTCATTCTTGCCTTCTTGTCAAAGCATCTCTTGATTGAGACCTGATCCTTCTCTATTGTTTGAATTGCGTGTTCTCTGGTTTCTTTCAACTCCATCAGCTCTGTATACCTGGCCTCCATTAGTTCAAACTCAAACATCTCCAGTTGCTTCATGAGTTCCAATGCTGGCAACTCAAGTGATATAGGCAACACTGCCTCTTTCCCATAGATGAGTTTGAATGGAGATCTACCTATAGACCTCTTGGGTGTTTTCCTATCAGCCCATAAGGCTGATTTTATTTTTGTATGCCAAGTTGTCTTATTTTCATCTAGAGTTCTTCTGACAATCCTCAGCAAATTCTTGTTCGTGGACTCAGCTTGGCCATTACCTTGAGGGTAATAGTTTGATGAAGTGCTCAAATAAATCTCATTCCTGACAACACATTCTGTGATTTTGGAACCTATGAATGCCAATGCATTGTCTGATATAATGGTGGCTGGCACTCCAAATCTGGTCATTATCCCTTTATAGAAATCTAGTATGCTAGACTCATTAGCTTCTTTGAGTGCCATTGCCTCGGTCCACTTGGTGAAATAGTTTGTTGTCAGAATCCATTTATGGCCTTGGCTCGAATTTGGATTGATGACTCTAATGAAGTCCAATCCCCATTGTAAGAATGGTTGGTCAACTGAAATTAGGTGTAATGGGAGTCGCTTAGCCTCTCTTTGCCTCGAAGAAACGCACAGTTCTCGCACTTTTTGATCCATACATAAGAACTAAACACCTGGGCCAATAATAACCCACCTTCATGATCTTGAGTGTTGTCACCCGTGGAGAAAAATGGCCTTCAGCTACTTCATCATGGAACTCTTGTAACACTCTCTCAATCTGGTCTATCCCAATGCATCTTAACAGGATGCTATTGATATCCCTTTTGAAAAAGACACCATCAATGAGCATGTATGGGATGGCATGTAGTCTGAAGTGTCTCCTTTTTGTTTTATTCATTTCTAGAGGACACAGACCTGTTTGTAGGAAGTGCATAATACTTTGAGTCCAAAAAGGAGTGGGTATACCATCATTTTCTTCCTATTGACTATTCTACAAGACAAAAACAACTTCCTTTTCACTTTTTTCCTCATCTTGTTGACTCGAGGCCAGTTGTTCACACAATCCCTTCCCATGGACTAGCTTAGTAACCTTGATCTCAATGTCATACTCCATGACACGAGTGATCCATCCTGCACATTTTTCATTTAGATCCTTGCTAAGAAGGAAGTCTTTAACTCTGTATGGGAGACTAATAGTTGAATTTTATTATTTGAAACCAGATGCTTAAACTTCTTTAAGCCTCTGATCACTACCAGGACTTGCTTTTTGATGAAGGAGTATCTCACTTCATAATCTTCCACTTGGCTAAAGAAAGCAATTGGCTGCTCTATATCTTCTTTGTTCTGTTGTACTAGGATTGCAAAAATTGTGTCACTACCACCAAAGGCATATAGTATGAAGTCCTTAGAAAAATCTAGATTCATGAGAGTTGGGGCTTGTGATATAGCTTCTTTGATGGCCTCAAAACTTGATTTTCCTTTAGCTATCCACCTAAATGCAAAACTCTTCTTTAACATCAATGTTATTGGCTTGAAAAGGGCAGCAAATTTTGGTACAAACCTACAAAAAAATTGATTTTTCCTAAGAAGATTTGAAGAGCCTTCTTATGGCTTGGCAATGGCAATGCTCTTATTGCTTCAACTCTCTCTAGGTCAATTACCAAACCTTCCTTTGACACAATATGGCCTAGAAGCCTGCCCTCATGGGCCAAGAATATGCATTTTTAGGGTTCAATGATACCCCAAATCTCCTACACCTTTGAAACACCTACCTTAGGTGAAAAAGGTGGTCTCATTGTATTTTTGGAGAACACAGTAATGTCATCCAGATAGATCAGTACTATTTTTTTATTAACCCTTTGAATTCCATATCCATTTCCCTTTGGAAAGTGGCTTCGACATTAGACAATCCAAATGGCATTTTCTATAGGCATAGGTGCCCCATTTGGTGGTGAAAGTTGTTTTGAACTGATCATCTTCTTTCACCATGATTTGGTTGTACCCTGAGTAGCCATCTAGGAGAGAGAATCTCTCTGATCCAGACACCACTTGCAAGATTTGCTCCATTGAGGGGAGTGGGTAGTGGTCTTTGAGGGATGCTCTGTTCAAGTCACGAAATTCAACACACAACCTAATCTCTCCATTCTTCTTCCTGACTGGGACCAAATTTGTAACCCAGCTTGAGTGTTTGATTGGAAATATGATACTTGCCTCTATCAAATTATTTAGCTCTTTCTTCATCAGAGGTTCAATGTGTGGATTGAATGGTCTCTTCTTTTTCCTAATGGGCTTAGCAACTAGATCTAGTTCGATTGTGTGTTGTGCTAACTTCGGATTGAACCCTCTTAGGTCTTCATAGCTCCAAGAAAATACATCTGGAAACTCTTAGCAAAGTTGCATGAATTCATACCTTTCTTACTCGGTGGCCACTTTGCCAATTTGAAGTGTTTGGCCTTTTCCAACTAGGATTGATTATGAATCTTCTCCTTTAATATGTATGTTAGCCTTCTCTTTCGAAACCGATCATTAGGATTGAAGATAGAATCCAATGTCACTAAGCCTTTGGGAAGCTTGTTTGTATGTAGCTGTACTACTTGATCTCCATATTGCTGCTCTAATATGTTTTGATTCCTAGCTGAGAACTCAGCTTCCTCTTACAAAAAATTGATGATTTGTTAATCATTCTCGAACACTGCGCCAAAGATGTGTTGTTATCGGCACAATTGGCCTCACAACTACATGGATATGTGGTTTTCCTTTATCCCTCTTGATGTTGTCAAATACATCAAATGTTGCTCTAACTCATGTAAGCCTATCAGCAACTTCGTTCTCCTTTCTGGGTATGGACACAATGTTGAAGGATTTGAAATCCTCAATGAGATCCCATACCCTATTCTTGTAATTTTTTAGCAGGTCATTCTTGATAGCATTTTGTCCTTTGACTTGATTGGAAACCAGTTCACTATCACCAAACACCTGCAGAATCTTGATTCCTCATTTTCTAGCCCAATGCAATCCATGAACCAAAGCCTCATATTTTGCAGTGTTATTTAAGCAGGAAAATTGAAATCTGAAGGCTGAATAATACTTCATACCTTGGGGTGACACAATCATAGCTCCACCTACATATCCTTACCTACTTCTCAAGCCATCAAAGAACAATTTCCATACTTCATTGTCATCCTTGTGTTTTGGCTTAATGATGTCAGGAAGAGGATGATTCTCCTCATGCAGGCAGTAGACTCCTAGCTCAGATTCTTCCATCTCCTTATAGGGATCAAAATCATGCCTTTTGACCACCCATTTGTCAAGATTTAGGTCTGGGATACACCCTACTTTGGTATCTACCTCAGAAGTGTTTAGGAGGTCCTCCTGATCAAAAGCTGAACAATTTGCATTGATTGGGATAGGCACATAAGACTCAATGTGATAATCCACTATGGGCTCGGATATGATTGTGGCCTTCACTCCATACCTTGTTCTAAAGAGCATATGTGACTAGTCAGCAGACAAGTAGCTCTCTAATTTTTGACAAAGTGAAGTCCCTAGACAAACACAATGTAAAATGTGGTGGCAAGTCTATGATGAGACACGTTTGCGCAATCTGATCACATTGAGGGAGACATGCAGAGTGAGGCTTAGATCCTTGATGATTCCAACAGTTTTCACTATTGTCCCATCCAATTATACTACTCCTCTAGAGATGACTTCATACTGGAGACCTAGTTGATTAGCTATTTGTTTGGGCATTATAGAACTACTTGCCCCTGAATCAATCATGCAATTATGCACCAATTTATCCCCAATGATTAATGAAACATAGAATGGAGGAGATCTCAGGTTCTTACCTTATTGCTCTCGATGTTTTCCCCAAGTTGAGCTATATGGGTAAACACTTTCTCTTGCTGGTTAGGGGTTGATTTGAGCTTGACCAATTTTGCATGGCAGTCTGTAATAGATCCCTCTACCCTGGAATGGCCAGTGACTCCCATAGTGAAATTTTCACACTTGTCCTCTTCATTTTCTCAATGATATTAAACGGGCTATCCTTTTTTCGCCCCTTCCCTGGCACATTTTCTCTTGCACATGGGTTGTTATAGTCGGTGCCCGAGTAGGTTTGGAAGGCACTTGGATTAGCTCTACATATTGGGAGTTGTATTTTGAATGCCAATACCTTGTGGAGCAATGAAGGATTGAGGATCACTTGAGTTTGGTGAATGTCCTTCTCCAATATTTCTCTTCTTGGATCATGTATTGGTAGCTATACTTTGAGAAGGAGTCTGATTCATTCCACAGAAGTCTTCATCTTGCCAATTGACAAGCATAGTTTCACTTGGAGGTCCTCTTCACGAGCTCCTTAATTCGATTTTCTTTTTGGCTAGGTTCTTGTGAAACACCAATAGTTTACACCATCGAGCTTGATTTAATGCACCATTTAAGCACATTGATTGATTATGTGGATGACCGCATGGGAAACCCCAATCATATTCTTGTGTCATGTTATTCGTCTTTGGAACCAATTCCCTTGATGTTGAAGGCTGTGTTTGGATCATATGACCTAAAAGGTATAGCAGCTTGAGGTTTTACTTGGTGTTGACTCGAGTTGACTGGGCTTATGGTTTATTTTGTTATACGGGAGTCTAGCGATATCGAGCTTGAGGCTAATATGGTCTATAGATATGATTCGTTGTCTTTTTATGGTTACTAACTCATTCCCAAGGTTTTGAATTTGTTTCATAATTTCTTGAACCTCCTTTGAGGTGGTAGATGATGAGGTGGAGGCTTCATCTGAACTTTGACTCCTAGGAGTAGGTATAGGAGCTATTGTGGGTGTTTGGCTAGTACTTAGGTTTCCTAATTTGGGGTATAGAGGCATGGATGGCCTAGAGCAAGTTTTCCAGCCTAAATTAAATGATTCTCAGCTCCTATGGAAAGGCTATAGGCTGCAGGTAAGGTTGTGCCCCCATTGACTGAATCATTAAAGCAATATCAGAATTTAAAGCTCTAAGAAAGTATAAGAAGGCACCTTCATTAGTGGGCTTTACTATCATTGCTAGTATCCGTCCTAGGTCCATTGAAATCGAGGTTGAAATCCATCAGCTACTCGTTCGGAGCTCTCTTGATTTTTGTCAACTGCTCCAACAAGGATAGGTTATCTCCCTTTTCTCCAAACTAGTCATGAAGAGTTGTGCACAGATGGTCCCAAGATTGAATAGAGCCTGCTTCTAGGCTCTTGAACCATTGTGAAGATTTTCCCTTGAGTGAAGAGGCTAAAGAACTTGACTACAATGTCCATCTCAGTGATCTCATGGATTGTATGACATTTGCAATATCTTGAACGTGGTCACCAAGAGAAGTCTGGTTTTCTCCAGTGAAATATGGGATGCTCTTTAATGTTGCCATCGGGACTGGGTTTTGTGCATTCAAAGTGAGTTGGTATTGCGCCGATGAAATTGACATAAGGATTTGGTTGTTGGTGTTCCATCTTGATCACCCGAGCACCCTTATCAATTAAAATAATGAACTACTAGGAGGAGGTGTTGATAAGGCTTTGTTTGGTGGAGATAGAGACCTTTGGGCTCTTCTTCCTCTTCTCCTTCTGTCTAGAGACAAGTGTATGTGTACAAACTGTCCTTCTTCTCTTGTTCTTGACCTTGTTTGTATCCTTCTCATGAACTTGGGAAACTTGGACTACTTGAAACCAATGGATTCTATCCCTTTTGGAGTCACCAAATGTGTAGTTCTTAAAAGCTTCTTAAAAGCTAGAATCATAGCAAGTACACATCAATCTTACTGTAATAAAGATGGAGACTTCTTGGTCCCACGGCGTGCCAAAACTGTTAGTGTAAAATCACAGCACCCCAAATGAGTCATCATATCTACTTTTCTAAGGCAGAGTCATTTGGTGTGATTCGCATAACATTGAGTTTTCCCCAAAGTGTGGGACTTTGCAAATGGGAAAACTCTCCAAATTAAAGGTTGGTTCCTATTCCTCTATTTAGGTGCATGCGTGGAAACTTACAGAAGACCTATTCCTAAACCTAATCTAAGCTTTACCAAGGAGACATGGATAAAAGGAATATAAGAAATCAAAACTAAGCTACAAAGTGATGCACCAAAGGAATCATGAACATTAGTTTTGTTGATAGACACAAACCAACAAAATGCATACAATAATCAAGAATAGATAACTAAATTTATAATGAAAGACCAGATGAGAGCAAAGGAGACAAGAAAGGATCTAAAACCGATCACAAACATATTTTATTTCTCTGTCAGAGATTGATACAATGCATTACAAATAGCCAGAAGGAAAGAAACGTATTGCAATTTAAATAGAAGGTCTAAACTCCATGAATTCCTTTGCCAAAAGGAAAGGGGAGCCTCAAAAAACAAAATGATGTCCAACCCTTTACAATGAGTTTCGACCCGGCTTTTATAGATTCAAAATAGAAGGGAGAAAGAGAGAGAAGTGGGAAAAATAGGTCAAAGCTAAACCACTGCTATTAATGCCTCCTACAAAATCTGCCCCCAAATCTTTCTTGACTACATCAATTTCTTATTGGGTGCCTCAAGGAGGAAACTTTGAGCAGATCAAATCTGATCTGGTTGTTGGGGCAAAAATAGATCCTGCATTAATGGCCCTAAAGATGTTTCTCCATTTTTCTCCCACCTAACCTCCTCGATCTTAAAGTTTTAGATCTTCATGGTGTAGGCGAGGCTGAGATCTTTCCAACGGTGTCAAATTTACAATATTTTGAGCCCTGAGTCAAAAGATATTCCCCTTCGAAGTTTGCATCGGCTCCGTATAAAAGGGCAAGAAAACCAGTTTGAAAAATAGGCCCCCTTTTTAATATGGGACATGTGGAGGGAAAATTAGGGAAAAATTAGGTTTGCGGGCCTAGAATTTATCTTTTCCCCTTTTTCTACAAAAATCTCAAAATCCAGAAAGCTCCCGTGGCCCCGGCACTCTACTTGGACATGTGGCATCCTCTGGTTGGCTGGGGAGATGCACTTCAATTTTCATCTTTGTGCCCTTTTGACAAAAGGAAAATTTTCACCTTTTCCTCCGATTCCCCACTTCCCCACTTTGACCTTGACTCAGGCTCAAATGTTGAATTTTTCCCTTTGGGCGAGTTGTGGCCCATTTTGCAACTTTTACATCTTTGGAATAAAAAAGGAAAAAATCCAACTTTTCCCCCGATGGCCCACCTTAGCGCTGTTGGTTTAGGCTTGCCACGTGGTGCTTCCTCCATCGGCCTACCCAATTTCTATGTTTTTGGCTAAGTCCTTTGCTCGATGGGGTCATATTTCTTGATTAGGGACATGCGGTGGTCTGGAACTCATCTAGAAACCCTCTCTCTATTCGACCCTTGAGTTAGCACCGTTTGGACACTTGGCACTCTCCATCGGCCTGCCACCATGCATTGACTATTCAACCCGACTCTATTCCCTTTTTTAGACTGAACGCATGGAGGCTCCGCGCTCGCTTGAAAGATCGATCAAGATTTTCCTTTGAAGGAGTGTCGGGTCGACACTTGGAATCCTCCATAGGTCTTTGGACTTTTCAACGACCTCTCCCTTACCTTTTCGGAACTGGGCTACGTGGAAAACTTGCGCTTGTTTGAGCCTCCGCTTTTGGATTCAACTTTGGAGATGCGTTGCTTGGACACGTGGCATTCCTGCCAGTACTTCTATACTTTACCTTTTTTTAGGCCCACCCTATCCACCTTTTGACCCCTATTGACCATTTGTTATGTGGAGGGCCGATGCAAGTTTGAATCTCCGCCTTGGGCTCCCATTTTGGAGTTCGCACCGAGCCGACACCTTGCACCTTCCCTGGCTAGCCGAAGTCTTTTCAACAGTTGTGTAACATTTTTAGCCCTAAACGTGTGGAATATTGGCACTCGTTTGAGATTCCTTTTGGATTCAACTTTGGAGAAGTGTCGTTCGACACGTGGCTCTCTCCACTACCTCCTCCATACTTAGCCATTTTTGGACTCATTCTAAACTGTTTTGAGCCCGAAGACTTCGAATCTTCGTCGTTTCTTCTTTTTATTTCTCCTAGCTTCTGTGACACTCGCTATTCTATTTATGAGCCCACATGTAACCCGTAGAATGGATTTAAGGCCCGGATTCGCTTGACAGAGTTGTTTTTTGGATTTCTCCTGCAGGTTGTTTGATCTTTGCAGGCCCCTCCACTTCCATTATATAATCCCCTACAATCTGTTTGTAGGATCCGAACGTGATTTCTCAGGTTCTTTTAGTGTGGGGTCATGGTTGATCCAATATTTTTCCCGTGGGAAAAATATGGATAAGCAGAACATAACTATAAAGCCCACTCTCATGTCCAATGAGCAGGTAAGTAATTCCTTGGTAAAAGTATCTACAGAGGTGGCGCGGAGGAACGTAGATAAGGTTGCCACTATTAGAGTGCTACGAGAAGAAAACAAGGCCAAAGATGTCAAAATAGCACGTCTAAAAGGAGAGAAGGACCTAGAGCAAAAGAAGAATGGGGTCCTCATTAGCATGGCAGAGGAGATCGGCGATCATGTCTTGAAGGCAAGACCACACTTGGAGTCTAAGGTACCCAAAAGGTTCCCTTCGGCTATGCATTATGTGCGTACCTTAGTTGATTTGGTGCTTGAGGATGGACCGATTCAAATGCCAGTGCAAAGGACCCTGAATAGGAAGCGGAGAGAGCAAGGGCCTCAGTAGTTAGAAATATTTCATCTTATGAAGCCTTGCTCTAGAATTTACAGGAAGAGCTGAAGAAAGTAGACCAAACATTGAATATTTGTGTAGCTCCAAAAGCAATAATCAGAATTAGGATGATGGTAGAAGACAATGAAGTCCTGAAGGCAATGAAGGATGAAACTTTGGGGTGTGTAGAGAGATTGGAACTATTCAAGAGAAAGCGTGAGGCACTTACAGTAGCCCAAGACCCCCATAAAGAAAGGCTAGATGAAATTGGGAAGCTTATAGTGTAGAAGATGGATCTTCTAGAAGGAAGGGTGACTATAATGTCCAACATTGTTCTAGTATTACAGAACGAGAAGGAAGAGATTACACAAGAGGAGTTAGATTCTATTGCATCAGATATTCCAGAAAAGGTAGAAGTTGTGCTAAGTGATTGGCAAACCTTAGAGGTTGAAATCAAAGAAGAATATCGGAGTTAATTCTTCCAGTTGAAACAGAGGACGTTGCAGGGTGAAAGTTCATTATTTGAATAATAATTATTTAATTTCCTTTCATTCCCATTCTTTATTCTTTAAAGTATCAAAATGCAACCATTGTTGAGGTGACAATGCAGTTTAGTGTGGGGTAATGTTGAGCAGACAAAGTATGACACTAAGAAGAAGGCACATAGAAGATTCACGCATGGTAGCAAGACATATTTGAAGGCATGGAAGGATAGGGAAGGAAGCACGCATGAAAGACATAATGAATCTAGACTTAGCCATTTTCATGGTTATGGGCTATTTTTAGAGATAGCATGCGGGGCACACAACCAGATGCAAACTTGCACGGTACACAAATATTATTTTTGGAAGAACATCTACTAAGCGCTTTACATGATTCCTGAGTTAATAATAGGATTACCATTGTTAGTTAACTAGAAGAGATCTATTATTAGCACACTAGTATGTGTGTCTATTATTCTAAAGGCGTATGGCTATTTTCAACATGCAACCTATTTTGGGAATTATGTAAGTGGTGAAGGGAAAGTCCCCACCCTTATAAATATGTAGTAATCTATGTAGATTAAGGAGGACTATGTATGAGCTATTGTGGAGTTATGCTACTAGATCTGATGCGCGGATGAACTTATGGTACTACTTATTGTAAGAAGCTTCTATGTTCATTGTGTTTTAATATAATGGAGTCTATTAGATGAATAATGGTGTCAAACGTGACTATAACTAGTTATTGCATGGATAATTTCATTATGTTTATCATTTGATTCATGATTCTTTAAGATCTAGATCTAGAATATGCTCTGTGGAAAGTGTATATTGTTTATGGATTTGAATGCATTAACCCTTCATCATGTTCACATCCTGCACAAGCAACTCTAAGGAGGGACCACCTTTTCATGCTTCAAGTGAGTGCTCGGCCTAGGGTGATTGATGTGCCAACACGCTGGGTTATTCTGGTAAATTCTAGGCCGCATCGGTGATGATAATGGATGCTTAGAGCTTGGTCCTTTATTTTGGTCACATATATTTGTATTTATATGATTCCCTTGTTTGAATTTTATAATTGACATCTAAAACACTGACCCATAAGAAAATAATATGCCCAAAAGATAAAAGAGTCCCAACGAGAGTGAGTGAGATATAAAGAGGTCGGGGTGGCGGAAAGATGAGGGCGCTGAGCATTGGTGTCCGTCTAGGTGTTGGTGTCTGAATTCATGAAAGATAAATCAATAAATTTCAAACTAGGTTGTAGGGGTGTGCAAGATCAAAGAAAAAGCAAGAAAGATAGAGAAGAGGCTAAAGACAACAACCAATTATTAGTTTTTTCACTTAGGATTCATTTGAATGCAAGTTTGTGTTTATGGACCTAGAAATGTACCCAAGTGCATGATTTTATGTCTACAAGGAGTGACAACCTTGGCAGGAAGAGATGTTAGTGCACTAGGATTGATGTGAATGATCGTACATAAGTAGTGAGAGTTCTCACATGATCCTCTAAATCGCTCTATTTTTGTTTATACTCCTTGTTCGGGAAAGGATGTGAGCATTAGATTCCTTGAACAAATGTGCATCACCTTCATGTGTTGTTTAGCACAACAATATTATTTTCATTCAATAATATTCTTGATTCATCTCCTTCACGGGTTTCAAGAAATTTGGTTGGGAAACCTCTACATAAATATTACTAGAAGCTCCACTAAAAAAGTGAGAAGTTACATGTGCCTTCTTACCTTGTTTGGTTTTCATGATCCTTGAGATAGCTTAAATTTTTGTATTGATGCATGTTGTAGCAGTGTGCTTGGCTCGCTCCAAATAAATTCTTGGATCCAAGGGAAATTTTATGTTGTTGTGGGCTCAAACTTACACACGATGGCATTTTTCAGTTCATGATGGGAATCACATCTTGCACTTGATGAGATGACTCAGCCATCGAAGAAGAAACACTTGGGAACCAATGAGGAACTGGAGATGGTGAAGGATCAATCTCACCTTACTCAAGATATTCCATGGGATCTTCATTGGTTTTAGCTTTCTTATGGATCCTCTTGAGGTGAGATCCTTGAGTGTATTATTATTCCATGGCCTTTCTCTTAGAGGAATCTCATGAGTGATCGGAGCTCATGACTCTCTCATATGTCTTTAAGTATGAAATGTGAGATTCCTGTCTTGAGAGAATTAGGAGACCACTAGACTCAACAATGGTAATTCTCCTTTTCTTGAACCACTCCTTGATCTATGAATCATTGTCGAGGTCCTCCCACCGATGTCAAATGATTCTTTTATGTTCCATGAGATAGATGAAAGTGGTGTAGACTTTACTGCTTGATACTCTGGGTCGAAAAAATATGATCCATCATCTATAACTCCTTCCACAAACCAATTGAAGTTGAAATTACTCATTTGATTGAATTTCATCCTCATTTGGTCCATCTTCCTCACTTTAAAGTCATCAAGAATATTGACCTAATAGTGCTCAATTTAAGGACTATGGTGCAGTCCATGGAAATTGAAAGTTTCAGGATTTCTCCTCATATCAAAATCATGCCCTGGATACATAGGAATAGAGGTTGAGGGAAGAAAATGAGGCTTCAATGTTGATGCATCTATAACACTTTTGCATGAATAGATCCCTAGAGATATAGGAAAGGACACACCCTTCTTTTTATTATTCTTACATTTTTATGAACATGAGCAAGTTTCCTACATAATTAAAACATTACCATTTTATCACTAGGGTACATGGGAAGTCTGCGAGGAGTGAGATCAAAGCTCGAAACCCTGATGTAGGTGAAGGTTGAGAACTGAGTGAAGAAGCTCCCATATTTCTTGATCATTTCTTCTTCCTAAGAGGATATCCTTAGCTCAGGATTACCTTCAATAATTTTGATGATGAACATGGTGAATGCATCATTCACCTTGGTAAAGTGATGGTTACTCTCCTTGTGCATGAGCTAGGGATACTTTTCGTAGGTCGGTGACTTATGGGACACATTAAGGGCAACAGTTAGGCATTTAAAAGGTCTTGTGTAGGTGAGAGCATATACTAGATAGGAGGTCTTTGTGAAATTTATGGTAAAAGGAAAATGGAGCAACAACCGATGGATATTGCCACGTAGAATTTTTCCCCAATCCACTACCTGGTTCCCTTTAGTGGCAATAAAGATGAATTGGGACATCCAGTCCTGAAACTCCTTTTTCATTTCTTTGCTAATCACTCTACTCAATAGGATGAAACTATCTCGAGTAACCTTCGTGGAATTCACTTCTAGAAAAAAATTTAGGCATATGATAAGGTTTCCTTCCCTTCCGAGCCATAATATGAGTGTGAGGTCTTGCAAGTATGATTCAATGTTTTCCTATTCTTGTGATACAAATTCTTTTTATGTTTTGGACCATGTTTTCATGTGTGGAAGTGTTGAAGAATTTACACTAAAATTATTTTATATTCTCCACAGTTTTCTCACCAAGGTTCGAGGCGAGACCGATCCTCGGCGGCGACATACCCTGCTAGCTTGGGGTTGGGGGCGCAGCCCCAAGAATTTTTTTTTCTTCGAAAAATTTTCTTGACACCTTAGGAAACGTGCTCTTCTCATATGGGTGGGATTTTTGACCCATAGGTTTATGGGGCAGTTTTGGCCCATGGTTTTAATACCCATAGTATTGTAAAACTACTTAAGCAATTACCTATTGATGTGTTTTGATAGGTGAGACATTATATCGTAGAGGTGTGTGAGTTCAAGTGTGAATTTAGGAGAGTTTGTTGAGCACAACTCCAAACAAATATGGGTATTGTATTGAGAGAAAGAGGTGGATTGTAATAAAATTTGAGTAAGTGATTCTTGGTGGACGTAGCCCAAATTGGGTGAACCACGTTAAATATTATCTCGTGTTGTGTTCTTTTATTTTCGCACTTTTATTTCAGATCTATAATATTTTTCTACATATTAGTTTCTACTATTGTGATTCTATGTGGGATTGTTTCGTATATTTTATCCCTTATTTCCTAACAATTCTTTGGTGATCATGACCATACTACCGCTGGTTGGAATTTGCAAACACTGAGAGATACCCTTAGGAGTGAGGACTACAAGAACTAAATTTTCATCTACTCGCACTATCCTAGAGTTAGGTTCATAATTTTGTGCACATGCTAAGACCAACTCAATGCTCTAAATAGATAATGGATGAACCCTACCGAGGATAATCCAATAAAATAGAGTTTATCTTCCACTAGCCCGAGGTCCTCTAAGCATTCTATTTTTAGGTCTTCGAGATCCATGTGAGTGACATCATTGTCTCCCACACCTAGATATTCGGTAATTAGGGTTGAAATAGGCTCAATACCTAAGTATTTTAACTTCATTCTACCAAAATCATCGAGATGAGAAAACCAGAGTCACCACAAACTTTCTGCACTCAAATCTAGAAATTTCTATTTTTAGCAGGTAGGGTCCAGAACTGTTATTTTTAACAAGTTACCACTATTTTTTCTCTTTGATGTTCATATCTCAATTGGATTATTACATTTAATGAAGGTTTACTATTTTTAGATTCCCATTTTCCGAATCACTGTTATTTTTAGAAAGCTCTCTGAATTACCCTTTTCTTATGTTTCTTACTTTTTCATAATATCACAAATGTTGAGAATTCATCACTTTGGGAAACTTACTATTTTTAGCAACCTAATGGTCTACATACCTTCTAATTTTGGAAAGCGCACTTATCGGTGTTGGGTTGCAACGAAACCATTGTCAAAATGTTCTGCTTTTGCAATAGTATCTTCTACTCGAATTTAATCATTTTCCGTCCACTTTGGATCTTTGGTAAATTGAAAAAGTATGTTTTAGGGTTTGATGTTTTAGTTTTATACTATGAAAAAACTAGGGCATCACTGATTTTTCTTCAACAATCTTCCTAAAGGCGTTTTAGAGAGGAAGATTCTAGAAAATTTTCAAGGTAATCGGACTCCGGTTGAAGAGTTATGATCAAATTCTCATTTTTGGTGGATATGGATGTCTAAAAGAATTTTGGTAGCATTTATCAATTAAAATGGATTTTGGAGGGTGTTACAGCAGCAACTGTCATGAAAAATGGCTATGTGATGAGTGAGGAGTTAATGAAGTTTTATTATATTTTTAACTCACCTGCTAACTACACACTTAACCTAGGTTAAAATTAAGTGATTGTGGGTTTAAAAATGGTGAAAGATGGACATAAAGGACACCACGAGACACCAAAGTGTGACTTGTACCATATGGTGACAAGTGGCTAGATTGTGGTGTGTGGTGGATGAGATGAGGGGGTTGGGAAAATGCACCATCGAGCTATGTGTGGTCGCATGGGGTTAGAAGCTAGGAGAATGATTGGGTCACACTTTATTTTCCCCCCGGGGTAGAGGGGATATAGGGTAAACTAGGGAAACCAAATTTTAGTCAAGGTGAAGGAGGTAGGTCTCACTTTGGTGTCCCCCTTAATGCGCTTACACCATGGGGACAAAGGGGACACCTAAGACACTGGGTGTCCAAAGTGTGACTTGGGGAGGAGGATGAGGTCACGGCTTTATGTCCCTCATACCCAACTTGTCTCTAGGGGGACATAAGGGACACAAGAGTGTCAAAAGTGTGATTGGGCCAAAAATGGAAAGTAGATTTTGCACTAGATGTCTAAATTTGGACACCAGACTTGCTTTTTCACCTCGGAGGCTTAGAATAATGTTTTGGGGTCAAATATTATATTATTTTGACTCCAAAACACATTATAAGATCAATGGAACCATTATTAAGACTTTATTCTTCCTGAAACTCAAAATTTATGTCCTTTTTGTCCAAAAATAGAAGGGGTAACTACAATGTTTTGAAATTTTTCAAGAAACATGTAATCCTCAAGTAAACTTGATGTTTCCACCTTGTATATAATTCCAATAGATTTACGATGCCTATTTGTTTTCTTCCTAACTCCTTATGGATTTCTCGGAATCATCAAGAGAAGGTAGATTTAACCATTAGGATGTTCATTCCATGTACCTAGAAAACCCAATGTTGAACAAGTTGTTCCTGAATGAGATATTATTTCCTAAATTTTCCTAAATTTCCTCAAACACCTTCAATACTCTCTAACACCACCTTTAGATACTTTATATATTTCTTGAACTCTCCCAAAGGATGTATATTGGCTTCAAATGGCCAAAATTGGCCTTTTTAGGCCTCCAAGAGGACTTGTCTTTCATAGAACTTTACTAAATTCATCCATCAAATGTATCACCCTTATTTTCACATTGATGTATGATTGAAAACATAATTATAAACTTTTTATGATCTAGGTTAATAGTTCCATTGTAAATAGGTTGGCTAGGAGGAGGGTTCGGTGTGGTCAAGAAGAAAATTTTTGCATTATGGGCTTAGTTGTCATGCTTTGAAATTTGAATTTTTAGGCTAGTCATTTTGCATGACAACACAATTTTATTTCAGATTTAAATATATCCATAGTATTTATTTTCACATCGATCTTGATGGAAATATCTCCATGGATCTTCATAACTTATGTAATCACTGTTTGGGATTGTGCAATCAATTTCTCAAACCAATCTTCGGTATCCCAACCCATACAAACAATATGTTTAAATGCATTAAATTTATCAATCTATCTCATTTGAGATTTAGGTTAGGAGGGACTAGAATATTGGGTAGGCTTGATAATTTTATGAACTATGGATGTGAATTGATCAAATTTTTCCTTTATCTTCCCCTTAGTGGCCTAATCTTTATCCATCTTCTCAAAGAGTGTTACGAGATCAAAGGTTGCACATATTGTTCGGATCATTTTCATGTTGTTTTCCCTAGGTGAACTATAGATAATTGATATTCCTAAGATGATATTTCATCATTTTGTTTGTTCGTAAGAGGAGTGCCAAGCTCAAAGAATCTTTCACCTTTTTACCTATGGAAATCTTGGAAATTATTTTTGGTTTCTTTTCCACTCGAAGAGAATATTTCCTTAGGTCGAAGATACTATCAATAATTTATGGTTGTACCACATATTTCCTCTCCTTCTACGTAACTTTTCCTATCCAATCATGGAGATCCAATGTTTTTTAGATAATAGCAATTTTTTTAATACTACAAGAGTTAATGACCCAACAACCTGGCACACTTCATGGCGCGCTAATGCAAGGCGAGTCCTCCCAACCGGCTGTGTAAATGCAAGGGTAACCGGTCCCCTAGGGCCTAGGGGATTAGAACTCAGGTGAGTGGATGGAAAACACTTAGGCCCCACCATCAGGCCACACCCTTGTGCCCAAGATAATAACAATTGTTGTTGTTGATCTAGTTGAGTGGGTGAAGCAAGGATGGTAACCAAGGAAGAAGAAGATGTAATCATTATAACCTAAGGGATTGCCAAAGATATTGAAGTGTAAATTAGAGGAGATGTGGTATGAACCGGATAGAGGAAGGTGGAGGAGGACTCGTAGATTTGGGAGGAGAATATAGAGGAGTGGTAGATTTGAGAGGAGAAGATGAAGGGGTGGAAACCCTAAGAGGGGATGAATTTTTAGGAGAAGGTTTATCCTTGGGGGAGAATAAGGTGGAGGAGTTTGTGCTTTGTGATTTTTGGACATGAGAAATGGGGATAGAAATTATAGGGGAATCATTAGCCAAAAATTATTGAGAAATTTTAGGTATCAATGGTAGGGATTGAGGATCTATAATTATGGTATTCGTTGAATTTTTTTAAGTTTCGTGGAGTACCTTGGGATTCATCACTCGATCCTTTACACACAAACTTAATATTTGTTTTTGCGCAGTGTGCCCCTCTCGTGACCTTATCCTTACCCTATGTTTTTGAATATATTTTTAGTTGAGTTCCTTTTATGGGTTCTCCATTTTTATTTTCTTTAGTGGCTTTCATGTGTTGATAGAACTAGCAAATCCACTCAACATTTTACCATCGTCTACTTTAGATTGAATCCTTATTTATGAATCCATTGTAGAGTTCATGACAAAACAATATTAGTATAATCTTCAAGTGAAGTGGAATTATATTTTGACAAATCAATGTGAGGAAATGGTTGAAATTTTATCTACTTCTAATCATACACCATGTCCATGAAATCTATGTCATCCACCATTACCTTAAGGATGGCATCCATATCAAACTCCTTGATTTGGTTCAAATTCATGTGAGATCAAATCCCACTTTCAAACATCCACTTCATCATCATATTCCATTTAGAAATATTCATAATAGGGAAAATTGATGTGAGTGGATCCTAAGGAATGAGTCATCACTCCCCATATGTTGAAACATGGTCCCACTAAGAAGGATCTTATGGTGACCCTCATTATTTTAACATCCATATTCTTTACTTTGACAATATATGGGCAAGTGTATCTACGAATTATAATCAAGAAATGAATTCACACCTTATTCTTATTAGATAGATACTTATTAACTTCTACAAGCTACCACACAAATTCCTTTAACACCCACTTATCATTGGTAGCATCTAAGGTGTACCCTCAAAATTACACACATGTATATAGGAGACATTTGGGAACTGAATGAACTCTCCACCCCACATGGAAATCTTGGTTGTGGCCCTCAATTAAAAATTTGGTGTTATTCAATCTATTATCCAACATGTTAATAATTTAATAGAAAATTTATCCTTGATGAATATTGGCCTCCATGGTGAGTTGTGGATAGAAAGAATACACCATGTTTGAGTTAAATTGACCCACTCGAGTCAATCCCGAAAAAATTTGATCCTAAAGCAACAACATATACGAGATACAAGGACATAAAGAACTTATTGGTGGCATACACCTCATAAAGATATTTATGAAGTAAATTATTAATTCACATGGACCATTGATATATTGTTTTTATTATCAAATGACGTGCATGTACTAGAACATACATTCTTGAAATTTGATATGTTGGGTTACCCATTATCCGGTTTATGAACATGATTATAGCATTGACTTATTGCTTGAAATATGATATTGTTAACATTTTGGGTAGTATATAGGAAAAGTCATTTTTATCAATACTATCGGTTTTATATATACCCGGCAATCATTCCAATAACTCTAGGATGATTCTAGGAAATTTCCTCATATTCATTTAAATATTATATTCTACATCTATTTTGAGGAGATATTAAACTTGGGATTTTTTTCACTATTCTTGTATCTATTTCGTAGTGTTGTGCTAACTCCAACACAATTTTTGGGCACTAATAAGACACACGGGAAAAGTTCTGCCCAATGTTATGCCATTGTCATTGATTCCTTATACCTAATCATTCTTGAATCCAACTTGAATACGAGTCTAAAATTTAATGAGTTTAATATTATCCAAGTTAGTGTACCTAATCTTATCTCGCATTTGAATCCAATTTTATGGGAGAGTGACCTGGGAATTGATATTTCATGTCTTTTCCTTCTTTTGAAATATCTAACATGGGGAAAGAAGCCACTAAGAAAATATGTCTATATAAAAGTTTCCTAAAACTTACATAAATGAAGGGAATACTTTATGCTTGTAATATAACCTTGAAACTCCAATTAACATTATTGGAGTTTCATACTTGAAAAGAATCATGGGAAATTTGATCAACACTTATGGACTTTTGACTTGTTTTTAGGTTAGAAGTCCAATTAACTCTAGGTAGAGGTTTGACTTGTTTTTACAAGTCATAATCTTGATCAACATTAGTAGAGTTTCAAATTTTCAAATAAATTTACGAATTTTGATAGACACTTTCGAGAATTTAAAGCTTTCAAAACAAGTTGAAAACCCAACTTGACACTCATGGGATTATGAGATTTCTTTACATTTGAAAAATTCTACCCCAATTTTTTTAGCTTGCAAAACACTTGGAAAAGTTTGGGCTCTCTTGTAAAGTTTTGATATATAAAAATGGCTTAAGAAACTGTTAGTGAAAAATTACACCCCGGACGCTGATCGATTTCTAGGTTGATCACTCTTGCATCCAGTGTAATTGCACAACATGGAAACCTCTCTCCAAGTGTGGGACTTGGAAACTGAGAGAGGAATCTCTAGATTAGAGGCTGGTTCCTCAAACTCCTCTGATTTAGATCTATATTTTGCAAAACTACAGAGGTTTAGATCCTAATCCTATTCTAACTTGCAAGGAGACAGGGGTAGAAGTGCAAAATTTGAAACTAACTAAAGATGGTGATGCACCAAAAGGAGTGGTGAAACATATTAGTCATGCAAATAGACACAGACCAAGGTTCACAACATAAAAACATACACAGACTGATAATGTATAATTTAGCATCTGAAATCAAGCAAATAATACAAACAGAGGATTGAAACCCATTCACAGAGCTTGCATCATCAATTTAATATCAAAATACGCATTACACCCTCGAGAGGTAAGGTAAAAATTCTACAATCCTTGAGAGGTCTCGATACTTCATCAATCCTTGAAGAAGGTGAAAGAAGAAGTCTGCTATGCCCAAAAATGTTCCGCTTTTTTTTTTGAAATGAGCCCAAAGCGGCTTTTAAAAATGCAAGGGTCGAACCTGGGAACAGAGAGGCGTCAAAGGCATGGGAGCCCATTCTTTCTTGACTACAGGTGTATTAAAATGGCATGGAGGACCTTACAAACCCATACCCTATCATTTTGACCGGATTGCAGGAGAATGCGACCCATTCTGCATTAACTCTGGTCGCTGGAATGTCATTTCCGGCCATGAATACGCGTCAGAGCCGTTTCTCGATTTTCCTCCTCCAGACTACTCCAAAACGCAAGATTGACCCCGGAATCGTGTAGAGAATTTCACCAGCTTTCCGTTGATGTAAAGAACGTGCAAATCCAAGCTCTGGATCAAAAGTTATGGTGATCTGAAGATCTAGGGCACAAAACAAGCGAAAACGTGTTTTGAAATCCTTTCGCGCTCTCGCCACTGGACGACATGTGGCACGTCTTGATTGGATGAGCAATTCTCTCTCCTCCGTCTTTCATGCAGCTTTCATTTTGAAATTCGACTTGTGGGGCCCTTAACTGGACACGTGGCGCTATTTCATTGGTTCGGGCTGACTCTTTTAAAACTTGCCCTTTGACCTTTTTGACCCTTTTTCCCTGAGACACGTGGCGGCTTCTGATTGGTTCTCGGCCCTGCCGGCTTTTTCGCGTACTTCGCCTCCATTTGTCCCAGATGTCCCATTTGATTTTGGGCCCTTTGTGCTCATTTCGGCCGATTCGGCCGGTTCGGGCATTTTTGGCCCGCTTGTCCCACTTTGCTTCGGACTGACTTGACTGATTTCGGCCGGTTCGGCCGGTTCGCGCCTTTTTGGCCCGATTGTCCCGAACTGTCCCTCTCAGCAGTTAGTCAATTTTCTCTCGGTCGAACCGGCATTTCGCGCCACCGCGTACTTTCGTCCCATTTGTCCCATTTTCTTTTGGACTGCCTGTGCTCATTTCGGCCGAACCGGCCGGTTCGGGCCTTTTTGTCCCAAACGTCCCGAGCAACACTTAGCCAATTTTTCTTCCTCTTTCGGCCTTATCGGCTTTTCGCGTCCGCCGCGTACTTCTGGCCCGATTGTCCCAAATGCAATTTGGGCCGCCTAGAGGCTTTTCGGCCGATCCGCTTCCATTTGTCCCACTTGTCCCAAATGCTACCTTGAGCAGGACTTAGCCAATTTTCACTCTTTCCTGGATCAACCTATTTGCCTTTCTGCTACTTTTTTGCATTTCCTCAGAGCTTGCTCCCTGTTTCTTCGGCCAGGGGAGTTAGAAAAATACCTGAAGGGACCCTAGAAACCTGATTTTGCTCTGAATCAATCAATTTGCTTGGGATTTGAATCTTCTGATGCATGTTATCAAAATTTACCCTAGGGGGGTGAATTTTGGATAACAATTTGGCGACTCAGCGGGATCATCTGCCTGCTAGATGGAAAGACCAGTTGCCTGAAGCAATCCATTGGGCATGGAGTCATCAAATATTCTGTTAGAATCCAAGCCCGACTCGAGAATGTGCAAGGGGCAAGATGGAATGTGACCTGATGAAAGCAAAGACATGCTAAACATCTCCATGGACAGCAAGCTGTGCCAAGGCACTTAGGGAAAACAAAACTAACCTACAGCAAAACAATGTGCACAAGCACTTGGAGGAAAGAAAATCTAATCTAATATCTATAGGTGTAGTGAACCTCCCTCAGAAGCAACGCTTGAGATAGATTCCATTTCTTTGGAATCTCAGAGTTCTTCACCATCCAATGAGGCCAATTGGAAAGCATTGTTGCTCTTGCACTTTGTGACCATGTATGGGCCACTCCAAATGGCATCAAATTTTGAATTCCTTCTGGTTTTGCTCGTCCACATCCCATTCAAAGCACTAGATATCCTATTTGAAAAGATCTGTCTTTGGCCTTCCTATCAAAGGTCTTTTTGATCAAAGCTCGATCCTTTTCCATTGCTTGGGATGCCTCGATCTCGATCTCTTGCAGCTCCATCAACTCTGCGCATACCTCACCTTCATGGGCTCAAACTCTAAAGCAACTCCGGCTGTTTGTTTCATGAGTTCCAACGTTGGCAACTCAAGTGACATGGGCAAGATTGCCTCTCTTAGTAGACAAGCCTAAATGGAGAGTTACCCGTGGATCTTTTGGGAGTTATCCTATCAGCCCATAAGGCTGATTTCAGTTTAGTATGCAAGCCTTCGATTCTCACCAAGATTCCTCCTAATGATCCTCAAGCAAGTTTTTGTTTGTAGACTCGGCACGGCCATTACCTTGAGGGTAATAATTTGATGAAGTGCTCGGGTAAATCCTGTTCTTGACAGCCCACTCGGTCACTTTAGATCCGATGAATGCCAATGCATTATCGAGACTATTGTAGCAGGTACACCAAATCTGGTAGTTATCCCTTCATAAAAGTCCAAGATGCTAGACTCATTCGCCTCTTTGAGTGCTCACCTTGTCCATCCGGTGAAGTAGTCTGTGGTGTCGAGAATCCATTTGTGCCCTTGGCTCGGGTGGGATTGATGACTCAATGAAGTCCAAACCCCCTTTGCGCATGAATGGCTGATCTCTGTAATTGGATGCGATGGAAGGGCAGCAAGTCTCTCTTTCCGTGAAGAATGCACAATTCTTACACCTCTTGATCCATGCATAGCAATCACTTTGAAAATTTTAGGCCAATAATAACCAGCCTTCATGATTTTAATTTGTCACTCTTGGTGCAAAATGGCCACCAGCTGGTCCATCATGAAACTCTTTTAATACCCCTTGGATCTGACCTGTGTTAATGCATCTCAGCAGCACTCCATTGACGTCCTTCTTGAACAAAACTCCATCAATGATGGCATATGGAATTGACTGCAACCTGAAGTATCTTCTTTTTGCTTTGCTCATTTTTAGAGGGCACATGCCCGTCTGTAGGAAATGTATCATATTCTGAGTCCAACAGGGAGTGGACACATCATCATTTTCCTGTTTTTGATCATCTTGTAATAGCAGGACAGCGTCTTCTTCATCTTCTGGGTTGTCTGGTTGTTTGGAAGCGAGCTGCTCACACAAACCTTTGCCTCTTACCAGCTTGGTGATCTTGATCTCAATGTCATACTCCATGACACGGGTGATCCAACTTGCCCTTTTTTCATTCAAATCCTTGTTGAGGAGGAAATCCTTAACCCAAAGATGCGAGACTAAGAATCGTATCTTGTTGTTTGAGACTAAATGCTTGAATTTCTTCAAGCTTCGATTCGCAAGGACATGCTTTTCAATAAAAGAGTACCTCATTTCGCATGATCACCTAGCTCTGGTGAAGAAGGCAATCGGCTACTCATCATTATCTTTGTTCTGCTTTGCACAGAATGGCGAAATAGTGTCATCACCTCCAAATGCATAGAGGATGAAATCCTTGGAAAAGTCTGGGTTGATGAGAGTGGGTGCCTGGGAGATGGCTTCTTTGATTGCTTCAAAACTCTCCTTGCCTTCTGCCATCCATTTGAAAGCCATGCTTTTTCTTAACATTTTAGTGATGGGCTTGACAAGGGCTGCAAAATTTGGGACAAACCTCCGAACAAAGTTTATCCTTCCCAGGAAACTCTGAAGGGCCTTCTTGTGGCTTGGCAATGGTAGAGCCCTTATGGCTTCGACCCTCTCTGGATCAATTGCTAATCCCTCCTTGGAGACAATATGGCCAAGGAGCTTCCCTTCATGTGCAAGAAAGATGCACTTCTTAGGATTCAAAGACACCGAACTTTCTACACCTCTGAAACACTTGCCGAGGTGAAAGAGATGTTTGCGGCATTCTTTGAGAAGACAGTAATATCATCTAAGTATATCAGCACTATCTTGTTGATCAAGCCTTTGAATTCCATATCCATAGCTCGCTGGAATGTTACTCCGGCGTTCGACAGTCCAAATGGCATCTTCTTGTAAGCATATGTGCCCCATTTGGTTGTGAAGGTTGTCTTGAACTGGTCTTCCCCCTTTACCATAATCTGATTGAAACCTGAGTAACCATCAAGTAGTGAAAACCTTTCTGAACCAGCTACAACCTGCAATATTTGCTCCATGGAAGGGAGTGGATAATGGTCCTTGAGAGAGGCTCTATTCAAATCTCTGAAGTCAACACACAGCCTGATCTCTCCACTCTTCTTTCTGACTGGAACTAAGTTGGCAACCCAACTAGAATGCTTGATTGGGAATATGATTCTTGACTCAATCGGCTTGTCCAGCTTCTTTCCTCATGAGAGGCTCCATGTGTGGATTGGTGGTCTTTGTTTCTACACGATAGGCTTAGTATTTGGGTCCAATTCAATGGTATCTTTGAGCTAAGTTGGGATTGAACCCTTTCAAATCTTCATAACTTCAAGCAAACACACGTCGGGGAATTCTTGACATAGCTGTATGAACTCATACCTTTCCTGTTCAGTTGTCATCTTTCCAATTTGCAATGGCTTGTTCTCTTCTACCAAGATGGATACCGAATCTTCTCTCTTAACCTGAATGTTTGCTTTCTCCTTTCTAAACTCGATCATTGGGGTTAAAAATGGACTCAAGGTGATAAGTCCCTTGGGTAGCTTGTCAATTCTCAATTTGTATCACTGGTCACCATATTGTTGTTCCAACTTCTCTTGATTCTTAGCTGAGAACTCAGCTTCTTCTTGCAAGAAGTGGATGATTTGCTGATCATTCTCAAATACTTGCCAACTGACATCGTTATCCGGCACTGAAGGCCTCACAATCACGTGGATGTTTGGGTTTGTACCTTGTCTTGTTGAATGTTTTCTATAATGTCAAAGCTGCCCTACTGCAAGCCGAGCTGTCGCCAGACTTGATTCTCTTTCCTAGGGATGGATTTGATGCCAAAGCCCTCAAAATCTTCCATGAGGTCCCACACCTGTTCTTGTAGCATCGAGTAGATCATTTTTGGCAGCATGTTGTCCCTTGACGATTTACAATCAGCTCACTTTGTCCCCAAAACTTGCAAGTTCTTTATCTTTCTCTTGATTGCCTAATGCATCCCTCGCACCAAGGCTTCATATTCGATAGTGTTATTGGAGCATGCAAATTGAAATCTAAAAGCTGAATAATGCTTTATTCCTTGAGGTGAAACAAGCATGGCTCCACCTCCCGCACCTTGTCTACTCCTTGATCCATCGAAAAACAAATTGCCATACTTCATTGTCATCCTTGTGGTTTGGCTTGGTGATGCTAGGAACAGGTTGACTTTCTTCGTGTATGCAATAGACCCCTAGCTCAGATTCTTCTACTTCTTGATAAGGATCAAAAGCATGTACCTTGTTTGCCCATTCATCAAGAGTCAAATCTGGGATGCTTCCAACCTTAGTGTCGGCTTCATCAGTGCCAAGGTGATCTTCTTGATCAAATGCTGAGCAATTGGTATTAATATGACTTGGAGTATAGGGCTCAATGTGGAAGTCTGCAATAGGTTCTGACCTAATTGTGGCCTTAGTCCCATATCTCGTTCTGAATAGCATGTGAGACCAATCAGCGGACAAATATCCCCCAATTTTGGCAGTGAAATCTCTTGACAAACAGAGGGCAAAGAGTGGTGGAAGGTCTATGACTGATATATCTTGTAAGACAACAACATTTGGACATGCATGCAAGGTAAGACTCAAATTTCTAATCACTCCAACTGTTGCTATTGCTGTCCCATCCAGCTGCACTACTCCCTTAGATGTTATTTCATACTGGAGCCCTAACTGATCAGCTATCTGTTTAGGCATAACTGAGCTACTTGCCCCGGAATCTATCATGCAATTATGCACTAGCTGATTTCCAATGATTAACGAAACATAGAAAGGGGGAGGCTTCAACATTCTACCTTGTTGTGCTCCATGATTTCCTTGAGGGTGGGCAACATTTGTGAGTACCTTCTCCTGCATTTGGATCTGCTGATTCGAAGTTGGCCAATCCTTTATGGCGGCACTGCGGCAGATTTCTTTGGCTGGGATGGATAGGGATTCCACATAGATATATTGACGTTTGTCTTCTTCATCCGATCAATGATCTTGAATGGTGATGAAGGATCTCTCTGCTGTCCTTAGTCTCGCACATTTTCTCCTTGTATGTGGGCAGCAATTTAGCATTTGAGTTGGCCTAGGTACTGTTCTTGATTGCCCTTGTGCATTTGAAACTGGGTTTTGCTTGCCAATCATTTGTGGAGCTGTGGAAGGTTGTGGATTAGCTGGGGCTAATGGCTGTTCTTCACCCAAATTTCTCCTTTTTGACCTTGTGTTGGCAGCAACACCTTGAGAAAGCGCACGATTCATGCCACGAAATCCTCTCGCGCGCCAATTTACCAATGTGGTGTCATTTGGGGCAGGTTGTTGTTGGAATGTTTCTTGTTGTTGGCTGTTTTCTTGACTACTCTCACCCTCCACACCAGCACTTGTTACCATTAAAGCTTGGGTCAAAGCACCATTGAAGCACATGGATTGATTATGAGGCTCATTACATGGAAAACACCAATCATACTCCTGGGCAGTGTTGTTTTGTGCTGGTACTAATGCCTTAGAGGTAGATATGGCATTTGGATTATAGGGCTGGAATGGTTTATTGGCAGGAGGCCTTGTTTGATTCATATTTGCAGCTGGATTGGGTGGCCTTTGAGGCTGATATGGCTGCCTATTAGGTTGAGCTTGAGGCTGATACGAAGGTCTAAAACCTTGAGTTTGTTGTCTCTTAAGTGTAACCAGCTCATTACCTAAATTTTGCAGTTGCTTCATGACTTCTTGAAGCTCATTTGGGGCACTTGGAGATGAAGTGGAAGCTTCATTTGAACTCTGATTCCTAGGAGTGGGAATAGGAGCTAAGACAGGTACTTGACTAGTACTTGGGCTCTCTAAACTTGGATATAATGGCATTGGAGGCCTAGGAGCTAGCTTGCCGGCTTGAATCAGACAATTTTCAGCTCTAATGGCAATACTATAAGCGGCGAGGATAGTTGTGCCTCCCATAGATTGAATCAACACAGAAATATCAGAATTTAAAGCTTTAAGGTAATATAGAAAAGCACCTTCTGCTGTTGGCCTGACTGCCATTGGAATTCTATCCCAAGACCTTTGAAATCTGAAGTTGAAGTTAGTTAGCTGCTCATTGGAAGCTCTCTTGATGGTTGTTAGCTGCTCCAAAAGAGACAAGTTGTCTCCAATCTCTCCAAATTGATTGTGAAGTGCAATACACAGCTGATTCCAGTTTGTGATAGAGCCAGCTTCAAGGCTCCTAAACCATTGCAATGCTTTTCCCTTGAATGAAGACGCCAGTAATTTGACAGCTACTTGCATCTCATTAATCTCATGGATTGCACAAATGTTAGCAATGTCCTTGACATGATCACCAGAGTGGTCCGATTTTCCCGATAAAGTATGGAATGTTCTTTGATCTTTGCAGAATTTGGGATTGGATTTTGTGCATTGAGAGCAAGTGGGTGGCTTTGCCGTGAAGTTGACATAGGGGTTCACTGGTTGCGCCATTCTGATTGGTCTTAAAACCCTTGTATACTGAAAGAAAGGCCGCTCAGGTGGAGGAGTTGAAAGAGTTCTGTTTGGTGGAGATGGAGACCTTGAATCCTTCTTCCTCTTTGCCTTCTTCTTGGAGATAATTGCAGGTATTCAAACAGCACTTCTTCTTCTCCAACCCTTGACCTTGTGATTCTTCTCATAAGCTTTCAGGCCTGACTGCTGAAATTCTATTGATTCTTCCCCTTGGAGTCGCCAGATATGCAAATAATAGCTCTTTTCAAGCAAGAAACTTGCAGCAGATGCACATCAACTTTGCTGCAATAAAATTGAGACCTCTGGTCCCACCGGGCGTGCCAAAACTGTTAGTGCAAAATTACAGCACCCCTGGACGCTGATCAGATTTCTAGGTTGATCACTCTTGCATCCAGTGTAATTGCACAACATGGAAACCTCTCTCCAAGTGTGGGACTTGGAAACTGAGAGAGGAATCTCCAGATTAGAGGCTGGTTCCTCAAACTCCTCTGATTTAGATCTATATTTTGCAAAACTACAGAGGTTTAGATCCTAATCCTATTCTAACTTGCAAGGAGACAGGGGTAGAAGTGCAAAATTTGAAACTAACTAAAGATGGTGATGCACCAAAAAGGAGTGGTGAAACATATTAGTCATGCAAATAGACACAGACCAAGGTTCACAACATAAGAACATACACAGACTGATAATGTATAATTTAGCATCTGAAATCAAGCAAATAATACAAACAGAGGATTGAAACCCATTCACAGAGCTTGCATCATCAATTTAATATCAAAATACGCATTACACCCTCAGAGAGGTAAAAAAAACTGTTACAATCCTTGGAGAGGTCTGATACTTCATCAATCCCTTGAAGAAGGTGAAAGAAGAAGTCTGCTATGCCCAAAAATGTTCCTTTTTTTTTTTTGAAATGAGCCCAAAACTGGCTTTTAAAAATGCAAGGGTCGAACCCAGGGAACAGGAGACGTACAAAGGCATGGGAGCCCATTCTTTCTTGACTGCAGGTGTATTAAAACGGCATGGAGGACCTTACAAACCCATACCCTGTCATTTTGACCGGATTGCAGGAGAATGCGACCCATTCTGCATTAACTCTGGTCGCTGGAATGTCATTTCCGGCCATGAATACGCGTCAGAGCCGTTTCTCAATTTTCCTCCCTCCAGACTGCTCCAAAACGCAAGATTGACCCGGAATCGTGTAGAGAATTTCACCAGCTTTCCGTTGATGTAAAGAACGTGCAAATCCGAGCTCTGGATCAAAAGTTATGGTGATCTGAAGATCTAGGGCACAAAACAGGCGAAAACGTGTTTTGAAATCCTTTCCCGCGCTCTGCCACCTGGACGACATGTGGCACGTGCTGATTGGATGAGCAATTCTCTCTCCTCCGTCTTTCGCGGGCTTTCATTTTGAAATTCGCTTGTGGGGCCCTTAACTGGACACGTGGCGCTATTTCATTGGTTCGGGCTGACTCTTTTAAAACTTGCCCTTTGACCTTTTTGACCCTTTTTCCCTGAGACACGTGGCGGCTTCTGATTGGTTCTCGGCCCTGCCGGCTTTTTCACGTACTTCACCTCCATTTGTCCCGGATGTCCCATTTGATTTTGGGCCCTTTGTGCTCATTTCGGCCGATTCGGCCGGTTCGGGCATTTTTGGCCCGCTTGTCCCACTTTGCTTCGGACTGACTTGACTGATTTCGGCCGGTTCGGCCGGTTCGCGCCTTTTTGGCCCGATTGTCCCGAACTGTCCCTCTCAGCAGTTAGTCGATTTTCTCTCGGTTGAACCGGCATTTCGCGCCCGCCGCGTACTTTCGTCCCATTTGTCCCATTTTCTTTTGATTTGCTGTGCTCATTTGGCCGACCGGGCGGTTCGGGCCTTTTGTCCCAAACGTCCCGAGCAACACTTAGCCAATTTTTCTTCCTCTTTCGGCCTTATCGGCTTTTCGTGTCCGCCCGCGTACTTACGGCCGATTGTCCCAAATGCAATTTGGGCCGCCAGAGGCTTTTCGGTCGATCCACTTCCATTTGTCCCACTTGTCCCAAATCTTTACCTTGAGCGAGGACTTAGCCGATTTTCACTCTTTCCTGGATCAACCTATTTGCCTTTTCTCGCTACTTTTTGCATTTCCTCGAGCTTGCTCCCTGTTTCTTGCCAGGAGTTAGAAAATATACGAAGGGACCCTAGAAACTGATTTTGCTCTGAATCAATCAATTTGCTTGGGATTTGAATCTTCGATGATGTTATCAAAATTTACCCTAGGGGTAAATTTTGGATAATGAAAACTTGATGAATACCCACTAATTTTCAAATTTTATTTACAATTTGAGGAAATATAGCGAAACAAATGCCTACTTTCCATCTTGAAAAATTGGCAAACACTTGAATGGTTAAAAACCATTTTTGGAACAATTTCTTCTCAAACCCACTTTGGTTAAATTTATTTTTACAAGATTAATATTCAACATGGAGATTTGACATGTGTAATGAGTAAATTTTAGTTGTGAATCTTCGTTATTCACGAACATTCCAGTTTTTGAAATTTGTATTTGGCGAAATTTTAGGTGTAGGGATATGACTAAGTTGCCTCAATTTTCTAGGTTCAAGTTAATTTTAGGAGTCAGTTCTCCCAGCATTTACACCAATAGCCAAATTTAATAATTCAAATCACCATTAGCACAAAATTGAAATTTGTAAAATTCACCTTCATATATAGTGATTACAAATTTATAATTTCAAATATCAAGTACACATCAATTTTTTTCGCAATTCCTTTACCTGTGCTCATGGTCCGAGTGCATTGACGATCGAGATCGAATGCATATCGCAACCCTCCAACATTAAAGGTGTTTTAACAGTTAATATTTTATTCTATTAATTGCGTATACTTTGCTACGGTTAGTAGCATACATTTATGCTACCATTCGGTAGCATAAAAAAATGCTACCGTCCAAGGTAGAATAACAAAATTTTATCACCGATAGATAAAAATGTTATCGTCCAGTAGCATGAAAAAATACTACTAGCTGGTAGCATGAAAAAATGCTATCGATTGGTAGCATGTAAAAAAGGCTACCGGCGCAGCAGCATTTTTTGATGATGTCGTTAAAGGAGGAAAAAAACAAGCGTGGGATTTTTTTGCTTATGCCATATTTTGTGAGGACAAATTTCTCATTGAGATGATCATTTTAACTACTAACATCAAAAATTTCAAAAAAATCCATACAAAATTGGCAAAATCTACATTTTTCACAAAAAAACATTTTTTTGAATTTTTTGTTTGTGCCATATTTTGCGAGGAAAAATTTCTCGTCGAGATGGTCATTTTAATTATATTGTCAAAAAATGATTTTTAAAAAATTACATATGTTGTTGGTCGATAGCATATACTATCAACCAACAAAATATATTGTCAGTCGACAATTACTACTGGCCAACACCATTATCAAATGATTTTCCAAACAATTTAAAACTTGTTTCCTTCATATTCACCATAATTTTGAAAGTAATTTTCACAAATTCGTTAAGTATATCTCTACGAGTTTTTAGGGGGTCTTAAAATTCACCTTGATGTGTAAGTAGTCTATTAGGAAAACATTAATGGCATTGACTAGGAGGTTGAAGGTTAAAATGTAATTTTCACGCAAGTTGCAAAGTGCTTTGAAACCCTCGGTGTTTCTTTGATTGACCTTTGAAGGAGAGTAAATCGGGATTTGAAAGTTCATTTGCATTTTTATGTAAAATGAAAATGTTATTTAAAGTTCTAAAATTCCAATAGACATTTCATGCTTGATTGGACTTTGGAACTTGAATTACATTTTGCACATAAAATGCAAATGTGAAAGAAATGTCTAAAATTACGATAAACTCTTGGCAAAGGATTGATAGGATTTTAGGGCGTGAATTGCATTTTGTATGTAAAATGAAAACATGTAATGAAGTTCCATTATTCTTATTAACACTACAATGTCCTAATTGAACTTTCAAAAATGAAACACAATTTTCATGTTATGTCGTAAATTTTCTACAAAAGATTTATTCTCTTATTGATAATGAAAAATACAATACTTAAACAAATTTTTAGGTTTTTCTAATTTGGTATAACTCAAAACATATTTGTGACAAAATTTTGAATTGTTATCCCAAATTCTCATGAAATTCAAATTTGGGGATAACAAAAACCTAATCTTTTAATTCACCTACAATTAACTTGTTGAAAAATCTTATCACGAGAATATTCTTCGTTGTTATTTTTGGAGCTTTAAAGTATAATTCTCTTTGTAGGATCGCTTATCAATAAAAAGAGTGTCTTGTAAATAGATGACTCGGTTCATTGGTTTGTGGTTTTAAATCCTACTTCCACATGTTCCATTCCCCAAATAATGCAAATGAAGCTATTTTTCTTGCTTATATATGAAAAACCAAACATATTTTTCTTATATGTATCGGTAATATTCGACTACAAAATATGCAATCTGATGTTTCAATATACTTGTCTTTTTCTATTTGGTTGATAGGTATTTTAGGAATGTTATTTGGTGGAGTGATATGTATGCTAACATTGTAGGTGCACGAGCTACATGTTTTAATTGTGCTCTTTTTAATTGCTAAAATAATTCATTGATCTTAAGTCAACCTAATAAATTGACATTTTTTCATGCATCGTCATTATCCTTATCTTTGTTGAATTACCATAACTTGCACCTTTAGGGGGTGTAATGAATGCACAAATAGAAAATCATGCTCAAATTTGATCATTGTGTGTATTTTCCATGATGAGTACACTTCTCCATAAATAATATGATGACTCGGAACCCCAAAATAACACCCCACCTTTTGGGGGGGTGGGGTTACTCTCTCTTATTAAATCAATCAATTCCTTGTAAGAAGATAGAGAAAAAAATTAAAAAGTAAAAATAATAATTTAAAAGTAAAAACCTCCCAAAGAAATTGATCTTAGGGTGCAAAACAGAACTTGGTCACAACCTTTAGATTACGAGGGCCTTCCATTTCGATGCAGAAAGTGTTTCTGTTTAGGTCATACCTCTATTGCTTGTGGGTTGGCAAAGGGTCAGCATGAGAAACGCAGTTGGTGGAAGGATGCCCTCCCGGAACATTTGGTTTTCGATGCAAAAGAGGACCTTGATTCAAATTCAAATGCTAAGGTTGAATCTGGGTTTGTCCCTGAAATTCCTTTATTGGAAAATCCTATTTCCAACAGCAAGGAAATTGCAACAAATTTATCTCATTTAGTTGTTGATAGCATGGAAAAATTATCTCATGAAAACAATGATGTTGTTTCAGTTGGAAATTTTGCAACTTTGGAGGATTCTCCTTTTTCTAACCCTCCATTCGTGGAGGCATCATCAGAGTGGGTTCTGTCCGTAAAAAGAAAAAGGTTATTTTAAAGAATGCCACTTCTCCGCCTCGATGATTTGTCTCTCTTTTGATGTTCGGTTGTTCTACATTGTCCCATGTCTTTTCCGAACATTGTTTTTTGGTTTTGCCAGGGTGCTGCGGGGCAGTTGCTGATGGTTGTTGTTTTTCAGCTTTTTTTTTTGTTGTGTTACTGGATGTTGGTTCTTTTCTAAGCAGACTGTTTTCTGCTGTTGGGCTTTCATGATTCAATCTTGGCTTTTGAGCCTTCATGTACAAGGGTATAGTCCCTTTCAAAAAACTATTTGCCAATAATAAAAAAAAATATATGGTTGGGAAAAACAAGGGGCACTTCCTTTCATATAAATGTTGTGCATTGTGTTGTATGCAAGATTAGAGGCAATGGGGAAAGGATTAGGTATGGAGGAGCAACTTTAGATGTTATTGGTTGATAGGACTTTCTAAAGTGAAATTTTTGATAATGACATGGTCCATCTTCTTAGTAGTCTACCTTTTGATCTTACCTTGATCGAATTATATTTTTAAGAATTGCGGGGTAAATGAAAGTGTATTTATTTTCAATGATAATTGTCGAAGGGAAAAATATTTCAAAGAGATGTTGTCAAAAGATGAGTTGAGAGGCCTTCATCAACGTAGAAAAACCATGTTAACAACTTGAAACTTTGAGTGAGAATATATGCTTTTAATATGGAGGGCTTCAACACCACAAAGAGGCCCCCATGAATCTGTGAAAGGAACTAGTTGATGTTGACCTTCACAGTATTCTAACGATTTGTGGTCGATCTCATTGGTCCTCAAAATGGTTGGTTTTGGTTGAGGAAGCACAATTATAGGGTTGAGTAGTGTATTAAGATAATCCATGCTTTAAAATCCAATTGTACAGAAAAAATCAATAAAATACGAACTCATATGAGCCCCAACAATACACCTCGTAATTCCTCTTCATCTCGTCACAGATTGTTATGCTTATTTTGGACAATATCAAGCCAATGCATATGCCTTACCATATCGATGGTGCCATCATAAGAATAAAATACAATGATATATTCTCATTAATTACTCATATATTTTGGGAGAAAAGAACAATGTCCTCCTAGGTGAGTAATTAAATTATTCATAAGCCATTGAAGGAATTGAGAATAATCTTGAGAGAGTAGCTAACTCTTTCAATGACATTGCTACTTCTGCTCACATCATTTTAGAGGATTGTTTGAAGATGGGGAATGGCAACACCTGATATAACAAAAACAACATATATTGCCACCATGCCAACTAGTGAGATTCTCCAATTTTGCCTCTATTTCATCCAACACGATCATGTCGGTTTATTTCTCACAATTATCACCTCTTTAATTTCAAAAATATCCCAACCGAAAATAATCAATACAAATAAACAATAGCAAATGCATTCTATGTAAAGTATTTATAATTGTTGTTAACTAAGATAATGATCTTTTGCGAAAGGGTCACACAAGAAAGATGAAAGCTTGACTTGAAGGAATTACTTAACATTTGTAGTATTGTATTTGTAAATAACAAATAAATGTGTTGAATTTGAATGAAATTAAAGATGAGAATTTGAGTGAACACCTTGTTGATTTTGTATATACGCAAAGGGCCCACTCAAGAGGCTTTTTGGACATTTTCCTTTTTATAACAATGGAATTGGTCCGATATGTGGAGTATATTTTGGGAGAAAAACATATTCAATCTCTTGAAGAGGCAACATTGGTATCCCTAACACTCTACCAAGGATAGAGTTAGGTAGCCCAGGATGAAATTGAATGTTCATGACATTTTTCGAGCCAAAGGGCGAAGCACGATAGACGAAACTAGAATAATGAATGGTTAATCGTTTGAGGAAGAAAAACAAGATTAAGTATACATGTACCCATCAATATAGTCCCATACACAACTTCAAACAACAATACACAATATTAACCATGTTTAATACACCATTCTTCACTTTCCTTCTTTTTGTGATTGATTATTATTTAGTGTAAAATGGTATATTGTGTATCATTAATTTTTATGTGTATCCAAATGTAGACAAACCAATATTTAAAAATACTAATAATTTATTGAACATGTGATGAGATTTTCTAGAGTGTAATGGATTACCTAGACAATAAAACAAGGTAGATTCATACACTATAATACACAAGTGATTACTGCATGGAACGTCCTAACAAGGTCTAATGACTCGATAAGATGGAAAAGCATCAACTTGCCATATATTTGGATGCTAGAATGTTTTTTCATTGGAATAAATTGATCTTCCTTTTCACTTTCTTTATGGGTAGAAACTCATTGACCAAAACGATGGGAGTAGTTGCAGAGGAAACGGTGGGAGCGTAGCTGAAACACAAGACAACCTTCCCATAGCTGTTTTGCAAATTTCTTCGCAACACTAAGTAATGGATCCCTATTTAGTGCATGTTGCAATTGTTTATTCCTAAGAAATTAAGCCGTTCACGGAACAAATAATAATATAAACATAAGCTTGTTTGTTTTGTGAAAATGACATGATGCCTCCGCAAACACGCACAATTGAATGAAGATAGGTATCGTCAACGGAATGGGAAGCAAAATCCTTTGAATTTGGACTTTGAATGTGGACTCACGTTTCCCATTATCACACGTTACACCGTTAAAACTTGTACAACTCTACACCGCCCATTCCACACAATTTAGAAAAATGTGTGGTCATTTTTGTTCAAATTTTAATGACCACATTTTAATATTTTAATTTAACTATCCCATAATATTTTTAGAATTAAATGTTTTTTAAATTTTGATTGAAAAGTATATTTTAAGGAATAGTTTATACTTGTATATAGTGTTAATCATATAAAAATAAGGGGAATGGAATCATACTTCATAATATGATTAAATTGAGTTATATAAGTTTCGAGAAATCAAAATTATATAAGATAAAAGTTTATAATAATTATTTATAATTAATAATAAATTTTACAATCTAAAATAATAATAAAAGTAAGTGTTAAATCTTAACACAAAAACTAAGACACAAAGTATTAAAGCGGTAGTGATAAGCATGATAATCGACAAAGGTGGAAGGGTTGTCAAGCTTGCCACCCCAATCAATGTTGCGGGTGCATATATCTTGTCAAATATAGGCTCCTAACTATCATTATCATTTTTAATTTTGCTTCCTCAACCTCGCGTAGTCAAAGAAATAATAAGTGGCAAGTGGGAAAAATTGTCCATAGAAGGTGACACCCAATGATCACACCGCCACTACAACTACCAAATCTACCAATCATGCCACCATAACTACCTATGTCAAGTAAATGTTGACATGAGTGAGGTGAGAAGCTATGCCAACTTCATGAGTGGTAGCACCCTCAAAATCCCTAAAGAACAACCTTGAGAAGATGAGGGGAGGGAAGGATTGAGAGGCACTTAGCTAATAACACCATCTTCGTTTGGACTTGAATATGAAGCATGATATTAGAAATTACTGATAACTTTTTTAGTCATAGAAAATTATTTATCTATAACTAATTTATTAATAATTGCTTGATTTCTATATTTCCAAATTTAGAAAAGAATATTAACACAAAAATATGTCAAATTTGGTTGTATGTATGCAACATGGTTGAGTCCCCTAGTAATACCATCTTCTAGGTGAATAATTATGGAAGAAAGGGTCAAATGAGGATATCTATCCACTTCAAGAAAAGTGAGCATGTAGGCAAAACCGGAATAAATATTTGATAGTCTCAACCTAGTGGCGGGAAGGGAAATGTGACTAGAAATCCCCATATGTTTTAACTTATCTCCAACATGCAAGCCACGATAAAGAATACACCAAAGAAACCGAACAATTTTTGGGCTTTATAATGGCTTTCTAAAGATTGGCAAAATGCATAGCTCAAGTGTCCAAATATCTTAATTATTGATGGTAATTAAGGGTATCTGTCTAGATATGCTAGGAAGAAAGAATATGATAACAAATCTAGGGATTGTAATGAAAAAGGGGTTTCACTTTCCCAATTCTAGTTTCTCCACCAAGAAGCTCTAAAGAAAATCCTAATTTTATGGAGGCGGTCATCAAGTATGGCATTTGAATCATAAAACCTTGTTTTAAAGTAAAAACTTATACATGAGAATATTTCAAGATAACCAACCTGCAAGACACTTTGTAGAAAATTTCATAGGCGATCTTAATTACTTTAAAAAAATGAAGACTCTTAATCTAGGGAACCATAACAAAGGGGACATTGTGGAAGTTCGAAAAGGATACCACGAAAAGATTGAGACTTAAGGGATAGTCCATTCTTGAACCTTCTCCAATCAAGATGAGGTTGGGTTTAAGAAAATTTCAAGCCTTTTGAATGCTTTTAGCCACAAACATTTTGTTAATTTTAAATGGCACATGGGAAATGAGAAAAGAGTGCAACCCCAAGCCATTTCAATCTTTTTGGTAGGGGAGATCTCTAAGAAATGTAATTTCTTAATTAGGTTTTGCATGCCTCAAAACTTTTCAAGCTTCTTCTTATCCATTTGACACTTATAACATTAGCCTTGAAGCTTGATGTGAATGAGGCGAAGTCCTCCAACTTCCTTGGGTTTCAAAAATATCCCAAGAGACTCTATAAAATCCCTTACACCCTTCATAATCGGGCACATACGAAATCCATCGAAGCTTCTCCAACTTGGTATAGGTCGCTTTAGAAGAATCCCAACAAGAAGAAAAATAACAAATATGAGTGACATCAATCACTTTAGAACAAATCTAGAACTTCTCATCCAATGAGAGAGGTTCGGTCATCCAATATGCAATCTTTCTCTCACTCTTTGAATTACATTTAACCAAATCTCTAAAGGAAAAGCCTAAAAAGTAAAGGGACGCCCAAAAAAATTAATTTCTCACACACTTGAATCCATTGCAATCGATGATATTCCAATGAAGGGGCTATGGGAAAGAGAGACACTTGCCTATATCAACGAGTCTTTCTACTCAATGGAAGAGCCAAAAGTAATGCAAAATATCACGACATTCCATAACATGCTTAAAGAAATATTCCTATTCCAAAAGAGTGAGAAATGAGTCATCTATAAAGTGACTAATAATGAGTTGGTAATCGGAGAGAAATTCCTATAACCAAGCCTCTAAAAGATTTAATTGGCTAGAAAATAACTTAACCCTTCAACAACCAAACCGTATAAGAGAAGGAACTAGAGGACAACATTACATAATAGTTTTGTAGAGACCAAAGTTAAAACCTAAGAGACTTAGAAATCAAAAGTAAAAGGATTTTTATAAACAAGTTATTGAATTAAAATAGAAGATTATAACATGAAAGTGTACTTTTTCTTATAATGTACTAATATAATGTTATTACAAAATATATTTATACAAAATTATATAGACATAAAAGTTCAAATTTATATTAGCTAAACAAGATTTTATATTTAATATTCCTAGAGAAAAGCAAATATATTTAATGTATTAATTATAATATAAAATGTGCATTGTCTCTAATTCTTTATTAGTAAAGATATCTTAGATATGTTTATCTAAAAAATGTTGATAGATATCAATTTCAAGGCACTTCTCTTGGATTTTTTTTGCAGAGTTTAATATATAGAAGTATTCCAAATTTATTAACAAATCCATCACTTTTTATATAATTTCTCTATTGATTGGTAAATAAGGGCTTAAAAATTAAGCTTATTTTTTAAGTTTTAAGAGAAATTATCCAAAAATACCATAAAATTCATCAAGATTCCATGATCATGATGCTTCTTTTGGTCTTTTGGTTTGTATTCAAGAGCCATGGTTCTGATTGGGAAATTTGAATATAAAATTTGAAAGTTTCAATTTTTATTCAAATCCTAGAGTCGAACTTCTCATTTTTCACTTTGGTATTTATATTTTTGAAAAATTAGAATTTTGAAATGACCTAGAGGTGCTTCCTCTATAGAATTGTAGTGTAAATTAGGCTATTATGGAATCGTACATGCCTGGAGCGTGGTACAATTTAGTCCTCAACTATACGGTTTCTAATGGGGGTGCGTTGAAACTATGTAAATTTATTTGTGGTATGACACTCTATGATGACCTTCACACTAAAACCTTATGTTGGGCCCACATTTATCTTATTATCCTGGAGGACTTAACATTCTTTATACATAGTGTATTATTTGGAGGTGTACATGAATTGTTTAAAGACATGCACATATGTAAGTAGAGGAGTGTGCAAGGAGCGATCGTACAAGGAGGAAAGAGGGCAAGCATGCACGCAAGAAACATAATGAAGGTGCTCGGAGAAGAAACCATGAGAAGGAATGCACAGGAAAGGATAAGAACAAAGGAGAAACATGCAAGGGGGTAAGTATGAAACATGAGTCCGAGAGTGGACTTAACCTCAGTTCTCATCGTCTGCATGAAGGCGGTGGATAAAGCTAAATATAACACCATCTTATACGGAGGAAAAACATGCAACATATCTTTCAAGGTGTCGAAAAGCTAATTTTGGCTAACTAATCTGGATGTAACAATTAACTAAAGTTGTAAACTCAAAGGCTATTATTAGCCCTAGTAAGACTAGTGAAGGACAAGTTCCCACTAGTATAAATACCCATGAAGGGGTCTAGTTAGAGGGGGTAAAAATAGAGAGGTGTCTTGGTGAGAGCGAGAGTTAGCAGACTAAGGTGCAAGAGATTTATATTCATGTTTTGGGCTACTAGATAACCAAAACTTGTATTGCACAATGATTAATATATGAGCATTATGGTTGGTGTATGAACTTGTCTTGTTATATTACTAATTGATAAATGAATATCTTGCTTCATTCACTTCACTCTTACTAACTATGATGGGACATGAAAAACATTCGTGCTTCGGGTGAGCACACCCCTTGTCTTTCTAGGTGTGATATGGTGCAGCAACGAAAGAAAGAACTTATGCACAACAAAACCCAATAAAGATACATGCATAGGTTGGCTCCTTGTTTTCCGGTCCTCAACAAGTATCATAAGCAAATCATCTTTCCAAGTGAGTATCTAATCCTTCACAAAATTGCATCCATCCAAAAATTCGTTGGTAAGTTAAAAAGTCTTACCCATATTAGAGCTACTGGTGGATACTCTTGCGAGAAGTCAAAACTCGGGTCCCATGGTATCATAAAGAGCTATGTTTTTATGATTAACACTTAATTTTGAGGCCTCTCAATCCTTAATACTAAACTTAAGAAGACAAGTTATTTCGTGCATCTAATACCGACCATATACTTGTTATGTAGAAGAATATAATTTTTATCCTTCATTTAAAGAAGAACGTTAAATTTACAAAAATATAATCAATATATATTACAAAGACAACATATTACTCGACTACAATCCATAATAGAAAGCTCAAAATTGACAAAGAAATTGAGAAAAAGTATAAGTAGTAATTTTGAGTTAGTTTCTTTAGTGTATTTGGCTGGCTTGTTTTTAATTTTTTCGTGTCTGCTCGACGTCATTAAAAGTGTTCATTCATTAATATGAAACTTGAAGGTAATGTGCTTTGGATGTAAAAGAAATCCACATAACCCAACAAAATAGGATACTTTTCCTATACCTACCACATCCGGAAGGGATTAGCTAAGGAGACGTAAGTTATTATATGTTTAATTGATTCTCTAATACAGTGACAGCGTTGAAACACGTTGCAAATTCCAAGCCTAGAAGGAAGTCGGCGATCATATATAATTGAGGGAGCGGGAGCAAGGGTAGGAACAGGAACAAGAACAAGAGCAGGAGCACCACACGATCGTCAGCATTAGGCAGAATTGAATATTGAGGAGAGAATGGCAGCAGGAGTAATGGCGTCGCAGGTGGCATCAGGAATAGGAATGATAGTAGGGGCGTGGATGTTCAAGTCCCTGTTTCTGGAGGGGAGGAGGGATTGATGCCCAGATGCCCCACCTGTAACGGAGCCAAGAGGGTCCCCTGCATCTGCCAGCGCTGGTCAGATGGAGACCAAGGCTGCGCTACCTGTGCCCGCACTGGAATGAGGCCTTGCACCACCTGTGGCGGCTCTGGAACCGGCCGCCCTCTTCCAGTTAAGCTACGTTTATCGGACACCCACAAGAAGTTGTAATTCAGATATCTAATCTCTAAGCTCTAAGCTTTAAGTATGTATACTATGTAAAATGCAATCAAATACGGGATCTCCACAGATTTGTGTGTGGAATCTGGACGAACGACTTATTGCTCAGATGCGTACTTGATTTTATTTTTTAATTCATCTTGCCAGGGTTATCTGGTTTTGGCATGTATTTATATGTGTGCTGTTCTGCATATTTTTCATCTTTCTTTTCTCTTTTTGCCGAAACTTACGCATTGTTTGTAGATTTGTGGACATTAAGTGCTAGGTTTGTATGCTATCATGTTGCAGAACGAATTTCATTTCAGTTAGAAACACTATGCCAAACTTTTGGTAGGAGATATTGGAACTTAAATATGTCGCTGTAATAGAAATAACGGCAGTGGAGATTGGGGTTTTTTTTTGTTCATAACTGCTTAGACATCAACACCCTCTAGAATCTAGATAGATGAATCTCTTGTAGTGCCTCTTATGTAAACTCTGATTGCTATTGATTATCATAAGAATTAAGCTTCAGCTCAACCTTTACCATTGAATGCAAATCGGCAAAAGTTTAGTCATAAATTAAAGAACTCATTATTCCAAATAAGCTTGAAGTACTTGCAGGGCTGCATCTCGATTCTCCGACTTGGCTGCATCTCCATTTTTGTGTGCACATTTAGAAATAATAACACATAAGATCAACTTTCCGGCTACAACTTGGGGTCCTTAATCAGGAATAGGATGAATGAAAAGATTACAAATCGAAGCTCCTTATATAGATAACTCTGTTACACACCATGAGGTAGGGATACAAGAGTTGCACCTTCCCCTTCCTTTTGGATGCAGTAGACTGCGACATGAATTAACTATTCGGCACTAAGCGTGCGAGGTTGAGAAGATGGTAGTTTGAAAACATTGTTCTCCATTCTTGTGTGCACATTTAGAATTAATGACACATAAGATCAACTTTCTGGCTACAACTTGCGGTCCTTAATGAGGAATATGATGAAAGATAAGATTACAAATGGAAGCTCCTTATATAGATAAACTCTGTTACACACCATGAGGTAGGGATACAATGTATAATTTTGGATCTCTTCGAGGCTGGATAACAATGTCCCATCACTCCACAGTATCCATAAGACAAATATGCACAATAGTAAGAAATTAGAATGCTTCATTATCTCCTAGTCTATCACAGCATATCCCTGAGACAATGGTGAGAAGACTCTTTAAGTTCTCGTTTACTAGAAAAAGAGACATCCTCTGTTTGAACCGATCAGGCTCTGTCATTTTCCCACCATAGAGATTCTGTTTAATGGTCTCTTTTTCAGTGCAATTCTAGTGCATTGTATAGAGTATTAAATACTAAAACTAATGAAATACTTAGTTTTTTCTCAATGTAAGACTAGATGTGTAAGGTAATGGTGGAAGTTGACAGTCTCCTAGTGATTGTTCTGGATTTGTTTTTCCATGCACTTAAAAGATGCATGGTTTTGTTCCCATTAATTGATGCATGTGTACAATGTTGATCAATTGATACTGTCTAATGGTATCTTCAGGTATGCTTTGGCATTAGCCTATTACTATTGGGTTTCATGGCATTTATTAAGCTCGTTTGAGTCGTGTTGGCTATCTTGATTGCCAATAATCTAAGCTCGTATAACGACCTTAGCTATTAGTATAGATGAAGCAGGGTTGTTTTTCAACTGAGTTATTTCCTCCAAATTTTCCTCACAATCGCTTATGGAGATTTGCCTTGTTAAAAATATGAGACATAATGAATTGGAATACAACAGCTGTACTGGTGTGGGGTTCATAGTTGTGATAGTTGGGCCTTTATCTAAGTCTACTTTTGTGACCACTTGGATTTTGATATGCAGGTAATGGACGTGTCTTTGCCTATGGCTCTTATATAACTCGAAAAGCTTTTGGTAAATATAAGAAGCAACTTTCAACTCCCCTTTTAGTGAAAATTGGAAAAGTGAAAATCTCTTGTAAATCAAAGAATTTTATTGCATTCAAATTTTTGCTGTGCAGTATCAAATTTCCCAAAGAGTTTGCATTATATAAATGTAAATTATTCAGAGCACAAATTTTTTTGAAGTCACTTTCAAAGAAGCAGCAGTTTTTATGGGAAAAAAATTCAGAGTAAATTATTTACAGGAATTTCAGTAGCTTTCTTTATCATACAGCAACAGCAGAGATTCTGTAGGTAATCTTCTCAAGTACAACTAAGCCAACTGACAAAGCTACCAGTGATAGCCACCAAATGAGGAATCTTTAAAGGCCTGTTCGAGCACCCCTATATATCTCATTGTCCCATGAACAAATTACAAAGCAAAATAGAACAGGCCTTGTTTGAACACACATTTATATCTCTAATTTTCTCAAGCCGTTCCATACAAACCTGCACAAGCATCATGTAGATTCCAGTAACAGCCTCTGAGTAACAACAAAACGTTAGGGCCCAGGAAGGCACACTAGGGTGTAAGGCTCTAAATCATTGCAGATAGAACTTCCACAGGAATCATTAGGGCCTGTACCATTGCAGATAGAACTTCCTAGAAAACCTTCGGGCCTGTACTAGTGCCAGTCCCAAGACACTAATTGAGAAGCTTCCATGCATAAAGGATAGATAGAGAGAGAGAGAGATTAGAAATTTTGTCTCAACTGGCAAATCTATCTTTGCGCTCCACTGCTGCAACTTCGTCTTTCTAGAGAATATTGCTGCTTGCGACTACCTTCAACATTGCGGCGAACTGCTTGGCAACATTGTCATCATCAACAATATAACCTCCATTTTTACACTCTTTTAACTCTAGTCACCAGGTTCATAAAGTAGGCCATGAGTTCTCTTGCCCAACCTCACGATTAAACTCAACATATGACCCTGTGAAGCAGGGAGCTCGCTCAGTGCCACCTTCAAATCCCTGTCTTTATCTGTTATAGAATCTCCATCCGAGCTAGTTCTTTTTCCCACCAAGCTTAGAGTGAAAACTAAGACTCTTGTCCGATTTTCTATCTATTTTTTGCATCACAGGTCATATCTGAGATAGACAAACTAACTCTATCTTGATCATCAGGTTCACACCGAGTTCACTCAACTCCTCCTGGCTCAGAGTGGAAGCTATGAATTTTGTCCAACCTTCTGTCCATTTTTTGCATGACAGGCCACATCTGCAATGAAGTTACAGTTATGTTGAAGCAGGCTTTCCAATTTCGATAGAACAACTTCACCCGCCACAGGATTACGTCCGTCATGCCAACATATCAAGATTATATAATGTATGCATGGCGTCTGTTTACTGAATGTATGGTATTCAGGGGCAAATGTGGATTGACGGACATTGATGTTTAAGGCTACCCTTGAGGAAGCTCTTGAATTTTGATTTCCATTGATGGAGGAGTTTTCTGTGACACAATGGATGTCTTGAATCTCGTCACCTCCTCCCCAGCACAGTTCTCTATCCTCTGTTCCACTACTGACAATCAAAGGCCTGTTGTGGCCCTTTGAGCTAGTTTGGCCACCATTATCCATGGAAGAATCCTCGAACATGTCAATTGACATGGACCTGCGGTCAAGTATTGCCAAGACCAAACACATCTCCCAATGCCATTGCAACACTCCTAGCACTACCACACAAACTTCCAAAACAGCCAAATCCGGGTAGTAACTGAGTGCGGCATTGTTAACGGCTATGTCACAAGGTTCGGCGAATTTTATTGAAAAAGTTCGAATTTTGCTGAACTTTATTCTCGTCGAACATGAACTCGAACTTTATCCATTACTTTTACATGGGAAGTTTTTGACGCGATTTTGCATTATTTTAAAAATGTTTATATATTTACCGACTGAAAGTAGTGGATATAAAGCTCTCTCCACTCTGTCCTCATGACATATTTATGCATTTTTTCAAAAAGATGATAAAAAAATTGTTCGAACTTAAAGACGTTTTTTTCCTCGAACTTTATCCCTTGGCGAACTTGAACCAAACTTTATCCTCGTCAAACATGAACGCGAACTCGAACCTTGTGACTTAGGTTAACGGTTGATTTCATCAATTGGCAGAGTTGGAGTTTATTGATAGTTGTTGAGCTTCCCATGGGGTAGGGACTAGGGAGTTAAGGCCTCCTCTTGTGTCCCTCGCTTGTCATTAAGGTGTTTCTCATCCACATTCCAGATTGGATGATCTAGTCGTTGAGATATGGACCATCCTCAGTTCAAACACCCTCTCCAATGGATTGTCTCAGTCCTGGGGTCTGGGGAGGGTAGAAGTCGCCAATGGCTGCCAACTACCCTTTGCTGCCATTTTAGCGAACCTCCTCCCTAATCTGCTTAGTGGGGCTTAAAGCTTCTGTACACCCAAGTACTAACCCCGCCCCCCCCATCTCCCATTAACACACTCATGATTATAACATGCAGCCCGTTGCAGTACCTAGAGAGTTCTGTGAAGATTACTGTCATCAACAAAGATGCAAATAATCAGGTCTGAAGCGGTAGTTCGCCATTGGAGCTGATCCAAGTTGCCCAAATAAGCTTACATTGTCTCCTGAAAGTGCCATGTTTGCTAAATTGTCTGCCATTTAATTGGTAATCCTTCAAACATGCTTGAAGACAACCTGATTAAACATAGGAGCTAATGCACTAATATCCATGAAAATACTTGGATAATGTTCAGGATATGTTGCCCAGAGTTGTGAGCAAAATAGCTGGCTATCAATTATAAGCTTGTAGTGCTCCACAATAAGGTGGCAAATAGAGAATATTAAAGCATTCCCCATGCCTTAATTGATGGCGAGTGCCTTTGCTACATTGTTCAAGGCTTTCCCTATTCAGTTGAAGTACAAGTCCTACATTCTTTGTTTAGATTGCAAAAAGTACCTCCACAATGAGCTTGTTCGCGGTGGTCCTAGGTTGCACTATCTGTATTAAGCTTAACAAAAGGGGTCTTAGTAGGGGCCCAATGCTGTTTGTGCCTTGGCTTATTTATCTCTGTGCCTGCCACATGACCGGTGATCTTTCAAAAAGTAGCTTAATACACAATACCAAAATGTACTAGGTCTACTTGTAGATTAAGTTAATCAAACTCGTCAAATCTTCTCATAATTAGCCCATCAGCTACAGGAGTTAATCCACCCTAATCCTAAGAGCCTCTCTTTTGGTGGCGGTTAGCAATTCTATTTGGTTTCAAGTTCAACCTGTTGGGAATATGAATATTCAGAGCTCAAGGTGATGAACAGGGTTTCCTTGAATATTTTATTTTTTCTGGGCATGGTCCATTGAAAGCACACAATGTGTGGAGCCTAATTTATTAACTCTTCACTGCATATGAAGTGTTCCAAACTCTGAACGAGAACAAATCTGGAACAGAACTGGAGTTTGAAACTGTTGCAACTCAAAGATGACATTCAAATTGAGATTAAATTTTTTCTGCTGCTCTGAATTCTGAAAATTTAAACTCTTTGCTTTTTAAAAAAATTCTGAAAACTAGGAATACGTAAAATTATTGAAACTTCAGACAGTGAAAACCACTTAATTCAATAATTAAGAAATCACTTTCCTATGACAGTATGGGTGCCAATTTAATTCAATTACTAAGAAATCACTTTCCTAAAACAGAATGGGTGCCAACTCAGGGTTCCAAGAGCAGTATGAGAAATGCACTTGGCCAGGAGAAGTAAAAGTTGCAAGGATTACTGGATGAACTAGAACATGTAAATTATTTGCCTAAGATCATCATTTGATTACATTGAAGTCCGTTCCATCAGGGAGAGAGGAGATGGCCTAGGAGGTATGCACGGCTACCACACTGAGTTAACTCCTCAGTCATCTCTAACTAATTCTTAATTGCAGTCTAACTGTTCATTTATTCTTTAATGGGCTATCAGCCTCTAACTAAATTTGGATGACTTTGTATTTTTCATGCGTGAGGCTAATGACCTAATTTATTTGGGAAGGTGCTAAAGCTGCAGTTTTATTCAGTGGGGCTACCTAAATTTTTCAGCGGGTGCTGATTATAAAACTTAGAAGTCTTTCCCAAGCAAGTGGTCCCATGGACCTTATAATTTGTTTTGGGGAGAACAATTGAGAAAAATTAGGCAAGAAATTATAGGAATGAAGTAGAAAAATGGTAAAATAGGAAAAGAAGTTACCTGCAAATTTGTGTTAAACCACATGTCAGGGTACCACGCGGGCAGAAAAAACCCTAAACAGTAGGGGAGACTACCAGCATCACCTCCTAAGCAACCTCTGAAAATCAGAGGGCAAAAAGTTCAAGGCTTCTTTTTTACAGGAGAGGATTCATTTTATTCCTGTGGCATGTTCAATTTTTTTCATGTGAGCGGTAGTTGCATACATGTAGGAGTGGAAGCCCCTTCATGGGACCACACCCTAAGTGTATCGTGAAAAAGCACTCCAGAAAAATTCTCTAGTCCTGTTGCGGCTAGAATGGTCTGTTTTGTGATGCAATAGTGCCCCGTCCTTGAGTTGATTTTCTCAAAAGCAATTGTAGAAGGGGATGCTATAGGATATCAGGGTCTTCCCACGTAACATCCTCTACTGGTAAATCTTTCCTTTGGATCAGGTGTTTTGAGATAATTCTATTTCTTAATTTATTCTCCGTAGTAGCCAAAATATGTTCTGAATCATGACAACACAACCCTCGTCATCTAGAGGTGGAAAGATATTTGAAGTTTTGAGATTCTGCTCTACAACTTTCTTCAATTGTTGGACATTCAAGGTATTGTGCACGTGGCTCCTCACAAGTAGCTCAATGGGATTTGTTCATTTCCCTCTCCTGCCAAAACCATGGAAATCCCATAGTGTTGTGGTGCAAATTTTTCTGCTCCTTTGCCGTTTAGAGATTTCTGCTTTTATGGTTGTAACTCAAAAAAAGTCTCCCATCTTGAATTCTTTCTCATTCTTTCTCACTATCATGTTGATCATTCTGAGATTTCATTTGGTCTACTTTAGTTGTTTCAGGATTTGTCGATAAATTTCAAGGAAATCTGTAACAGTTGTCTCTTCAGTATCTTCAATGTACCATTTAATCACCAAATGGAGCTCATAGTCGTACAAGGTCTTAAAAGGTGACATGCCAATGATATGTTGTATTGTAGCAATTCTTTGCCAAATGTAGCCATTTCTGCCATGAAACTTACTGATCTGCAACATAATTCCGTAATTACACTTCTAAACATTTGTTAACAATTTTTGTATTTCCATCTATTTGAGGATGATAGCTGGTACTTGGTTTTAAGATGGTTCCTACACGTTTGAACAACTACTTCCAAAAATCGCCTGTAAATATTGGATCCCAAAAATTGACCGTCTTTTGGGAGTCCATGTAGTCTGTACATATATTGCACAAATAATTTTAACACTTAAAGCTTTATCAATGCCCACAGAATCTAAGGAGGTAAAACGGGTGGATCAACTACCACCAAAACTGTATTTCACTGGCAGGCTTGATGAAATGAAATCCTTGCTACATAATTGTTAATCTTGTTGTTTTATGAATAAGATCTTATATTATATTAACAAGTAAAATGATACAAGATAATTCACAAAAAAATCGAGCTGTATGGAAGTACGCCCCAAAGCCATGAGTTCAGACTAGGTAAATACAAAGCCTAGGAATACATCCAATTACAAAACATAAAAAAATAGAGAAACAAAGGAATTAAGCACCGCTGTGAATAACTGTCCTGCAGGGGTGAATCTTGATCATGCCAGCCAGTACCATGCAGGTTCTTTTGGCTATGGTTGGATTGTCAAGCTTTTGATTGGGTAGAGCAGTTGGAACTTTTTTTTCACTTTTAATCTTATTTCTTTGGCATGTTTTGTCAGGCCACAAAATTTGTCATCTTTGCCTTCAACCTCTTCCAATTATTATTTTTATTATTATTTTGTATGCTGCAGGTCTACGATAATCAGTCCTCCAGTACCTTGTTAAACTTAGAATAAGGTACATGATAGACGTGATGCTTATGCAAAACGAGGTCATTTGGAAAGGTATATTTGTTGTCCTCACGTGTCCCCTTTTGGGGCATTGTAGAAATGACATTATTAGTTTTTTAATAGTAGTTTTCAAAATCAAAACCTCCCGCTTTTCGTTTTTTTGATTAGGAATAGTTGGATAAGAGTCTTAAGGGCAATTACAAAGGAGAAAGATGTTCAAACAAAATGACAAGAAACATACAAAAGTTATGAAGGAATCAAGTAACATAGGGGAATTTTTTTAATATTAAAACAGAAGAAAAACTAGAATCAAACTAAAGACAACAGGTACTACTAGTCAGCAATAGGTCAGCAATGGAGCTAGAGCATTTTCCTCTTGGTGTTGCCTCCGGTTGGGTACTCGGCCCATTGTAGTTCTGCGGTTTTTTATCCAAATTCTCTTTCCCGAGTTGCTCCCATCCACTTCATCTTCCGAGATATTGATAGCCAGTTTCATTCTTTTGCCTTTGCACTCTCCCATAGCTAAATCATCTTGGATAATGGTAATATGTTGCTCCTAAACCACATACTCTATTTTGCCTTTCTTAAGCTTAGTAGAGAGTAGAAATCATGTCATCATTTTTCTTCACCTCCCTCATAAGATTCTTATTAATCTCCAATAGAGAATCAACAACCTTTTCCAAGATCTCAATCTTCGTTTTTAGCTACTTCTGAGCAATATTCTTGTTAACATCAAAACCATCATTAGTGCAAATGTTTTTACCTTTCGATGATTCACCATCTTTGGAGAGGTTCTCAAAACTTTAATCGCATCATGACTATCCTTCCCAACTTCCCGACCCCGAGGGTGTGGGCCTTGAATTGTTTTTTTGAGTTTTTTCGAGTTAAGAAGTGTATACACATTAAAAATGACATTCTCACTCTTCTTGTTTAGTGTGTTGATGCATTAATCTCCTTGAGCTTATGCATTTGCAAACGTCGGGAGAGGGATGGAAAATTTTAGCACTTCTTGATAGAGTATGCTTATCTTCTTATTACCATCCTTATATCAACTTTTGTCATCCTCAATCTCCTAAGCCTTCCTTTCATCCTCTTTCCTTTACTATCTGCTCATATATGACGTCATTGACTAGGTCAATGATGTTCCTTAGCACCCCTATTTTAGTCAACATCATCCATCAAAATGACAAAGTTTTGATTTCTTTACACGTCATTGGTCAATTCGATGACATCGACAAAAAATGAGTTTTGATTTTTGGGATCTCGAATCATAGTTATAGACTTCTTTCCATTATTTTTAAAGATGTACAATAACAATTCACTTTGATTGTACTCACAATTTTCCTTAGAAAGCATAAGAGGATTTAGGGTTAAAGAAACTTATTTAAAATGAAGACAAATTTCAAGAATATGAGCCCCACACCAATGAAGTATACAAATAGTCTTTGGATTCCCGAATCATGGTCTCGCTTAGGGTTTCTCCTATCTATCGTGAGTTCCCCCGTAACCATCTCTCACAATGTGCTCAAAGCCAAGAGGAGATTAATATGTAAGCAAGTAGACTTGAAGTAATATCCCCGATCCTAATCTCTTTCTTTAGTTCTTTATATGATGACTTCTTAGGTCTAGTAAGGTCCTCACATATACACCTAAATTTTGTAATTCATCACTTAATAATGACAACATTGACTTAGTCCCTTAAATCATGACTTGTGCACCTATTTTGAGCTTAATTGTTATATCTTAATTCATCCTTAGTCCTATTATAAGACTTGCTCTCCTCATTACATTGTTTAATCATCTACAAATATGTTCATATTTTTGCAAATTGGTAATAGTTGAGGGTTTTGATAAAACATTTAAGCATTACAATAAGCCCTCAAGGTTGGATAAAACATTTAAGCATTACAGAGAGGAAATCCCTAGTAACAAAAAGGGGGAAAGAAAGAGAAAAAGAACCTACAAGAAAAACACGATAAAACAATAGCACCCAATGCACTAGCTACAACCAGATTACCTAGAAGAATCCCTTACATGGGATCTTAGATGCATAGTAAAAGAATTATTTTTGCGTTTAACGATTGTCCATTCGTCACTCCTATTAGGATCTGCATTTTCATTTGAGTGAGTTGGAAGTCAAATCTCTAAGGAAGCCAAGACTCCATCATTGGATTTCTTAGTAGTGAAATTGGTTTTAGTGCATTCATCAATCGCTCTCTGGAATCAACATCAATGTCCGATCCACCTTAACACTCCAACAATACCCACCGAAGGGTCAATTGATGGGATTGACTGAAACCTTATCATCACCGACTGTATCGAGTGCAGACTTAGATTCCTCGTCAATAAATATCATCAATAAATAAAAGGTTTTGGTGGGCATCCTTCCACCAAGAGACCTTTTCATTTTTAGATTTCTTGCTTGACTATCTCGACAAGATGTCCTATGTTAAAAAAATTTCTGCATCTGAAGGGTAATCCTTCATAATCAAGTGGTTGTGACCAAACCCTATCACACACTTTGAGATCAATAGAAGCAGGTAGATCAATCGAAGTATCCAGATCCACCAATATCCGAGCATAGGTAGTATGTGCGAAGGTATCTGTATTGGAATCGATGGATAAAAAGTACCCAAAGCATTACCAATAAAGAACTAAACTATCATCTCCCCAAAATTGTAACGACAGATGGGGTAAACGGATCCAAATTGACTTAACACTTGAAAGAGGTAGTGAGTGGATTGAAAGTTGGGAACCATGGTTTCATCAACAAATGATGATTCTGCAGTTCCTATAGCTTTGAAAGAACAATATCCCTAACATCATCAGAGCTAAAAGCCACAATAAAAAAGCCCTTGCACAGGGGTAAATATCAATCCTACCAGAAATAAGAGGTCCCTCACTCATAGTGATCCATGAATGTATGAGTGGAAAACCTGTGTTAGAGGCCATTAAAACAATAGATCAAACCATTCGAGGAGAAAATTCCCACCTCAAGAACCGAATCCCCAAGTGAGACCATGGGGGCGCTTTTAGCAGCAGAGAAGGACTTGGAAATTGAAGCTGCAACATGGGTTCGTTTCCCGTAGATGGTAAAACAATGCCGCCATTACCACCATCGTAAGGGGGAAAACCGGGGCCCCATGGTGCCATTAGAAAAACAAGAAGAGCAACCCGGGTGAAGGGGAGGCAAAGGGGCTCGAGGGCCGTCACTAGTAGCAGGAGCAAAACCACCGCCACCCAAACCAAACCCCCTAGAATCACCCACGACCATACCACCATTCTTGTCGCCGTAATCAGAACCACAGAAAGAGAGCAGACATCACCAATGCTAGGGTTTCCAAACGAAAGACTTCGGGGGAGAAAGTCGGGAAGAAGCCATTTTGATATTTGATTCTTGGTTATGATACAAAAATGTTCATATTAGTCACAAGTAGTCCATCACTTTATTGTTGTGCACAACGCTTCACAACATCATTCTCCACTCTTGAACAAAGCCGCCCAATTTGACTAAATTGTCTAATGGTTCAAGATAAGGGAAGAACGGTCTTGTCCAGAGCCACCCAATGGTCAATTTATCATTTTGGGTATCTTTTATGAGTCGATATTTCTACTATGGGTTGGCCTTAATGCAAAATTATATTCATGAAACCATAAATAGGCAACTCTAATGCACTCATTTAATTGCTTGTGCTTACCCGATAATTTCAAGAGCGTCTTAATTAAAAATCACCCAAAAGGCAAACAAAGCTCTCATAAATTTCTCAAGAGGAATAACAAACATTAGGAGTAGCCCCCTCATAGGTCTAAAACATTCCAAACCAAGTTCAATAGTCAAGCTTCCCAAATCAAGAGCCCTCAAAGCCAAGTCATGTAAATGCAAAAATATTTATCAAATTTAGTTGCATTCCCACAATATTATATCACATATCTCGGTGGAGAGCTAAGTACACTTTGAGGCATCTTTGGAGTAATGCCACTATATGTAATGTACGGATTGCACTTCAACCCAACCACTAACATTTTTGTAGCGGTTTTACCTAGGTTAGGATTTTGGGTTAAAGACGTTCATTTTAAAGGGTTTCACTTATTGTCAAGACCTAATATGTCATAAAGAAAGCACACAATTGTTGTTCAGAGAGGTTCTTAAAGTTGTAGAGCCTCATTTTCAACCCATACCAAACAATCCAATAGGACGAAACCACCAAATGGTTTGATCTAATGAGAATGGTTTTGTCCCTATGCACAATGAAATTTTAGAATCAAAGATGAATCATATGTAGGAGATTTCTAGCCATCTCATCCCTCTGTCACACCTGTGTCAACTTCTATACCGGTTAAGAAACAAATTACGCACATCCACTCATATTTTACTATATTTAACACATTCAAGTTCATCTTTCAATGCTTTATATGTATGTTTAGATTGGAATGTTAATTCTTAATTAATAATTTGGATATACATCATATTCTAACCATAACCTATGGATTTTTTTTTTTGATTGATAAACGCTTTTGACCGGAGCTATGAACCGGTGGGGAGGGGACCCCAACCCAACAACAAGAAGAAGTGAAAGGAGACAACAGAGTGAAGAAAGGAAATGTGAAGAGGAGGGAGAGGAAAAAGAAACGACGGACGAAAAATGAACGTCGATCCGGAGAAGGGCATCGGCCGAACCCAAAGAACAACTGAAGCACGAACTAATTAACCCAGAGAGGAACCAGCGCGCGAATTGGCCGCCTGGAGCAAAAGATGGAAGGCAGAACTGGCTCAATCTTTTAATGCATTCAGATGATCAACTGCTGAGTGTACAGGGAAGAGAGCCACATTGACGTCGACCACCGGGAGGAAGCACTGATCCAGAGTGGGGTGGAAATTTTGAGTGAATGTCACAAGATCTCGATATTGTCCGCAAAGCCACCGAATGTCGCGTCCAGAGCCGAGAGCAAGTTCATCGACTTCCTCCACCCACAAGAGGGGATTCAGGGAGAGAAGTCGACCAGTTGGTCGTGTAAACCAACCCGGTGGACAGCATAGATTTGGTCGATGGCAACCCGCTCAACATCAGCAGTATCCGAGTGAAGAAGAAGGCTAGAAGGAGACAAATGTAGAGGCAATGTCGGAGTCAGTGTGAGGGGCGGGCACGAAAACGAAAGGAATCTCCTAGAATCGCTTCAATAGCTTCTGCTTCCTCCTGCGAGGAGAATTTGAAAACCATAGCAAGGCGACGCCGGTCGATAGCAGAGGAATCAGCCAGTTCCCTAAATTGACCGCGAAGCACCACGAAAGGAAAGCCAACGAAAGACATGACAGCAGAGAAGCTTGCACAGAGCTAGGAACCAGCCAAGAGATAGTGCTCAGTTTGAAGGAAACAGAATAAATAGAACAAAAATCGTGCAAACATCGAGGGAAGCCAAGCCCAAGAAGACATGAAGAAGGCAGAAGCGGGTGAACCAGTCGGAATAGACAAGAGCCGCGTGAGAAAAAAACGCCAGCGGAAGTGGTGCAGAGATTCACCGCCGAGAAGGTGGGGAAAGGACAATTCACACAAAGAGGACATCCACATGCAAGGGAGGCCCCGCCAGAGAACTATGACGAGCCATCCCGATCGTGAGAGAGGAGGATTGGCAGTCCATGCCAATCGTGTGTAGAGCTGGAAGAAATGTTGATGGAAGGATGATCAATGGCGAAGTTAGCAAGGAAATCCGCCGCATGATTGGCTTCTCGAAAATTGTGAGAGATATTCCAATAGGGGATTTTATCCAGCCAAAAAAGAATCTGAGGTATGAAAAGATTAATTTTCCACGAAGGGGAGACACCTCTAGATATCTGCGAAAATAATTATTTGGGAGTCCCCTTCGATTGAGAGAAAAGAGCAACCAAGCTGAGCAGCCATCTTGACCCCTTCCAGTAAAGCATGGGCTTCGACAGAGTTACAGGTACCCTCTTTGAGTGGGAATGAGCCAGCTCTGATGAGATTACCGTGATCATCTCTGAGAATGCAACCAGCGCTAGATTTACCTGGGTTACCTCTAGAGGCACCGTCAAAATTCAGTTTCCAGTGACCCTGCGGGGGAGGACGCCATCTGGCTCTTTTTCTTTGGATGAATTTTTCAAGTTGTGAGAGCCCTTTTTTACTATTGATCCTGGTCTGGGGAGCTTGATGAGGGGCCAGGAGTGTGAAATTGAGAAATCCTTGGAGGAGAAGAAGGAATGGAGTGACTAGTTAGCGCTAACATGCTCCGAAATGGCCACTTCGAGCTTATTGAGAAAGGTGGGAAGATCAACAACTTGCTCCCTAAAAAGGTGGAGATTACGTTCCCACCAGATATGCCAGAGCAAAAAGTATGGGCTGATGCTCCAAATAGAGCAGAACAAACTATTGGCATTAAAAGATGGCCATGAGGAAAGATTCGCAACAATGCTCTGACAAGGAACCCAGGCAAGACTTAATTTGTTTAGAAGCCAATCCCAACACTGGGAAACAAAGGGGCACAACAAAAAGAGGTGATCCAAATCTTCCTCTGCAGCTCCGCACAAAAGACACTTGGAGGGACCAGAAAAGCCCCAGGATCACCTTTTGACTTGTGTAAGAACTTTCTTATTCAAAACTAACCATCCGAAATAAGCTACTTTTGGGGTGATGTTTGAATGCCAGCAACCGAGGGAGCAAGGAGTCCCCTTTCCGGAATGTGAAATGAGTGTATTATAGCCAGCTTTAACCGTGTAGGAGCCAGAGGCATCCCCAAGCCAAAGTAAACTGTCGTCTTTGCTAAGATGAAGGACATTTCTGTCCCTCAAGGTATCCTTAAGGAGGGTGGATTCAGTGACAGAAGCTCCTATAGAAGAGATATCTTTCCAGAGCCAAGAAGGCGAGCCGTCAAGGTTCTGACAACCATAGTTAGAAACCAAAGTACCCCAGGCCTGTTTAGTAGCATTCATAACACCATTGAGAGCAGATGAAAGATTAAGAGGGGGGAAGCCATTCCAACTTTCATCCCAGAAAGAAGCAAGCTGACCATTGTTAATGTTCCATGTAACCGCCTCAACAATAAGGGATTTAGTGTTGCAAAGAAAATTCCAGATATGTGAACCTCTCAGAGCTCGGAGCTGGTTAATAAAAGATCATGGCGATGTCCACCGAGATACTTGTGAGAGAGAATTTGAAAAGCAAGTCTTTTAGCATTAGAGATGAAATTCCAAACCAGTTTAGCTCCAAGGGCAGTGTTTTGAAGAGCAAGATCCAGAATACCCATACCGCCCAAACGCTTGGGAAGCTTGACCAAATCCCAATTAGCAAGATGAAATTTGCGCTCAATACTATGACCTTGCCATAAGAAGGTGCGCACAACTTTTTCAATTTTGTTCAGAATAGATTTAGGGATCTGTAAGACTGATAACATGTATATAGGAATTGAAAGGAGCACCGAATTGATTAAAAGAGCGCGACTGGCTAGAGAAAGCCATTTTCCTTTCCAAGAAAGAAGTTTGGTGGAGAGAGAATTTAAGAGCCCGTTCTAGAGATGCACCCTGCCATTGCCGTGAAAGAGTGGAATGCCCAAATAATTATGCGGAAGAGTTCCCATAGAGAAGCCGAGAATTGCTTTGATCCTGCACTGAAGTCTAGGAGCAACATTGAAGAAGAAAATAACATGATTTGTGAAGGTTTAAAACTTGACTGCAAAGAAAAGAATAAGAGTCAAGAATGGAAGAAATTCGCTTAGCTTGAGGATGGTCCTCGACCAAAAAAATGTTAGCATAATTTAGCATAAGCATATTTATTGCATTTTATTGCATTGTCTTTTATTTAATAATGTGCAACATGTGCACTCTAGTCTAGTGACATGCATTCAATATTGTTATGTTGGATAACATTCAATATTGGTATTAGTAGTAATTACATGTGCATGTGAGATGGGTCTTATCATCTCGTAGTTGGTGCACGATAGGGTGTCATGTCTATCCATATGAGACCTGTCTAATATCTATAAATATTACGGCTCTTGCATTGTTATGTAATCTGATTTCATGATCAATAATATTTGTGAGACTTCGTCCCTCTTTGGTCATTACAATCTTATTCTATTCTATCATTTCGTATCAAAGCTATACCATTATTATCATTTGGTATCGAGAGCGTGTTCTATCCAAGCAAGGTTCAAGAGGAGTACTATCAAGAGGATCCATTGGAGAAGAAGATCTCGCATCAAAGGAGAGCCATCAAGCATTCCGCACCTCCATTCCTTCCAAGCATCCCTCAACTAAAATGTGACCTATCCACTTATTTGGAAGGTAATTTTTTTATTAGTCATCGGGCATAGCCAATTGATCCAACATATTGGCGGAATATTTCGATTGGAGATCTTAAAAAAAAATATCTTGAAAAAAAAAAAAATTTGTGAAAAAAAAAAGATTTTAAAAAAAAGGAGAAAAATCTTGAAATTTTTTTGCAGATCTAAAAAAAGAGCGAAAAAAATCAGATCTCGAACGTGGAGGTGTGAAGAATTCAGAGCAAAGGTCAAGCTAGATTCACAACAAAATTCCAAAGATAGATAGCTCTTAGAAAAAGGAAAACTTTTTCATACAATGTCATATTGATGTGCCGTTTTTTGCTAGAAAGATAAGAATGATGCACACACCTTCATAGTTTACATCATCTTCAGATTTGACCTCTACATGTGACGAAAAGTTCATGCAAGTCGGATCATTTTTTTGAAAAAATCAGATCTAGTCAGTAAATTGGTAAGATCTCGAAACCAAGATTTGATTCTTCTAAAATTTTGTGGGTTTCAAGAAAATATTGTATGATGTCATTGCACAAAATTTTAGAAAACCTAGATCACAGTTTGTGAGAAAATATGAAAACAATATTCGATTGTTTGTTTGGATCTTGGGAACAAACAGGGGCTGGTTCAATTCCCACTCTCCATATTTATTATTAAATTATTTTTTAGAAAATTTGGAGAAATTACTAAATTTTGGGAGATTTCTAAATTTATAAGCTCACCAAACACATTTAGAGCCACCGCTAAATTTAGCAGAAAAACACCTATTGGGGGGTAAAAAATATTTTTGGCCTAAATTGTGTATTTTGTGATTTTGGACCCTTTTTTGTAAAGAGGGGGGACACAAAAACTTCATTTTGATGTACTTTTGGAGCATTTTGTACTAATCTTGGTGCATAAAGTGCAAAAAAAAGTGTAAATTTTTTATTTTATGTTTGGTTCTATCACACGAGATTTTTGATCTCATAACAACGTTCGATATATACAAAGTGCTCTAAGAAGTGCTTACGGGTGATGCCGTCGCGACTACTACCGCACTTAACGCCTAACACAAATGCTTTCTAAACATCGTCTAAGCATCGACCCTATAAAATCGATTTTGGGGAGTAATAAGGACACAATACACACACATTTGAACCCTCCCATCCGTTTGTGCTTGCACAAACCCCTATATGTACTATCTATGTACTATGTACTAAATTTTTTCACGTGCGTTAACACCTCTTCCGCATCTTGTGGGTATATTGAATGGGTGATCTTCTTCCACGCATCGGCTGTATATATTGGAAGGGAACGTATATAGAAAGGTTTGGTATATCGGCTGACGGTATATGAGAGGGAGACTATAAACCTAGAGTGATAAGAGCCTTACCCTTTGTTAGAAATTCAGATTTTCAGAAATTCAGATTGCAAAAATAGGTGCACAAGCACCAAAGTTCTTCGCGATTCACAAATCGCCAGAGGAGACAACTATGCCTGCATGGAAACCGAAGATCAAGATGTTACTTGAGTCCAAGACCTATGGACAATTGTAGATGGAACAACAACAAGATCACTTGATGATGGAAGACAAGTTCAATTTGACAGGGCCAATCAAAAGGCCAAGTTGATCATCTTGTTTGGCGTAATAGACGATGTGCAACCCCACATTAGAGATGCCATATCGGCTAAGGATGCATGGGATAAGTTGAGCACAGTCTATGAGGCAAAGAACAAGAATGCCATCCTCAATCTACTATCACAATCGCATACTCTCAAGTTCAAACACAATGAAAATGTTGAAGTTTTTTTGAGATGAGTTGCTTACTTTGAGGGCATTTCTACTGGCATTGGGAAAATAGATAAGTGATGAAGACCTTGTACAATTGTGTTGCAAGCACTTTCTCCTTCCCTATGCAGAATCTTTGTGACAACTATCAATATGAGTGAACACACAATCACCTTTGAGAAGTTGGTCAATCTACTCCAACAAGAAGAGGCAATGAACAACAAAGATCATGAAGATGAGCAAACACTATCTTCCAATCATAAAGGAAAGGAGAAATTTCAGTCCAATCACAAGAAGTCCCAACAAAATCAAAGTCAACAAATGGACCAAAGTCAACGAGACAACACCAAGAAGTGTCCCATTTGCAATAGAGGGGGACATGACATCAAAGATTGTTGGTATAATTCCTACAAAAAGGGTTCATCAAGCAATTCAAAACCCAACAACCAACAGGGTAACAACAATTCAAATCAAGGGAAGTCCAACAACGACAATCAAGGGTAAAAAAATGGTAATTGGCAAAGAAAACCCAAACAACAAGGGTACATTCACAAACATGAGGATGATTCGGATGAAGGACACCACATGTATTCTCGCTCAATTTGATGAAGAAATTAAGTCCACACAAGATATCTCGTATGTTGACTTGGGTGCAACTCGACATATGACTGTACGCAAGGATTGGTTCTACACACTACGTGACTCACCTAACAAGAACCATGTGTCATTAGGTGATGACTCATCATATAGTGTCAAGGGGATTGGAAACATTTCACTACCTCTTGGAAAGCATGACTGCAAAATCACAGATGTATTGTATGTACCTAGGTTGACCAAGAATTTGCTATCAGTTAGTCAACTCCTTGATCACAACTTGAAGTTGGATTTTGACAATAATAATGGAGAAAAAGTGTGCTTGATAAGAGATAAGTCAAGAGGTTCTAAGATTGTAGCAAGAGCCTCCAATGTGAGACGCATGTTTCAACTTGATTTTGTCCACAAGGATGATCAAGTTCTAATGGCCAAAGACACACAATCTGCGCAGTAACTATGGCATCGTAGATATGGTCACATCGGTTTTGGCTATCTTTAAACACTTCAAAAGGGCAACATGGTGAAAGGATTGCCTACACTCAAGCACAACACTAACAAGTGTCACAATTGCCTAGCCTGAAAGCAACACAGAGTACCCTTCCGAAGAACACATATAAAGCTAAGGGAAAGCTTGATTTGGTGCACACAGATCTTCATGCGGGCCCATGCAACCAAGTCATTCGGATGTCAATACTTCATGCTTTGTGTTGATGACTACTCAAGAAAGATGTGGATATATTGTCTAAGAAACAAGAGTCAAGCCTTTGAGACATTTGAAGTTCAAAGCACTTGTTGAGAATGAAGTTGGTCGCAAGATCAAAATTCTCGCTTCGATCGAGGGGGAATTCACAAGCAATGAGTTCAAGACTTACCGGAAGCTCATGGGATTCGTCGACAAATGTCTCCTACTCACACACCACATCAGAATGGTATAATTGAGAGAAGGAATCATACTATCATGGAAATGGTGTGATGTATGATTGATGACTTAGGTTTAACAAAGACATTTTGGGTAGAAGCTACAAGAACTGCAGTCTATTTGTTGAACAGAGTGCCCACAGTAGCTCTTGAAGGAGTGACACCTCAAGAAGCATGGTCAAATCGGAAACCATCAATTGCACACCTAAGAGTATCTGGGTGTAATGCTAGCATGCACATACCCAAGAAGAACAGGAACAAGTTGGATATGAAAGTTGAGAAACTGATATTCATTAGATACAGTGAAGAAGCACTTGGGTACATATTATGGGATTCAAAAGCAAAGAAAGTATACACAAGTAGGGATGTTGAGTTCTTTGAGAAGAAACAAGCAGATGCTCCACTCAATGACTCAACAAACATGCAAAATACACCTCTTGTGAAGATAGAATTTGATGTTCCCATCGAAGATGAGAAGTGATGAATTGGATGATGGTGAAAACTTGGATCCACCACAAGCCAATGGAACAACTAAGAAGTTACCTAAATGGTATACTCAATTAATAAGAGATGCAAATTTGGATGAAGCACCTAGCACATCATCCAATCCTGGACCTATAACTCGTAGTCAAGCTTGTGAAGAGGTCAATTATGCCATAATGAGCAGAGTTGTTGAAACAATTGAGCCATCTATATTTCAGGAAGCCCTACAATCAAAAGCTCGGAAAGATGCCATGGATTTAGAGTATCAATAAGTGATAAAGAACAACACATGGCAACTTGTCGACCTTCCACCAGGGAAGAAACCCATTGGATGCAGATGGATATTCAAGACTAAGTACAAATCAGATGGGACTATTGACAAGTATAAAGCAAGGCTTGTAACAAAGGGGTATGCACAACAAGAAGGCATTGATTATGAGGATACATTTGCTCCCACAGCCAAGATCAAGACAATCAGGATGATCTTTGCTCTAGCTACACAATTTGGTTGGAAAGTCCACCAAATGGATGTGAAAAGTGCCTTTCTTAATGGAGATTTGCAAGAAGAAGTCTATATGACTCAACCAGAGGGTTATGTAATACAAGGAAAAGAGATGATGGTATGGAGACTCATAAAATCTCTATATGACCTAAAACAGGCACCCCGGGCATGGTACATCAAAATTGATGAGCATCTCATAAGTCATGGATTCGAAAGGAATCCTTATGATCCCAATCTCTACCTCAAAAAGTAGGGGAGATTGTCATTGTGGTTGTTTATGTCGACGATCTAGTCATTACAGGTAGTTCTGTGAAGATGATGCTGCAACAAAGAAGGAATTTAATCGATCGTTCGACATGACAGATCTCGGGCTTATGCACTATTGTCTTGGGTTGGAAGTATGGCAAAAAGAGAATCATATTTTTGTGTCGCAGTTGAAATACACCAAGACAACGCTCGAGAAATTCAGGATGATGGACTGCACTCCTATTGCTACACCTATGGAAGCGAGACTTTAGTTATCTCGTTCCGATCCATCACCACCGGTGAATGCAACTCTCTATCGGCAGTTGATTGGGAGTCTCATTTACCTGACATATACTAGACCAGATATCAGCTTTGCAGCTTAGCTATTTATCATGGTTCATGCAAGAACAAAAATATGTCATTGGAAAGCAGCAAAGAGAATATTGAGATATCTAAAGGGTATAGTTGACCTTGGTCTAGAGTACAAGAAGAACGACATCTTCTTCTTGACAGGATATTCAAATTCAGATCATGCAGGAAACATGGATGATAGGAAGTCAACATCAGGCTTCGTCTTCTTTATGGGATCTGGACCAATATCATGGGGAAGCAAGAAATAGAACTTTGTTTCTCGCTCTTCTACAGAAGTAGAGTATCGAGTTGCAGGTGAAGCTGTTTGTGAAGCAATATGGCTACGCCGAATACTAGAAGGAATTGGTCTACCACAACAGAAATCTACTCCAAAGATATGTTGATAATGAAGGAGTTCAAGCTTGTTCGCAATCCAAAGATTTCATGAGAGAAACAATCATATTGAAGTATAGGTTCATTTCATACGCGAGCATGTCTTCAAGCACAACATACAACTCCGGTTACATTCTATAGTCGAATGAGCAGAAGGCATATGTTTTCACTAAGTCACTTGACGTGAAAAATTCACAATGTTCAAAGAGTTCCTCTCCACTTCATTGGAAACTATGCAAAATTAAGGGGGAATGTTAGCATAATTTAGTATAGACATATTTATTGCATTTTATGCATTGTCTTTTATTTAATAATGTGCAACATGTGCACTCTAGTCTAGCGACTTGCATTCACTATTGTTATGTTGGATAACATTTAATATTGGTATTAGTAGTAATTACATGTGCATGTGAAATGGGTCTTATCATCTCGTAGTTGGTGTCGATAGGGTGTCATGTCTATCCATATGAGGCTATCTAATATCTATAAATATTATAGCTCTTGCATTGTTATGTAATCCGATTTCATGATCAATAATATTTGTGAGGCTTCCGTCCCTCTTTGGTCATTGTAATCTTATTCTATTCTATCATTTGGTATCAAATCTATACCATTATTATCAAAAGAAAGGTGTCGTCCAAGAAATTGTTGGTGAGAGAGAGGAGGAAGGTTGGAGGTGATATGAAGACCTTTGAGAGAGCCATCCTGGATAGCGGTTTTAATACTGCGACTAAGAGCTTCCGCGACCAAAGTGAAAAGGAAAGAGGAGAGGGGATCACCCTGCCTTAATCCTCTGCTGCTCTGAAAGAAACCTTCCGTGGAGCCATTAATCAAAACAGAGAAACGGGGGGAAGCAATGCAGTTGAAGATCCATTTACAAAAATGCTCACAAAAACCCATGGCTTGCAAATATTTGAGGAGGAACCTCCAATTGACACGATCATAGGCCTTGTTGAAGTCCAGTTTCAACATCATACCCACTCTAGAGGAGTTATGAAGAGTGTGAATCAATTCATGAGAGATAATGATCCCATCGGTAATAGACCTGCCGGGAATGAAACCACTTTGTTCATGGGCCACCAATTTGGACAACAGAGGGCTTAATCTAATAGCGATGGCTTTGGAAATGATTTTGTAAGTAGTGTTGTAGAGAGAAATGGGTCTAAAATCATCCATTGCCTCAGCCAGGAGTCTTTTTGGGAAACATGCAAATGAGGGTGTGATTGAGAGTACCTAAGATCTTTCCGGAAATCCTGGATTCCTCGACTGCCTTCCAAACTAAAAAACCGACGACGTCCCAGAAGTCTTGAAAGAAGGATGCAGGGAAACCATCGGGACTAGGCGCTTTATCTCTCTTCATCGAAAAAACAATTTTTCGTACATCCTCCAAGGAGAAGGGTGAAAGAAGCAGGTCGTTGTCAGCATCCGTAACAGCAACAGGGGTCTGGAGAATGAAGGGGGATTGCGCTCCGAGGGTGGAAGCCGAGTCATTCAAAAGCTTCTTAAAATAAGTCACCGCTTCTGATTTGATTTGGGCTTGGGATGAAGCAAGAGAAGAATCATCAAGCTTAAGAGAGGAGATGTAGTTGAAATTTCTTCTGGCTTTAACAGAGGCATGAAAAAACTTGGTATTTTTGTCTCCATCATTCAGCCAAATTTCTCTGGATTTTTGACGCCAAAAAGTTTCCTCTTTCAGAAGGAGAGCACCCAATTCCTTTAGAAGATATTTTTCTTTGTGGAAATCAGCTTGGGACATCCCTTGGGCGAGGATAGACTCATTTAGAATACGAAGATCCTTCTCAACTCTTAGTTTTTCTTGGAAAATGTTTTGAAACTCGAACAATTCCAACTTTGTAATTTGTCTTTCAGCAACGAGAGATTTTTAGAGAGTTGGAACATCCAAGTCCCTTTGACATTGAAGGAGGCCCACCAAAGGTTGACTAATGGCTTAAGAGAGGAATCATGTAACCACATGTTTTCAAATTTGAAGGGGGAACGATGCGGAGGCGAATCAAAGGAGAGATCCAGAGAAATTGGAAAGTGATCAGAACCGGAGAAGGGAAGAACCGAGCTTGTAATAAGGAAGTTGTTCTGCAACCAGGATTCTGAAACAAGGAATTTGTCAAGACGCACTGCTAAGGAACTGAACCCAGGCCTCTCTGTTATTCCATGTGAACCAGCCCTTACATGGCTCCACATCGACTAAATGAGAGGTAGAAACAAAGGAAGTGAAGTCTACCTGAGAGCTTGGTTGCCATTGGATACCTCCCTGCTTATCGCGGTCAGAGAGAGTAGCGTTAAAATCACCAGCTACAATATTCTTGGAGAGGACAAGTGGAATCCAAGAGCAAACGAAGAGTATTCCAGAGAGCTTTTTTTCGAATCGGAGTAGAGGGGCCATAAACATTGCAAATGAAAAAGGAATCATCTGAATGTTTAATCTAAACTTTGCACCAAATAAAATTCGAATCCACCAGGATGGGCTCAATAGCACAACTAGTTTTCCACAAGATACCAAGACCACCCGAGGCACCATTAGAGTTAGAGAAGCAACCTTCCCAGCCTTTCCATTTTCAGAACCACCCGTTTATGCATCCCTCTTCCGACATTTTGGTTTCCTGAATCAGACAAATATCAACCGCTGCATCATAGGCATAACGTCTTAGCAGACACTGCTTGTTAGGGGCGTTAAGGCCCCTAACATTCCATGAAAAAGAATCATTTGGGCTTCAGAGAGGACTTGCCTCTCCTACTTGTAGATGGGAAGAAGGAACGCAGTTGAAGTTGCTTCCCAGCGGCAACCTCATTAAGAGAGAGTTTACTCTTGTTGGGACACCCAGGATGCCTTTCGGACCAAGATCCACATTGAGAAGGGGTGGTGTGGGGAGAAGCGGACCGAGCAACAAATTATCGAAAGATTGCTTTTCGAGAGTATCCTCTAGAGTATCCGTAGGCTCGCCATCATTAGACTGGAGAAGGGCATCTTTATCAATAATCCATTTTTCTAGAGAGGAGGCATTTCCTCCCATGCCGATGGATATGCCTTCGTGGAAAAGGGACAGAATCCTGGTGGAGTCCTTTACAACGGCGGCCGTTTCTTTAACCAGAGAGAAAGTATCAGGGTCCAAGGAGAGGGATTCATGAGCACGTGGGGGGTAGAGGAGACGGGGTGAGGGAGAGAGGGGGAAGAATGAGAAGTGGGAGACGGAGAGGGGGTAGAGGGGGAATTTTCCTCCAATTCAGTGTCTTTAGAATAGCGAGGATTTTTGCAGAATTTGCGAATGTGTCCAGGCTTTTTGCACTTAAAGCAAATGTTGGAAATACCTTCGTACTCCACCTTTTTCTCCCAAATCCTCGGAGGGAGTGGTTATATGAATGACATCATGAAGCTTTTGAGAATGATCAATAGAGATGCAGATTCTAGCAAAAGAGGAAAGGGTACCTTCCAAAGAGACAGGGTCGATGTGGATGATGCGCCCTATGCTAGAGAAAATTTTTGTGAGGATAGGAGCTAACCAAAACTCACTGGGCAGAGAGTAGAGCCTAACCCAAACTTGAAGCCCTTCTGTATCTGCTCTGCTATAGTCAAAATGAGGTTCCCACTCGCGAATCGCCAAACCGGAGTCGGAAAGAAGAAAATCTTTCCTCGCCATTGTGTCGTCCTTCTGGGCGTTGCTCGAAATAAAACTAAGAAAAATCCCTTTTCAAGGAATCGAATACTCAGGCCGCTACCCCACTACGTTTCACACCAATTTTGAATGCCTGAAATCGATAACCTTCTACCAATGAATTTTGCAAAAATAGCTCTTGAATAGAAACGCTTAATTTGACTGCAAAGGTGACGTCGTCCTCCAAAGACATGGAAGGAATGGTAACAGGACCATCTTGAATGACAAGCTTATCACGTCCTGCCTGCACATAAACCGACATTGGGCAACGGGGACCCAGCCTCTTTTGCAGGGCTTCCGACAGGCCCTTTCCTCGTAGGGGGCGCCATCGCGGCATCACGAGGGGGTGAGTCCAAGACCGCTGGAGGGGCATGAATTCAAAATTTGTGACTGTTCGGATCACGAGGATGCCGCTACCCTTTTCCCCTCATTTTCCCTAGCCTCTTCCACTCTCCAACCATAACCTATGGATTTAAACAAGAGAACCCTTGCCATTTTGTCTTTATTTTTCCCACATCTTGTTTATTTTTCAGTTGAATCATTTGGTGAACCCACTAATTGATTAAATTCTTAACCCATTTGGTCTATGTCACCCTATTCCAAATTAAGCCTTTTTTTTAATCAAACCCTATCCATCTTTAGGTTTCTCTCCAATATTTCTCTTTCAATATGCCTTTATCATTTCTTTTCAACACTCTTATGACTACCTCTACTTAACCTTCCTAAGGGGAAGTTCCCATGATGATTCTAATCCTCATACTAAAAATTGTGATATTATTGATGAACGATAATTGATAGAGTTTCTAAGGCTAAATACTCAACATATGTTGCACTCCTCTTTATAAATGGGAATGAGCAAAAATGTTTGGCTACATCTAAAAAACCCTATATATGATTTTCTAGAATCTACTAATGTAACGTCTATCACGCTTACATCCATTCCTAGTATGGGGGCATCTACTATCCCCTTTAACAAATTACAATACCTATCACAAATTTTACTATTACTCAAGTAACTCTCTTGTGCATGTCCATGGGCCTCGATTCTCCCTCTATTGCACATTCCCTTATCTCATTCATAAACCAGTAAAATGAGGTGTTTAATTAGAGAGGGGGTGTCTAGAGCTTATAATATTGTGGATTCTAATCAATTTCTTCATAATCCACTTGCACTCAAGGTGGCATCTTGTCATCTACCCTTAGGATCCCGACCAATACCTTTGCTCATTTTATGTTCCTTTCTTAGATTATGCTTACAAATATTAGCCTGCTCACTAAACTTTTCCTAGAAGCCTTAATGATTATGCTTTGGAATGATTCTATGACCTACCTATTCATCGGGAGGGTTTTCAATCCATGGCTAATAAATTTCTTACACACTTCTCTATCAACATTGGTGATAAGGTTTCCTATGATTAAATGGCCAAAATGCAACAAAGCTATAATGAACCCATTAATGACTATGTTTGGAATTATTAGATAACACTTACAAAAACTAGTAATATACTTGTGGATAATGGACTTTAAGATCTATTTACTTAGTCTCCTATCTCCTTACAAGAAACTTTCATGTTTGAAAAATTCAAATCCTTTGATAACCTCGTGTCATACTTAAGAATAATGAGAAGCCAATATCCTAGCATTAACTTAAGTATAGGTCTATTCCACCAAGTTCATCTACATATAAATTCTAAGAAAAATCTAATTACAAAGGAAAAACCAATGATAACAAAATCAAGCTATAACAATGCTAATGTCATATCTCAACCTACAAAGCTTGAACTACAAACTCCTGAATGAAATTCACAACATTGTCTTCCTCATCAGATTCGATCTTACAAAAGTTGATTGATATAACATTGTATCTCTCCCTTTAACTACTGAGGTTGATACGAGCACACCTCAAGCTAAATCTTTCAACTTTAATGCCTATCATGACTACTATAAATGTATTTGGCACTCCACTAACAAATGTTTCAAGATTCGTAAACTTATCCAACATCCGATTGATACCAACATTATCGAATTTTATTCCCTTCAAATCAATCTAAGCCTCAAGTCAATGAGGACCCTAAGCTCAAGATATTCAATGATCCAGTTCCTAATCATCACAATTTTAAATCTAAAAGAAACTCATAGATGCATCATGCATATATGACACAACCTCCATTGGCTACGACAATTATCCATTTGATTCTCTCATTGTTAAAATTAAATATTCTCTTCCTTCTAGGCCTATGATTACATTTGATGGTAATGACATGATGATGATGATGATATTTCTCATATGCTTTATATTCAAGCTTTTATTAATCAATAACCTATCGATAGTGTATTGTTTGATAAAGCAATGCTAAGCAACATGTACACTGTTGGAAGCACAACCATCTGGGGTGAATCAATGTGCCATTAAAACTTTCTTTCACTTATCACTTAGCATTCATCAATCATTCCATTCAACTTAATCATACAAACTAACTTAACATGAATCATCAAAACATTACAACATCCATACATGCAAATGAGACATAAGAACACATGAACACCAGATTTAAGTGATGAACCCTCATGGTGAAGAAAATTCACAAAACAAAGCTTTATTACATAATGAATCAAATTTAGTTGAGTACCAACCCAACAAGGAGCACCAACCCCTAAGTTTAGTGAGGCACCAACCCCACAAGGAGCACCAACCCCTAGATTTAGTAGAGCACCAACCCTACATGGAGGCACCAACCCCTAGATGACTCAACACTAAATCAACCACCTAAACTTGTTTGTTACCTATGAAATGTTGCACCAAAACTGATGATGACACCAATTTAGTTCTCATTCCTCTGTGTTCCTCAAAACCGCCTTCTAGGCTAACTCGCTCAAGAACTTCCTCACCAAGTTGATTAGGTCATCTGACTTGTCTCTCCAATAGAAACACACACTATAGAAAATCACGACATAATCTACGCCCTCTCTTGATGGTCACATAGACCTTCTTCACCTCTTCACATTTCCCTCTTACCCGCAATTTTTCATCCTCTCTCTCAACCACCGCTAATAAGCCTAAGAACATGCTTATATACATGGCTTAAGCATCAAACACACCTAGGTCGGCCATCATAGGGAAAATACACTTAAAACAACATGAATACATCATAAGAACATCATTCATACACCTCCTAAGGTCAACAATAACATATGAAAGTTCAAATCCTTCATTCAGACCCAATTAGGCCTAAATGCCTAAAACATCTTTTCGCAAAACTTGAGTCTCTTTGCCCACACGACCTTCACCAAACATATGAAACAACTTAGAAATGTTTTCTAAGTACCCCTTATTCCTCCTACATGATTCTCCAACTCGCACCATCATCTCATGCTATGAAGCCACCAATAGGATCAACTATCCTCACTAGGCATGTAACCTACAAAACTAGTCTTCGAAGATGAAGCTCAAACATCACTAAATGCATAATACACCATCACTGGAGTGCAAGTGCCCGAGAACACCCTCAGTAACTAGGTCACCAAAACAACTAAAATTGCCCCAAAATCAATCTTACAAGATTGCCTTCCACAGACTTCCAAAGGGCTTAAAATTGTTTTGAAACCACCCAAGGAATGTAGTATCGCTTCCCAAGTTTCTCAAACATCAATATATTTACTCGGTCTAATGCAAAACCAAAGATATATATCAAATTCTTTAGAAACATGCACTTTTCCGTGGGGTACACACACATTGTCAAGACACCTAAATACCGCCCGGAGAAAGATGGAGGAGCCCTCTACAACCTCAAATAACTAACCAAGGTTAGCCAATCCATTATGGGCATGTTTGAAAAATTTCTTCTCCATCGCTACCTTATTAGGGTTTTAGGAGGGTTTAGAACCACCTTACCTTCTTAATGCTTGTTCATAAAGCTCTGCCTCTTAATCCAAAAACTAATGCTAGGAACATTGACCTAGGTCCATTTCCCAACTACCAAGAAGATATTATCCTCCCATGAAGACTTCACATGTGCTGACGAGCATCGAACAGACCTTTTGAACTATATTTCTCACTTTCTAAGAGCTGAGTAGAGGAAAAACCACTTTTCATGCTCAAAATTGTAAACCAACACTTGATAGTTTACCCACACCACTGGAACAACCTACTACACCTCTCCCAAAGCTCACCTTTGCATACTCAACTCAGAAAAAAATAATCTCACCTCATTTCACCACCTAGGGATTAAGACAAGGTCTAGTGCAGACCTAGAAAACATGACGCATCCTCATACATGCACTCTGAGACACTTGTGAGTGTCTCTACACTTCATCCTCATTCTCTCCATGCTCTAACAATGCTTAACCAACTCATACATACCTGTGATCCACCTGTTAGCTAACACACCTGAGACTATGCATGCAACACAACACACAAAGACCACACTTTCTCTTTCCTATCACTCAACCTTCATACGATATGGGATAACTCTTTTCGACACCATCTTCGACACCCTAAACATCCATCTTTGTCATTAATGACCTATGACTCTTGTCCACATCAATGACAACACTCCATGACCACTGACAACTCAACACCTTCATCATCACACTTTGACATCAATGACAACACAATGCCAACAATATCCCCCTTTTTCATTGATGGAAAAAACTCCTCAATTTAATCCTTATCCCCCTTGTGATATTAATGATAAGGGATCTTCAAAAGCTACTATCTGATCTCAGTAATGAAATTCGACACCAAAGATACCATTAGCTTGGCAAATAACATACTTGGGATCATACCTTGCTTATGTAGACAACTTGAACTCATCATGCATCGCATGACCTGTCTTGAATCTTTTCCATAATAGGTTTACAGAGCTTCCTCTCGAGTAGATGCATACTTTCACTAAGTCGCTTACTTGTCAATGAGATGGGAACACATGATAGAATTCCCTAATTCCTTGACATACTGGTAACACATTCTCTAACCTGAAATGATGCTCTCCTTTAAGAATACTAACAACAAGAGTTCAACACACACCATATGAAGCATAACATGTTCATGCTCCCCATGTGTTGAACAGCTACCAAACTTGAAACTTTGTTGACTCTCCCCTCTTCAACAACACTTCAACATATATTCAACCTATCTTCATAAAGATACATACCTTCGACACCTTATACCCTGCTTTACTGAGCTAGATACACACATGCTTAGCTCCCCCTTCAAGGACATCTAGACCGATGCGAAATGTGATTTTGCAATCCATACAACTATGACATACCTTCGAGGAAAAATAGGTCACCTTCATCTTTGACTACATCAAATGTGCTCATCCAATGTACAAAATCATATCTTTACAAAGAAATCAAATAACGTAAGAAAATTTTATGCCTCAACCAAGCTCACTATCTCCCCCGACTTCGACACCTTTAGAATCATTGGATACCACACCAACTTTCCTCAACTCGATATAGATCTTCTCGGACTAGAACTTCTTCATTGAATTCATGTACTTCATCAACTATATAAATTCATAGCTATGCATAAATATAAGCACTCAAACAACACAAGAAAACCTGAACCAACTCATAGGTCCAACAAACTCCCCTCGGACCAAACACTCCTTCATGAGTCACAAAAATGATAACAAGCTCCATCAAGACTCCAAGTCAGCTTGAAATAGTTTTCCATGTGTGATATTCCATCAAGAAACCAAACCATGTTAGAAAAGGAACATTTTTGCACTTTACTTTGCCTCCTACAAATCATTATCTCCATTGCACTGATTTCACTATACTCTAACACCTCAAGTTTCTCATGGTATTACCGTACCTTTGCCAGATAAGTCAACCTTGAATCTTTGAATCCCAAAGCCACCAAGCTCCCCCCGAACCATGAATTCCTTCATAACCAACACTCTAAAACAACTTACCCGATTCCATTCCAACCCAATTCTCTACCTACAAACCTTTTTGGAGAACATCTTTTTCATCTCATAGGCATTACAAACCTAAATTAGGTTTCAAGACACATACTTAAGCTCAATCAAACACATTACATGCTTAAAATATTTCTAACAACACCGCAAACCTTTATACACCTTCTAGAACTCATGATACTCTTTCTTGAAGCACATGAAATACATACCTTTCAATTCAACTCTGTCATCTTCTTACAAACCAATATCAAATCTTCAAACTCGTAACATTCTTACTTTCCCGCTAAGCCTTCATAAATCTTTCTTCAAGGTATTTACTATGCAACATGACTAGAGAAAGGCAACATACCTTCATAACTATACTTGCAACTCTCATTAATCTTCACAAACCTTCTTATAATCTGTCTTATAATCTTCAGAAGCCTTCAAGCCACCTTTGATGATTCAAATGAGTGAATATTCATATACATGCCTAATTCAGGAAATAAAGCATCATTTTTTTCAACCATGCATATCAAACCTGTCTAACATAGGGAACACAAAACTAAATAAGGTCTTACAACACAATTATAGACTCAAACATGCACCCCTTACATCTTATCTGTCTTCACACATACTACAACCTCTTGTTCTTTTCATATCTTCCTCAACATGACTCATACTCTTCAAATTTGTCTCCCTACCTTATAGGTCTTTAAGGTACCTTCTTGATGCAACACAACTTCATAATTGTAGCTTAAACTAAAGACAACACACAATCATGCCTTAAAAACACATCTTACCTTTTCACAACAAAGATTCATACTCAAGTTTGTAATCCATCAACATTTCTCCACTTGATCCTTTTGCATAGCTGCCTCAAGACTCATCATGACTCCAACTAAGTAACAAACCTTCATTGCTTCTCATGAATGAAGAATGTATCCATGAAGAGAAATAGAGACACCCCAGCTTCTTAGGGCACTTAGAACACCATGAATCAAGGATATTCCGTGATCTCCATCACTTTCTCACCCGACTTGCTCTCATGGGACTAATAATTAGTCTTTGGAATCCTTCATGCCTTGATTCGACACTTCTGCATGATATCAATAATATCTTTTTTTCTCCTTTACCTAAATTGTTGTCAAACACACATGAATCTCTTTAACATCTCGACTTATACTTTATCTTGACAAACATTTCACTTGGGCTTGTGGACATAAGATGACTAGATTTGATTGAATTTTGTTCATCCTCCTTAGATGGATCTGAATTCTTAACTATCTCCTTCAACTTATCCACATGGTCTGATTTCAAGATGGTCTTGACTGCTTTAGGTTCCTCCTTTACCTCATTCACAAGGTTAGACTTCTTGAAAAACACCTTCTTGAATCTAGGAGCTTCAATTTTTTTCCCGACTAGATGACTCGTGATGACATAACCTAGAACTATGACCCTTCTTATGATAGTTATAATGGGTAACACCATACAAACCTCTTGACTATTAACTCCATCCATAGTTCCAAGCATACCCATTCTTGGAGGACCTCTTACAATCATGTTCTCTATGACCATATTGATTGCATGCATAACAATAACCATGAAAATATTTTACACACCTCATACCATTAGGCTCTCTAAATGAGTTTGTCTTCTTTCTTACACTAGAATCCTCCTTTTGATCTTCCGCACTCCACATCATCACCTTCATAGCTCTTCTTGATGTCTCCAATGAATCCAAGACCCGTCCTGTCACCAACAAACTTCTGACTATCCAAGAGATCATCTAGATCCCAAGAACTCTTCTCAAACTTCTGAAAGGTTCTTTCCTTGCTAGATACGTGCTCCAACTCGCTTTCATGATCTTCAATCCAGTTTCATACATAATGCCTTCATCCTATTTATCTTTTAAGCTTATTGTCATAGCCTCAACTTAAGATTCCAGTCCTTTAAATATCTCTTCATGCTCATTAGATATGCAATTGACTTGTCCTCATAGTCTTTAAGCACTAAATTCAATTTGAAATTCTTACTTATTTGAAGCACACATTTCGCTTGTAAGTCTACCACAACCTCTTTATTGCCATCATCATCATAAAAACTTCTATCACTAACTTATGATGACTTCTCATGATTTTTCTCCAATTTTCTCATTTTTGCTTCAAGAATCACCTTAATCTTGTTAGGATTGATTTATAGGTCTTTCTCTCGACACCAATAGTTGGAAGCACAACCACCGAGAGGGTGGGGGTGAATTAGTGTGTCATTAAAAATTTCTTTCACTTATCACTTAACATTAGTCAATCTTTCCATTCAACTTAATCATATAAACTAGCTTAACATGAATAATCAAAACATTACAACATCCATGCATGAAAATGAGACATAAGAACACGTGAACACTAGATTTAAGTGGGAAACCATTATGGGAAAGAAAACCCATTGAAATAAAGCTTTATTACAACAATAAATCAAAATTATTTGAGCACCAACCCAATAAGGAACACCAACCCCTAGATGAATCAACACAAACTAAGCCACCTAAATTTGTTTTTCACCTATGAAATGTTGCACCAACAACTGATGATGACACCAATTTAGCTCTCATTCATCCATTTTCCTCAAAACTTCCTTCTAGGCTAACTCGCTCAAGAACGTTTTCACCAAACAGACATTATGTTATCTCGACCCATCTTTCTAACAACACACCTTCTAGAACATCATGACATAATCTATGCTCACTCTTGATGATCACACAGACCTTATTCACCTCTTCACACTTCCCTCTTACTCACACTTTTTCATCCACTCTCTCAACCACTACAAATAGGCCTAAGAACATGCTTATATACATGACTTAAGCATCAAACAGACATAGGTATTCCATAATAGGAAACTACACTTAAAAACATGAATACATCATAAGAAACTCATTCATACACCTCCTAAGTTTGGAAATAACATGTGAAAGCTCAAATCCTTCATTAGGACCCAATTAGGCCTAAATGACTAAAACACCTTTGCCAAATATGAGTCTCCTTGGCCCACATGGCCTTCACCAAACATATAAAACCACTTATAAATGTTGTCTAAGTATCCTCCATGCATCCTATAGGATTCTCTAACTTTGAATTATCATCTCATGTTATGAAGCAACCAATAGGATAAACTATCCTCACTAGGATTGTGACCTACAAAACTAGTCTTCAAATATGAAGCTCAAACATAAAAAAACACCTAAACCATGCAAGTATGACACATGGATAGAAATTTCATGATTTTAGGGTCACACTAAATGCATAAGACACAATCACTTAGACCGTAATTTCCAAGAACACCACTTCAACTAGGTCACCAAAAATTGCCAAGATTGCCCCAAAACCAATCTTATAAGATTGAATTCCACATATGTCAAAAGAGATTAAAATTATTATGAAACCACTCCAAGAATGTAGTATAGCTTCCCAAATTCCTCAAACATCAAGTTATTCACATGGTCCAATGAAAACCTGAGAGCTATATCAACTTATTCGAAACATGCACTTTCTCGTGGGGTCCACACACTATCAAGACACATAAATACAACATGGAGAAAGATGGAGGAGTCCTATAAAACCTAAAATCACTAACCAAGGTCAACTAGTCGATTCTTGGAATGTTTGAACAAAATATTATCCATCGCTACCTTATTAGGGTTTAGAACCACCTTACATTCTTAACAATTGTTCATAAATATCTATCCCTTAGTCCACAAAGTATTGCTAGGAACATGGAGCTAGGACCATTTCCCAACTACCATGAAAATATTATCCTCCCATGTAGACTTCACATGTGCCAACGAGCATTAAAGATACCTTCTTAAACTAGGTTTCTCACTTTCTAAGAGCTCAATAGAGGTAAAAATCACTTTTCATGTCAAACTTGAAAACCAACACTTGAAAATTTTCCCACACCACTAGAAAAACCTAATAAACCTTTCCAAAAGCTCATATTTTTATAATCGACTCAAAAACAAATCATCTCATCTCATTTGGCCACCTAGGGCTTAAGACAAGGTCTAGTGTAGACATAGAAAACATGACTTATCCTCATACCTATACTTTGAGACACTTGTGTGTGTCTCTACACTTCATCCTCATGCTCTAAAAATTATTAACCAACTCATACATACCTATGATCCACCTACTAGCTAACATACTTGAGATAATGCATGCAACACATCACACTAAGTGATTAACTAAAATTGACTAACTAAATGTAGTAAATGATAGTTAATCTAATCTAGAAGACATATAAATGCACTAAGATAGTATGTAAATGAGATAAGTAAATAAAACTAATGAAATTAGAAACCCTAATGTGCAAGGAGAAACATGAAGGAGCTCAACCGATTCGATGAAGTGGTGGGATTTGTGTTGCAAAGGAGATTGAAAAAAATAGAACTAGGAATGATTATGTGAAGTGCTGAAAATGGTGGATCCTGGAGGATCTGCCGGGACTAGAGTACCTAGAGGAGGCTTGGAGCGCTTGTCAGGTGCTGTGGTCTATAGTCTAGATGCCCTGGTCTATGTAAAATCTCTAAATCTGGTCTTTACAAGGCCAAAAGGTAATCTATAATGTTCGCCGCCTATCGCATCAATTCCACATTTGATCTGTGCTAGATGTTGTAAAGGATTCAAGATGGAAGAAAGACTGCAAGACCTCAAAACAAGCATCAAACCATAAAAAATAAAAATGTATATGAAGGGGTCGGATTGACCTCAGTTGCCACTATGGTGGACTTACTAATCGAGCATTGCACTACATTTCAGACCTGATGTAGTTCTATGTGCAAGTGCTTGTGAATATGCCCTAGGTTGCTTCTTGTGCAATCGCACTTTGTGAAGTAGTGAGCAATAACTATGTGTAGAAAATGTAATAAAATGTTAGCATGGAATAGAATAGAATCCCTCCAGTGTGATGTAGATGTCCTACGCTTGTGCCTTGATGATGGAGCTATATGGATGCAAGTGATCTCTAATGCAATAGATGGATGATGGAACTCTAGATGGAGTGATAGTAGTAAGTGATGCTAAGTCCCTCATTATGGTCTCATAACTTTATATTTATAGGGTTCTCTTGGTCTAATTTCATAATTAACCCCAAAAGGATGACCACAAGAAAGATAAAGATGTAAAATGGCTAGAAAGAGCCCAAACAAGTGGCGGAGAAAACTCTATAAGGATCGAGGCGCCCTAGTGGGACCGAGGTGCCCACAGATGCTCCAATATTAATCTAGGTGCCCATGCTGAGGCTAAAATAACACGAGATGATAGAATATGACTGGGCATAAGGGTGCAAGGGGTTTGTAATGACAAAATAAATAAAATAAAGTGGCCAAAAGATGGGGGTTAATTATTACTTTTTCCCTTCTAAATAGTAGTATGGTACTAGGATAAATAAATTTCTGAAGTACATGATTTTGTGACTACATTTTCCCCCCACTTTATGTTGGTGTGTGGAAAGCTTGGTAACGTAAAGTAGATAGATATGCGTACCTGATGCCGATGTAGAATGATGAAGAAGGAGTGCCGAAGGAATAGAAAAAGTGTGGAGTGATAAAAATATGGAGGAGCGTGGAAACTAAAGATGAAAATTACGCAAAGAAAAAGTGATGAGAGTGAACCTAGGGTGGAACGCGTGTGTAGTTTCTACGGTGTGTAGTGTACCTTCATGGTTAGTAAAGCACATGTATTGTTGCGGAGTGTTGTTGTTCCTTATTATTGCCCCCATTTGACTACTTGTTTCTCATACACTTTGGACTCGTGAAGGGAAAATGATCAAGTAGTCAAATATGTATGTATGTAAGTGTAAAAATGCTTTGTAAAAGACACGTGTATGTAAATGTAAAATATGCAAATGTAAATGGAAAATGTGCACCTGATCCATGTTGAAAAAGTAGAGTGTAGAAGGATATCTGTGTACTGCGAGATTTTGGGCGATCTCATGCCATAGGTGAAGAAGTGTAGAGAGGAAATACTCTATGTCCTCTAGTCTCTAACTGCTTCCCTGAATGTGTGTAGAGATCTTTGTACATCCTAGTTTTTGGGTGATCCGACGCCACTGGCCGAAGTAGTGTAGAGAGGCACATCCACTATAACCTCCAAGCTTATAATTTCTTCCCAAAATGCTAAGGACACCATGTCCTATAAAATCCACTTGTGTATGGGGTTTGTGGACTAGTCTCGAACCCACTGTCGTATGTAACCCACAATGTCAAGGGCGGAAAGTGCACTAAACTGAACCAGTGTAAATGCACTATGTTAGTATGTAAAACCTGCAAATGATGCCCCCCTCTTTGGGGGTGCATGCGATGTCACTGATAGAAGAATGCGACCCCAAAAGAGGGCCAACCACATGTACGCTGTAACACCTTGAAAAGTTCTTGGTAGAAACCAAGGCATGCACAAACAAGAAGGCTAGCCAAAGACAAGTGTAAACAAACATGCATGTAGAAAATAGTGTATAAGCTACACAAACAATGTGTAAGCTACCAAGAAAAGTAATGTAAACACGCAAGAAGACAAGTAAGCCACACAAAGCGGGCTGCAAACATGGGACATCACTCATAATGTCATAAGACACGCAAGGCCATCATGGCCGTAAACATAAAACAAGTGTGTAGAAAAACAAAGGGAAAGGCTCAAAACAATAGAAAACAATGAAGTAAAATAACAAACAATGTAATCAAACAAATATGGAAAAAAATATCTCTGCATAATAAATGTTGCACATGAAGCACTCGTTAGCATGTTAGAAAGATAACTAGTATGTCAAAAGTGTGTATAAGCAAGTAATGTAAAGTGTTAAGTACAAAATGAAACAATAACACATGGAAGAGACGAATGTGGATGCCCCAACGACCAATGTAGTAAGGGTAGAAGGCGAGCATCCATGCCACATGTATGAGACCTGTATCTGCGATCATAACTAGAAGAAGATGTGAACGTGCATGTGTGTATGATATATATAAATGACATACAAGTAATCAAACTAGCATGTGTAATAAAGTGATCATGAACAAGAAAAAGTAAGAAAGAGTATAAACAACCATAATATGCAATATGTTGTGGATGGGTGGAATGAAATGCAAGATGGAATGATAGGAGCCGTATGCCCCTCAAATGAATGGAAATGTATGCAGTGAGGTTCATTTTTTCCCCCTCATTAGTCAAGAATAAACCATAAACGAGAGTGCGTCATTGGGAAATGGTCGAGTGGTGTGTGTTGTGTCTAACACGTTGTGAATGAATGTGTATGTGTAGGTTGATGATATGCGACCTAGCGATGATGTGTGTGTGAACCTTATAACTAAAGCATATATAATGACAAAATGAAACTATAATCGATGATTTAGCCTAAACATATATCACTATAAGATGAATGATGAGTGAGGATTTAACACCAAGTGTATATCACTACAAAATGTAAGGAGGGTGTGGTGGTGTAGCCTAAGATGTAGGATAGGTGACGATTTAGATTTAAAGCGTATGTCACTATGAGATGAATGATAGGAAGTGGTGATGTAACCTAAGGTGTATACAACTACAATATGATGGAATAGGTGACGATTTATCCTAAAGCGTATGTCACAAGCCTAGGAATGTCGCATGGTGAAAGGTTGAGTAGTAGATGTGTAAGGTCCATTTGATTTGTAAACCTTCGACAGTCGAGTATGGACCGAGGAACTAAAGTGCATCATCGAGTAGTGAGTGCAGTGCATAAAATATAATGTAGTGTATGTAATGATAATGATCAAGCATGTGATCGTGGAATATGTACCTATGCCAATGCAAGATGTATAAAATGTAAAAATGCAGTGAGTGTATGTAGGATGAATAGGCTATGCGATGAATATAAGAAAGCACAGCAGTGTATATGAGTGAAAAACCCAATATGTAAATGTGATGACAACTAGTAGGAGACACAATATGCAAGGAATATGCCTATAAATGCAAGGTAGACAAAGTGTAAATGTATATGATGATGAAGATACCCATGTAAGAAATGTAATGCAAGGTATGCAGACTAGCAATATGTGTATGATGAGTGTATGTAATGTGTAAAGCGTGTAAACGATCAGTGTGTGATATGCAAAGGGGTGATGAAATGTAAAAGGTAGTATGTATGCTAATATGCTAGTGATATGTATGGTATTGATGTGCAATGTGTGAGGTTCATAATCCATCAATAGTCAAGTATGAACTATAACACTAGAGTGTTTCGTTAAATAATAACGAAACTAAAGTGTGTAATGAGTATGCGTATCTATGAGATTGGTGTATGAGAATGAAAAAGTGAGATATGCGTAGATGTTAAAATGGGGTGTATGTGGGATGCTATGCCTCCTAAGTGTATGATAACACATGTACCATGTGATAAATGGTGTATGAGGGTGATGAAGCATTATATATTTCATAAAGTATTATAGATGTGTGTATGTATAAGTGGTGGTATAATGGAGGAATATGGTAATGTAAGATGAAACGAGGTTCTTTATGGTAAAAGACCCTCAAACAGTCATATAAGAACCATAAGAATATGAGTGTGTCATCAGGAGGGTAGAGTGATAAGAGTCACCTACCAAAGACCAAGTTTGCGTGCAGTGGGACCTTGTTGGACAAAGTTTATAGTAGAACTATTTGGTGGCGGTGAAAGTGAAAATATATCATAAACACTAGGAGAAGGATTAGTTGCTGGGACAAAATTAATTGGTTGGAGCTTATATTTGAGAGGAGGCCAAGTTGCATTGAGTCTCAAGGGAGACTTCTTAGGTTTATTTGGTAATGTAGTAGATGACTTAGTAAGAGTGGTTTGTGAACTAATTTTGATAGGCGGTTGATGTGTGTTGACTTGGAGATACCGTAGGTGATTTCTTAGGGCAAATGGCTTGTCTTTTCGAAGAAGGCGCATGAAAAATAACAGTGTGATTCTCACTAAGTGGAGAAGAGGTAGTTTGAGAAATAGGAGAATCATGTGATGGAACTATAGTAGTTGTCTGACTAGGAGAAGAATTAGTATGCACATGTGAGTGATTATTAATAAAAACATGTAATCAATAAGAGGATCATCTAGAACTTTCTCAAAAATATTAGAAGCATGCGCACTAGTAGCTATCTAACATGGTGTAGCAGTTGTAGATGGGCATGCATTGAATGAGATAAAACCCTAACACTCAAGATGTTTGATCCTATGTTGTATAGCATAACAATCATTGTCATTATGTCCATTGATTCTATGATAGTTACAATATGGATGACCTTGATATTTTGTAAGATGATAAGGAGGATAACAATGAGTAGGTGGCAAAGTGATCAACTGATGACTAAGAAGTTGAGTAAGAATGTCATGCGACATATTATTGTGCTAAAACATAAGAGGCCCAAATAATGGCATGTCGTGAGGTTCACTAAATGACATGTAGTGGACATAGATTATATATAAGATGTAGAAGGAACACAAACATGGTATTGAGAAGCATCCTAAAGATGTTAAATTTCAGATTTGAGGGATGTGATCATGGATTCCATAGTTGTAAATTTGTCTTGAAATAATGTATGTAACACTTGAATCAAGTTTAATAGGGGTTGAGTAGACAGAGACTCACTAGGGTCGTTAAATAAACAAGCTAAGCATAGGACCTAATTCGTGTGGCGGCGTATTGTAATCATAATACTTAGTGTCTAAGGATTTTTTTAAAGCAACCTAACAATTAGGGTATCTCCTAATAAAATTAGATAAATAAAATTGACCCATGATAGAGGAGAAATGAGGATCTTAAGCGTGAAGAATGTGGGGTTCACCAAAATGATTAACTAAAATTGACTAACTAAATATAGTAAAATATATTTAATCTAATCTAGGAGGACATATAAATGCACTAAGACAATATGTAAATGAGATAAGTAAATAAAACTAATAAAATTAGAAACTCTAATGTACAAGGAGAAAGAGGAAAGAATTCAACTAATTTGACGAAGTGGCGTGACTATGTGTCGTAGATAGAAGACCTGGAAAAATTAGAAGAGAACGATTGTGCAGGAGTGGTAAAAATGGTGGATCGAAAGATCGAGTTGAACTAGAGCATCCTGGAGGAGGTCCGAGGCACTGCGAGTGCTCTGCGGTCTCACTGTCTATGCGCCCTTGAGTCTACACAAAAGCTTTGAATTTGGTCTTCAAAGGGTTGAAAGGTAATCTGCAATGTTTGCTTCCTGTTGCATCAATTCCACTTTATTGTGCGAGATGTTGCCAATGATTCAAGATGGAAGAAAGACCTAAAAGACCCCGAAAAAAAAATCTAACCCTAAAAAAAAATTCATATCAAGGGGTCGATTGACATCCGCCACAATGGCAGACTTACTAATTGATCATTGTACTACATCTCATAGCTGACATAGTTCTATGTGCAAGTGTGTGTGAATATGCCCTAGGTTACTCTTGTGTCGTCGTACTTTGTGAAGTAGCGAGAAATAACTATGTGTAGAAAATGTAAAAAATATGTGTATGGAATAGAATAGAATAGAATCCCTCCCCCCTATGAAGTGTGATGTAGATGTCCTAGCCTTATGCCTTAATGATGGAGCTATGTAGATGTAAGTGATCTCCAATGCAATAGATGGAGTGATAGTAGTAAGTGATGCTAGGTCCCTCATTATGGTATCATAAATTTATATTTATAGGGTTTTCTTGGTCTAATTTTGTAATTAACCCCAAAAATACCGACCATAAGAAAGATAAAGATTGAAAATGGCAAGAAAGATCCCAAAAAGTGGCGGGAAAACTCTAGAAGGATCGGGGTGCTCCTGGTGGGACATGGAGCCCACAGCGCCAATACTAATCTAGGCACCCCATCCGAGGCTAAAATAATGCAGGATGACACAATATGATTGGGCATAAGGGTGCAAGAGGTTCGTAATGATGAAATAAAATAAAATAAAGTGGAAAAAGATAGGGGTGAGTTAGTACTTTTTTCCCTCAAGAACCTTCTAAATAGTAGTATGAGACTGGGACAAATAAATGTCTAAAGGGCATGATTTTTGACTACACTAAGACCACACTTTCTCTTTACTACCAATCAACCTTCACATGATATGACATCACACTCTTTTTGACATCATCTTGACACCTCAGACATCCATCTTTGTCATTAATGACCTATGAATCTTGGCCACATCAATGAAAACACTCCATGACTACTAACAACTCAACACCTTCATCATCACACTTTGACATCAATGACAACACAATGCTAGCACACTCTCACCTTACTTATTTTGGCTATAAAAACAACATATTCAATTAAATAAACAATAGTCTATATAGGTTGTTGGACACATTGTTCTCCCTCAATTATTATGTATACACTTTTTTTGTTACTAACACCCTTGGGACATGTGACATGCTTTTATGAGACCTTTAGATTCATAATTTTTTTGTTCCTTCTATTCTTCATCAATGTATTAAATACACTCATTGCAATAAATTTGTTACAATTAAGAGTATCCATCATGAAGCTCCTTTACCCATTCCTTCTTCTATTGTAGCAACAATTTCAACACTTATTCTTGTTATCCAAAATATCCCCCAAGGTTATTTTTGGATTTAACAAAGTTAAAAATGGACTTAGCCATTTTTACAGTGTCCGATAGTCATATGACCATAAAATCCCATTTCCCAAAAGCCCCAGCTATTGGCATTAAAAAAATCCATGTGGCTTAGATTTTTATTAGTGGTATATGTTAAAAAATTTATTTGATGCTCATTTTCCCATCAAATTCAACTTCAATAGCCAGTGAGGACACATGGCAAAAGCCCAACGGTCCTAGCCCAAGGACTATGCGGTGGAAGATCATCAGATGAGGCGGGATACATGTCAACATTCTGGCCTTTCCCTAAGGTGGCGAGATCATCCGGACTCCAGCCTTGTAATCAACCTAAGTTAATATTTTGTTGGAGTGCAGGTAGGTCAAACAAGGTCAAAGGGATAGGTGGCAACATTGTTCTAAGCCAAAAAGGTTTCTATCTTTCAAGGTAGCAAGTTGCAATGTAAAGACTTATGTGGAGTTATTTCGCTAGCTTATATTTTTGTTCTAACAAGCCCGACAATAGAGTCATATGGAGCCATTTCATTGGCTCTTACTTCAAAGTTTTCAGTTAAGAGCTAAAGAGTTCGACAACCCAAAGGTGTGGAGATTTTCTATTGCCTCTCATTTCGTAATGGTCATTAAAAGGGATTTGATAAGGAGAACTACAAAGAAACATGGTTATTTCTTATTGGATCACATTTCTAGGAGCTTTGACAAGGTCCGAAATGTGAGGGGCATGGAGCCATCTCAATGGTCCATGTGTCACGAGTGGACCGACAAGGTCGAGAGATAATCTTTCAATGTGAAGCAATGTGGTAGGGACTTATTGGTCCGTATTTTTAATACGATGTATCTTTTTAAAGCCAAAGCAAGAAACAAAGAAAATAAAAGTAAAGAGAACTAAGGCTCAATCCCGCGACCCAATGAGAGATGGACACATGGAAAAGAACAAAATGATGCACACATGGGTAGAGGGAAATATTTGAGCTAATAAAATGCTACCACTTGTCACATTCCTATGCATCTCGGTGTGTAAATATTCAAATGATGATATCTTTTGACTTCGTGCTCCAAATTGCACAAAATTGTTCCCATTTGAAATCTCTCCTCAAGCACTTTAATCTAGCATTTTGAGAATTAGATTTTTGTGGGTCTAAATGGGTGAATAATGAGGAAAATGGTTCGGGTTACGTATGATTGCAAGCATGATCATTTAATCATGGAAACAACACATTTTCTTGGGCTCCAAGCTTCTGTTAACATATCAAAGCCAACCAAGTGTCAATCATCCTATGCAGAGAAATCATTTTGATCTTCTAGAAGGTTGGGACCACTAAAAATGTGCTCTAAAATTTCTCTCCCTCTTCTTTCTTAAAATCTATAAATGTAAGTGCTAAGGAACATTTTTGGGTTCACGTAATGGAACTCTGTCAAAATTGTTCAGTGGTGTTGATTTCTGCAGCATTTGGTCTGAGTATTCTGGAAGAATATCCTTGCCTTTATTTTACAATTGTAATGAATTGTGCATCCATTTAATCAATAAATCCATGTTTTTTGGCTATTCTCTTCCCTAGCTATGTTTTATTGCATTTTCCTTTCCTTTCATTGCATATTCTAGGTTTTTGTGCATTCTATGTTCTTCTTGCAAGTTTAGATCTGTTGTGCTCCATGGAAATGATGTTGAAAAATGTAGTTAGGGATTATGTCACTTGTGTCTGACCTCTCTCTTTCCCATTCTTCATCTCATTTTCACTCATCTAGATGTTTTCCCATTCCTTTCTTGGTGCAATCACCTCTATAGCTTAGGATTTCCATTTTCATGCAATCTCTCTCTCTCTCGGTCCCTTGGAAGCTTAGGATAGAAGTAGATAGAAAAATTTCCCTTCTAGGAGTAGTTTAGTAGTAAGATAAGGTAGAGGAAGCCATCCTTCTCCAGAGGTTTGTCTCAGTTAGCAGTCCCACAACTGAGAGACAATCCCATGTTACCTAAAAACACTGGTTACTCATTCACACAGACATGATAAATCAGAGGGTACTTTTTTTGGTGATAATAGTTTTGGCACGCGCGGTGGGACCATATTGAAAGCTTATATTTCATAGGTGTGCAATTGAGTTCCTTTTGAAGGCGTTCCATTAGAACTCCTTGTTTGTAGCTCTATTTTTCCAAGATTGGGTGTGTATCTTGGTGAATTTCAAACTTGAAAAGATTTTCATCAACACATGACGACTTTAATCATTCTATTTAGTGGTTTAGCAGTCTAATAGCCTAAATTTCATGAAAAGAATCTAAACAAGGTCAAGAGCAAGAGAAGAAGTTTTTGATTTTCTACAACTATCACCTGGGAGGGGGAGAAGGGGTAGGAAAATCCAGAGGTCACCTTCACCACCAAATAATACTCTCTCTACTCCACCTCATGATAGACCCTTCTAATAATATACTATAATTATGAGACCTCTCATGACAACACCACAAATAAATCTACCATTTTCCAATTTCATGGGTGGGAATCCTCTTGTTATCAATTCCCAACATGACATTCCAATGGCTGCACTCAAGAGCATCCCATATTTCACTTGTGAAAATCAATTCACCCCAGCTGAGCATATCCAGGATGTTGCTAATGTGTGTTCTCTCCATTTGATTACACATGATGATGTAGTAGTTAGGATACTATCATCTTATTTCAAGGGTAAGGCACTTTAGTGGTATAGAAGCCTAAGACTTGGATCCATTCCTAATTAGGATGAACTCGACACAACCTTGTGTAATTATTTTGAAGAAAAATCAGATTGCCTATCCCTGGAGGAGAAACTTACAAAAACAAAGAGAGCACCTAATGAGTAGATGACTGATTTCAACACAATATTTCAAAGGACCTAAGATCAGATTCCTCAAGTGGTAAGACCTACACCTCAAGTATGATTTTATATATTATCTTAAGGCTTTAAATAGTGATATTTCAACCATGATTCTATCCATGGGAGGTAGAACATTACTAACTTCCTATAGTATTGCTTTGTTAGAGATGAGAATAGTTTGATCCAGGATGGGAAACGTGCTCTAGGCCTCCAATGCCTTTATACCTTGAAATTGAGAATCCCAACTCTAATCGGGAACCCGAGTTAGCACCTATCCCAACCCCAAAAATTAAAACTCTAACGAAGACTCTACTTCCTCAAGTATCCCCAAAAATTTGAACATGTGGTAATGAAACAATTGTAAGAAATTAAGAATGAATTGGTATCCATCAAGAGGAAGAGAACCCAAAATTATAGACCTTACCAGCCTCCATACCAATCGACAAGCCTCCATATCAACCAAATAGACCTCCTTCCCAAGATGTAAATCAGAATCAAAGACAATTCCCTCCTGCTAGGCCTTTTCAACCATATAAAACAAATGCAACCTCTTTATCTCAAGCTCTGGTTCTTGTCAAAAAATAATCTTGCACTAGATTATGAGTGGTTTTTCCTTGTAACCATCCACATAACCAAACAACATGTCCAAATGGCATCCCGAACCAAGCTCTGATGGTACAAAGTGAATTTGCTTCTCAAGAAACACTTGCACAAGAAAATCAACGACAAATTGTCAGTCAAGAAACGCCTCAAAATGACGCTTCATTTGTGAATTGGAAAGTGGAAGACTTATGTGAAATGAAAAGAATCTTCCACAAGGATTTCCAACAAACACCAGGTCCAAGAAGAGAGCTATTAAAGAAAAACAATATGTGAGTACAAGCTCTCCTTAACCTTCCTTGAAACTTCAAGAAGGTGGCAGTTTAAAAACATCTCCAAATGGACAAGATTAGCCTAGAAAGCCTTCCATTCCAACTCAAGTGCAAGAGAAAATTGTTGTGAGTAAAGTGCAAAAAAAATATCCTTCAAATCCTTTCAATATACTCGAGAAAATGAAGAAAACCAATGTGAATATATCTATGTGGGAATCATTGGCAATTCTAGGCTAGAGGGATCTCTTGCAAACAGCTATGGCTAAGTTGTCTAATCCAAATGAGTTATCTAAAGAGCAAGATAAAGCTCTTACCCATGAATTAGAACAAGTGGAGGTCTAACCAAGTAAAAATAAGAAATATCTACCCTTATATGTGTCTTTGATCAAAGGTAAGAACTTGGTACACTATTGTATGATTGATTCGGAGCAAGCAACTCCGGTGATGCCAATATAGATTATAGACCACCTAGGACTTAAGTATGAGCCTTTCTCAATTGGTGTGGTATAGTTAGATGGGATGATAGTGGGGATTGTTGGAGTTATTAGAGGTCTAATTCTCACATTGCATGCATGTGTTGATGTTTCAGTTCTTCAAGATATATCCATAATTGATCTACCTCCACTTTTTTCTCTATGTCTATCTAGGGATTTCACTTCTAAAATTGGAGGATATTTGTCAGTAGAATTGTCTCATATGCTCTTCAGGATAAGGTATGGTGGTAAAGTGACTATCAAATCTCAAACAATTTATACTTACCACATATATCCCTATGTGCCTAGTCTTATCAATGCCAACTGCATAATCTTAGATCAAGATGATTGTCCAAGTACCAAAGATGAAGACACTAGATTATGGGAATTCTTGATCTTCCAATTGATGAATGGACACATAAGCGTTCCAAATTTGATCCATATAGAGAAATGGAAGAGATTGAAGAATTTGGTCTTGGTGTCTACTTCTTACATGAAGAAAATGCACCCCTACCTAATGTTTCCAAACTAGTTAATGAAGATGATGATGGCATTTGGCAGATGTTTTTGATGGATCAAGATGTAAACAAGGTGCAGGAGGAGGTGTAGTACTTATATCTCCCAAAGGTATCAAGTATTACTCATCTTTCAGGTTCCAATTTAGTTTCTCCAACAATGTAATAGAGTATGAATCTCTTGTTCATGGCTTGTAATGGGAAAGGAAGAAGAATATCAAGGAATTGTAGACCTTTGGAGATAATGAACTAATTGTGAACTAGATCAGAGGAGTAAATGTGGCCAAAAATGATCTACTCAAATCCTACAAGCATAGAGTGTGGGATTTATTGGAGGATTTTGGAGCTTTTAATATTCAGGCCATCCCAAGGAAAGAGAACAAAGTTGTTGATAGAATTTCTACCATTGGAGCAAGGTTTGATGTTGTTGAAAATATCAGAAGAGACAAGGTACAACCACATGTTAGGATGGTAGTAAGGCCTTCCATCTAGAAAATGTCACAAGTTGGCAGGTGTTTGATAATGATCAACAAATTGTAAATTTCCTTCAAGAAGAAGCTAAATTCTCTTCAAGAAACTAGGATAAGTTGGAAAGACAATATGGTGACCATATTATCCAACTTAGATCAAACAAGATGCCTTAGGGTCTAGTAACTTTGGATTCCATCTTCAACCCAAATGACTAGTCTAGAAAAGAGAAAACAAATATAATAGTCAAAGGTGAAGATTCATAGCCTATTGGTTGGTGGAGACAAGTTCCTTCAAATTGGAAAAATAAGTACTTCACAAGAAAACATGATTTCATAGAACTTTGTCAAGAGTTTGCTGATATTTTTGCATGGAGCTATGATGATCTTAGAGGTTTCAACCCTAATTTAGCTTAACACACCATAGAACTGGATCCAAATTCCAAGCCTCTTAGGTAGAAAAAAAGGCCTGCCAATCCATGCATTTAACCTCTCGACAAAGGAGTTAAACAAATTTATAGAGGAAAACATAATTTTTCCAATCAAGCACTCATCATGGGTTTCCAACCTAGTCCCAGTATGGAAAAAGAATGGAGAGATTAGGCTATGTGTTAATTTTAGAGATTTGAACAAAGATTCTTGAAAGAACAACATCCACTACCCTTTATGGAACAGATATTACAAATGGTGGTAGGTTTTGAGAGATTTTCCCTTTTGGATGGATACTCAAGATACAACCAAATCATGGTAAAGGAAGAGGATTAGTTTAAAACAACCTTTACCACAAAATGGGGAACTTTTGCTTATAGAAAAATGCCATTTGGCCTATCAAATGATAGAAAAACGTTCTAAAGGGATATGGATATGGCATTCAGAAGGATGATCAACAAGATGGTTCTTATCTACCTTGATGACATAACAACCTTCTACAAAAATGTAGTTGAACATATTCTTCATCTTAGGAAAATATTTGAGAGATGTCGAGAGTTTGGAGTTTCCCTTAACCCAAAAATGAATTTTCATGGCCCATGAAGGTAAAATCCTTGGCCATATTGTCTCTAATAAAGGATTGACTATTGATCTAGAAAGAATTGAGGCCATTCTTGCTTTATCATTTCCTAGCCATAAAAATCTCTTCAAAGTTTCTTGGGAAGAATTAACTTTGTTAGAATATTCATCCCTTAATTTTTCTAATCTTATCAAGTAACTGACATTGATGTTAAAGAAAGAAAATATTTTCAAGATGACTGTTGAAGGAAGAGAAATTTTTGAAGCTATAAAGCAGGCCATTGCATAAGAACTAAGTCTCATAAATCTAAATTTCTCTAAGGATTTCATCTTATATGATTTTGTAGGTGTTGATACCATATCCACCATATTGATGCAGCTGAACAAATATGATTTAGAACAACCTATTGCCTTCTTCAGTCTGTAATCTTGAAGACTATGAGGTAAAATAATCATTCATTGAAAATCATGTGCTAGATTGTTATAAGAAGTTTGAATAAGTTCAAGCATCTAGTGTCAAATAACAAGATTCATCTGTTAGTTTCACATGTTAGTATAAAAGACTTCCTATTGGACAAATATATGAATGAGAAGAGAGCTGGGTGGATAAAAAATTAATGGAGTATGACATTGATATTAAAGTAACCAAGTTGGTTAGGGGCAAGGGGTTATGTGAACAACTTGTTTCAAGTCGAACTCATGAAGAATCCATTTAGTTCTTGTAATGATCTAGAACAACCAACTGATTCTTTACCTATTTGTTGTTGGACTCAAGATATGGTGCACTTCCTCCAAACAAGTCAGATTTCCTCCAAGATTAAGTAAAGCTAAGAGAATATATTTTAGGCTTCAAGCTATTCCATATGTGCTTTGTTGATGACATTTTATTCAAAAGAGATGTGAATGTTGTTCTCTTAAGGTGCATCAAGACATATCAGATTGAGAGGATAATGCACAAATTCCATGATGGAGAAACAAAAGGTCACTTTTCTCTAAGGGTAACATCTCTCAAGATCATGAAGGCTGGGTATTATTGGCCTAATATTTTCAATGACTTATTTTCATGGGTTAAAAATGCAAGAAGTGTGCCTTCTTTTTAGGCAAGGAAAGACTAACAACCCTTCCACTCCACCCCATCTCTGTTAATGAACCATTCATGCAATGGGGGTTGGAATTCATTGGAGTAATCAATCCACATTCAAGTTTGGGCCACAAGTGGATCCTAACAACCACATATTACTTCACCAAGTGGATAGAGACAATTGCACTTAAGGAAGCAAATGAAACTAACATTCTAGATTTTTATGAAGGTATTGTGGTAAGATTTGGTGTTCCTTCCACTATTATCTCTGATAATGCATTGGCATTTCTTGGCTCCAAGATCTCTGATTGGGATGTTAAGAGCGAGATATATTTAAGCACATCTTCAAACTATTACCCCTAGGGTAATGGGAAAGTTGAGTCCACAAACAAAAACTTGTTAAGGATCATAAGGATAAATTTAGATGAAAACCAAAAGGAATTGGCATATGAGATTGAAATCAGCCTTGTGGGTAGATATGATTACTCCCAAAAGATCAACTAGTAACTCTCCTTATAAGTTAGTTTATGGTAGAGAAGAAAAACTTCAAATATCCCTAGAGTTACCAGCATTGGAACTTGTCAAGAATAGTTGGAATTGTTTGAATTTGAAGCCATAGAAGTCAGATATGTAGAGCTCATGAACTAGAGAAATAAGGAATCAAGCAATGCAAGAATGGAGAAAGATCAAGCTCAGATTAAAAACACATTTGATAAAAAGGCCAAGGCTAGAAACTTCCAAGAAGGAGACTTAGTTTTAAAATGGGATGCAGAAAGATCCAAACTAGGTAAACACTCAAAGTTTGATGCAATATGGAGTGGTCCTTACATCATTTCAGGATGCAAGTCAAGTAATGATTTCCAATTTTCAAGATTGGATGGAGAAGAGTTGCAGATTTCAGTTAATGGGATCTATTTAAAGCATTGCTACTGAAGTAAAGTTTCCTCCCTTGTATATATTATATTAATTTCCATTCCTCTAAGTGCTTTTAACACATTGTCTTATTGGTAGGGTAGTTTTGTTTTGCTAAGTGCTTGTGCACACTCTACACTTCCCACTTGGGACATGTATGTTTTTTAATGTTTGTATATAGTTTTTTTTGCTTTTTTCACTATTTAGTTCTATGTGGGGGTATTCTTGGAAAAATCATGAGATCATTTTAGTTGGGTAACCAAAATCTTCTCTCAAAGCCCACAAGATCATTCAAAGATCCATAGATGAGCTAAGTTCATTTCATGCTTGTAACGACTTAGGGGTAAGAAAAAATTCAAGTTCAGATCAATTTTTAAGTTTTAGGCTTGACTCCATGCCCAATGGATTGAAAGAAGGCTCTTGATCTAATCTCTAGCAAGTAGATTAATCCGAGAGGTCACTAAATTTTATCCAAAAATCCCCCATATTTTATTTTTAGCCTTAACAAAGTTAAAAATGGATTTATCCATTTTTAAAAAGTTTTAATGGACGGTCATATGATTCATCAAATTGTATTTCCCAAAATCCCCATTGTTGGCATTCAAAAAAACCATGTGGTTTAGCTTTTTATTAGCGGGATATGTTAAAAACACTAACCGACATTCATTGTCCCGAACAAATTCAATGTAAGTAGCCAACGAGGACACAAATGGTAGAAGCCTCGATGGTCATGGCCCAAAGATCACGTGGCACAGATCATTGGATGAGGTGGGCTACATGTCAACATTCCAGCCTTTCCTAAGGTGAGCCCAATGAACTCTAGGCCCAAGAAATCAACCTAAGTTAATATTTTTTAGGTCCAAAAGGTAGGTTAGACAAGATCAAAGGGATAGGTGAAAACATTGTTTGAAGCCAAAAATGTTTCTAAGAATCTTAAGGTAGCAAGTTGATGATGAGGGGCACTAAGAGCTATGTGGAAATATTTTTCTAGATCACATTTCATAGTTTTCAATTAAGAGCTAAAAGTTCTGGAAGCAATCTTGAAAGAAATGGAGATTTTCTATTGGCTCACATTTCACAATGGTCAGTCAAAGGGCTTTGAAAAAGAAAAATGCAAAGAAATGTGGTTGTTTCTTATTGGCTTGCATTTCTAAGAGTTCGAAAAGGTCTAAAATATGAGGGGCCATCTCATTGGTCCATGTTCCATGTGTCATAGGGATTGACAAGGTCGAGAGATAGTTTGTCAATGCGAAGCAATGTACCAGAGACTTATTGGTTCGTATTTTTTACTACGACGAATATTTTTAAAGCCAAAGCAAGAGCTGAAGAAAAGAAAAGTAAAAGGAAGAAAGGCACGACCTAATCCCGTGACCCAATGAGAGATAAACACATGGAAAAATACAAAACGATGTACATGTGGGTAGAGGGCGATCTCTAAGCTAATAAAATGCCGCCACTTGTCACATTCTTGTGCATCCTGGTGTGAAAATATCCAAATGATGATATCTTTCGATCTCCTGCTCCAAATTACACAAAATATGTCTTGTTCGAAAGCTCTCCTCAAGCACTTTAATTTGGCATCATGAGAATTATATTTTGGTGGGCCTAAATGGGAAAGGAGGGAGGAAAATAGTTTAGTCTATGTATGATTGCAAGCATGATCATATAATCATAGAAGCATTATGTTTTCTTGGGCTCCATGCTTCTATTAATGTATCAAAGCCAACCAAATGTCAATCATCATATTTAGAGCAATCATTTATATCTTTTAGAAGGTTGGGATCACTAAAAACGTGCTTTGAAAATTCTCTACCTCTTCTCTTTTTAAAATCTATAAATGTAAGTGCTAAGGTAAATTTTTGGGGGAATGTTCACGTAATGAAACTCTGTCAAAATTGTTCTAGAGTGTTAGGTTGAGTTGCAGGCCCCTGGTATGAGTATTATGGAAGAAGATCCTTGTCTTGATTTTGTAATTGTAATGAATTGTGCATACATTTAATTAATGAATCCATGTTTTGTGTCTATTCTCTTGCCTAGCTACGTTTAATTACATTTTCCTTTCCTTTCATTGAATATTCCAAGTTTTTGTGCATTCTTTGTTCTTTTGCGCAGTTCGATCTATTGTATCCCATGGAAATGATGTTGAAAAATACAGTTAGGGACTATGTCACTTGTGTCTGACCTCTCTCTTTCCCATTCTTCATCTCATTTTCACTCATCTGGATGTTCTCCCATTACTTTCTTGGTGTAATCACCTTTTTATCTTAGTATTTCTATTTTCATGCAATCTCTCACTCTCTCTGGTCCCTTGGAAGATTATGATAGAAGTAGATAGTATAATTTCCCTTCTAGGAGTAGTTTAGCAGTAAGATAAGGTATAGGAATCTGATCTTATCTAGAGGTTTTTCTTAGTTAGCATTCCCACATCCGAGAGATAATCCCATGTTACCTAAAAACACTTTGGTTTCTCATTCACACAGCATGAAAATTCGAGGGTGCTGTTTTTCGCGATAACAATTCCTATTAATCCTACTTGTACTATATCTACATGTCCTATCTTATTCAAACATTATCTTATGCCTCCTCTTGTAAGAAATCAATCTCGAAACATGTCTTATAGCCTCAACTTAAAGTGACTCATCCTACTTCTACTATGCATAATACACTATTGAGGTCCAAACCTCTTACACATATGAGTCTCTCCACTAATCCTCTAGATCATATCATAGGGTGGCACCCTTTGCAATAATTTATAAAACACAAAATATGCAATATTTCAAAAATACAAGAACATTCAAATATCCAAACAAACAAACAAAATCAGGACCCAAGAATGACTTGATTTATGAGTTCTAATGTTGTTTGTCACATGATTTGATAGATATCATATTATATATTCTAAACAAAAATGTTTCACAAGGTATGTGAGCATGACACATGATGCAAATGACTCTATATGATCATAGATGTTGGAATTACACTTCTCTTAGTGGCCTTGCTAATACGGGGAATCTTCTACACTATCTAGTTCTATTGTTTCATCTATTACACATGGATATTTCAAATTTTGGTTATGCTATTATACATTATGGTATATGCTACTTATCCATATTTTGGAACTAACACATGTGGATTCTACAAGACTAATATCTCTTGTTCTATGCACTTACTAACTATTGTCTCTCTTTATCATTACAAATTAGATTGTTTATCTACATTTCTTGTGTGTGAAACTCTAGGTATTGTGTGTGTGTGTGTGTGTGTGTGTGTGTGTGTGTGTGTGTGTGTGTGTGTGAGTGATACTATTGTGTTGTAACACTCACATTATGATTCAACCAAATTAATGGATTTTTATTTAAAACAAATCCCTTAAGTTCCTTTTTTATTAATCAAGGTAAAAACAAGGATTGGCTCTGCGGGGCCTTACAAAAGATGGAACAAGAAACACCGAACAACAAAGAAACAGAAAGGTCCACAAAAGGAGTTAAACAAGCTTAACTCAAACAACGAAGGACATGACCAAAACCAAAAAGAAACTAAGAACATAATAGAGAAAAGAAACTAGCCTTAAACATCTGACTACGAAGTTTGCAAAAGTCTCGCTAACATCCTGAAAAAAATAGCTAAGTTTTAGGAACAACTTCACTATTCTCAAAGCAAGACTTTCTTTGTTTACAAACAACCTCTGTACCCTTTTCAATCATATCTTCCTCCAGCTCATCCTCAAAACTACTGATGCACAAATTGAACTTCCTCCTTTTAGTGCCTTCCTCAATCCCCTCCATCCTATCGCTCAACTCTTTGACCTGTAACTCTAGCTCCAAAATCTTATGTTTAGACTTCACCTAGGCAGAGACAATTTTCTTAGAAACATTAATGACATCCAACATGGTTTCCCTTTGACCAACATTGGTTTCCTCCATCTCTGAATCACCCCTTCCAGATATTGAACCTTACTACTCCACTCCTCGAAGTCCTTAAAATTTCCACCACAAACCCTCTTCCTCAAGGTGCGCTTCACCAAGTCCTTAAGTTCCTTTAATGTTGTAATGAATATTATTATTACTTAGCTCAATGTTAAATAATCCAACATTGTTTAATATTCCATAATCCATATTGATGACATATATTAACCATGTGCAACTGTAAGGGTCATTTAGATTTCCTTGAATCTCCCTTATACACTCTACGAGTGTGTATACATTTGGTTGAACCATTTTATAGGTTATGAGAACATGTGTATACCCTTAGTGTCAACCCAAAATTCACTTAAGTAACCTCCATCTATCTCTAGATACTATTAATTAGAAGAAATGATGAACAAACAATGTAATCAGTCATTTTCATTACTATGGCCATAGTTATCCGGCATTGCCATAAAGAAGCCGCCAAGACTACACACAAGCCTACAAAACACGTCTTCCCTTCACCGCACAACCATCTCAATATTTTTATCAGATTCTTTTTCTTTGATTAGACATTAAGTTTTAGTTTGAAGAAATAGGGACCATGAATCACCCTTCTAGTAAAGGATTCCTATCAATGCCACCTTAAGATCCCTTGTAAAGATAATTACTATGTAATAAATTTCATCATTACATCCTCACTCCCCTTCTTGTAGCCATCCTAAGTGGTACAAGTAGAATACTATGCGAAAGGTCTATAAGTCATAGTGACTATGCTTCATTTACATTAATCAATTATCCATTTAATTTAAGTAGATAATTTGGTCTTACGATATGTTATTTTATAGTAAGACACGAAATTTATTTTCCGATAGAGAGACATAGTAACTAATCGAGTTATTATCTTCAATAAATAACTCTCATTGTGTTGTTGTAACACGATGTTGTTATTTAATATAGGATAACTTAACTAAGTATAGTGTTTAAATGATATAATAGTTTCACGGTTAGTTTAGGCCGTAGTATCATTTACACAAGTTTAACGTTCAATGAAAATATTTCACTTAATATTATTTGGTCGTCATTAGCCATATATATATCAACTTATTTTAATACGATATATTAATAATATGACAAGGTTTACATTGCATCATTTTTCATAACATTCCTTGTTTATCAAAGAATCATTTTCTCATCCATGATGAAACTATTAAATTAGTTTTTTTATTAATGGAAAATAGTTTTGAAGGGACTATACCCTGTTACAAAAGAGGCTCAACAACCAGATAAACATGAAAAAGTAGCAAAAAGGATTTGAATCCAGATATTACAATAAGTCCAACAATAGTCAAAAGAGAAGCTACTAAGAAAAAGCAAGACATGGATTAAACTATAACTAAACAACATACTATATCAATAACACAAAAACGTGAACTCCAACTTGCCAGAAGGTGTTATTTCTTGAAGCCCTATCAATTCTTGATTTGATCGTCTGTAAAGAGGTAAAAAGCACCAAAGTGGTGACATGTGTGGGGTCATTTACATTAAGTTATGATTAGTTATTTCATCCATGATGAAACTATAAAATTAGTTATGATTACTTATCTAATCATTAACTTATATCTAGTTATTGCTATTAAAATCAGCATGTAAACACTTTTAAGTTTAACAAGGAACAATAATGACTTATCATGGTTTTGACGTATTGTTTATCCGTTTCATACTATGTTCATACAACAAAATTGCTTATTCAAAATGAAGGAATTAAATAGATATAACTTCATATAAATAATCATGATCTTATGTTTATAAAATGCTATTAAAATACAACATTCTCGTTGACCTATATACCTCGTAAACTATTATAAAACATTTCTTTCAATAAAGATGAAACAATGAAATAGATATATCATCATAACACAATTTATTTAATTCTCTTATACATAATATGCTGTAAAAAACACTATACATCGTTATATTTCACGATATGATGTCAAAACAACAAGGTATTTATTTAATAAATAATAAGAATTATTCCCATGTTTTTCCATAACAATAATAACAAATAATTTGAATAGTACATTAGGCCAAATGCCTCAATTCAACTGGAAAAGTTAAAACTTTAAGATTTATAATCAAGTTCAATAATCCAAACTAGATATAAAACAGTAATGCATGATGAAATCATGCGCAATCCAACCAATTAATCACTTCACAAGGATTACTCCGTCCTCATTGTTGAAGGAGAGAGAAGATTATATGCACGGTCAATTTTACTTAACCGATATAAATTATACACTCGATTCATCTTTGCTTTTGATTTGAAATAAAATAATCTTATTATATTTTTCTTAAATGAAAACTTCTAAGCTTCTTAAATCATCAAATAAAATATACAATGAACTAGCAATATTATAATGCATAACGAAGCTATCTCAATCATATCAGTTTCCAACAACCATGACTCCAACAAATGTAATAACATTCAAACCCGGTTTTAAAAATAACTTGTAAGGTAACCGTAACATCCACTTTCAATCACCATGACTTAGGGAATTTTTTATTTATTTCCCAAATTAGTCATATTTCCTTCAATAATTTAAATGTACAAAACAACATTTAAATACAATGTCAAATAATTCGCAATTCTTTAGATAACAAAGAAATTAAACATGTGCATATGCATGAGACAAATAGATCCTAAACATGTGCATATGCATGAGACAAATAGATCCTACTCGATCCCCCATTAAGTACTCTTTCGAGTCAATATACTTAGTATACTTGTTAGTTCCCTTCTCGACATTGATTTTTAAGTGTTTTTCAAAGTGTCTACCTGTGGTTTAGTCAATCGAATCCCATCCAACATTACACATTTAGTTAGAACTAGGTGAACCTAACAATGTAATACCATACACTAATTTGGCTAAAGTTTACGAGTCATGCCTTGCATGCTCTGTTTCTAGACTACACAAAGTATTTGAAACATGTCCCATCACCATGTCTCATCACCATGTCACTTGGTTCCACTATACAAATTGAATAAGTTAATTAAAATTAATTTAATTCCAAGTTATGAAAAGGTGCAAACTTGTTCATCCTATACATTGGACACATCTCTGCCAACTTAGGTTTCCTATGGGGTAGAAGGAGTTCACGCAATGACTTACGTCGTCATGTAATCTATTTTTTCTCTCGTAACCAACATAAAATGGTACCAAGGTATTCATTTGACAGACAACAACCTTCACAACTTAGCATAACTCTAATTCTTGTAGATTATGACATATGTAATAAATGGAGACCGAGGGACAACATGGGATACTTGTTGTATGATATTATTAAAATAATGACATGCGTCATTAGATGAACCCTTGTCTACAACAACCATCCGAGGTTGGCTCGCCGTGACCCATGCATTAGAAATGTCGACTTGTTTCATTAGATTGGAAAGGTATTATGACAGGTCAATTCCTATGTTTCAACGATATTCTCTTTACGATAGAATTCGTACCTAAGGATCTAAACGAGGAATTTACAAATATCAATTACATGTTTAGAGTCATTCCACATGATCATTAAGTTTTCAAGTTGCAAATATAAATCTACCTACTTGAATTAATTACATCTATATCATAATTTAACCCATTTGCATAAGCAAAGTGTTAGGTGTAGTACAATACCTATTGGGATTAATTTCAAATATTGATAATTCAAATAAGTCGATCATATGTAACTTTCAATACGCATACCACCTAATATATGTACTTATTTAATTATGAATCACAAAATTATGCTTATAATTCACTAGATCTAATAATAGTGCATATAATTTGGAATACATTACATTGGTTCACTTATTACTAATATTATTAATCCATATAAGTTTTGAGGCATATAATCAATTAAGATCAAGTAACCTTTATTTTAATTTCTAATACAAACCAAGACTTGAAATAAATATAGAATACATCCGATTAATTTCCTTTTGAAACATGTACACAAGATTAGGCTATCTCAACCTCTTAATCATTAAAACAATACAACAATATTTCACTCGATTACGAAACACTATACAACACAATGCAAATTTTATCATTCAAAATGAATAAATACATTCTTTCAACTTCATTCACCTTTCAAATTAAAAGTAGTTCATCTACAAAATGTTAGCAACGGTTAGTTCAAAAGAAATGGCATGATAAGATCTATTTCTCCTTAATAGTTTATGCCATTTAGTATTTACATAAATGAAATGATATAGTCAAGAGAAAATAAAATGGTCTAACAAATAACTTACCATAGTCAAATTTTTATCTACGCACATGTGTTCATCCAATACTTTAAGGCGAATCATGAAGACAAAACAATGATATATAATAAAACTATATAGACCTCATTCACATCAGCCTTCCTTTATTAACATAAACTAGTAAAGCAGTCAATTAACAACTAATATTTATATATAACTTCCAAATGATAGTTATATTATATAGAATTATCATTGACCATTCATATCAACTTATATATTAAGAGCATTAATTATAATGATACTATATAATCCCATTAACTTATATTAGTGTTGATTAATATTTGATCACTCGATAATATTTTCGGGTTAAGGTATCACTTATGTAACTTAATATCTAGCATATATATCTCATATGTATCCTCATAAAATATCATCTTATTTCATAATCCAAAGAATAATCACAATTCAATAATGGCTACAATCATCCTAATTAATTATCAAATCCAAATCCAACATAGAAGTTTAGTCATAAGCCTTTAACCTTCATAACACATCGATTATCAAATAACAAAGTATTGAAAACCTCATAAAGACAAAATAATTATATTCAACAATTTCAAGGTAAAGAATATTTACCTAAGTGACTACGATAGGGACAATGTTACGAGATTCCCCTCACAAAGAAATAAACCACTCTAACATAGGAGACAAACCAATACAATGGATACCCTAATACCATGTCACCACAAGTGTAATTCCTATTAAGGAATATGAAAACACGTTCAAGTTTGGGAACTTTGATATGTTACAAGTTATACATATTTAACCAAGCATAGAGGTCACAAAGCCATAGACGTTTCCATGATACAACATACCTACAACTAGTCCAGAGAGCAAGGTACATAGTTATACAAAATGGAAACCTCAAAAAGAGTATATACTTCAAAAGATCACCCAAATACGATGGTGGGTCTAGATCGTAGCAAATTTTATCCAAGGTAGAGGTAGAGATTCATAAGTATCACAATCATAAATACCATAATAGAGATTTGGAAACAAACCCAGAACCCACAACAACATCAACCTCTCGTATCCTATTAACATAAAATCAAGTCACAATACGACAACATAAAGGAATTCAAGATTGAAAACCTTAAGATAACAAAGTTCAAATATGGGTATTCGATATGAGACTTAGGTATTTAAACCAATGACACCCTAGTCTTCTGGGTTATGCTTTTATCCAAAAATATAAGCCACGCCCGACCATCGAGGATTTTTAAAAAGACCCAAAATTTTAATAACGAAAAGGAGTGTCAAGAACCAGGTTACCCATACTTGATTCGAAAGATTCAATTCAATGGATATGAGTATAAATACCCTTTCAAACCCAAGGTTTATGGGTGTTTCCATTATTAAATACATGCATCATATAGATACACATCAAACACATAAAAAAATATCTCGTAAATTGAAAAACTACAGAAATCTAGTAATACTATGTATAATATTTTCCTAAGAACTCAAAACTAGATAAGCATTTATTTCACCCAAATAGGAAAAAAACATTATTCATTTCTCCGCAACCTTTCAAGTATTCCATTCTAACCCATAAAATACAATGAATCAAAAACAATAAAATAAAGTATGGTGTATTTCATTGAAACCCATCACCACAAAAAAACGAAAAACAATCGCATGAATCGATTTACGCAAATAAAAATAGAGTAAACCATTGAGAGAGAGAGAGAGAGAGAGAGAGAGAGAGAGAGAGAGAGAGAGAGAGAGAGAGAGAGAGAGAGAGAGAGAGATCATCATGCCTGTAATTGATAACCCACTTCTTCTTCTCCTTTCTCCTTCCATTTCCAAGCTTACTTTGCATCCACCGATAAAAATTGAATCCACGAGTAAGATAAAAACATGGGATTTATCCATCATATTTATTAAAATGATCTATTAATGCTTTCCCATATTTTTTCTCAACTCTTAGTTGTAAAAATTACATGCATTAACACAAGTAATAGACTAGAAGCAGAAAAATAGGTAGCCCTTTAAGCATTCAAATCTTGTGAACCTCCTCGACATCACAAAACCACAATGACAAAACCAACAACTCCCCCAAACCACCTCGTGGTTTCCCCAAGGCGGTGGATACAATTTCGGGACATTGAATGCATGATAGACAGTACCCTCCCTATATTATTCTTACCTATCTAACCATCCATTTCCAATTTAGCAGTGACATTAAAACTTGTAATGAAAATCATTAAATTTTAGTGAAGTGGAAGATAACAAGACTTTGCTATAGTTTACCTTCAAACTAGACAAGGTTGGCGGTGTTTCTTTAATGCACCCTTCATTAATTTCTGCTATAGGTACAAGCTACAAAGGTTGTTCTAGGATCATTTCCCTCCCACTATATATCAATTAAGTTGTATACCAAGACTATTGTTTAGTATCAATTTAGCCCCATCCAAATTTATGTCCAACTTTATCAATATACCCTTAGCCTTAGTAAATTTGAAAACATCGACCCTAGCTTAGTATAAGGATATGTACCATACTATTTTTGCCCAAATTTTGATAAGGTGCTAATCATAACCAAAATCTTTAGGTCCACAAACATTATCTAAGACATTAGGAAATAAAATACCTCACTTAGCTTCACTGGAAAACCAAATCATTTATACCATAGTTTAACATTAGGTTAGGGTCCTTTAAATCATCATTCTTAAGTTGTGTTAAGATATAATCAATGGTGCTTTATAAGACTCATTTTACATCCTTCTTATTCTAAGTTCGACATATTTATAATAGTACAAACCTTATACAGAGCCATTATTATTCTTACTCCCGTAATAGACAAGATCATATTGTCTAAACACATGAAGTCCAATCAAGTCGATGTGATCATCCAAACCCAAGTAAACAATAGTAGTAATACAATCAAGGTTCACATACCTCATTATAAGAAGTATGAGATTATACATGTTCACAAATCACAAAAAAATCTGGTAAAGATCATATTGCGACACTTACATATGAAAGAATTATAACTAGGAACTCCGTTAGTCTTAGCCAAAAAAGTAACATCAAAGTACAAAACAAAATCCAAGAGTTAAAGATACACACTTGTTCAATCATAAGTACACTTAATCACATTATTATAAGCATGTTACAATAGTGTAAGATATTATGATAAAGAACAATCACCATACAATATCATAGGTCATCTACAAATGTATGCCATAGCTTCTAATATTATAATGACAAAAATTAGTAAAACAACGGGTGTTAATTACCTCCCCCTTAAAAGAATCATCGTCCGATGATTCATTCCAACATAACAAAATTTTAAACAACACATATAATAAGATACTTATGCAATTACAATTAATCCACACAATATAGTCGAAACTTGAAAAAATCAAGTTTTTTCAAACTTCAAAACAACGTTATGTTGTTGTAACCTGCACTTTTTCATGTTTTTACTTGAAACAACAGAAACAAAAAGTAATTTTCCAATCAAATAAATTATAAAGTATCATAAATTCATTAAAAACTATGGGTTTTACTACTAAAACAAATATGAAAAAGTAACTTTTATGTCTTCAAGATTCTCCCAAGTTGCACTTTATTCATTAAATTGGTCCCATTGGACCTGTATTGACTAATGTCTCTATTTTGCAAGTGTAACTTACGAGTTTCCAACACCCTTATGGGTTCAACCACGATGACCCCTAGGTCTTGGACCTATAAAGAATTCCAATTTAACACATGCGAAAAATTTGAAACATACTTTTAAGCAAGGAAATATGAAAAACATCATACATCCTGGCAAATGCGGGAGGCAACGCTAAGTGGTAAGCCACAAGACTGATCACTTCAATGATTTAAAAAGGTCCAACATAACGAGGTGACAACTTGGCTGATTTTCCAAAAGAAATAGAACTCTTTTTGGGTTTGACCCTTAAAAATACTTTGTCACCAAGTTTAAATTTCCTATCAACTCTTTTTCAGATCTATGTAAATTTTCTACCTATCGAAAACTTCTTTTAATCATTCCTTGATTAATTTTACTTGTTGTTCCATCTCAGTAAGAATTTTAGGTCCTATTACCTCTTTGTCTTCTATGTTGTCCCAACTAATATGTGTTCTACACTTTCGTCCATACAAAGCTTCAAAAGGTGCCATTTTTAGAGAGGAATGATAAGTATTATTATATACAAATTCAACTAAAGGGAGATATTCTTCCCACTTGTACTATCGATCCATGTAGTACATCCTAAGCATGTCTTCCATTATATTATTTACTCTCGCATTTATCATTCCAAACAAAATTCTTATCCTTTTTCTACATCGAAGTGATTGGGGCAACAAAATTTGAGAATTCTTTTACAAACTTTTGGTAGTATCTAGCTAGTCCCATGAAGCTTCGACTTCATGCACATTTTTAGGAGTTGGCTAATCAATTATAGCTGCAATATTTGATGGATCTACATAAATTCCATATTTTTTATTACATGTCCTAAGTATTGCACCTCATTCTCATAAAATGAACATTTTGACAACTTTCCATAAAGTTTTCTTTTTCTTAATATCTCAAGTACAATCCTTAGATGTTCATTTTTCTCCTCAACACTTTTGAATAAATGAGGGCACTATATCTATAATCTATATAGGAGGGGGTGGTTAGAATGTGATTGAGTCTATGGATATATGATATAGGAAGAGCTCCCCCATATCATCAATGCAAGTTAGTTAGTTCGCCCGTCTCTGCCGTGAATGATATGACGTTCAAACTCTATATACTTATACTTTAGATGGAGATTGGGCATTAATGCACTCAGACGAGCGGCCCTACCTATCTATATATCGCAATCACTCAACCCCATAGATATAGATGGGGGCCGAGGCCATAGAGAGTTCTAGGGGAAGCTCTATACTCCATAGCGTGCATCGAGAAAGGGCGAAAAATGTACTTAATTGGTGAAAAAGTATATGTTGAGAAAAACAAGGTTTTGTCCTTATGGAGGACTTCCCAAAAAAATCTGACCCTTTTATGAGTCGGCGATAGGGTCATACCTGTGCTCTAGTCTAGGATATTGGTTTTGAGGTGGCAAGTTGGTTTTCAGTGTACTAAAAACTATACCTATCTATCTATCTATCTATCTATCCGAACTATCTATCTATCTATCTACCGATCTATCTCTGCTATCTACCTACCGATCTATCCGTTATCTACTAATCTATCTACTATCTTCTATTTATCATTCAAGAATACAAGCACAAATTTTTCCAAGCATTCTTGAAAGATATTGTTCATTAACCTCATAAAAGCGGGAGCATTAGTTAAACCAAAAGGTAATACAGTGAACTCACAGTGCCCATATGTCATCCTAAAGGTAGTTTTATGTATGTATTCTTATTTTATTCACAATTGATGGTACCTAGACCATAGATCGATCTCGAGTAAACCGATGCACCACGCATCCGGTCAAATAGATTGTACTTTCTTGGAAGAGGGTACTTATTTTTTATTGTTGCTTTATTGAGCATTTTATAATCAATACATAATTTAAGTGTTCCATCTTTATTTTTAACAAAAATAACCGATGCTCCCAAGGTAAGCCACTTGATCTTATCAATCCTTTAGATAAAATTTCAAGCAATTTTTCCTTAAGTTCAACAAGTTTAGTAGTAGTCATTCTATAATAAGCCTTAGAGTTTGGCTCGGTTCTAGGCTTGATATCTATAGTGAAGACCGGGTATTTCTTCTAGAAATACACCGTTGTACTCATGTAACAACATATGATCTTCCATAGAAATCTTACCCTCTTCAACTAATTCTAAAATTTTAATAGAAAAGAGCATGCAACCTTTATTTTTAGTCTTTTTGAGCTACTTGGCTGAAATTTGCCTAACTGAAAATTCCCTTTTCACTCCCTAAATTTATTCTATTTTCTACAGATCATCTAAACATATGATTCATTTTTCATTATAGTCTACATTTTCCTTATGTTGGGCTAGCCAGTTCACACCTATAATGATGTCATATGAGCCTAAGGGTGCTACGTACAAATCTACTTCAGTGGTGAAACTTGGCAGCTCTAATGCTGCGCCAAACAAACATTGGTCAACTGTGTAAACAACGTTATTCCCATATTGGACAGTCCATGATATTTTCATATATCTAGCATTTCTTTTAAATTTAGATGCTAACTTACTAGAAATGAAACATTTATTAACACCGAGATCAAACAAGATAGTTACTGGTGTAGTACAAATAACTTACTTGGTACTTCAATAGGTTTTCTTGTTTTTCACTTGTTTATCAACTACTACAACATGTATTTTATCTGCTAATTGTTGTCCTTCTTCCTTTGAGGAATTGTTTTTACATAATGATGTAGTCCAAAAATATAAAACCCCTAACATGTCATTTCTTTTAATTTTTACCTTCTGTCATTGTATTATTCCTTCCATTCTTCTTATTGTTTGTAGCATTTTTGAATCTTTGTGAATTTCTTACCATTTGTAGTTCAATTATTTTTACCTAAATTTTTCCAACCCACCTTTTCAGTTCTAAGGATGAAGGTGACTTCAAAAATTCTTATTTTTTTCATCCCCGTGTGTAGAAATTGCATGCTATTTTTGTTCCATCTGATTTCTTTTTGAAGACAACCTCCATTGTTAATGGTCCATGAACATTAACTTCACCCCTATTGAAGGATTTGATTCCATGATGAACTTACAGTTTTCTCATCAGTTTGATATTGAGGAACATACTTCAGAAGTTTGGTGAAATTCTCCCAATATTCTGTCACTATATTCCTTCCTTGGGTTAATGTCTATAACTCAGACATATTCTGATCATAATATAGTTGCGGAAACCAACGCTTCCTTAAATATATCTTAAATTGATCCCAAGTCAGATTTGCCTCATCAATACTTAGTTCTACCTTATGGTTGTCCCACTAAGAGGACACTTCCTTGGATAGTTGATAAGCTCCCCAAGTAGCTTTTGTTTCTTTCGAGAAGTTTCGAATGGTGAAATACTTCTCCATTTCACTAAGCTAGTTCTTAGCTCCATATCCTAAGGTAGTTCCATCATACTTGGGTGGGATGATCCTCTTAATATCATTTGACAGTTCAGCTGCCAAACTAGCCCTCTTATTTTCAAGTGGATTTACAACGTTTACATTGGCATTTACAATATTTGTATTTATTGCATTTATGTTGGAATTTGTAGCATTATTAGTGTTACCAAAGACCGAAACCCCCAACATTTATGCTACATCCCACATTTGGTTGTTCTTGAGATTTCCCACTACCTCGTATAACTATTATTCCCCATTATTGTTGTTCAATAAAATCCATACAATTTCAAGTGTCCTAAAGGACAATGAGTATCTCATCTAAATTCTACATTGTGGCTACATCGCCACCTACAAGTTGGTTATTCACAATGTTTCCTCTTGTTCCAACCCTATTTTCTATTAGACAAGAAATTAGTTTTTAGTTAGCTTAGGGACTCCATAGGTCCAAGATTTGCCACCTTCAACTCTAATACCAAAATGTATCATCCACTTTCAATCACCATAACTTGAGGTATTTTTTTAATTTCCCAAATTAGTCATATTGCCTTCAATGATTTAAATGTACAAACTAACATTTAAATACAACGTCAAATAATTTCAATTCTTCATAGAATAAATCAATTAAACATGTGCATATGCATGGGACAACTAGATCCTACTCGATCCCCCATTAAGTACAATTTCGAGTCAATATACTTAGTATACTTGTTAGTTCCCTTCTCGACGTTGATTTTTAAGTGTTTTTCAAAGTGTCTACCTACGGTTTAGTCAATCGAATCCCATCTAGTATTACACATTTAGTTAGAATAAGGTGAACCTAACAATGTATTACCATACACTAATTCGGCCAAAGTTTACGAGTCATGCCTTGCATGCTCTGTTTCTAGACTGCACAAAGTATCTAAAACATGTCCCATCACCATGTCAATTAGTTCCATTATTAGAATTGTATCAGTTAATTAAAATTAATTTAATTCCAAGTTATGCAAAGGTGAAAATTTATTCATCATGTACGTTGGACATGTCTGTGCCAACTTAGGTTGCCTATGGGGTAAAAGGAGTTCATGAAAGGACTTGCATTGTCACATATTATATTTCTTCTCCATAGAAAACATAAGTTGGTATTAATGTATTCATTTGATAGAAAAAAAACCTTCACAACTTAGCATAACTCTAATTCTTGCAGATTATGACATATGTAATAAATGACACCTGAGGGAAAACTTGGGATACCTGTTGTATGGTAGTATTAAAAGAATGATATGCATCATTCGATGAATACCACTCTACAATAGACATCCGAGGTTTTGATGTGACCCATGCATTATAAATGTTTTACTTATTTCATTAGATTGGAAAGTTATTATGACATGTCAATTCCTAGGTTTAAGTGATATTCTATTTACGATAGAATTTGTACCTAAGGATCTATATGATGAATTTTATGAATATCAATTACATGTTTAGTGTCATTCCACATGATCATTAAGTTTGCATGCTACAAATATAAATCTTCCTACTGAAATTAATCTATCCACATCATAATTTAACCCATTTGCACAAGTAAAGTGTTAGGTATAGTACAATACCTATTGGGATTAATTTCAAATATTGAACATCAACCCATAGTTAAAATAATTCGATCATATGTAATTTAAAACACATACCAGGCTAATATATGTACTTATTTAATTATGAAGCAAATAAGTATGCTTATAATTCCTTAGATCTAATAATATTGCATATAATTTGGAATACATTACATTGGTTCACTTATTAATAATATTATTAATGCATATAAGTTCGAGGCATATAATCAATTAAGATCAAGTAACCTTTCTTTTAATTTTTGACACAAACCAAGACTTAAAATAAATATATAATACATCCTATTAATTTCCTTTTTGAAACATGTACAAAAGATTAGGCTATCTTAGCCTCTTAATCATTCAAACAAGACAACTATATTTCACTCGATTACGAAACACTATACAACACAATGCAGATTTTATCGTTAAAAATGAATAAATACATTATTTTAACTTCATTCACCTTTCAGATTTAAAGTGGTCCATATGAAAAATGTTAGCATTGGTCAGTTCTAAATAATTGGCATGATAATATCTATTTCTCCCTTGATAGTTTATTCCATTTAATACTCACATAAATGAAATGCTACGATCAATAGAAAGAAAAAAATCTAACAAATTAACTTACCATAATCAAATTTTTATCTACGCACATTTTTCATCCAATGCTTTAAGAAAGAATCATGAAGAAAGAACAATGATATATAATAGAACTATATAGAAATCATTCACATCAGCCTTCCTTTATTAACATATACTAGTAGTAGGTCAATTAACAACTAATATTTATACATACCTTCCAAATGATAGTTATATTAGATAAAATTATCATTGACCATTCATATCAACTTATATAGTAAGAACATTAATTATAATGATAATATATAATCACATTAACTTATATTATTGTTGATTAACATTTGATCACTCACTTTATATTCGCATATTAAGGTATCACTTACGTAACTTAATATCGGCATATATATCTCATATGTATTCTCATGATTTTACTCATAATAGATAATCTTATATAATAAGCATTAATAATCACAATTCAATAATGGATACAATCATCCCAATTACTTATCGAATCCAAATCCAACATAGAAGTTCGGGCATAATCCTTTGACCATTTATAACACATCGATTATCAAATAATAAATTATTGACAACCTCACAAAGAAGGAATAATTAGATTTGACGATGTTAAGGTAAATAATATTTACCTAAGTAACTACGATAGGGAAAATGTTACAATATTCCCTCTCGAAAAGAAACAAACCACTCTAATAGAGGAGACAACCCAATAAAATCAAATACCCTAATACCATGTCGACATATTCGTAATTCCTATTAAGGAATATATAACATTCAAGTCTGGGAACTTAGAAATGTTCTAGGTTATATATATTTAACCAAGCACACAGCCACAGAGCCATACATGGTTCCATGATACAATAGACCTACAACTATTTTACAGAGCAAGGTACATAGTTATACAAACCGGAAACCTCAAAAAGAGTATACACTTCGAAAGATCACCCAAATACGATGGTAGGTCTAGATCGTAGTAACTTTGTCTCCAAGGTAGGGTAGGGATTCATAGGCATCCCTTCAAGCATTTAGAGCTTGTTAGAACCTCCCCAACATTACAACACAAAATTGGCAAAACCAATTAATTTTCCCCACAAAACCACCTCGTGGTTTCCGAGGCGATGGAGAAAATTTTGGGACATTGAATTCATGGAAGACAAGTACCCTCCCTACATAATTCTTATCTATCTAACCATCCCTTTCCATTTTAGTAGTGACATTAAAAATTGTAATACAAATCACTAAATTTGAGTGAAGTGGAAGATAACAAGACTTTGCTATAGTTTACCTCTAAAATGGATGGTTGGAGGTGTTCCTTTAATGCACCCTTCATTAATTTCTGCTATAGGTACAATCTACAAAGGTTGTTGCAAGCTCATTTCCTCCCACTATATATCAATTAAATTGTATACCAAGACTATAGTTTAGTATCAGTTTAGCCACATCCAAATTTATGTCCAACTTTATCAATATAACCTTAGCCTTAGTAAATTTGAAAACATTGACCCTAGCTTGGTATAAGGTTAGGTCCCTTACTATTTGCACCCAAAGTTTTATAAGGTGCTAATCATAACCAAAATATTTAGGCACATAAACATTGTCTAAGACATTAGGAAATAGAATACCTCACTTAGCTTAGCCTGCAAATCCAAATCCTTTATAAGATATTTTAGCATTAGGTTGGGGTCCTTTAAATAATTATTTTCAAGTTGTGTTAAGATATAATCAATGGTGTTTTATAAGACTCATTTTTCATCCTTCTTATTCTAAGTTTTGACATCTTTATAATAGTACAAACCTTATACGAGATATTATTATTATAACTCCTACAATAGACAAGATCATATTTTCTATGTGGATGAAGTCCAATCAAGTCGATGTGATTACCCAAACCCAAGTAAACAATATTAGTAATACAATCAAGGTTTACATACCTCGTCATAAGAAGTATGAGATTATACATGTTCATAATCATCCATAAATATGGTAAATGTCATATTGTGACACTTACACATGAAAGAGTTAGAATTATGAACCCGTTAGTGTTAGCTAACAAAGTAACATCAAGTACAAAACATAATCCTAGAGTTAAAGATACACACTTGTTCAATCATAAGTACACTTAGTCACATTATTACAAGCATGTTACAATAATGTAAAAGATTATTATAAAGAACAATAACGGTTAGGCTGATTAAATACAACCTAAGTATAGACAACGTAGAAGGATTGGGCACGTGGGAATCGGGCGTGTATATACACACAAAAATATATTGAAATAGGGCACACCCAGGAAGGCATGAAATTGGGACTTAGTCGTTTTCTAGTTTGGGGATAATTTTGGACATGGAGTGTGGAGCATGTTTTGTAGAAGACTTGAATAACATGCAAAGGATATTTTGGACAAGTGGAAGAGAAATTGACATGCATAGTTTTGGAGATATTAATAGGATTATACCACTATTGTATTATTAGATGATCTATTATTAACAAGTTTGCATGCTCTTCTATTTATCATGTAAGGGTGCATGACTATTATTAGCATGTTGTATATTTTTGAAATTTGCATGGGCGGTGAAGGGCAAGCCCCATCCCTATAAATATGTAGTAATTTGAATGGTTTAGAAAGTTCCATGTTTTGTTAGTGTTATGTTGCAAGTTTGTGAGTGCGCATGACTATGGTGACTATACTATGGATGTATGAAGCTTATGTGTTTTGTAGTATTTAATATAATGGATCTTTATGGCTAGATATTGATTATAGACACATCTATGAATGGTTCTTATATGGTAAATTTAATCTTGATTCTTGTTTGATTGTTCATGTTAATGGTTAAGATCTAGATCTGGTTTATGCATTGCAATATACTTAATTATCTGTTATGGATCTGGAATATTTGTATAATCATGTTAACTTCTTGAACAAGATGACATAAAAGAGGAACCTAGTACCCTTGTGCACTTCGGGTGAGCACTCAGTTTAGGTTGAGTGATGTGCCAACACGCCTTGGGTTGTTGGTGGTAAAATCTAGGCTACATTTTGGTTCCATTCCCGGACCCCTTTTTCAATGGTCTGCTAGGATGTTGCATGATGAAGACGTACCAGTTGACCTTGGACAATATTAAAGAGTGGTTAGACAATTTGGAGGAAGAGTATGCTCACAGATTTAGCACTGGACCTGATTTTAATGCACGTGCATGGGTTGAATAGAATATGTATCACGAGTGTATGAAACGTTCTTCGCCATATTTATTATAGAGCTATACGAGTGGCTCGTTGCTTACACATAAAAGATAAATTAGAGATTTTATACACTTGTTTGGACACAGGAAAAATTATAGGCTTTTTATGATGCAGATCTGACTTGGATGCGCACTATAGATCATTGGTGAAGTGGTGTTTTGAATAGCTATATTCTAGAGTACACAGTTTCTACTTATTCATATCTAGAGGTTGCTGATTTCTAGTTCTCACGTGAACCCAAAGGATCATATTTACATGGTATTCCTTCAGTGATTAAGATATTGATTGTGACCCTAGATTTGGAACAATGTCCTATGGCTAGTTAAACCCCACCACGCGTGGGGGTGCGAGTAGGTGTGGTGAAAGATGTCGAACTAGCGGTAGAAAGAAAAAGAGAAGAAAGACAACTTAATTTTAATGAGGTGCACAAGAGGGATTTTGATAAGCAACATGAAGTTGAGGAATGAATGGTGTTGTGGAGAGAGATGAATTGTGAAGGATTTTGAGCTCACACGAGAGGACGTGGATCCAAAGCATCTGGAACTCCCCATTTGGGAAAACATGGTATCAAAACCTCTTTGACCTCAAATGAGAGCATGCAGTGGAAGCTACATAGAACGTAAGCACGAATTTGATCTCTCCTCGATGACTAGCCCTTGCGCTTGGTTTTCCAAACTTCTATGAAAGATATCGGTAAACAAGCTAGTGTGGGCAATAGAGTAGTGACAAATATGGTTAGTTTTTAGTTAAGTTTAAGAGTTAATCATGTATATTATTCATATATGGTGGCACAATCATTGTCGTGAGCACGTAGAATGTTAGCGTCACATCCGGACGTAACACAACTTCACAAATTATAGGAGTTCATTTTAGCACAACTATTGGAACACAAGGTAGTGCATCCTCTGCGGTTCGGTATTTGATACGGGAGGAAGATCAAGTGGCTTGAGATCTAGCGGATCTGGTTGTTACGGAGGTTGAGGAAACACAAGAGGTAATATAGGCTATGGATCTGTTGGGCATGATTTCACCGGCCCCAACAAATTTATATGGATATGTCTCTTCGTCTCCCAAAATATAGAGGAATAGAAGATGCAATTGAGCACATACATATGTGTGAGATACTATGGCATGTGAAGGGGATTATGGCTCCAAAGCACAAGGCAAGTCAATTTGTAACTACATTGCAAGGGCGCATGTATAGTTAGTACATGAAATATGATCCAAACTAGACTTGTGTAGACTATACCATGCCGCATGATACGTTCTTAGCAGAGTTCCACATACCCGAGCTTAAGTAAATGAGCATCAATGCTTTGAAGGACATCTAGCAGGGCACAACTGAGAGTGTTCGGGATTATGATGCATGATTCAAGACCCTCTTATCAAAGTTATCTTATGACATTCACCCGAGCCAACATGCTCAATAGTTCATTGGAGGACTAATCACACCTCTTAGAAGGGTTCTCTCACACAAGACTTATGCATATCTACACAAGGCACTTGAAGTAGCTCTGCACACCAAGGAAGTTGGGAGTGTAGACATAGGAGTTAGCCCATTTTTAGAGGCTCAGATTGCAGTAATGTCAAAACAGTTAGAAAAATTATCAGTTAATTCAGCACATGAGACAAGAAGTGAAATTTGGTGCAAAAATTGTGAAGTAGAAGCACACACTAAGGATAGTTGTCCTCATAAATTGGTACATGCCATATTATTGGACTATGAGATATGCCACTTGGACCATGATTTAAGTATGTACCCATTGTTACAATGCACAATAAGGAAGAATGTTTCCTATTACTACAAGATTTACATGTCTACCGCTCATGATATTGAGAATTATAGGTTGATTGATCAGATTCATGATGCCATTGATACTAGTGTGCGATAGACCAATGTTGAAAATAATTCTAAGGAACAAGGTGAGCATCATGAGCATAATCATAATGAAGGGCACTCTGATGGAGGCCGAGGTAGAGGTCGAGGTTATTGTGGAGGATTTAAAGGCCTAGATCGCAGTGATGGAAGAAGTGAGTTTCTACGAGGAACATGTTATACATGCGGATCCCCTGATCATTACAGGCATCAATGCCCTCAAAATATCATTTATTCTTTCTACGGGAAGAACCAAAACTATGAGGAATGCCCAAATTTATATGAAAACTTGAGTAAGAAGCACAAGTAGGACAAGGGCATGGGAATGGTTAGAGTACAACACACTGTGGAAGATCAATGGATGTCAAAGTTAACACCTGATCCTAATTTGGTACATGTGAAGATCACTACACGCGCTGAGGCCTCCAAAGTAGAAGCCTGTCATTAAAAAAGAGGAGGTACTACATACAAAGTATCTAGACCCTATGCATGAGAATGAAGTTTAACAAGAAACCATGGAGGTGATTAGGAATTATGTTACAAATATATTGTGTAACATTATTAATAAATTGTAATATTATTAATAATGAGTTAATACAACTCATATTAATAATATAGTTAATAGTTGTGTGTGAGTGAAGTTGTTGAATAAACAACTCACGTAGTTATTTTGGTTTGAGAGATATTAGGAGATAGGTTTGAGAGATTCATGGAGAGTGATATGAGGGATTGAAGATGAAGTTTGAATCCACCTTTGTAGGAGATCAAACATTATAAAATGTAACCTCTATCATTGTAATTGATATCCCGAATGAATTCTTAATTTCTATATATTATTATTCGGTGTTTATTTCTCATATTATTGTGCAATTTTTATCAGTGGTGTCAGAGCAGCTTCTGATCCATATTCCATGTAGTCAAATCATTTCAAGCATCCGCCATTGAAGCCCACATGCAAATCTATCACAAGGAAATGGTGGACAATTGATTTTGGTCTGCGGATTCTATAGTGATCATTCTACTACATGATGTTTTCTGTTGTGTTTGGTGCACACTCACCGTCCATCGTGATCTGCTCCTTAACTGTCATTTTTTTATCATGATTTTTTCCATGTAGTCACGGAAATCGTGAAACCGTGAGTTAAAAATCTTTTGTTCTATTTTTGCCATTTTTGGATGTAGTAAAAAAACACAAGGAAATTTTTTTTTTCCATTTTTGGAAAGGGGTCTAGAAAGATGTTGGATTTAAAATTTGTAGTTACCATAAATTTCAGCTGGTAACTCAGATTGAGATGATATTTTTTTTAAAAATGTGTTTTTTTAAGCTCTTTGCATTGATAATATAAAAAATTGTAAAATATTATTTTTGAATCACAGACGCATTTTGGTGGAAACCGACGTCCATTGTTTTACTATGGATAAGTTGATATGAATTGAAAAATTCAAGGCAAATATTTCCATACATGGCAGGTTAGAACTCAATTGTTGCTGATTAACAAAGATCTATGGGAGATTGTAGAAGGAAAAATCAATAAACCACATGACGTAGATGAAGCAAAAAAATGGGAAAGCAAGGATCAAAAAGCAACAATGATTATTGGCCTAGGTTTATCTGATGCCTACCTGCATCACATAGATCTAACAAAGACATCACATTTTATTTGGACAACATTGAGCAAATTTTTTGGGTCACAAGCAGAGAGCGCAACAATGGCACTCAAGAAAAAGTTGTTCGGACTCAAAATGGAGGAAGGAGAAAGTATGGTGGAACATATCAGTAAGTTTCATTCTATTTCAAATCAATTAGCTGGAATCAAAGTTGATGTTCTTGATGATGATGCAAAAGCGGTATTACTTAATAACATGCCTCCTAGCTATTCTAATATGGTATTCACTTTGAGAAAAATAAATCTGAGTCTAGAGGATTTAATTTCTTCTTTGATAGAAGAAGAAAATAGAACCAAGAAGATTGATCTAGAAGAAACTGCAATGTATGGTAGAAACAAATCATATGCTAAAGGAAAATTCAAGCCTTCTTTTAAACAAAAATCAACCTCCCAAGGTCCACAAAAATTTCTTTGTCACTATTGTAATGTTCCTGGACATGGTATTATGTATTGTAAGAAAAGAGCACAAGATTTAATTGATGGTAATTTGAAGGATAAAGCCTTCATTTCTGAAAAAAAAGACGAAGAAAGTGATTGGGATATGAATTCTCCCCACTTTGATAATGAGGAAAAAATGCTCAAAGAAAGTGATGAAGACTTCTTTTATTAAGTAAAGAGTGCATTCATTGGAGGATGGAGGCAACGAAGGTTGGAGGTCAATCAATGACCTATCGTCAGTCACCAATGATAGGGCTGCACGTAAGCAGGTGGTGGTAAGTGTGTGTGTGTATGTGTGTTTTATTTCAGATTTGTACTTTATTTTAGTTGTGTGCAATATGATTTTAGAGTTCCTGTTTGAATAAGTGAAATGTTCACATTGAGGGGGGGAACTGGAACATGGTATCAATGTTCAATTTTCCCTCTATTCAGTTTGTATTCAGTAAGTAGTGGTTCCTACATATTCCCTGAAGGAAAGACATAGTGGACAAACGAAAGCACAAAGGAAAAGCAACAACATGATTTTTGGGTTGTTGGTTGTCCTGTAAAACCATCCTTTGTTTTAGGTTGTTGGTTGTCCTGTAAAACCATCCTTGTTGAGGTTGTTGGCTGTCCTTGTAAAACCATCCTTGTAGGTTGTTGGCTGTCCTACAAAACCATCCAGATCATGAGCACGCATAGGTGACAAGCTGCAAAAGGAAGTGTGATTATTTTTTCTACCTTGTCAACATTAGGGGAGTGTATATGGGAATTAATAATGTTAACAATAGGGGAGTGAATGTTACAAATATATTGTGTAACATTATTAATAAATTGTAATATTATTAATAATGAGTTAATACAACTCATATTAATAATATAGTTAATAGTTGTGTGTGAGTGAAGTTGTTGAATAAACAACTCACGTAGCTATTTTGGTTTGAGAGATATTAGGAGATAGGTTTGAGAGATTCATGGAGAGTGATATGAGGGATTGAAGATGAAGTTTGACTCCACCTTTGTAGGAGATAAAACATTATAAAATGTAACCTCTATCATTATAATTGATATCTCGAATGAATTCTTAATTTCTATATATTATTATTCAGTGTTTATTTCTCATATTATTGTGTAGTTTTTATCAAATTACGGGGTGAGATACACTGTTTAAAATAATAGTTGCATAAGTTAGAACATAAAAAAATTGAACTTCCTCAGAAGGATGTTGATGTTTTAAAGGAGGTTTGCAAGATGTTGTGACAAGATAACATTATTCCTTTGTTGGAGGAATGGTTAAGGGGAAATACACTGCACATTGGAGTTGACCGTGAAAGACAAATTTTTCATGCTAAACTACCTCCTCATAGCCTAGATTATGACGAAGAGATCACTATGAATTTTGTTTTTGATGGGTGGATTTTAAGTAATATATTGATTAATACAGGTGCATAAGTGAATGTACTCACTTTGGATGCGTGGATTCAGATGGGGAGACCACCATTATAGCCATCTTCAAATGTGTTGTTTATGGAAAACAAGACTAAAGCCACACCCATTGGAGTCTTGAAGGATGCTACTATTACTATACAAGGGGCCAAGTTTACTAGGGAATTTGAGGTCTTGGCGCTTATAGAGGAAGACAATTTTCTAGCACTACTTGGGTGCCCTTGGTGTTATGCAAACAACGTTGATCTACACTTCAACAAAGTATATATAAATTTTGAGAACAAGGAAGAGTGTGTCATCATTCCTTTGATAGACGAGAAATATGCACCTTATATAAAACCCTTAAGAAAAAAGGATTAAAATATAATCTATGTGTTTACCATTAGAGATCCATAAGTCCTTGAGCCATCAAAGGAAAGAGTTCTCTAATGGGATGATGCACAATCCATGAGTGATACTAAAAGTATTACATGTGACAGCTAGGCCCATGACACTTATGAAATGGTTAGGTGCAAAACTTGATGAGTGTAGTTACACGTGTAAGAAGGCCGCATTGTGTTAGGCGTTTGGGTAGTAACTAGGTACCAAGGTATATGGGTGAGGGAAAACCTGAAGTATGCATGTGCTCTATGGAAGTTCAGTGGATAGATCAAGTGGAAATAAGGTATATGCTAGTTTATACTCTACGTGGAACAATAGTGCTTTGGTGGATGGTTCATAGGGATAACAAAAGTGAGAATCACCTTCTCTTCTAGATTTGTCCAGAGCAATGCGCCTACTTAGATATGTGAATTCTATGGTAAAGACCCTATTTAGAACCACATTCAGCAAGGTGTGAGAGAATCTGGATAGAGGTGAAGGAAGCTTTACCACCTTCGCTATGGGTGAAAATTCTCTACTACAAATTGCGAGGGTGCGAGTGCACATGGTATGTATATACAAAGTTGAATGGAGAAACAAGGAATTGGAAAGAACTGACTATAGGTATGATTCAAATCTTTGACTATTTTTCCACTAAATCTCTAGTGAATGAAGCATTACAGTTTATGAAGCACTTGAATATGGGAGATAGTACAAAGGCTGAGGAACTTATTCAAGATTTACTAGGTGAGTCAGGCCTAGAGGTGCACTTTAAAGAAGAAGAGATTGATGTAGAACGAATTGGGTACACCTTCCTAGAAAGATAAAAGGGTAAGATGGTCTACATAATTGATGATGAAGAAGTGGAGAATCTAGATGTGGAGCATAGAAAGGGTACGTGTAAGGTCTTGGAAAATATAGATGAGAATGCATGCGCTTACTATGAGCTGATGAAAACTAAGAAGGTCAACATTGGGATAGATTTTGAACCTAAGGAGGCCATCATTGAAGATTATTGGTCTGACTATGAGGTTGCAAAGATAATTGAGCTATTGTGTGACTTCTAGGACTTGTTCCCTAGAGGCTATCATGAGTTGAAAGGGGTGCATGAATCTTTGGGTGAGATGAGAATCAAGCTAAAAGAAGGTGTGCGCCCGATTAGGAAGAGGCCTTACAGGATGAATCCTAACCTACATGTCAAGGTGAAGGAAGAAATAGATAAGATGTTGAATTTTGGAATCATCAAGCCCATTGAGGAGTTAGAATGGGTTATCCCTATGGTGATTAGTATAAATAAATATGGAAGAATAAGAATTTGTGTGGATTACAGGGAGTTGAATGCTACATGTGTAATAGATTCTTTTCCCACACCTTTTACTAAAGAAATATTGGAAGGAATGGAAGGGCGCGAGATATACTCCTCCACTGATGGATTTTTGGATATCATCAGGTAAGGATTGATAAAGAGGATTAATAAAAGACAAATTTCACCACCGAGGGGAAGTTTTTCATACACGGTTATTCCTTTTGGATTGAAGAATGCACATGAAGTCTTTTCGCGCATTATTGTTCAAGCATTCCAATATTTCATTCATAAGTTCTTGTAGGTTTACTTGGATGATTGGAAAATGTATGGGCTAGTGAAATATCATTGTGACAATTTAAGGATTATGTTTGAGAGGTTCCAACAGTTGAGCATCTCTTTGAACATTAAGAAGTGCATTTTTGCTACACCTTTTGGGACTTTGCTAGGACACATCATCTATAAGGAAGGCTTGTTAGTAGATCCTGCTAAGGTTGCTGTCATTTTAGGCTTAGAGGAACCTACTAACCAAAGAAAGGTGCGCAGATTATTGGGGCACATAGGATATTACAAGAAGTTTATCAAAGGGTATGCTAAGATTGTTGTTCCCTTAGAGGAATTATTGAAGAGAAAAGGCAAGTTCCATTGGGGTGAAGCGTAACAGTGCATGTTTGAGACATTGTAAGGAAAGAATTACTACAACACCTATTATATGCTTTCCTTCTTGAACCAAACCTTTTCATGTGCATGTGGACGCCTTTGGTATGGACATTGGCGTGGTATTATCCCATCCCAGAGAAGATATTGCTGATCATCCTATTTGTTTTGCAATCAGGAAATTAACACGGATGAACATAACTATACAACTATGGAACGTGAGGCCTTGTCGATGATTTACGTCTTTGTATAAGTTTAGACAATAATTGCTGGAAACACATTTTATTTTATATATAGATCACATGGTATTAAATTACTTGGTGAACAAGCCTATTCTGTAGGGCCATATATGTCATTGGATTTTGTTATTTCAGAATTTTATTTCTTTGTGGTGGTTAAGCCGAGGTAAGAGAAATTCGAACTAGATCATTTATCAATGATTAATACAAGAGAGGACATGTAGAGCATTGAGGATACAATGTCGGATGCAAAAATTTTCACATTGAACCATGTGTCATCTGACTTAGAAGATATTGCTTTCTTTTTGTGAAGTGGTGTGGCTCCTAAAGGGATGACCATCCGCACCATGCCTTACATGTGGATTAGTGGAGACCTATACATACTAGGTTGGGAAGAAGTTTTGTGCCGGTGTGTACTTGAGCATGAGCGTGAAGCTATTATGGAGGAGGCTCATGGTGGTATTGCAGGTGGACATTATGCAGGAGATGCCACCACACACAAGATTTTATTGGCTGGTTTGTGGTGGGAAATACTATAAAAGGATTGTAAAGAATATTGCAAGGCATGTGCCCAAGATCAACGCCTTAGAAATCCTGTGCATAAAGATGAAATGCCTTTAAGGCCTATTCTTGCTAGTGCATAACATTTTGAGAAGTGGGAAATTGAATTTTTGGCTCCTTTTTCCCCACCCGCGCATAGGACTGGATCATGTTGCATTATAACCTGGTAAAAATTATTTTACAAGGTGGGGAAGTATGACATCTACAAAGGATTACCTAAAAACTACATCAACAAGGTTTTTGTGGGAAAACATTATTGGTAGGTATGGATGCCCATTGAGTTCGACAAGTGATAGGGGCACTCATTTTCTTAATGAGACTATCATGATAATATTGGTAGAATATATGGTTGCACACCATAAAACAACACCTTATCACCCTTAGGATAATGGAGCTACTGAGGCTTTCAACAAGATATTAAACAACACATTTACTAAAATTTGTGATGTTGGTAGGAAAGATCGGGATGATAAATTCTCTACTATACTTTGGGCATATAGGAAAACCTGTAAGAGGTTCAATAAGGCCACATCTTTTCAATTTGTGTTTGGTGCAATGCTGCTGCTATACTAGTGGAATTCATTTTACCTTCTCTACATATTATGCATGTAGGAAGATTGGTTGATGAACAAACACATGAAAAGTGCATTGATAAACTGATGTAGTTGGATGAGAGGCACGCTATGGCACAATGGATTTAGAAGACATAAAAGGCTAGGAAGAAGGCATGACATGATAAAATATTAATGATAAGAAGCTTGAAGTTGGATAAATGGTTCTTCTTTATGACTCAAAGTTTTTGCGCCACCCTGGGAAGCTTTAAGTGCATTGGTTGGGACCGTATATTGTGACTTATATACTTGATTTAGGCACTTGCAAGTTAGAAGCGCTAGATGGAACATGGTTTTTAATTACTTCAATGGGAGTAGTCTAAAGCCCTACTATAAATACATCTTCGTGGTGTTTGTAATAAGGCGGTATTGCCATTAGATTAGGTTTTCGTAGTGATTTTCCTTTATATGTGTTTCCTTTCATCGTTGCAATGCTTTGTCAATTAGTTCAGTATTTTTGTAATAAGTGTGCTTGCGCTTTAGCACTTAAGATGAGTAATATCTAAGTGTTTTCATGCGCAGAGGACCACACATACCCTTAGTGTGGGGTGGATTATATATAGGGTATATGGACCAAGTTTGAATGTTCTTTAAAGATGAATATGTATAAAGAGATATTGATCGGTGCTCAAAGTAAAGGTGTAGATAGAGAAAGATTGCTCATGAATGAAGACCACATATGGATGGATGGACACATAATGTAACGCAAGTGAGGCTACAATAGTAGGAACTACTTAGTGAAAGGTGTAATGGATAAGTACTTTGGCACATGAAGGTGTGCGAAAGGAGGTTTGTGGCCAAAGAGTAGTAGGAGTGGAACACTAGAAGGTTATGAATGTGGTGTGGAAGAATCAACGTGGAAAAAGGAAAGAAATTCCAAGTTAATGTTGAGTACAATGGTAGGTGGAAAGCAATAAATGCATATTGTGTTTGAAAATCTATATAAAGAGGTTTTGGGAAATCTTTTTTACCTTTGTGATCAATAGCATTCGAGTGAGTTGAAGTCGAGTAAGCTAGCAAGTGGGTTGTGAAATGTGGAGAGCTGTGATGCATTGATTTGTCATCTTTATGCACGAGATTGTCTAGCGCTCCATTAGTGGAGGTGTTTGAGTGACACAAAGACATGTAGGAAGGAGAAATTGACTGTTAGGGTTTGGATTTGAGCTAGGGCACATGGATTTGGAATTGCAGAGCTCAGATTAGTCACAAGAACACACTTTTATAGCTACCATGGCACCAAAGAGAGCACCTGGAGCAGCCATAAGGGGAAATAAGTAGAAGGAAGTCAAGGTCGAAGTGGAGGATGTCATTGAAATCCATTTTTCTAAGATGCAATACCCATAGGGTATTTTTATGGGTCATGATTGGGATTCTCACATTCGCCAGTGTAAAGTAAGTGATTATAACCATATGAAAAAAGGTAATAAAGAAGAATTGGACAAGTTCTAATCTTGAAGATGAATTTGAGGATAGATAATGACATGACCGTGTATAAAGATGTGGTTGAAAATATGTTAACAAAGGTGGGAGTTTTATAATTATATGAGCTCCCTTACTTTGGAAAACCGAGAAAAAGTTATACCAGTGGTTGATGAGAAGAGTCCATGAGGACTTCTTCTATTTTGCTAGGTGATGAATGAGGCTCACCATGCCCCTAATTGGGAGTTTGACAGGACTAAGGAGTTTGGGTACTGAATTGAGTAGTGACCTCACTAACAAGGAGGTGATAGAAGAAAAAAAGAAGGTGCTAGGATATACAAAGGGAGGGCATAGGATGGATATACCTAAGTTGTAAAAGTATCTAGTTGTTCAGGTGATAACACACTTGCTTACTAATCTAAACAATCAAGAGCATTGGTCGTAGGTAAACAAGTCCTGGTTGCATGTGGTGAAAAGGATGAAAAAAGGTGAAGTGCATAATTTTTCTAGTTTCATTACTGAAACTATTATTGAGAAAAAACACCAAGATGAGAAAATAAGTTTCAACGTGATCTTTTTATCACTTGTATTTGTGGAAATTGGAGTGCTCGATGGGCCAAATAATAAAATTTTGCAATATCCTGAGGATAATAAATCTCCAGTAGAGAGATTTTATAAGTACACATGTGATGGGACCATATGTGCCCCCTTTAAATAGAGGGTAGAGTTGTGGTGTGAGCACCTCCACGTTGCGTTTGAGGAGGAATGGAGAATACCCAAGGATCTACCTTTGGTATTAGATAAACAAGTACATTTTGTAGTGTATCAACATTTTTGTATAGGGAAATTTGGGATGAAGGATGGGAAGTGAAGCCCTTGGTGTAAGATCCCTTATGAATTCACACCGCACACTACTTCGTGCATCTATACATAGGTTTTCAGATGCACACCGGTTGTTTTTCAATGCAGACAAGGTAGATTGTGAGTACCATAGCCTCAAGAAGACTTACATTTATCAAGTAAGTCTGCATATATTGAAAAATTAATTTCAGATGATATCAACATGAAGGATATGAGTTTGGCTATTGGGAAGTCTGAAGCAACCCTTGTGTATATTCACCTCAAGCCAAGGTTGGAAAATGAGAAGTATGTGGAAAATTAATTCAAGCTCCTAGACCATCCAAGGGGATCATAGTATACGAACATTACAAGATGAAGAAGACACCTTTCCCCTTAAGGAAGAAGAAGGAGAGGAATAAGAACTTCAGGAAGATAGTGGTGGCTTAGAGCACAAGGGTAGAAAATAGCCTATCGTTGGAGAGAAAAGAGAGCGCGAGGTAACCCCTCCACTACAACAAGAAGATGAAGTGTTGGATACCGACACAATGGAGGTGGACATAGAACAGACTACCGAGGAACCTCAATTTAAAAGAGTGCTAAGAAGAACAAGGAATCAAAGCATGGGGACATCACAACCCCTTAGGAGGTCACCTAGGACTTCACTGTGAAAGTAGAACTGAAAAGAAGAAAAGGTGCAAGTACATTCCTCGGAAGGATGATGAGGAAGATAAATCTGAAGACAACACATTGAATACTCCAGGGAAGAATAAGGATGTAGAAGAGCCTCAAGTGGATGAATTAAAGAATAACATAGAGGAGTTGAAGGAAATAAAGTTAGAAACAGATAAGGATGAGCCTTTAAGCATGCCCCATACTACACATATAGGTAAAGGACTAAGTGTTGGATTCATGAGTACACACACCTAAGGGTAAGCACTCAAGGAAAGGAAAGGAGGAAGAAATTTATGAGACACCAACAGTTGGGTACATTAATGACCCAAAAAAATCATATGCGTGTGGTTCTAAAGCACTTTGGAACTTAAGGACCTTTATGGATGGGAGCGATGGCCGAAGACAGGGAAAATACACACACACATAAATAACTATATTTTAGTATATAGACTCATATGGATGAGCCTAAATTAAATGTATATGAGGAATCATGTGTGTTGCATAGGTTGAAAAAGGCACCACACTCGCATCATGTCATAGTTAAGCATACCGTGTGATGTCGATGATCATGTCAACAATGCTTTAATGAAGGTATCTGCGAGAAGTTATGCACGAGAAAAATAAACAAAGAAATAACTATTTGGGCGCTATTAGAAGATAAGAAAGAAAAGGATATGAAAATCAAACGTCCGAAAGAAGAAAAAGATATAGCTAATGCAACAAAGTGTTCAATACTCAGTATTGCCAAATAGATTGGGGACATGATTTTGAAGAATAGGCCGATTTGGAAGATAAATTTGCACAAGAGTTTTCATCTACTTTACATTACTTACACACTTTAGTTCATATGGTACTAGATGAGGGGCCCGTAAGAATTCCAAAACCCAAGGATGCTACAGAAAAGGTGCAAAAGGATAAGGAAACAATTACACGCAAAATTACAAGTTATGAATCCATACTGTAAAATTTGAAAGATGAACTAAAGAAAGCAGATTTGGCATTGAACATGTATGCAGCCCTAGATGTGATTATCAAGACAAGAACCATGGTAAAAGAGGATGAGGTTCAGAAAATAGTAAATAATGAAACACTTAGACATGTGGAGAGGCTTACTTTAATAATGAGAAAAAGCACATTGCTTGGCTTGCAGCATCCTAGGACCCGCACAAGGAGAAAATAAAGGACATTGGGAAATTAATAGCGTAACAAATGGATGTCATGGATGGAATGGTCTCAAGCATGGCCAATGTTCTCAGAGTGCTGCAAAATGAAGGTGAGAACATGAATCTTGATGAGATGGAAGTAGTACTTGTAGACATTCTAGATAAAACAAATAAAGTGCTAAGTGATTGGAATGAATTAGAGGTAGAGATCAAAGCAAAATATCCTGAGTTAATTCTTCTTGTGGAAGAGTAGTGCGCCAAGTATTTTCTCATTCTTTGTACATTTATTCTTTCATTATTTATTATTTTTCATGGAGACATAAGTTATAATTTGTCATTACTGGGGATGGCAATGAAATTAGTGTGGGGTAATGTTGGGCTGATGAAATACAACTTAAGTATGGACAACACAACGGATTGGGCACTCGGGCATATGACGCGTATATACGTGTAACATTCACATTTTAAAACTTTAGAAGATGGAATTTTTAAAATTTATTTATCATACATAATGTTCTCTGTTCTAAATTAACATAATTTAGAACACACATTCTAATGTTAATCCATCTCATAACAGAAAACCATATGCAACTAAATGACTCGGTGAAACAAGGATCTCTCATTTTATGACTCAGTATTAAACTAATCTCTCATGTTAACTCAATAATGTGTATATAATGTATACTTGGTTCTTTTAACCTTTAGGGGTACCCAAGTGTTCTATCTAAGAGGCCTATCTAAATATCTATTACTAATATTCATCTGAAATCCCGCTTCTTAAACTAGGTGACATAGGACAATGCAACCAACAACTTGCAATACTTTGGCCAAAGTTTTTAAACATGTTTATCATGTTTACATTCCTTGATGGAATACTCATCAAATGGAATAAGTCCCTCACCACACTTGTTTTGTTATCTAGAGTGGTCTTTACTAACTCCTGTCAGTCCAATTTGATTCAAGGTTTCATACTAGACAAGGGAAACAACATGCACTAGTGTGGAAGACTACTCATGGTGACTAAGGGTACATAGACATACTCAATCGACATAAGTTTATTGGGTGTGTCTATTTATCCTAAGTCAACAGGAGTTGACCTCGACACTAGATCATGTTCCTATCCCTGTATAGGATAGAACCATGATCCAATCTTACTTTTATGTCAATCAAGTTAAACAAACTAAGTGGGGTGTTGAGACATATCAACTGCATCATAGTATCCTATAATGACTCCTATCATTACGAAGGTACTACACTATGGTTGATGTGTGCCAACATCCAACTGAGTTTCCTCAACTAGACTAGCATACCTTAGATTATAAGTTTATTAACCCATTAAACATTGTCTTTAAGATTAATTACAATAACACTTAAATATTCAACTAGATAATTTAACCTATAAGGTTATAAGTTGAAATTACATGTGAGGTAGGTATGCGATAAAATATACTTCTAACCATTTGATTACATGCTTAAGTTTGTCTTTAAACGAAACATCTTGCATTATATCACAACATGATTGATCTTGAAGTTATGAAAGTGTGTTAATTAATTCCTTACTTATTTCAGCCCTAGCTTAAATAAGTTCCTTATAAACCTTTATTTTATACTTCATGGAGATGAATTCTAAATTCCATTTAATTCCTTTCTAAGCATTCCAAATTTTGATTAAGGAAATCTACCTAAGGAAGTACACATTCAATCATTTACTTACAACATTCACAACACTTTAACAAGATATTAACTTATGTCTATATGATTGATTTCATGGGAAGTAACCTTTTTCCCTATATTATGGACTAATGTCCATTTATGAAAAAGATTACATATGTTTAAATACATCAAGAATTCAAACACATACATCTATATAATTCAAACATAGTCCTTTTATATTGTTTAAGGATCTACTTATGAGTGTCAACTTATAAGTTGCATATCTAATTGAGAAAATAAACCAACTAACATTTCATATCCCCACCCCAACCATTACGTATCATTTAAGTATATAAAATTCCATCCTTCATTAGTATAATACTTAATAATACATCCCAATTCATGATAAGAAAGTATTACAAAAATTATTACATAAAAATCAACACATCATTTATTCATTAAGAAGGAGTGATACATTCATTGAATCTAGAAGTATCTAATAGATTACAAAGTGTCATAACATAAATTTAAAAATATTTTCATTACAACGTTCTTTACCAACAAAGTACATAAGTAATGATGCCACATAATCATCATAATAAAGATATATTTTCTTAGTAAAACATATGTAACTTTATATATGTCTTTCTCCTTTCATATTTTACGAAATCCATCTATAAAATTGTTAGCATGGGTCAGTTCATTTGAACTGAGCATGATAAGCACTATAACATTAAAACATTGTGCTTTTATCTAACTGTTTCATAAAAAGAACCATGTTGTTTATGAAACAATTCCAAAACACAACAAGATAAAACATAAGACTTTTCCCTAAAATATTACAACCAAGTAGGGAGAGAAAAGATTAAAGTTTCTAATGTGAAAGTAAGGTTTAATTTACCATCATACTAACCCTTAATTTTCATCTTAAAACTCTTTTCAACATGTTGGAAATAAAAAAGAATAATTTAACAAAGGAAATTTCATATTTCATCCTAACTTTACCATCTCTATCAAGTATTCAAGATAAGTTCCATCATTCAACCAAATCAACTTTTAAATAAATAGTATTGGATATACTTAAAATTCCTTTCGAGAATATGTATACCGATTTGTAATTTCAAGGAATAGGAAGGCATACAAACAATACTGTAGAATTATACTCCATCCAAAAATCATATTATCTTAGGACTAACTCATTGTCTAAGAAGTATGTTGAACATAATTAAGCCCATCATAACTTATGGAAAGCCTTCCTAAAAACATACAAGTAATTAAGAGATAGATCCTACGTGATCGTATAAAAAAATGATTATGGTTTTCTAAAAAATCACTCATATTAGAAAAGTTTCATAAGACCTTTTACTTCAACCCAAACATAATTCAATATTACAGTTTTAGGTGTGCTAAGTAGATATTTATTTGTTATTTACAATGTAAGTATAAATAAGGATTATTTCAATAAATAATGACCATCCCAACTAAACAACGAGATCACCATTATTTACACAAGATGAAGGATCCAGGCATGAACGCATCCACAATAAGTCAAAGCATAAAGGAATGTCCTACCAAAAGGTTTATCTCGAGTCACAGTCTCATGACATCTTAGCAAATCAAAGATTTAAACTAGAATAATTGAATTAGAGAAAGGAAATCCGATATACCTTCTATGTATACCCAAGTTTCCCATCCATAGAAATGTTAAACAATTTCACACGATAGGAACAAAAAGGAGGAACACACTAACCTCTAAATTGACTATTTGACATCTAATTAGTCACTCCATGCAAAATGGATCAAAACAAAAGAGAATAGACTCCTTGAAGAGAGATTCTCTTCAAGTACTCCATCAATCATGGAAAAACCACTTAGGATTAATCGAGATCATACCCGAGATAACACATAACCTTGAGGAATTGGGTAAAAATCTATAAACGGGAAAAGAATAGAAATCAAAAATTTAACATGATATCGAGGTTTTGGAAGCACTCTAGAAATCCCTAACTTGCTTCGCAACACATTACATAAAATTTAAACAAATCATTGGTGGGGAAGCTAGTAGGTGTGAGACCCACTATTATCGTATTTGTTAGAAGATGGGCTAATTTGAAGTGGATCCCATTAGGTCACTTAGAGGTAAGTTCTATTTCTAATGGTTTTTTACTTTTTAGTTTTAATACCCAAGAGGATATGTAGAAGGTTCTAGAAGAAGGACCCTGGTTTTGGGGAAAATATGGTGGTATCTTAGGAAATGGGAACCTACTTTCAACTCGAAAAGCAAAATTTGAACCAATTTCCTGTTTGGATATGCCTACCTAACCTCCCTTTGGAATTTTGTCATGAAGACATTGTCAAAGGCATAACAATCTCCCTGGGTTCTTTGGTCATAATCGATAATGTTACTAGGAAAATGACTAGACTTATCTGTGCTCATTTTTGTATTTATATAGTTCTGATAAGGATATTCCCAACAATATCAAACTAAAGTCACGTCTTGGGATTTGGGAGAAAAAGATTGAAATGGATGGGGTCATTCTTCCCAAAACTGTAAGTTCAAGGTATCCAAAATATATATTCCTATGCTAGGAATTGAAGGTAAAGGGAAAAAGGGAAAGGCCTAATGCAAAGTATAGCTAATCACAAGAAAGATTTTTCCAAAGAATCTGAAAAGTTTCTACTCCTTTGAGAATAAAGGAAAAGGTGGTAAATGAAAATCCAATTAAATTTACCATGAAAATGGAGGAGGATGGTTTCACCCTGGTGGTCAACAAAAGGAAATCAAAATTTCTGTCCTGGTCGATTCTAAGGTAGGGGAAAAAATTGAAGAACCTGTTAAGGATTTCATGAAGGGTAGGAAGATAGAGATTTTTTCCTCAAGAGGGAATGAGGAATCTCTCAAGGAACTAGCTAAGATTGAACAAAAGTTAAAGGAAGTTGGGAAGGGGGACTTTGGGTTGGAGGAAACTGTTAAGGAACAAAGTAAGGGGGAAGAAACTATGGGGTAGAAGGTAAGTCAGGATTCCCATGTGGGTGAGGAGTTGACAGGGAGAAATTCTGTAACCTTTCTATGGAAGAAATGGTGAATATTAATATGTCCCCAATCAAGACGATGGAAGAGAAGAAAGAAGAAATTACGCCAGAAACAAAGGAATCTCTAGGGAAAAAAACCCCTCAGGAAAAAGAAAAGCAGACTCAAAAGGAAAAAAGGGGAATCCTCAATATCCTCTCCTAAATCTCAGGAGTTTGAGAATCCTATAAATGTGGAAGTTGTTAGTAGTAAACAAGGCAGGCCTAGCAAATTTGAATCAAGGAAAAAAAATACCCAAAAGGAAATAGATTCAGGGAAACAGTTGTGTTTAGACCAAAAGGTCTTTAAGAAAAATAAACCCAATCAGAGAAATGAATTGCATCTCATGGAATGGTAGAGGGCTTAATAACCTGTGAAATGGAGGATTCTCAAAGACATGATTGAAAGACAGAAAATTGATGTGTTAGTTGTTCAAGAAACTAAAATGAAAGAAGACCTTTTTAAGTTCTTGTAAGTCTTTTGGAATAATTCTAAAGCTTTTGTTGTTAGTTGAAAGGATCCTCTGGAGGTTTAGCTGTGGTGTGGAATCTAGCCCGCTATGAAGGAAATCTTTTGGTCAAAAGAGATAATCATTTGGTGGTGATGATGAGAGATCTTGAAAATAGAAATATATGGGTTTTATCTAACATTTATGCTCCTACCCTTCATAAAGAAAGGAAAAATCTTTGGCATCACCTTCTTTCATTTAATCATTCCATCAAAGGTTCAAGATGGATTGTCATGGGGGATTTCAATACCCCTCGGACTGGGGAAAAAAGGAGGATCTAAGGAGTTTACAATAGGCATGGAGGATTTTAATGACTTTATTACTTCTTCACAGCTCCATGATATTGATCTTAAAGGCAACAATTTCACTTGGTCTAATAGAAGAGTTGGAACCCAACATATTCAAGTAAGATTAGACAGGGTTTTAGTCTCGGAGGAGTGGTTAACCCAAGATATCTCTCTTTTCTCTCTTCCCCAAATAGGGTCTGATCATAACCCTATTCTCTTATAAATCAAGAGTCCATCTAGAAGAAGAATAACCTTCTATTTTGAGAAGATGTGGCTCCAAAATGAGGAACCTGTATGACCTCATTAATGACTGGTGGAAACTGAAGGTTAAAGGAACAACTATGTATAGAATTTCTAAAAAACTCCAGAATGTTAAAGGTCACCTCAAATCTTGGAATAAAAAAATATTTGGAAATATCTTTCAAGAAGAAAATGGAAATCAGAGCTGAACTGCAGAACATTCAAAGATAGACAAAGAGTTGGGATTCTAAGATGGATATAGAGGACCATGAAAAGAATGGTCCCTTTTGGTGGAATACTGTAACATATTGGGTAAAGAGAAAATATTCTGGAGGCAAAATTCTTTCATTACTTGGCTAAAGGAAGGGGATAAAAATACAAGATTCTTTCACTTGTCTACTTTAAAATGTAGAAGTTTCAACATAATTAATAGAATTAGAAATGAAGAGGGGTTATGGTGGAAGAAAAATAAGAAATAAGTGAAGAGGCTATTTCCTTTTTCCATAACCTACTGACTAATAATTGTGATCCAAATTTGAATAAAGAGAAAGAATTTTTAAAGTGCATTCCTCCGTTGGTTTCAGAGGAAGATAATTTGATGCTTTCAGTGATCCCATCAATGGAGGAAGTGGAATTCACTGTCAAACACCTCAATCCTGACAAGGCTCCTAGGCCGGATGGCTTCCAAGCCTTCTTCTTTCAACACTTTTGGGACATAATTAAAAAATATGTCTTTGAGGCTGTGAAGGAATTTTTTAGGACATAAAGTTATGCTAAAAGACATGAACTGTACCTTTCTATCTCTGATCCTGAAATGTGGTAATGCCATGGAATTAAAAGATTTTAGACCTATAAGTCTCTGCAATACCTCCTATAAAATCTGCACAAAAATTATGGCTCTCCATCTGTAGTTGTTACTTCCCTCTATCATTTCAGAACAACAAGGGGTTTTGTCATTGGTCACCAAATCCAGGATGGGATCATTACAATCAAAGAGACTATTCACTCGGCTAAGCTCAATAAGAAGGCTGCTTTGTTTTTAAAACTGGATATGGCCAAAGCTTATGACAGGGTCTCATGGTGTTTTCTTGATAAAATCCTTGACAGGTTTGGTTTTGATGTTTCCTTTAGGAATCTGGTTAAGGCATGTATCTCTAATGTCTGGTTTTCTATTCTCATTAATGGGTCCCCCTTTGGTTTTTTTCCTAGCTCTCAAGGCCTAAGGCAAGGGGATCCCATTTCCCCTTTCCTCTTTATTATTTTGGTGAAGCTTTAAGCAGAAGATTAAATGTTGAAACTGAAAATGGATTTCTCAAAGGGATTTCCTGGCAAGGGAGATGGAAAAAGTATCACACCAACATTTTGTTGACGACACTTTCTTGGTGGGGGAAGCTTCTATCCCCAAAGCTAAGAAAATAAAATCTCTCCTAGATGACTATATGGAAGTTTTGGGATAGATGGTAAACTTCAAAAAAAGCTCTCTCTTCTTCCTTAACACCATGGACAACACGTAAGAAGATAGCTAAAATTTTGGAATGTGACTATAAATCTTTCCCTACCTTTTATTTAGGTATCCCTCTTGGGGACAAGAGACCTTCTTGTTCGGATTGGAACTTCTTAATCGAAAGGTTTGAAAGAAAACTTGTTGGATGGAAAGCTAATGTGTTATCCAAGTTGGAAAGATTACCCTTCTCATCAGTTCTCTTTAGAGTCTCCCGGTGTATGCCATGTCCCTCTATCAACTTCTTGGAGGTGTTGGGGAAAAATTGGAAAAAATCCAAAAATGTTTCTTATGGAGTGGCACTGAAAGCAAAAAAAGAATCCCTCTGGTGGCCTGGGACAGAGTTTGTAAACCTAAAAATCTTGGGGGACTTGGTCTTAGAGACTGGACTAAAATGAATAAATCCCTTCTTGCAAAAATTGGATGGAGGTTAACTAAAGAAAACAGAGTTTGGACCAGAATTCTAAAGAAAAAAAATATTGGATGGATTTTTAAACAAGCATCCTTCAATGGTTCATGCATATGGAAAGCTATTAACTGGGAAAAATAAATTGTGGCTAGGGACAAGGGTGGAAAATAGGAAAAGGAAATGAGATAAGCTTCTAGAAAGATAAATGGGCTAGGAATTTTATCCTTAAAGATCAATTCCCCAAATTTCTAGTCAGCTCGAAGATAAATATGGGGAAAAAATCAATAACTATATGGTTGATGAAGACAACTTTCAGACATGGAAACTCATGGAATTGGACAGATAGGAACCCAATGAACACTTGAGCAGGCTCAATGATTTCTAAAAAATATGTTTCTTGTAATAGCAAGGACTAAGATAGAATAGTCTAGGACAAAGAACAAAGTGGTAATTTCTCTGTCAAATCAGCCTATTCCCTTTTTTTGAGGGAGAAACTAGAGAAGAAGATTTAAATGTTGGTAAGATATGGAACAAGAACATAACTCCTAAGGTTAATGTTTTCAGTTGGCTTTTAGTAATAAATAAAATTCTTACTGTTGATAATCTTGCTAAAAGAGGTTTCTAGATGGCCAATAGATGTGTTCTTTGTGAAGTGAATATGGAAACTGTAAATCATCTTCTCCTAGAATGTCCCTTTGCCCATCTAATGCTTTCTTCTATTCTGGGTTGCTTCTCGGTTTACTGGGTAATTCTAAAGAGATCATGGATGCCTGGAATCAATGGAACTATCCTTTCTTCAGTTGAGGGCTTAAAAATCTCTGGGTCATGAGTTTGGGTCACCTCTGGTGGGAATTATGGAAAGAAAGAAATAGAAGGATTTTCAAAAATAAGAAACTTCCCATTAGGTTGACTATAAACAAACTCCTACAGGTTGTTAGAAACAATTTTTCTATCCTAAGGAAAAATGAAATGGAAATTCTTGACAATGAACAACACTTCTTTAAGAATTGGAACATTATAGGTGACCCCAAACCCAAAAGAAGTAATCCTCGTATGGGGATTAAGTGGAATTCACCTAGGGAAGGTTTCTTTAAACTCAACTTTGATGGGGCAGCGAAAGGTAATCCTAGGAAAGTAGGGGAGGAGGTGTTCTTCGGGACTCTCAAGGAAGATTTCTTCTTGCCTACTTCTTCGACCTGGGCCTCCAATCTAACAATGTTGTTGAGGCAAGCTGCGATGTTTTGGGGGTGAAGTTAGCCAAGGAGAAAGGCTTAAAACACCTTGAAGTGGAAGGGGACTCTTTATATATCATATCATGTTTGAAAGGAAAATCTCAACCTTCTATTTCATGATGACTTCATAAATAAAACTAAGCTTTTATTATCCTCTTTTGAGGTCATATCCTTTCATCATGTGTATCGTGAAGGAAACTCTCTAGCTAATTTTATGGCCAATTTGGGGGTGAATGTAAGGGGTCTTAAGGTGGTAGAGGATCCTAATAAGATGCAAGCCAAATTTATTAAAATCATGAAAAGGGAAGGTATAACTAATAATACTCCTACAAATGAGGAGGAATTAATTCTTCAAACTCATGACATCTCTTTTTCATGATTCCTAAACTCGTGCAAAATATCCTTTCTAATCCTCAGGGCAAGACCAGATCTTTTTGTTTTTGGAAGTGGGATGATAAGATCGGGAAGGTAACTATTTGCTAGAACAGAAAGAAGAATAGGTTTAGAAGCATGGGGGTGACTTAGTGAGAACTGAACCTAGCAAGAGGTAGGAGATGTCCATAGAGGCTGAGACCCTACTTGAAAAGGTGGGTATGTTACCCTTTTCAATATATTTGATGGATATGATGAAAATATGAGTGAGATGTGGAAAAAATGTGGAAAGAAGGCCATGTTTGGGTTGGAAAATTCTCCTTTACCATTTCCCAAAGCTTATTGCCAAAGTCTCGGGTTTAGCTCTGGAAGGCAGATGCATCTACAAACCTAAGTCGGACTACAGCCTGGAGATTGAATGCTTTATGTAAGGTAAGGGAGTGCTGTCTCTCTTCATAATGGTTATGCTTAGGGAAATTTGCCCCATCCTTTTGATGAAATTTCTTAGTTGTTTATGTCCTACATTACCTTAGAAGGGTGATATAAAGTGATATATGGTTATCACTTCCTATGCTAAACCATGTTCATAATGCTAAGCCCTATAATTTCCCTTTCTTCCTGTATACTTCCCTTGCGAAATATATTGTCATGGTTGAGAAAGGTACCTTCCCCTTTCCTTTACACCAAGGCCTCATCAAATCCCTTCTTAGGCTAGGAACTCCCCTTTTGGGAAAAATGATAAATTTGGGGCTTCTGTCGAATGTTCGAGTGCCTAAGGAGGAATTTTTAGTGAGGATCTGTTTGGAAAACTAGTGGCTAAAAAACCAGATCTAACCTGAGTCATGGTGGCATCAAGAAATGAAGTAGGGTAGAGGAGGCTCCTAAGACGGTTGAGGAAGTGGAGACTATTTTAGATTCGGGCGAGAACCAAGAAGGGAACCCAGACTTTTCGGTTTCCAGTAAGGATAAGGAAGCTGCTAAAGGGGATAACAGTGAGGAGATGGTGAGCGAGAAAGCTCTAGAAACTTCAGAAGATAAGCATTCAAAGAACTCGGAGGAGGCCATTAAGAGCCTGCATGCTCTTAAAACTGCCCAAACAAAATTGTTTTTACCGCCAGGACTCTATTGTCAAGTCTCATACTTTCATGCGGGAATTTGAGCATTGCAGGCTTGATACTGATATTAATAGACATAGATTAGTATGGTTTTCATGGATCTAAAGGAACTAATGATAAAGTGGAAAATTTATCTTCTTTGGTCCTTAGTGAACAACTCAAGAATGTAAATGAGAGAAGCCTGGAGATGGCAAAGGATATGCTGAAGATGAAAGAAGTTGTTTTCCAGATTCATGATGTCCATCTCCTCAATGTTAAAAGAACCATCCACCATCTCAAGCTATTAGCAAAGATGATTCATTCTATGGAACTTGCTAAGGAAAGAGAAAAATAAGGAAAAGGCCCCAAAGTGGAGATTCCTGAGCCTAACTATAAGTATTGGAAATCTACCATCGACTCCCTTGTTAAAGAATGGAATGATTGTATGAATTCAATGGGGGACCTGATAATAGTGATGAAGAAAATGGGTATTGGTTTACTGGTGTTATTTCTATATTGTTTCATTGTTAGTTTCTTTGTATTGTTGATTGTTAGTTATTTCAATGTTTATCTGTTGTTTGGATACTTTCCTTTATGGTTGTATCTCTTTGTTGTTTGTTTTGTGATGCTTTGGGTTTTTGGTTGGGCTTCAATGGTAATCCCTTGAACTCTTTGTAAGGAAATGGTAACACTTTATATGGGGTAGGGTCCCCTCAACCCTTTTTTACCTCTAATAAAAAAAAACATGATATCTTTCCTTTCTTCATGAAAATCAATCCTAATACGATTCTACCAATCAACAAAATTTTCCATTCCTAATAATTCAATGAAGAAAGGAAAAGAGAAGAACCAGACTAATCCAATACAATGGGTATCTAAACGAACTTAAAATCATTCAATAAGAAGGAAGTTAAACATTTGAGCAACCTCAAAAAATAAGAGTTAAACTTCCATCAACAATTCAGGAAATCTTCCCCAGATCCAAGATTTGTTAAGAAACTCAAAAGCCCAAAATGGGTTTATAAGGAAATAAAAGTAAACACAAAACATAAGCAGAACTAAAATGTTCAACTGATCTTCTACCTTGATCAACTTCATTCAAACATACTTCTATTCTCTCAAGGTTCAACAAAGGAGTGAAGATGATACGTTTCAAGCTCAAGGTAAGTTTCCTTATACCCAACTCAATTGGTAATAAAAAGTATTCAAGAAAGAACATGGACTATAGAACCGGTTCTCATTTTGGAAAAGGAAAAAATCATAAATGAATCCATAAAATAAACGAATGTATACCCACAATAAAATACAGTCCCCAAAATAGTGAATCAAATAATGGGTTACCACTTCTTTTATCGAGCAACCAGACAAGACAATGATCACAAGATAATGCCAAACTAAAAACCCTTCAAGCTAGTTTCTGCGACAACAATATTGAAGGCTTGCAAGCTATATATATGAAATTAAGTAAAAAAAACTACTATTATGGTGTAATATCCTTCAACATAATAATCCATTCATTCGAGAGCCAATACATACTTGTTTCCTAATAAGAAGGTTCGAAATCAAGATAGCATACAACCAAACAAGACAATGATCACAAGATAATGTCAAACTAAAAACCCTTCAAGCTAGTTTCCTGCGACAACAATATTGAAGGCTTCATAAGCTATATATATGAAATTAAGTAAAAAAACTACTATTATGGTGTAATATCCTTCAACATAATAATCCATTCATTCAGAGAGCCAATACATACTTGTTTCCCTAACAAGAAGGTTCGAAATCAAGATAGCATAACAATAATAAATTGACACTTCCATATTTCATTATTTTTCCACTCAACAATGAATAACCAGTTTGCATCCAAAATAAAATAAGTCAAACACCATTAGAGAAAGAATAACAAACATAAAACTAGAAGGTTTCAAATAGAGAGCAGAGTTGTTTTTATGAAGCATTTAAGTAAAAGCAAAAGACTTAATGGATAGGGCCTATCATGCCTGATAGAGCTCATGTCTTCACTTTTCACAGAAATTATTCAAGAAGAGATTCGAATCCTTTCCTCAAAACATTTTCTCCTTCTTCTTATAGTTTCTCAATGGTATTCTCTTCACTTTCACTACCATGTAAGGTAAAACACATGAAATGATTCAAGAGAAAAACCACATGCAAAGCTAAAGCTCGCAAAAGACCAAATGAACAAAATAAAACCGAAACCAACCTTTTTCCATCTTCCTTCTTCCTAGGTGATTTTTTTCCATTTCCAAAAATATTAATTGCCAAACAAGACTGAAAGTCCTTCAAATTCTCCCACCACTACCAACTTGTGTTTGGCTAGATCTAAATTTAAATTTCCATGCAAAAATCACTTTGGCGGAGGTGCCAACTCAACCCCCTATCTTTCTTCATGCATTCACCAAGTTTGGCAACATCAAAGAGATAAGACCACATTAATCTCTCATAAATTTCTAGAGATTGATTCCATCGACCTTCCCCTTTGCATGTCATCCCTTAGGCCCATTTTAGGTTAGCCCATATTTAGGTTAGGTTCAACATTAGTTTAGGAATTAAATTAGGTCCTTAGGTCTAAGTCTAAGGTTTTAGTCTAGGTCCTTTAATTATTAACATTCCATATAAATAAAAGAACATAATAACTTAGGATAGGTTACCACTTTAGGATAGGGTTACCAATTTAGGAACATAAATTTAATTATCTTCCTTATTCTATATCAAGAATTACATCCCAAACTTAGCAAAGAAGAATTAGATTACTATCCAAGATCACTTATGAAGCAAGAAGCAATAGAGATCATCTGACTCCGAGACAACCAGAATTCAAAGATCACATGATTTGTCCATCTTGGTCAATATGACCACAAGGTCATGAATTAGAAGCATACCTTGGATCAATGAAATTGATCCAAGGTGTTGTTGTTTTGCATCCAAAAATTATGAAAAATGAAGCACAAATTCAAGTGCAACAAAGACTCATGGATTAGTTTAACTGAATCAATTTCTTATTTCCCAAGTAATGAATTATAAAAAGAGATGAATTACTTCATTTTCTATTCAGCATAAACATGGTAGAATTATACCTATTCCAACAGATAACATATTATCTACAAAAACATGATTTCTCAATTCACAAGAGTACATTGTCTTCAACAAGAATCACATGTCAACATTTTCAACTTTAAAAATAGAAGTCATCATAGATATCAACCATGTTAGAGGTGTTATATACCTCCCTCCTAAAAAGCATCATCGTCCCAATGATTAACTTAGTCCACATTCTTAATAAGAAAAATAATCATAATTATAGTTCTTTCATCCATAAGTTCACAAACAGAAACCAGATTTGAGAATTTCTATTTTTCATAATTTATTACAGCATTAAAATAATTGTTCTAAAGTACTAATGAATATAGTACCTACCTAAAATCTGGAAGAATTATTTATAAGTTAAAAAAAGTTTTTAATTGTTATTTTTATCCAAATATCTCTCCTACCAATTTGGGTAACTTGCAGACACATTCTGGCTCTAAGTTATTCATTTGCAAGGTTGCGTGCGCTCAAGATCACTTGGCACATTCCCTTGGTCATAGTTTCCCTGTGTGCCCTTTTCCTTTCTCTCCTTTCACTTTCCCCTTGCACCCACCTTCTATGCATTCGCATTCTTCCTAAGAAGATTCTTCACCCCGTGCCCATCTTAGAATTGTTTCAAATCAGCTAAGTCACAGCCCGCTTGCAAGCACTTTGTGCCCATCACTTTGTAATAGTTGTGCTTTGAAAATATATTCTATTCTCACACATTTTCCTCATTTCCCAAGTGTATTTCATGCACACCTCCCTCTCGCACCTTCCTCTATTTTCTCCGTGCACCCTTCCCTTGTGCCCTTATGTGCCAGGTCATCTTTTGACATGCTTGAGTGTGTTATGACGAAACAAGTCAAAGCACGCCAACATGACACCCAATCCTTGTAACAAATCGGTGAAGCAAAACATGGTAGAAATTAAGCCAACATGACATGCTTGAGTGTGGTTGAAAGCTCAAATTTCATATCTCTAAGTTCTAGTATGTGGACTTAGTGTTTCAGCCTTTGGAGGATCATTTCAACACATCTTGAAACTCCCAACATTTCAAGATCTCTATTTTAGTAGTCCTGAGTGCCTTTCATGAGAAGAGTGCACACAAGAAGAAGTGCAACAATTGAAGATTATTTTGAGTACCTCTATCTATCCCCAAGAAGAATCCATTCTAGAAAGTCCACACACTCATCTTTGTCTCCCGTGTGCCATGGCCATTCAACTCCTCCTAAAAATAGATAGCCAACACACCTTGCAATGGTGCATTAGCCACCTCCTCCACTTAGGAAATTTGAAAAATTTGCTGGAGGAAGTCCCTTACTACTAGCTGTGCAACATGATATGCCAAATAGTGCACTCAAGAGTATTCCATACTTTATTGGTGAGAATCAAGTCACCCCTCAGGAGCATATCCAGGATATAGAAAACGTGTGTTCACTCTATCTGATAACACATGATGATGTAGTAGTCAGGATTATTGCATCCTTTTTCAAAGGTAAATCAATTCAAAGGTATCGAGGCTTAAGACTTGGATCTATCACCACCTGGGATGAGATGGGAACAACTCTTTGCAATTACTTTGAAGATAAGTTAGATCACCTATCTCTGGTGGAGCAACTAACAACAACAAGGAGGGTGCCTAATGAGTAGATGACTGATTTCAACATCATATTTCAGAAGACTTGGGATAGAATCCCTCTTGTGGTAAGACCTACAGCCCAACATGCTTTCCTGTATTATCTAAAGGTGCTCAACAATGATATTTCAGTTATGATCCAATCCATGGGAGGTATAACTTTACCATTTGCTTATAGTATTGCAGTAAGGGAAGAAAATAGTCTTATTCAGGTTGGAAAGTTGGATTCTAAACCACCTATGCCCTTGTTCCCAGAAATGTCACAAACACCCCAAATTTCTCGTGGCCCCTAATCCTATTCCTAAGAAAGAAAGCAACTGGTTTCCTCAACATCCTACTCTCCAAAGATAGCGAGGAGGATGAAGATTGAAGGCCCTGATTAGAAATTTATCAAACAAATTCATATCACTAGAAAAGCAATAGGTGCAAGCTTATAGAGGTAATTCTAATCGGGCGTATGGTCGAAGCAATCATCCTTGGCGAGAATCGAGTATGGAAATCAAAGATACACACCCAACCGACATAATGATAGATGACATCTTAATGCACGTCTGCCCTTGTAAGATGTTCCTCCCACACCTTCTCTTCTAGCACCTAGTGCAATTCATATGCTCGTTCCATCTTAGAACAATTTGGCACAAGATTCAGAATGGTGTTTCCCTTGCAACATGCCTCATAGTCAATATCATTGTGCCAATACTACACATACCCAAGCCTTCATGATCCAAAGTGCTTCAGTTTGTGAGCCCTCAACAAGTGCCCCTAAAGCAAATAATTAAGAAAGACTAGAAGCTCCTCCAGAAAAAAATATGATGTTCTTTGTCATGGAGGACACGTGCAATCAACCAAGTTGCGAGAAGATATAAATAGACTACATGCCCAAGTTGCAGAAAACACAAGATATAAGAATATAATATTAGATTCAGGTGCATAGGTCTCACTCCTAGCAATGTAAGTAGATCCTCAGAAGTAGAAATATGTAGACAAGGCATCCAATAGAAAAAACACTCAAGCCCCTTCTAAAGTAGCACACGACCCTCCTTTGGTAGGTCAAACCTCTCGCTCTAGCCAAAATCTAGGCTTATGCACACGAACACTCAAGAAGGGATGTTGTTTCCCAAATACATAAGACAGGGGGCCTTCCATTTAGCATTATTGACCAAATGAAGAGAAAAAACATAAATTTCACAATGTGGGATGGCCTGACCATTCCATATCAACAAGATCTATTGAGTGATGTAGTAGTTAGGATTCTTGTAGCCTCTTTCAAAGGTAAATCACTCAATGGTAATGAGGCTTGAGACTTGGATCTATCACCACCGGGATGATATGGGAACAAATCTTTACAATTACTTTGAAGATAAGTCGATCACCTATCTCTCGGTGGAGTAACTAACAACAACAAGGAGGGTGCCTGTACGTACCCAAAATTGTAGGGTACTGCACTGCCAAAACAACGTAACACGTACCCCAATGATGATACAAGTCTCTTTGTAAGGTGTTCGGGATCCAGAAAATCTCCCTAAGTGTGTGTTAACATCCCGCATGCCTCGCTTAGCCCCCGTGTGCTTTATTTTTCTCTTTTTCTATCTTTTCTTGGCCTTTTGCTCTGCAGTTAGGAAACCACTGCCCTATCTGGGCGGCGGTCTCGTGACCGCCACCCTAAGCAGGGTGGCGGTCCTATAACCGCTGCCCTGCTCAGGGTGGCGGTCCTTTACGCATTTTCTAGAATGCTCTTTTAACACGACTCACGTAAATTTCAATGATTCACCAGCTTTTTCACTGCCATAGGCTTGCATTAATGATTATGGTTCCCTGGAATAGTGTTTTGCCATTGTTTATAGTTTAAGAGTTCTATTTGGTTTTTACCTTGGGTAAATGCAAATGCTATAAATAGTTGGCTTGTGCTCAAGCAAATGGCCCCTCAAATTTGCCTCTGAATTTCTCATTGCAATAGATTAGTCTTTCATTTTATTTAGAATTCTTAATTTTTTTCATTGCATGCCTAGTTAGTGTTGTTTTGTTGTTAGGAAGCCACATATCCATCTTGTGCAAATGCTGTTGATATTTCATCCAATCCATTGGAATAAAATAGTTTGTTTTCAATAGGAATCCATTAAAGTTGCGCAGGTTTTATTATTCAAACAAGATAGTTTCAGGTGTCTGGAAATTTTATGTTGCATGAATCACAATATATCCCGCTAGGAATTACATAAGCCAAGCTCGTACTCTTGCGCTATCCCTCTCCTACTCGCATTGTATTCGGTTTACATCCTAAGCTGCCTTTGTCCCAATATCTACTCATTGATGCTAGCATTACACGCTTTTTTGGATCCAAGTAAACACGAAGGAACGAGGAGATCACACTGAGGGGACATAGCCACACACACCATCGGATTCGCCACTATTCTACAGAATCCAGGTTCTAGCTTTCAAAGTTCTAATTAGAAACATATCAAATAGAGAAGTCAATCACTTTATTTCAGTCAATTTTACTTTCGATATTGCCAGGGAAGCTGTGGGGATTGATAGTTTCTGAGAAACTATGATTCATTTCTCACTTCTGAGGTAGGATCGAGAGTCTTGCAAATAGATTAGATCAATTATTTCATTATTTAGAATAGGTTCATAGTTACACAGACAAATAGCTATACTCGGTTATCTTGTTTGTTTTAATTTGTTGTTTTAAATGGCAATTGGATATATTAGATAGTTATTCTTTAAATTCGTTTTAGTAGATAGATATATCAGATTTATGAATATACATAGACATATCTTCGAGAATTAGCTTATTCTCGTCATTAGTTAGATTTATATAACTTTCTTTTGTATGACAATCACGGGACCTAGAGAGCCCGTGGAATACGTATTCAATCCAATCGTGCCCCAACCCAATCCGTCACTGACCATAATCGATATAGATCAAAATCTCTAGGATCCAAGTCTTCCAAACAACGGTAATCTTATAACAAATCAGTTTCCAACCGCACGGAATAAACATAGAAGACGACCAAGCACACACATTCTAGTCAAATCAACCAAACTACATATTACCCTAGGTTCATATCCACATGACTGTAGAAGGGTTTGAAAGAGAGAAAACCTTTGGTTGTGATCCTTTGGTCCCACATCCAGAAGCAAGGGATACTCTCACAGACATAGATACTAGCTTGAGAATTCAGGTTGCACAAACGCCTGTAAGATACTCTGAGAAGATTGCACAATTATTAATTCTGAATATAGAAGCTGAGAAAGCATACGATTATTGGATACTAGGGATTAGGGATTGATTCCGCACATGACCATAGTAGGACCACAACAAATATGAATCTATGGTTGTGACCCACAAATCCCACGACCCAACGAGCCCATAGGTGAATAGACATAGATGCTAGCCTACGACACTAGTATTCGAGATCTACTCCACTTCCACCTATCATCATCGAGCAGCTTATCCTTATTAGACATAAGAGCTAACAAAGCTAAGGAGTTACGGACTATGCCAAAGAATCACCCATAGATTATTATATCTATCATCCGTCCTATGACCTTATCGGGATACATACACGAAACTATCCTAGGACATTTTCCACGTATTCCACAACCTATAGACCGAATCACGCCAGATCTCGATATTGATTGGAGCCTTCGATCAGTCATCTTTGTTGATCTATCTATCACACCAGTTCAAGTTAGGAGGGCCTTCTTTTCTTAGATTCACAATTTCCACTAGTGCTCGTCGAAGACATCGATTGCCCAATTAGCTTGTCTCGCATCCCATGCATATTCAATCCCCACCACTGCTGTCTCGGCACGACCCGGGAGGTTGGGTGCAAGGAAGAGTTGCTTGTAGATTCCCATGCTCGCTTGTCACTTTTCCATCGTATGAAATTGGTGAACCCTATTTGAACTTTCTACTCTGTCAGTGGAGTCGATTTCTACTAGTTCTTTCAAATTAAAAACAACTCTTTCATCTTTACTACCTCATTAGCTTTCACCATCACCTTCGCTCCTTCCCATTATTCTGCGGGTATTCATATACCCCGAATATGTTGGGATTCGATGCATATGGTAGGCCTCTCTTAGGTCTTGAGGCATACTACACTCAACTGAATGGACAATCATCACCCTCGCTCTCAGCATGGGGTGAAAACTACTCAACTAACCAATTATCAACACAAAATCCATCTCCAAGGATCAGATATAACTCATCTTTCCAAACAGAAGAGTTGGATCAGTTCGCTCAAACACAACAAACAGAGCCTTCAGGCTCGAACAATATGATGCTCACAGGAGAGTCTAGTTCATCTCCTCAGGTACTACTTAGACCACAAATTAGTAGACAATCAGACTCATACCTGGGTTTAGATGATGAACATTCGGTACGTTATACTAGGAATGAACAAAGTTCTCAAAGTATGTACCCACCTATAGGAGGTTTACAAACACAACCCGAGGTCTCTTTTCAAGGAAATACCTCCATGCCACTACATATAGGAAATACCCTTGGGAAACTTGGCGGGCGGTGATCAATTCATAGCATGATATCACATGCCTATACAACACCATGATATACAATAGACACCGCTAAGGCAAAACACCTTGACTTCACCAAATGAAGTCATTTCAACATTAGTAGAAAAAGTGAGAGGGTTAGAACTTGCCGTGCAAGTCACCATTCTCAACTCATGCAGGCAGGAAATTCTAAACCTAGCCAAATAGACCTCCTCACAGAATAGGTACGTTAGACATGACCCTCGGTATTCACAAACGCCGATTAGAACCACCATTTCTAACACAATTCCAATACCTCCCGATCTAGCGCAAAATAATCCATTCTTGGACAATGCCCCTTCATACTTAAACATGTACTCCAAATCACCACAAGGGGATATATTCTCCTCTCCGGATATTTTTACTCAACCACAGGGGTTCCCTTATGCTCCTACCAATGCATATGCAATGCCATATCAACAACCCATTCCACCTCCACTCCCTCAACAGGCACCATCAATGGTCGAAACCTATGCGATAGGGACATATTCAGAATACTTGAAAGAGCCCTTAGATTTCACCATATGAAGCATCATGCTTCCAAGACCTCTTCCCGATTTTCCCAAATACAAAGGTGAGGGAGATCCGAACGCACATATCAAAGCTTACGCTACAACCATTCGAGAATTACTCCCTTGGGATGGGGTTGTTGCTAAAATATTCCCAAAACTTTGGAAGGTATCGCTCTTGATTGGTATTATAGAATACCTGAGGCTTCCATCCATTTGTTCAAGCAGCTCGTGTCAGAGTTCATCAAAGCCTTTGACATGAACAAACTATTAAGGACGGGGAATCAGGGAATTCTTGCACATTAAGCAAGAACACAATGAATCTATCACCCATTTCATCCAGAGGTGGTGCACAATTCTCTATTCTTCAGAAAGTGCTCTGAACATGGATCAGATGGAACTATGCAATCTATTCCTTCATTCTCTTAGTAGAGAGGTAAAGGAAGAGGTCTAGAAGTTCCCATTAAGAACATATGATGAAGTACTTGATAGTTCTCTCTCGAATAGATCAAGTAGAAATTGATAGTGGTCATAAGACATATGGAGAAAATGGGAGGTTAATCACCTCCAATCAAAACACGACAACTTATCCTACTATCATGAATGTCAATAAAGGACCTAAAATTCTTAGCAAAAATTGAAGAGTGACAACGGATGGAATAAGCGATCGAGTTAGAAAGACAAATGTTGTGAATACTCCATCACAAATAAACAATCAATGAAACAACAACTTTACCCCGACAATCAATGTAGTGGATTTTAATCATCACAACAACAACAACAACAACAACAACGGCGAAGCCCTACACGGGATCCAAATCAAAATTCAACTAGGTATCAAAACCAGAATTCAAACCAAAAACAACAACAAATGCAAAACTTTAATAGGCAACGGTTTGATCAAAGTTTTAGGCCACAATATACACCGAGCCAACAAACTAGGAATTACAATCCTAACTCCTATTGTGGTTTCCACAAAATTCAGGGCCATGACACTAGAACATGCCGTGACTACAATAAATTCATGCAATGTTTTCCAGATGAACAAAGACAAATTTTCATAGATATGTTCTTGGAAGATCCTACGTCACCAGCACTGAATACTTTTACAGGGGCAGTTTCCCCTCAAAATGCACCCCTCAAGATCTTCAATGATCCACTCCCAAATCACAACAATAACAAGTTAAATCCAAGTGGGACAAACAAGGGTGTAATTGCAGGAAACAATGATCATGAAGCTTCAACTTCACTAAATCCATTAGTTGCGCCACAACTAGGAAGTCAACCACGACCTAAGATAGTCAGATTAGTGGAGTTAGATGCCGAACTACCCATAGAAGCTGTAACAAGGACACGAGAGTATTCCTCTCAACCAAGTCCAAGCTACCCGCTAGAAATAGACAATATCCAACAAGTATTAATAAAACCTGTGGGTGCTTATGACTTAATTAATGATCTAACGAAAACCTTCTCACACATCTCCTTTTTGGATTTATTGAAAAACTCCCCTGCTCACAGGGCTGCTCTTTTAGAAGCATTGGGTTTAGGTCATCTAATTAGCATCACTCCACCTCCCGAAACACAGGTAAACCATATAGACTTTGATATCCATCCTCTAGGGCAGCCAGATAGGGATGTCGAATTCATATTCGAAATAAACAAAATGCCAACAGAGATGCTAAGATCGCACGCCGAGGTGATCCGGCCTTACACTTGCAAGTGTGGGTTTATAACAATTATGTGAAACACGTGATGGTTGACGATGGGGCAACAGTTAACATAGTCCCTTTTTCTTTCCTTCAAAAGCTAGGGTATGGAGAAACCAATTGTTCCACGACTCGAAATACACTAAGAGGCTATGACAACCTTAAAGCCACTTCAATTGGAACTATAATACTACCGGTCACCTTAGGACCCAAAACAATCTTGACTGAGTTTTATATTATAGATCGGGAAACTAACTATAATATGATCCTCGGCCGACCATGGATACACCGTATGAAGGCAATCCCTTCTACGCTATTTCAAGAAGTAAGATTCTTGCATTTAGGAAAGGTGTTTATAGCCAAAGGTGATCCAAAACCATTCGATGTACACTGGATGACCTAAAGAAAAGACCAGGCATGCACTCGGAGTTTGAACTCCCAACGAACCAACTTAATAAACCTACCGACGCGAAACCAGAAGAAAAGTTGGTACCTACGACAGATCTTGAAACTATGAGCCTAGCCAAGGTAACCCAGCCCCAAAGATGAGGCTAACACTATAGAAACAATATCATTAGGAACTACTGCAAAAATTGTTGAATTACTAGAACAGGATCTACCAATGTTCCTACCATTTGATTCTATAGGCATGGGGTGCACCCTAGGTGTCGGTTCTCTCCCAATGGTAGATCTCTGCATGGTAGAGGTAGAAGATGTTAACACGACAAATTTCCTAGAACCCATATTACCAGCTAAGTATTGGACTCTCCATTTCAATGGAGCTAAATGTCGTTACGGAGCTAGGGTTGGAGTAATCCTTACTTCTCCCGAAGGAAAATTCCTACCTTTTGCCTTCAAAATAAATTTTGAATGCACAAAAATGGCGCTGAGTATGAAACCCTTCTCCTTGGCCTCATCGTAGCTAAGAGAATCAGTGTTGATAACATCAAAGTGTTAGGAGACTCGCGATTGGTAGAAAACCAAGTCTCGAAGTATATGAAACCAAAGCCGAGCACTTACAGCTCTACAAAACAACTGTACTAAATTTAAGCAAAGAGTTTAACTTCATATCAATCGAAGTAATATAGCGAGAACAAAATCTTCTCGCCGATTCAATAAAGAACCTTAGCATCACGATTTGCTCCAAACATTAAGTTAAAGGATACCCACTTCATGGTATCCCTTCGTGATGAAACATTGATAAAAACAATGTCAAATCCTCTTTTAAATAGAAATGAAAACAAATCTGCTATCCTAGACCACATCGATAGTGATACAACCACTCTTGATTTCTTAAACACCTATGTAGCATTACATCTTGCCCATCACGCAATAGATTTATCTTTGATCCCGCATTCATCTTCCTATCATGGGAATCCCATGACAGAGCTTCCCCCACAAAAGGAACTCAACATATACACAATCGAGAATGGAGATGAGCTGGAACTACCTCCAGCCCCACCTGAGTTTGAAGAAGGTAATGCTTCTCTAATCGAAGAAACAATTGATATTAACATCGGAATGGAAGATGAACCAAGGATATTGAAATTAGGATCCTCGTTAACTCCATTAGAAGTAGAAATACACACTCAGATCCTCAAGGAACATCAGAAGGCATTTGCATTTAATTATAAGGAAATGACAGGAGTTGCACCCCACATTGCGGTACACAACCTCATCACTAAATCAGATGCAAAACTGGTTAAGAAAAAATCGAGACTAATGAAACCCAAGGTAACTCTCATGGTAAAAGAGGAGGTAATAAATCTCCTCCAAGTAGGATTCATCAAACCAGTCGATTACTCTTAGTGGGTATCTAATATCATTCTCGGTTCTCAAAAATAATGGAAAGATACGCATTTGCATAGACTTCCGAGACATTAACAAAGCATGTCCTAAAGACGACTTCCCATTACCATCCATAGACGTCATTGTTGATGCAATAGATGGATTTGAGATTTTATCTCTCATGGATGGATTCTCGGGATACAATCAAATCAGAATATCCGAACAAGATCAAGCTAAAACCACATTTATAACTCCTTGGGGAACCTATTGCTATGCTGTTATGCCATTCGGACTCAAGAACGCTGGCGCTACATACCAACGAGCTATGACATATATATTTCATGATCTTATTCAAAAAATTGTGGAATCCTACGTAGATGACTTTTTGGCCAAGACCAAGAAGTGTTGTGACCATCCAGGAAGTACTTTGCGTCATTCTTTCACATCCGATAGAATACTGAGTCACGCTAAATCTAGAAAAATGTGCCAGGAAAAGAGAGATTCTCTTCGGGGTTGGGATCTCATCCCAAAGAGTGTTCCAGCTGCGAAAAGAAAGGAATGAAAGAGGGAGAAGAGAAAGAACAGATCCGAAGGGAGAAAAGAAATGAATTCCAAAGCAGAAAGGTCAGAAGATTTATGTTTTTAGTTTGGTAGTAAACAGAGCCAAACCTACTTGCATAAATAAACAAAGCAATACTGATAAACAAATGACGGAAAAGTAGATATGAATCCAACAGATTAAACACATACGATCTAACGTAAGAAAGATCTAATGTATAACAACTATTGAGCACAAAGTCCGAATAATTGTATTATGTTTTTTCATACAAGAAAGCTCAAAGTCTTTCTCTCCTCACTTCTATTTCTATCTAAAAAATGTTCACCCGAATACAACAAGTATTCTCATATTTATAGAAGATGAGGGAGAGAGAAGGCAAAATGGAGCCAACCACTTATTTACAAAGATATTTACAAAATATCTAAAAGTCATGTTGACTTTGACCACTTGGTGGATGACATCATCCCATGATGCAACATGGATGATGTCATCATTTGTGCTAACACATTTTAGACATTTCAAAAGAAAGTGAGAGAATAGAGAAGAAGAAGAAGAAGAAGAAGAAGAAGCTACTCATCATCATCATCCCGTGGCCGAAAAGGGGTTGCCTGCTTTCGATGTCGCTCAGTGATGATATGTGGAATCGAGCGCGGTATTCCAAAAAACTTGCTAATCATCGCCCAAATTGATCCCGTGATGGATCTCGTGCCGCTTCACCGATTGCTTCGCAAGTCTCCCGCTCGTCTATGAGCTTTTCCGGAGTTTGGAATAATCTTTCTCCGCCTCGATAAGGAACCCGATGAAGTCCCTACAGCCAAGAGAGGTTGTTGATAGATTCAAGTGTCGAATGTGACCTCTCGGCCCCGTCCCCGAGAAGCTATCTCCTCAAGATCCGGATAGTGTCATCACCTGATCTCAAGGTAAGGGAAGGAGTGAGCAACCCCGAGTCATGGCGAGGACAATTTTCTCCATTTGATGCATCGCATCCAGGCCTCTTCCTTTACCTTGTCTATCTTTTCTAAAACAAATTCCAGCTGATCTATCCGATAGTCCAGAGTGGACATAGTTTTGTTGAGGGCCCTCGATGACCGAAGACTCCGAACTTGACTGCATCTTCGACTCAACAATGAACATTTGTGGAAGGTCTCGTGGCCGGAGTCTAAAGCATGTTCTAACTCTTCGATATCGGACTCGCTAATGCTTGGAGTTCCTTATTCACCTTCTCGATGTTTAGGTATAAACCGATATACTCGGCGATTACTCTTTCACTATCTCGAGGATCCGGCCCTCCAAGCAGTAAATAGCCATACCCCGCTCGCCGATCTTTGAATACTCATTGATCTTCTCCCGACCGAGCACTCAGAGTCTCGCGGCATTGTGGGAGGTGCACTTCCCATCTTCTCGTAAGGCTTCAAGCAGTGTACTTGTTCTCGCTCCTTCGCAGCCTTTTCTCCTCTTTCGTTTTCAAGCTTTTTGCAGAGTGCATCAATCGTGGAAAGAGCTTCCTCGGAGACTTCGAGGATGTCCCCATCTGTGACTTGGGTCACGGTGAAATCTGCCGGAGACAGATCTTCTTTCTCTTCGAGGGGGTTGGGGTACGCTATTTCCATGACTCTCTCACCGCAGCGCTCTTTCGAGAAGCGTGTAACCGGCTTGTGCTTCTTTGCTCCTTTAGTGGAATGACCGAAAAGTCCATCTGAGCGATGGGGACTTTCCTCTTTGTTGGCTCACTGGCCGAGAGATCCAAGCTGGTCCTATAGAAGAAGGACCAGAGACAGAGGGGGAGGCAAAGAACGGTAGAAGAGGGGAAAACGTGAGACACACGCGGCGGCGGATGGAAAGAATAGCCAAGAAATGTCCACGGGAGGAAGGGAAACCGCAATCGCAGTAAGACATAGGAAGGGAAGGGAGCTCTGAGATGAGGGAAGAAATAGAGGAAGACAAATCAGCGAGGGAGGAGAAGATAGATGAAGAAGCAGGGAAAGGGTAGAAGAAGGGGCAGAGGACACGACCAAAGGGGGTGGTCGCTTGAGTCACTCGAGGAGGGGAAGGAAGAGAAGAAGAAGGGATAGAAGGGACCTCTCGAAGTCAGAAGCGACGCCAACATCCCGGGTGGATGGGCGTATAGGACTATCCTCTCACAATTCCTCATCAAGAGTTATGACTTGTTCAAAGCTCGAGGAAGAGGACTTTCTGTGGGCTTCCTCCCGAATGGTGCTAGGTTCACCTTCTCGCACCTTTGCCTTTCACCGCTTCTTCGACTCTTGGAGGTGCGTTGCCCAAAGGGGAAGTTGTGAAATCTACCCCGAGGTAGATTAGTCCGCTCATGCGGCACCAATGCTCTATTCTCCGCATAGTCTCTCGACCCTCTCCTCAATTGTTTGAGGAGCCTTATTCTGCCAATGGCCGGAAGGGCCAATTGTCCCCATCTCGTGTCATTATACACCTTATCTACTTCATCTTCCGTAGTCCGAAGCCTTCGGGGACAATGGCCACTCCGTATTGGATGATTTCCGCCAATGCTAAGCGAGAGTGATCCTTTCTTTCGAGTTCCGCCTCATGGAGAACGCCAATGTAAATATCCTCAATTTGAGGGACATGGATCGGATCGAGCCGCTTTTGGGCAGCAGCTTCTGGGTCGAAGGTAGGCCCTGGCCGGGAAGTCATGCTTCAAGTTGAGTAGCTCCACTCTCGCGAACATTTCCTTCGCCTTATGGTGGGTGGAGCATGTGTATCGGCCCACTTTGAGGGGGAAAGGAGTTCCACCCTTCTTTCTTTTCGAGGCACTTCTCATGGTATGTGACCACCTGCCTTGACAGCTTCTAGTAGAATCGCCTTAGGCCCAAGATACCTGGTAGCCCGGTTGGCTCTCCCAAAAAGTTGGCAGCCCTCGATAGGTGAACGTGGGAAATTGGGTGAACAGGCCCCCATTTCTCTCGTGATCGCCACTATGTTTTGGTCGTCTGGCTATGAGTCATGTTTGGCCTCTCGAGTGATGACATGATAGAAGAATGCATCGTTAACTTTTGCGAAATGTTGATGCTATTCTCCACCTCGCCTGGGTAGTAATCAAATATCTTGGCCTCGAGGCCATACTCCACTTCGGTTCAGCCCCGGATAATCCTCGCCGATGCCGCAGTCATAGACTACATAGGAGTTCATATGGAACACTCTGTTGTGGCGAATCTGTCAGAATGCCGATATGGTGCTCGCTTATTATTTCCCCAAAGAAAAGCGCTGATCGGGAAAATTCTTATTCATTGTCTCTGTGTACCGCAAAGATCCACTTATGGAAATAGTGGGCATCCAAAGCCCGAAGACTCGCTCAGAAGGTGATAGATCACCGAAGTTCCTCCGAGAAATCACTTCGGTGGATAGTCCGAGGCCACCGGTCACCACCTTCTTATTCTTTAGGTAGACCTCATTCATCAACCGCATGCACCGGTCTTCGTTGTCTTCCTGTGCCTTGATGCATTCTCGTTGGCTAACAGCCCACGTAGTTCCGGTGGTGAGGGATGCCAAGTATTAACCAAAGTGACGGCAAGTGAGGTTTATGACCGCCTCGCCCCTTATCTATTTTCGACACATCTTGTGTCTTTGTTGTAATATCGCGCAATCACCATCATGAATTCGTTGTTTACGATAAACGCTGACGGGGATTCCTCCGGAAGTGCAGTGGCACCGCCTATTAACTTGTCCATCCATGGACTTCTTCAGAACTTTTTCGAGTCCTAACCCGTAACTCATCCATGTCAATGTGACCCATTCGTAGTCTCCGACATCCATACCGCACTCACTCGTGATTCGGGCATCCCGACCCTCCGATATTTGTATTTCATCTCTTCTTCTCGCCTTAGCTTTCCTCTTGGTTTGGTGGGCTTCTTGCTTGACGTAGACATGTGTTCTTTCGAACTCGCTGCTGATCTCGCACGAAGAAGAAGTGAGACCCAATCCAAAAAGGTTGAATTAGTCATTTGATCTTCCATTGGAAAGCTAAAGCAGTAAGAAAGAGTTAGAGATTTTAAGGCTCGTGGCGCTGAAAATGCAATCGGCAAAGCCAAATAGATAAGGCGCACGTAAAAGGAATGTTGCAGAGGTTATATCAAGCGCCAAAGGCGCATGGCGCATGGATGAAGCAAAGTTGCATTTTATAGCAGGGCACACAGAAATGCGTGTTACATTAGGGTCTGGTGCGCCTTTTGGCGCATGGGAAGATTGTGTAACATTAACAAATGGTGCGCCAAAGGCTTTGGCGCGGCGCATGAAGGTTTTACACAACATCATGTTACTGCAATGGAGGGTGCGCCCGCGCCTTTCTAACTTTATACTCGCGCGAATAAGGCTTGTGTTGCATGAAAGCTGGGTGCGCCCTTTGGCGCATGAAAGCGGGATGTAACATGGAAAGAAGGTGCGCCAAAGGGTTTTAAGGAAGCGCGGGATTTATACTCAGAAAGATGCAAAAAGGGCGCGCTTTGAGGGCGCATGAATTCTAACTGCAGCAGGACGGAAGGGTTGCGCCATAGGCGCGGGTTTTGATTATGCAACAGGGGTGGTAGATGCGCCGAGGGGCGCAATCGTTTTTAAGTGTGCAACAAGACGCGCGCAAGGCGCCATGGAACTAACTAACTAATCGCTCAAATCATTCTCATTCTTTTCTTCCACTTCAAAAGTTACTTGGACATATAAGGTTTTTTACAAAAAGGTTCAGCAGCACTCAAGCCCTTTCAAAACAGCTCCCTTCCAAAGCAGATCCGGAAAGAGGGAGGGAGGAGGAGGAAAAGAAGAAAATGTGACAGAAAAGACAGGGGGAAAACTAGCTTAATCATATTCCATTTAAAATCACAAGAAACCAAAAACCAAAAACACACTCAAGAACACAAAGAACCGAAAGCACAAAAAAAAAAGAGGGAGAACCTCTCACCTTGAATATATAGCAAAAATTGAGAGCGGGTCCACAGGGCGACGAAAACGACGGAGCAGAGGCTGACAAGTCCAGAGAGATCACGTGCTTTGACAAAAAGGAATGAAATGACATTGGGCGCGCACCGATATTTATAGAAAAACTTGTCATCAATGCGCCAACCACTTTTGAAATGGCGCATGAAAACCTGTTGCCGACATTGGGGAAAGTGTGCGCCTTTCGCGCACGGAAGTATTTGACAACAGAAGAATGAGCGCCTTTCGCGCACTATATGCATTGCCGACATGAAGTTATGTGCGCTTTCGCGCACCAAAACTTGGTGTCAGCAGAGAGATTATGTGCGCCTTTGGCGCACCAAAAGTGATTCAACATCCTTTGGCGCACCGAAAGACGTGTTAACATGGAAAACCATGCGCCAAAGGCTTTTAAGGGGGCGCACCAAAACTTCGTGTTACAAGGCAAATCCATGCGCCCAGCCAAAAAAGGCTCAAAAAGACTAAGTTCGAAAACTAGATTTCCCGGGAAGGGATTTTACAACGTTTCGAACGCAAGGGATCCCTAACGAGGGATCGAAACAAAATTTTCGGTATGGTTATCGGTAAAATTGCCCTTGTCAATTTTACGGGATAACAGCTGGCTCCTTCTGGGGACTACTCCTGAGCGAACTCGGGGGTAGAGAATCCCAGATCACATGTGCCTATCCATTGGGTACGGAGTCAAAAACAAGGGGGACCGGAGGGAGAACAAAGGAAACACAAAACAAACCGAAAGCAAACACACGACGAAAGCAAACACACAACAAAAATAAATCAGACAAAGAAGAGAGCAAGCTCTACTTCCTGAAGATCTTGAGATGTTGCCCGCTATAGGGAAGCGGGAGTTCAGCTCCATCCAGATATGAGAGATAGAAACTATTCTCTCCATTGAGTTGCTTGATTTTGAAGGGCCCTCTCCATAGGGAATCAAATTTTCCGTGCATGCCCTTTGGCTCTCTTCGCTTGTCCCATAAGAGGACGAGATCTCCCACTTGAAAATTTCTCTGCTTGGCCTTCTTGTCAAAAAGCCTCTTTACTTGATTCTGATGTTCAGTGATCCTGTCGACCACTCTTACTCTCTTTTCTTCAAGTTCCGCAAGATACATGATTCTCTTTTCTAGAGAATTCTGGAAAGTTTCATCTTCGATTGCTCGTGCCAAGCGCAGAGCAGGAAGTTCAGCAGAAATGGGAAGTTCGGCATCAGTGCCATATAACACTTGAAAAGGTGACATGCCGAGAGATCTCTTGGGGGTAATGCGGTCCGCCCACAAAGCGTCGTACAAAGACTTGTGCCACATCCGCTGATTCTCATCTACTAATTTCCGTATGATGGTCACCAAGTTCTTATTACTGGATTCCGCCTGACCATTTCCCTGAGGGTAATAATCCGAGGCATGTGCTAAAGTTATTCCATATTCATAGCAAAAACTAATAACTTCCCGGGAGGAGAAGTTAGAAGCATTATCAGCAACGATTTTGTTTGGAACGCCGAACCTGACAATGATATTTTCTTTGATAAAACTGCAAACCACCTCAGAAGTGGCATGCTTGATGTGTATGGCTTCCACCACTTGGTGAAGTAATCCGTTGCTGTAAGGACATAGCTATGTCCAAAGACTCGATTGAGGATTGAGTGCGCCAATAAAATCAATTCCCCATTGCCTGAATGGTTCATTGATGATGACCGGCCTTAGGGGAAGGGCAGCCAACTTGGGCTTGCCGACAAATTGCTGACAGGGTTCACACTTTGCCACCCAGGTAGCCGCATCTTGAAAGAGCGTTGGCCAATAGTACCTGGCTCGAATGATCTTTGTGTGTCTGTCACTAAGAAGAAAATGGCCTCCACAGCTGAATTGTGAAAACTTTCCAGCAGCTTTTACTTGCCGGGCTTGTCAACACATCGCAGAAGACACCGCCTATCCCGCGCTTATATAAACCGTCATCCCGTGATGACATATTTAGCTGCCCCGAGCTTTATAGTGCGCTTCTCCCCTCAGTTAGGTGCATTGGGCATTCGCCGTAGGTAAGGAAGAAAGCAATGTCTGAGTACCACTCATCACTAGTGCAACAAAAATAGTAACTAGAGGCAGAGAATCAGCTCCTCTAGAGGGCTTTGCTCTTTTTTGCACACAATCCTCTTTTCCTTTACCTTCTAAATTTTCATTTTCAGCCATTAGCCGACATGTGCCTTGCCCCTCACCACTTGGTAGGTTTAATATCCGTGTCATATTCCCGGACCTTTGCGATCCAATTCCTCTCAAGCTTCCTAACTCCCGCCGAGTTAGAATTGATTTCACCGCCGTGTCGTGGACCAAAGACCACCGTATGCGAGTTTAGAATGTAATACCTGAAATTCTTCACTGCTTTGACAACGGCAAAGGCATGCTTTTCCAATTGAGTCATCTTCAACTCGTGAGGCTTGAGGGGAGAACTCATGAATGCAATCGGGGATTCAATGTCTTCTGAATTCTTTTGCATTAAGATTGCAGACACAGTATGTTCCGATGCGTAGCTATACATGATGAAGTCCTTGGAGAAATCGGGACATACCAGGACTGGTGCATGGGCAACAGAAGTTTTTATTTCTTCAAATGACCTTTTCCCTTCCTCACTCCATCTGAAAGTTGGTGACCCCTTCATCATGTTTGATATGTGGCGAGTCTTTTCTAAGCAAAAGTCAGAACAAAACGCCTAAGAAAGTTCACCTTTCCGAAGAAAGAATGAACACTGGGCCTTGCTTGTCAGAGGCAGAGTAAGGCTCAATAGCCTTAACCCTTTCAATATCTATCTTCGTTCCTTCTTTGCTAACCACATGCCCTAAAGAACTTCCCTTCCGTAACTCCAAAAACGGACTTTTGGGATTTAGGAAATTCCATGTTCTCAGCACTGCCAATACTTGCTCCAAGTGATCACAATGATCACTTCGTTGTTTAGAGAACACGGTTAAGTCATCTAGATAAACTACAATGACTTTTCCCATCATACCTTTAAATGCGAAGTCCATGGCCCGTTGAAAAGTAAAGCACCAAAGCATTAGTTAGGCCAAAAGGCATCCCCGTCAGAGGCAAATGTACCCTAGGAGGAGTAGTGAATGCTGTTTTGAATTGATCTTCAAAGCGAGACTTCAACTGATCAGAGCCTCGAAAAAACCATCAAGCATAGACAAGATTTCGATCCAGCATCATTGCAGTAACTTGATCCATTATCTAAGAGGGTAGTTATCTTTCAAAGTGAAGCTTGATTCAAATTTCAAAGTCTACGCATATGCGTATCTCACCCGCTTTTTTCTTGCAGACCGGCACAATATTCGCCACCCAAGTGTGTGATGGATAGGGAAGATGATTCTCGCATCCAAGATCTTCTCGAATTTCGCTCGGATGGTGCCCGAAATCTTCGGATTATAGTGCCTTTGCTTCCGCGAAAGGCTTTGACATCTTCTTTCAAGCCGGTATGTCATGCCGAACGCCCTTTCGCTTCAAGGACTTTAGATCGGCATAGACCATGCCAACACATCTATATATTTCTTCAAAGAACTTGACAAATTTCCGCTTTTCTTCAAAGTGCAACATTTGCCAATGTTTACAAATCATGGATGTGCCTCGTAACCTATATTGACTGGTTCTGTTTTTGGGGATGAGTCAGGAACATCTTGCTTCTTCTTTTTCATAAAACGGTCATGCCTGTCAAACAAGCGCTCCAGAGAAACCAGGCCCTTCGGAATTTTATTTCCTTTGAGCTGACATATGCCGTCTTTCTCCTCTGATTCATGGTTTTGACTGCTGATTGATCACACGGCATGTAGAGGTGGATCCTTCAAAATACAACTCATCAAAATGTTCTGATTTTTCTAGAAAGGCAATGAGGTGATTATCATCGTTGAATACCTGCCAATGCTGAGAGTTGTCTGGCACGCTCGGGCGGAAAACCACTTCAATGGTGTATTTGTTCGTTTTCAAACCCTAAAAGTGCGGAGCATGAGAGATGCCAAACGCCAATGAATCGCCATATCATTTTGAGCTCTTCGAATTGCTCCTATCGAAAAGGCATCAAATTCTTCAATGCTGTCCCATACCGCTGCTACAGTAGTGCTCGAGCCTCTCATTTTTCACTTGGTAAATCCTTTTGACCCCGATTTACAACTAGCTCAAAGATCACCTTGAACTTTCAGATTTTTAATTCCTCTTTCCTTTCGCAGCTTGCATACCGAGCAACAGAGATTCATACTCAAAGCAAAGATTGTTAGTATTGAAAAACGCAACTTGAAAGAAAGAGGAATTACCTCCTTCTTCGGGAGATATTAGCACGATTCCGGCGCCACACCCACTAGTCGCAAGAATCGCCATCAAAATGCAAGGTCCAGATCTCATTAAGATCCTTTTCGAACAAAAATGCCCTCTGCACTCCGCCTCGGTAGATAAGAAGTAGTTCCCATCCCCGATGATTCAAAAAGGATTTGGGCTTTGGGGTCCTCGAGAGCTAGAACCAAGTACTTCTTTTGTGATTCTCGGTTCTAAAGTCTCGCATCACACCTTTGACGGGTATTCTAGCTTTAGACCACCCATGTGAATTTCTCCACCAACTTCGCCGCAAAACTCCTTCCCAAAGCAGAATTCCATAGTCACTGGAATGTCAAACGAGAACGGTCATCTTTACCCTCTTTTCGTGGAATGCCGCGAACGCAAATCGCGCGCTTTTTGATTTGGCCAATCAATGGCACTTGCTTGGTTTCCAATGAATAACATCTCGCCAAAGGTTTGGTAAGAGTGAGGCCCAAAGCATGGGCGACTTTCGCCGGCATGACATTATCGGAAGCTCCTAATCAATTATGCAGCTTGCTCAACTTATGGCCGTTGATTAGAGAGAGAGATAGAAAGGTTCTATCTTACTCGATGCAGATGTCAAGCAACATTTATGTGGGATTCTGTGGGGAGTGGAAAGGATTCCTTTGGGGAAACTCGTTTAGACGTAATACTGACTCAATATATTTAGTTAATCTTACAAGTCTGCTCGGGATTTGATCAAGGTACTCACTTCGTGACATTTGGATCTTGGTCTTTTTAGCATGATCTATAATATCAAACGCGCCAAGGGTCAGCGTTGGTGAGGGAATGAGTCCTTCACTTCGCGATGGTGGAACAGGTTACCGATCTTGATAGGAATATGAGGGGGCTGATTCGGAGGAGAGATGGGCGGAAAGGACTTCTTTGGAAAAGACTTACAGGAGTTGAGTAGGAAGGGATTACCTCTTTTAACAATGGTTGGAGGCGCGTTTGACACGACCTTCTCCTTTCGCACATGGGCAGCAACTTCCGCTTCTTTCCTCATGAGCGGGTAAAAACAGCATATGATGATTGTCCGCTTGCATAGCCCGAGTACTCTCTTCTTCATCGATTCATCCTCATCAAATTCCATGTATCCAATAGTAGAGTCGCCACCGGCTCACCGACATCTTGATCATCTTCGCCTTGAGGCGAAGATTCTTCATAAGATCGCTCTTCCTTCTTCAATTTCGCCAAAGCATCGACCGGAGGAGCTTCAAGCGCCAACCGTGGAGCAGCTGCAGGTAGACGCGGTCTTTGTGAAACATTGTTTGGGAACAAAACTCCTTCGTGGAACGCCTGCATGATGAAGAACTAGGAGCCGGGCCAATCGCTTTTTCAATGCGAGCAGATCATTCGCCATCTTTTGGAATGCCGGATCGATTTAAGTAAAGAAAGCGAGGGATCCAAGATTTGGACTTTGATGATTCCTTTTCAACTCGCCGATATTATCAAATTGTCTTCTATCCGGATGGCAAAGAGCCTGAGCGAGAGGTAGAGTAGCTACTCGCTTCTCAAGGAGCAAGAAGTTGACTTTTGAGCTCATGGCGTTCACGAAGAAACACTTGATTCTCCTGTGTTGGAAGCATGGCAAAAGAGGGACACGGTTGATTAATGCATTGAACCGGGTGACAAAATCGCGCATAGTCTCATTGGCCTCTTTCTTCAGGTGGGTGATCCGTGATAGCAACGCAAATGCATCTTCTGAAGGCTTGTATCTGTCTTCAAAAGCTTCCCGCAAGGTTGCCCAACTGGTGATAGATGCGGCCGGCAAATGCTGAAACCATTCAGCTGCGGGCCCTTGTAGAGTCTCCAGAAAAAGGCGAACCGACACATCTTCGTGAGTCACGTCCAAAATACTGCATGACATAATGAAAGCAGATATGTGGGAATCCGTGCTTTGATTTCCGCTCCCGTCGAATTTGGGAAAATTCTTTCTGTTTCCGTGAGGGAGCGCGTGAACTGGATGTGGTAATGCGAGAGGACCCATAGCATTTCCCCATGGTACCGCCATTTGAAAGGCTGGAAAAAGCACACGAGCTGGGAGGGTGGTTCCACTGAGCAGCAAGGCACTACAAAGGGATGTAGATGCTCCTTGTAAAAGACTTTTTCTTCGTGGAGGTGAGACACTCCTGGATGACCGGCTAGCCGAGCTTAACGCTGAAAAACGTGCCGGTGTTACGCTGAAATTGTGCCTTTGAAGCAGATCGAAAGTAGGATCAACTTCTCCACGGCTCTCTCTCGCCGCGTAAAAGGTTCACTCACAACAGACCTTCCAGATCGCGATATTATGGCGCAGATTTAAACTTTATTTTTGGGTGTACTTGCTGATTTTCTCTGGTTTTTTCGACAAAACCAGCAGCATGCACTTTTCTAGATATTTAAAACTATCCTCTTCAAAACCGATCATGTTAATGACAAATAATAAATGAGGATAAGATGGCAGGGAAGAATAGCAAGCTGATTTTCGGATCTGATTTTTACTTTTTCAGAGGGTTTCAAACTTTTTAGAAAACAGTCAAAAACTCAGATCTACGGAAAAATGTTAACTTTGATAAAAACTCAGCGAACTAAAGATCTGTAACTAGGCCCGATCTATGGATTTCAGAAGAAAATTTTCAATTTCGGGCACTTTTGCAAATTTTTTGGATTTTCAACAAAAGTTCAGATTTGCAAACTGGCAGCGATTTTCTTATATTTTTCTGATTTTATATTATATCACCACCATAGATCTGACAGATCTATTCGATCCCCAGCGGAGTCGCCAAAAACTGTTGGTCCGAAAATCTGTCGCGTGGACTGATCTATGGATAGACGAGCCAACAAGCAGTGCGGTGGCTTAGCCCTCTTTGAGACAAAGAAAGCGAAACTCGGTTTATTGCTATTTCTACTAGCAGAACCTATGCAAGTCTCATGATTCTACCTTCGGGGTTGGGATCTCATCCCAAAGAGAGTGTTCCAGCTGCGAAAAGAAAGGAATGAAAGAGGGAGAAGAGAAAGAACAGATCCGAAGGGAGAAAAGAAATGAATTCCAAAGGTAAAGGTCAAGATTTATGTTTTTAGTTTGGTAAAGTAAACAGAGCCAAACCTACTTGCATAAATAAACAAAGCAATACTGATAAACAAATGACGGAAAAGTAGATATGAATCCAACAGATTAAACACATACAGATCTAACGTAAGAAAGATCTAATGTATAACACAGCTATTGAGCACAAAGTCTGAATAATTGTATTACTGTTTTTTTCTATTACAAGAAAGCTCAAAGTCTTTCTCTCCTCACTTCTATTTCTATCTAAAAAATGTTCACCCGAATACAACAAGTATTCTCATATTTATAGAAGATGAGGGAGAGAGAAGGCAAAATGGAGCCAACCACTTATTTACAAAGATATTTACAAAATATCTAAAAGTCATGTTGACTTTGACAACTTGGTGGATGACATCATCCCATGATGCAACATGGATGATGTCATCATTTGTATCAACACATTTTAGACATTTCAAAAGAAAGTCTGAGAATGAGAATAGAGAGAAGAAGAAGAAGAAGAAGAAGAAGAAGCTACTCATCATCATCATCCCGCGGCCGAAAAGGGGTTGCTGCTTCGATGTCGCCAGTGATGATATGTGGAATCGAGCGTATTCAAAAACTTGCTGATCATGGCCCAAATTGATCCCGTGATGGATCCTCGTGCTGCTTCACCGATTGCTTCGCAAGTCTCCCGCCGCCTATGAGCTTTTCCGGAGTTTGGAATAATCTTTCTCCGCCTCGATAAGGAACCCGGATGAAGTCCCTACAGCAAGAGGTTGTTGATAGATTCAAAGGTCGAATGTGACCTCGCCCCGTCCCTCGAGAAGCTATCTCCTCAAGATCCGGATAGTGTCATCACCGATCTCAAGGTAAGGGAAGGAGTGAGCAACCCCGGAGTCATGGCGAGGACAATTTTCTCCATTTGATGCATCAGCATCCAGTGGCCTCTTCCTTTACCTTGTCTATCTTTTCTAAAACAAATTCCAGCTGATCTATCCGATAGTCCAGCAGTGGACATAGTTTTGTTGAGGGCCCTCGATGACCGAAGACTCCGAACTTGACCTGATCTTCGATCAACAATCGAACATTTGTTGAAGGTCTCGTGGCCGGAGTCTAAAGCATGTTCTAACTCTTCCGATATCGGACTCGCTAATGCTTGGAGTTCCTTATTCACCTTCTCGATGTTTAGGTATAAACCGATATACTCGGTGATTACTCTTTCACTATCCTCGAGGATCCGGCCCTCCAAGCGTAAAAGCCATACCCGCGCCGCCGATCTTTGAATACTCATTGATCTTCTCCCGACCGAGCAGCTCAGAGTCTCTCGCGGCAGCTTGTGGGAGGTGCACTTCCCATCTTCTCGTAAGGCTCAAGTGTACTTGTTCTCGCTCCTTCGCAGCCTTTTCTCCTCTTTCGTTTCTCAAGCTTTTTGCAGAGTGCATCAACCGCGGAAAGAGCTTCCCCGGAGACTTTCTCGAGGATGTCCCCATGTGACTTGGGTCACGGTGAAATCTGCCGGAGAAGATCTTCTTTCTCTTTGAGGGGGTCGGGGTACGCTATTTCCATGACTCTCTCACCTGCAGCGCTCTTCGAGAAGCGTGTAACCGGCTTGTGCTTCTTTGCTCCTTTAGCCGGAATGACCGAAAAGTCCATCGGAGCGATGGGGACTTTCCTCTTTTGTTGGCTCAGCTGCTGAGAGATCCAAGCTGGTCCTATAGAAGAAGGACCAGAGACAGAGGGGGAGGCAGCAACGGTAGAAGAGGGGAAAAACGTGGAGACACGCGGCGGCGGCATGGAAAGAATAGCCGAAGAAATGTCCACGGGAGGAAGGGAAACCGCAACTGCAGAAGACATAGGAAGGGAAGGGAGCTCGGAGATGAGGGAAGAAATAGAGGAAGACAAATCAGCGAGGGAGGAGAAGATAGATGAAGAAGCAGGGGAAAGGGTAGAAGAAGGGGCAGAGGACACGACCAAAGGGGTGGTCGCTTGAGTCACTCGAGGAGGGGAAGGAAGAGAAGAAGAAGGGATAGAAGGGACCTCGAAGTTCAGAAGCGACGCCAACATCCCGGGTGGATGGGCGTATAGGACTATCCTCTCACAATTCCTCATCAAGAGTTATGACTTGTTCAGCTCAAGGAAGAGGACTTTCGTGGGCTTCCTCCCGAATGGTGCTAGGTTCACCTTCTCGCACCTTTGCCTTTCACCGCTTCTTTGACCTGGAGGTGCGTTGCCCAAAGGGGAAGTTGTGAAATCTACCCCGAGGGTAGATTAGTCCGCTCATGCGCACCAATGCTCGTTCTCCGCATAGTCTCTCGACTCTCTCCTCAATTGTTTGAGGAGCCTTATTCTCGCAATGGCCGGAAGGGCCAATTGTCCCCATCTCGTGTCATTATACACCTTATCTACTTCATCTTCCGTAGTCCGAAGCCTTCGGGGACAATGGCCACTCCGTATTGGATGATTTCCGCCAATGCTAAGCGAGAGTGATCCTTTCTTCCGAGTTCCGCCTCATGGAGAACGCCAATGTAAATATCCTCAATTTGAGGGACATGGATCGGATCGAAGCCGCAGCAGCAGCTTCTGGGTCGAAGGTAGGCCTGGCCGGGAAGTCATGCTTCAAGTTGAGTAGCTCCACTCGCGAACATTTCCTTCGCCTTATGGTGGGTGGAGCATGTGTATCGCCCACTTTGAGGGGGAAAGGAGTTCCACCCTTCTTTCTTTTCGAGGCACTTCTCATGGTATGTGACCACTGCCTTGACAGTTCTAGTAGAATCACTTAGGCCCAAAGATACCTGGTAGCCTCGGTTGGCTCTCCCCAAAAGTTGGCAGCCCTCGATAGGTGAACGTGGGAAATTGGGTGAACAGGCCCCCATTTCTTCTCGTGGATCGCCACTATGTTTTTGGTCGTCCGGCTATGAGTCATGTTTGGCCTCGTGAGGCAGATGACATGATAGAAGAATGCATCGTTAACTTTTTGAAATGTTGGATGCTATTCTCCACCTCACCTGGTAGTAATCAAATATCTTGGCCTCGAGGCCATACTCCACTTCGGTTCAGCCCCTCGGATAATCCTCGCCGACAAGCAACGTAGACTACATAGGAGTTCATATGGAACACTCTGTTGTGGCGAATCTGTCAGCCGCCGTATATGGTGTCGCTTATTATTTCCCCAAAGAAAAGCGCTGATCGGGAAAATTCTTATTCATTGTCTCTGTGTACCGCAAAGATCCACTTATGGAAATAGTGGGCATCCAAAGCCCGAAGACTCGCTCAGAAGGTGATAGATCACCGAGTTCCTCCGAGAAATCACTTCGGTGGATAGTCCGAGGCCACCGGGTCACCACCTTCTTATTCTTTAGGTAGACCTCATTCATCAACCGCATGCACCGGTCTTCGTTGTCTTCCTGTGCCTTGATGCATTCTCGTTGGCAACAACACCACGTAGTTCCGGTGGTGAGGGATGCCAAGCATTAACTCAAAGTGACGGCAAAGTGAGGTTTATGACCGCCTCGCCTTACTATTTTCGACACATCTTGTGTCTTTGTTGTAATATCGCGCAATCACCATCATGAATTCGTTGTTACAGCTGGGTACGACGACGGGATTCCTCCGGAAGTGCAGGCACCGCCTATTAACTTGTCCATCCATGGACTTCAGAACTTTTTGAGTCCTAACCGTAACTCATCCATGTCAATGTGACCCAACCCGTAGTCTCGACATCCATACCGCACTCACTCGTGATTCGGGCATCCCGACTCTCCGATATTTGTATTTCATCTCTTCTTCGTCGCCTTAGCCTTTTCCTCTTGGTTTGGTGGGCTTTTTGCTTGACGTAGACATGTGTTCTTTCGAACTCGCCTGTGCTGATCTCGCACGAAGAAGAAGTGAGACCCAATCCAAAAAGGTTGAATTAGTCATTTGATCTTCCATGGAAAGCTAGCGTAAGAAAGAGTTAGAGATTTTAAGGCTGGTATGGGAAAATGCAATCGGCAGCCAAATAGATAAGGCGCACAGAAAAGGAATGTTGCAGAGGTTATACTGGCGCCAAAGGCGCATGGCGCATGGATGAAGCAGGTTGCATTTTATAGCAGGGCGCACAGGAAATGCGTGTTACATTGGGGTTCGGTGCGCCTTTTGGCGCATGGGAAGATTGTGTAACATTAACAAATGGTGCGCCAAAGGCTTTGGCGCGGCGCATGAAGGTTTTACACAACATCATGTTACTGCAATGGAGGGTGCGCCCGCGCCTTTCTAACTTTATACTGCGCGAATAAGGCTTGTGTTGCATGAAAGCTGGGTGCGCCCTTTGGCGCATGAAAGCGGGATGTAACATGGAAAGAAGGTGCGCCAAAGGGTTTTAAGGAAGCGCGGGATTTATACTTGTAGCATGCAAAAAGGGCGCGCTTTGAGGGCGCATGAATTCTAACTGCAGCAGGGACGGATTGGGGGCGCCATGGGCGCGGGTATTGATTATGCAACAGGGGTGGTAGATGCGCCGAGGGGCGCAACTGTCTTAAGTGCAACAAGACGCGCCAGTGCGCCATGGAACTACACTAATCGCTCAAATCATTCTCATTCTTTTTTTCTTCTTCACTTCAAAAGTTACTTGGTCATATAAGGTTTTTACAAAAAGGTTTTCAGACCAAGCCCTTTCAAAACAGCTCCCTTCCAAAGCAGATCTGGAAAGAGGGAGGGAGAGGAGGAGGAAAAGAAGAAAACGTGATGGAATAGCATGGGGGAAAACTAGCTTAATCATATTCCATTTAAAACCACAAAGAAACCAAAACCCCGACCAAGAACATAGCACCAAGCACACGAACCAAGCACAAATGGAAAAGAGGGAGAACCTCTTACCTCGAATATATATCAAAAATTGAGAGCGGGTCACATTGTGGCGATGATAACGACAGAGCAGAGCCGACAAGTCCAGAGTGATCACGTGCTTGACAAAAAGGAATGAAAATGACATTGGGCGCAGCACCGATATTTATAGAAAAACTTGTCATCAATGCGCCAACCACTTTTGAAATGGCGCATGAAAACTCATTGCCGATGCCGAAAGGGAAAGTGTGCGCCCTTCGCGCATGGAAGTATTTGACAACAAGAATGAGTGCGAAGAATGATTGCGCGAAGTTTCGCGCACCATATGCATTGCCGACACCAAAAAGTTATCCTTTGGTGTGCGCCATGTGCCAAAGGCTTTAAGGGGGCGCACCAAAACTTGGTGTCATGCGCCCACCAAAAAGAGATTATGCTAGCCTTCGCGCATCCCTAACGAAAAGTGATTCAACATCCTTTCGCGCACCGAAAGACGTGTTAACATGGAAAACATGCGCCAAAGGCTTTTAAGGGGGCGCACCAAAACTTCGTGTTACAAGGCAAATCCATGCGCCCATGATAAAAAAGGCTCAAAAGACTAAGTTGTTCTCGAGATAATGGGACTTCTTTTAAGAATGATAAAGTTCACGAATTATGCAATAAATTTAAAATAAGCCATCATACAGCCTCCTTGTATTACCCTCAAGCCAATGGACAGGCTGAGGTGACAAACAAAACATTAAAAGCCATTCTCCTTAAAACGGTGAAAGAAAACAAATGAGATTTGCATTTAAAGTTATATCCGGCCTTATGGGCCCACTGAACCTCAATAAGAACACCAATAGGAGTGACTCCTTTCTCGTTAGTATTCGGGGCGACGGTTCTCCCGCTTGAGGTTGAAATACCCAGTCTCCGCATTTCATTACAAGGGATTCTAGATGAAGACGCTTATAGAGAAGAACGTCTCTCCCAACTAAAAATCCTAGATGAAGCTAGGTTAGATGCTGAACAGTGGCATAGAGTCTATGCTGACTGGATGTGCTGGCAGTATAACAAGAAGGTCTATGAATGTGACATATATGAAGGTGATCTAGTTCTAAGGCTAGACAGCCGGATTGACAAAAAGACCGGCGAAGGAAGGAAGTTCCGGCCCAAATGGTTGGGCCCATACCAAGTCATGAAGGACTATGGAAATGGTGCATACCTCTTATGTACGCTAGAAGGTGAGGAATTTGGTGAAACAGTCAATTCCCTACACCTCAAATGATTCTACACGTAAGCAACTAGCACTACTTATAATTATATCTACATTGCATCTTCATATAGATTAGGATCATTTTGTCCGCTTGTTTTGTACAAAAATTGTGATAAAGGAATTTTTTCTCAAAGCAATTCATTACAAACTCATGATGTTGTTGGCATAAACACTCTAATCGTACTTCTCCATTTTCATGATATCATCAAACTATTTCGGAATCATTTCATCAAATAAAGCTAGATATGACAAGGTCTTAATGGTAACCATACCAAGATCTACAGGTTTGTTCTCACTTTTGGTTTCTTCTTAGGATAGGTGTCTTACCTATGGTTTGTTCTAGAAGCTTCATGGTGTCACATCTATCCCGTACGTATATCTCTTTGGAAATAAAAACACACTGACATTTTTCTCAAGTAAACAAGTCAAATATAGAATCAAACAGAAAATTTTAAATTTACACATTTCCTTGCCCCACCAACCTTCGGTGATGAGCTTGCGTCTCTTACTAGTGACGTAGGGTTGGGAAAGGATGGAAATGCCCTTACTCACCTATATCTTGCCTATGGTGATAAGCCCATACTTCTTACTAGTAGCATGGGGCAAGGTGTAGGGGGTCCTCTTGACAAACAAATGCAAAAGGTCATAGACAAACAATTCAAATCTTGAAGTCTTGAGTCAAAAACAAATGAATCAGATGTCCAAATTCCAAGAGAATTAAAAATCCTAAAAACCCAGATTTTGTCTACCATGTGGCCATCTACGGATCTAAGTCTAGATAAACCGCAAAGCAAGTTACATCCCAAAACTATGAAGTCACTCGAGTGGAGTAGGCTTGTGGCATCCTAATTTGGTTCCGCCAAAGCTTTGTCTATCTTTCATCAAAATCATTTCAACACATTTCATAGCTTGTGCCCTTTCTAACTCTCGGTGATGAGCCCTCGCATCTTACTAGTTGTGTGGGGTTAGGAGTAGGGGCAGGTTTATCTGCTCATCATATCAGTTTGTCTTCACCACTTTGCCAAAGCAAACATGAAGTATCCAAAATTGCTTACAAAAACTAAGATTCAAAATCACATTGTATCTACATTATCATATATCAGCATCATGAAATACAAAAAGAAAGTAAACACTTGCATCATTTGTTCTCCATTGCATACATTCTAAAGAGCATACATGCATAATATCATAGTTCACATGAGGAAACCGGAAATGCAAGTAAGCCATAAATGCCAAAAGTCTGATCCAAAAAGAATATATATATCAAGTTTCCTGTACAAGGCCATCATGCGCTAGGCATGGTCAAAACGCTCGAAGAGCCTGGTATATACAAAAGAATATATCATGCAAAATATAGGAGAGCCAAGTGGCTTCTCAACCCCTATGAGACCCCTCTGAAGGCGCACGCCCATGCCTAGGACTCCGGCTACGCTGGTGCTCTGAGTGCACAGAGGGCTCAGGATCCCAAGGGATAGCCGTAATCTCACCATGAGAATGACTCCTCATCAAACGCTCGGCTGTCCTATACCCCACTAGCTCCGTGCGGAGAGTTGATACCATCCTAGCCACATGCTAGACTGGGGAAAAAATGTCAGTGTGTTTACAGGCACATCGAGGGCTCCCAGTGTCCACAGATAACTCTGCGCGGGTCCTCTCCATGGGGATCATCAGGGTATCGGTGCATACCCTGCGAATCAAGTCTCGCCACTCATCGGTGGTCTCTGCAAACAAAGGAGAAAACAAATTAGAAATAAAACAAGAGGAGAAATAGTAACTAAGGAAATCCTAATAAAAAACAAACACTAAAAGGAAGGATGGTAACTTACTCGGATCACCAGGCCTCCAGGATGGATCTCTAGGGTCAAGCACCTGCCACAGATGCCGCCGCTGACCGAGGTGCTCCCCCCATGGCTGGAGCAATGTGGCATCCTACAACGGACTCATCCTCCCCACCATGGCCCTGGGAGAGTGGCTCCTCTGAAACCAGAGTAACTCTCTCTGTGCTCTGCTCGGCCATCTCTTCCTACATGATATCCTGAGTGTCATGCCACTCAAGATCACTGTCCTCCTCAGTCTCCTCCTCTATCTCTCCCCCTGTAAACTCCTTAGAATCGGAGTCTATGTCAATGGGGTCATCACTGCTATGGGTAGGACCCACGGCAATCTGAAGCAAGGGTTCCTGAGGCACACCGGGTCTCCCTCGAGCACGTGCTACCCTTCTGGCCGCAATAGGAATGCCAGGAGTAACAACTATCCAACCCCAACCTCTAGGACCCCCTCTGGCATCTCGAATTGACCTGTATACTGGCGATATCGGGGAAGCATGCCCATGTAAGGTAGGCCAAACTGCTAAGGAACTCGGCCAAAGGGGTGTATCTCCACTCACCCCACTCTGTCAATAAGCTACCCTGTGGTAGAGCAGGAGATCAAAGTAAGAGCCTCCTCGCCATATGCCTACCATGGTCTGATATGGTGTGGCCTCCATGTCATTGGTGGTTAAAGAAGTAACTAGGCTGATGAGGTGCTCTGAGCACCAACATATCTGTCCATCTAGCTGCCCTCACAGCTCCGGGATCTGTCACCTCTACACCTCTGCCATAGGGGATGAAGTGCTCATAGACCCAACTCATGACCAGGGTCGGGTGGCTCAAAGACTGCCCCTGTAAATGGACTACCCTGTATAAGTCGTGGTAGGTAGTCCCAAGTATATCCGCTCCCCAGGCATAAATCCGGCCATGTCCTCGATCTGTGCAATGATGGGGGACCAACAATATAACAATGTGTCTCCTCCCTTGTCCCCGATCAGTCTCGAGGCAAGGATCCCCATAATAGCCTGGTGAAGCAAGGGGATGGGAAAACTAGGAATAGATCAAACTCTGACCCCCTTCTTCGAACCCGTGGAGATGACTGCATCTCCCATATAAGTGGCCCACTGTGCTATCTGGGCCCGTGAACCTGCTTGTCTCAAGGGTAAGACGTCTCCCAATGATTGGGACCCCCAGAATATGATAAACGTCCTCTAGTGTGATGGTCCACTCACCTCGGACCCCTGGTAATCGGAAGGTGTTCCGATCAACATCCCAATAGGAGAATAAGTCACAAAGAATGTGACTGGATGGTGTAACATGTGGAATGCGTGAGATACATAGTATCTCGGCCCTTTGAAGAGTGTCCTCCTCATCCTGTGAAAGTGTATCTAGTATTGTTGGGAGCCAGTCACACTCCCTCTCTCGGCTCCACCGAATATACTCCTCTCTCACTGCATACACCCAAAAACACACAAAACAAAGCAAGTTAGCATCTAAGTAATACTAGAAAAATCATGAAAACACATAGAAATGCTAAAAATGCAAAAACAATCTCAAACAGATGTTCTTTTGGCATTTTGTGTAGAACCGCTGCCCTGAGCAGGGAGGCGGTTTTTTAACCACCGCCTTAAGGGCGGCGGCCATGTAACCACCGCCCTGGGTAGAGTAGCGGTCGTGTCCCAAAAACCCACGTGGGTTTTATAACTCAAAAAGCCGAAAAACGCCAAAAAGGGACCATTTTAGCTAAAAACAAGGCCTACCCAATAGGCGCCCCCTAGATAGACCTTTTGAACCTAACATTTTTAAAAATTACCTCCCCATGAAAAATATTTTAGCATTTTTAAATTGAGGGGGTGAAAAGAATAAATTGAAGAAAACTAACATGTGATCTCACGGGTCGATGTTCCGCCATCGCGGAGGCATGATCACTATCCCGTCATGAACGTTTTGGCTCTACTCGCGCAAGAAACCGTCACCGTGGGTCCCAGAGCTCAAAATCAATCAAATCAACTCGCGCAAATGAATAGGAAAATGGGCCCACTTTCATATATATAGCAACCTGACTTGTTTTAAAATACTTTTTCACGGGTTTAGAGCGCCGACGAAGGTAAGTTTTATCCTCGCACAAATGGTACATCCTCATTTCCCATTATTTTAGCATTTATTTTCCGATCTATTTTGTCTATCTGCACTTGATTCCTCTCTTCATTTTGTAGGTAGCGGGAATTTTGGATGGCATCTTTTCAACACACGAACATATCAGGTATAATTTCTAACATCCCATTTCGGGACCGCCATACTCAGACCAATCGTTTTATGCTTCTTCATGGCTAAAATGCTTCTCCGAGCGGGCAATATGTATGTACCCAAAATTGTACGGTACTAAACTTCCGAAACAACGTAACACGTACCCCAATGATGATACAAGTCTCCTCGTAAGGTGTTTGGGATCCAGAAAATCTCCCCAAGTGTGTGTTAACATCCCGCATGCCCCGCTTAGCCCCCACATGCTTTGTTTTTCTCTTTTTCCCTCTTTTCTTGGCATTTTCTCTTTAGTTACAAAACCACCGCCCGTCTCACAGGTGGCGGTCTCGTGATCACCGCCCAAGCGGGCGGTGGTCCTGTAACCACCACCCTGCTCAGGGCGGTGGTCCTTTACGCATTTTCTAGAATGCTCTTTTAACATGAATCACGTAAATTTCAATGATTCACCAGCTTTTTTCTCGCCATAGGCTGCATTAATGATTCCGGTTCCCTAGAATAGTGTTTTGCCATTGTTTATAGTTTAAGAGTTCTATTTGGTTTTTACCTTGGGTAAATGTAAATGCTATAAATAGTTGGCTTGTGCTCAAGCAAATGGCCCCTCAAATTTACCTCTGAATTTCTCATTGCAATAGATTAGTCTTTCATTTTATTTAGAATTCTTAGTTTCTTTCATTGCATGCCTAGTTAGTGTTGTTTTGTTGTTAGGAAGCCACATATCCATCTTGTGCAAATGTTGTTGATATTTCATCCAATCCATTGGAATAAAATAGTTTGTTTTCAATAGGAAGCCATTAAAGTTGTAGGTTTTATTCTTCAAACAGGATAGTTTCAGGTTTTGGACGTTTTATGTTGCATGACTTACAATAAATCCCGCTAGGAATTACATAAGCCAAGCTCTGTACTCTTGCGCTATCCCTCTCCTACTCACATTGTATTCAGTCCACATCCTAAGCTACCTTTGTCCCAATATCTACTTCTGTTGATGCTAGCATTACATGCTTTTCTAGATCCAAGTGAACACGAAGGAATGAGGAGATCACACTGAGGGGACATAGCCACACACACCATCGGATTCGCCACTGTTCTACAGAATCCAGGTTCTAGCTTTCAAAGTTCTAATTAGAAACATATCAAATAGAGAAGTCAATCACTTTATTTCAGTCAATTTTACTTTTGATATTTCCAGGGAATCTGTGGGGATTGATAGTTTCTGAGAAACTATGATTCATTTCTCACTTCTGAGGTAGGATCGAGAGTCTTGCAAATAGATTAGATCAATTATTTTGTTATTTAGAATAGGTTCATAGTTGCACAGAAAAATAGCTATACTCGGTTATCTTGTTTGTTTTAATTTGTTGTTTTAAACTGTCAATTCTGGATATATTAGATAGTTATTCTTTAAATTCTGTTTAGTAGATAGATATATCAGATTTAGGAATATACATAGACATATATTTCACAATTAGCTTATTCTGTCATTAGTTAGATTTATATAACTTTCTTTTGTATGACAATCACGGGACCTAGAGAGCCGGGGAATACGTATTCAAGCCAATTGTGCCCCAACCCTATCCCGTCATAGCCATAACTGATATAGATCAAAATCTCAGGATCCAATTCTTCCGAACAATGGTAAGCTTACAACAAATCAGTTTCCAACTACATGGATTAAACATAGAAGACGACCAAGCACACACATTCTGGTCAAATCAACCAAACTACAGATTACCCTAGGTTCATATCCACATGACCATGAAGGGTTTGAAAGAGAGAAGACCTTTGGTTGTGATCCTTTGGTCCCACAGACCCGAAGTAGGGGACACTCTCACAGGACATAGTTACTAGCTTGAGAATTCAGGTTGCACAAACGCCTGTAAGATACCCTAAGAAGATCACACAATTATTAATTTTTAATATCGAAGCTGAGAAAGCATACGATTATCGAAGCTAAGGACCACAACAAATACGAATCTATGGGTGTGACCCAAAATCCCACTGACCCAACCAGCCCATAGGTGAATCGGGACATAGATCTTTGGCCTACGTACACTAGTATTCATATCTACTCCACTTCCACCTACCATCATCGAACAGTTATCCTTATTAGACATAGTAGCTAATAAAGCTAAGGAGTTCTGGACTATGCCAGAGAATCACCCATAGATTCAATTATATCTATCATCCGTCCTATGACCTTATCAGGAGACATACACGAAACTATCCCGAGTCATTTTCCACGTATTCCACAACCTATAGACCGAATCACGCCGGATCTCGATATTGATTGGAGCCTTTTATTAGTCATCCATGTTGATCGATCTATCACACCGATTCAAGTTAGGAGGGCCTTCTTTGCCTAAGATTCACAATTTCCACTAGTGCGCGTTGAAGACATCAGATTTCCCAATTAGCTTGTCTCGCATCCCATGCATATTTAATCCCCACTGGGTTGTCTCGGCACGACCTCGGGGAGGTTGGGTGCGAGGAAGAGTTGTTTGTAGATTCGCATGCTTGCTTGTCACTTTTCCATCGTGTGCCTAATGAGCAGATGACTGATTTCAACATTAGATTTCAGAAGACTTGGGATAGAATCCCTCTTGTGGTAAGACCTACAGCCCAACATGCTTTCCTATATTATCTAAAGGTGCTCAACAACGATATTTCAGTTATGATCCAATCCATGGGAGGTATGACTTTACTAGCTGCTTATAGTATTGTAGTAAGGGAAGAAAATAGTCTTATTTAGGTTGGAAAGTTGGATTCTAAACCACCTATGCCCTTGTTCCCAAATATGTCACAAACACTCCAGCCTTCTGTGGCCCCTAATCCTATTTCTAAAAAAGAAAGCAACCGGTTTCCTCAATATCCTCCTCTCCAAAGCCACAGCAGAGGATGAAGAATTGAAGGCCCTGATTAGAAATTTATCAAACAAAGTTATATCATTAGAAAAGCAACAGGTGCAAGCTTATAGAGGTAATTCTAATCAGGCGCATGGCCAAAGCAATCAGCCTTGGCAAAATCAAGTATGGAAATCAAAGATACACGCCCAACCGACATAATGATAGATGACAGCCTAATGCACATCTTCCCTTGCAAGATGTTCCTCCCGCACCTTCTCTTCCAAAGACCAAAGTGCATTCGTGTGCTCGTTCCATCTCGAACAATTTGGCACAAGATTCAAAATGGTGCTTCCCTTGCAACATGCCTCATAGTCAATATCATTGTGCCAATACTACGCGCACCCAAGCCTTCATGATTTAAAGTGCTTTAGTTTGTGAGCCCTCAACAAGTGCCCCTGGCGAGATAATTAAGAAAGACTAGAAGCTCCTCCGGAAAAAAATTGATGTTCTTTGTCATGGAGGACTTCTGTGCAATCAACCAAGTGTGAGAAGATACAAACAAACTACACACCCAAGTTGCAGAAAACACAAGATATAAGAATATAATATTAGATTCGGGTGTATAGGTCTCACTCCTAGCAATGCAAGTAGATCCTCAGAAGTAGAAATATGTAGACAAGGCATCCAATAGAAAAAACACTCAAGCCCCTTCTAAAGTAGCGCGCGACCCTCCTTTAGTAGGTCAAACCTCTGCTCTAGCCAAAATCTAGGATTCTACACCCGAACACTCAAGAAGGGATTTTTTTCCCCAAATACATAAGATAGGGGCCTTCCATTTAGCATTATTGACCAAATGAAGAGAACAAACATAAATTTCACAATGTGGGATGCCCTGACCATTCCATCTCATCGGGACCTATTGCATGAAGCTCAGCACAACTTCCATGTGCCAACCCAACCATACTGAAGCCACGCGCTTCATCAACATCTGCTAAAAAGGGGAGAAAAAGTAAGTAAAGTTGTTAAAACCCCACCCTTATATATGTCCTTGATTATAGGAAAACAACTAGTGCATAATTACATGATTGAATCAGGCACTAGTACTTTTGTTATGCCTAAGAAAATAGATGATGTCTTAGGTCTAAAAAATAGCCCTTTGTCTAAAGGAGTCCTGCAACTTGATGGTTTGATTGTTACCACCTTAGGAGTCATCAAGGATCTTGAGTTAACGCTCCATGCATGTCCAAGTCTAACAATTACTCAATATGTGTTAATCATTGACCTACCTCCTTTGTTTGCCCTATGTCTATCAAGAGAATTTACTGCTAAAATGGGTGGTTACTTGTCTTCCAATTGGTCTCATATGTTACTCAAGACAAGGTATGGTACCTGGTTTACCATACAAGATGAGCCTATATTTTCCTATCATGTAGAGTCATATGTCCCATCCCCTCTCCAAGCTAACTATTTAATCCAAGAAGAACAAGATTTAGTTCCTAAAGAGCAGTCTCTTCCACCCTCTATTACTGACCTAGTACTTGATGAATGGGTGGAAAGACACCATAAATTTGATCCATACACTAAAGAACTGGAAGCTTATGAAACTGGGCTTGGTACTTATTGCATTCTAGAAGAAGAAGCTATGCTTTTGCACGCGCTCAAGAAAGACAAAGTTCAACCTGGTCTATGGAAGTTGTACTTTGATGGATCCAGAAGTAGAAATGATGTGGAAGGAGTGGTTCTCATTTCCCTAAGGATGAGAAATTATTCTTCACGCATAGGCTATAGTTTGCATGCTCTAACAATGTGGCAGAGTATGAAGTGCTGGTGCATGGCTTGCTCATTGCTGAGAAGAAGAAAATTAAGGTGCTACAGATATTTGGGGACACAGAATTGGTCATCCATCAAGTTACCAACAAATGCTAGAAAAGAATAAGCTTCTCAAAGCTTATAAACATAGAATTTAGGACCTCCTTGAGAGTTTTTATGCTCTAAATCTATAGGTGGTGTCAAGAAAAATGAACACGGAAGCTGACCAAATGGCGATGCTCGGCTCACAGTTCTCTCATGTTGAGAAATTTTTCAAAGGAGACACTCAAGCACCTCAAGACGGTGATTAGACCATCCATTCAGACAACAACACTAGCTGGAAATTTTTTTCACATTGATGCGTAGATCGTCAGGTTTATCTAGAATGAAGTTGAGTTCTCATCAAGCATGCAAGCTTATTTGCATGATTGCTATGGTGACCAAGTGATACGGTGAGTTCTCATCAAGCATGCAAGCTAATTTGCTTTGATAGCTATGGTGACCTTAGAGGAAATTTATAGCCACGATGATGATTTCAAGGGTGAAGAAAGGTACATGCATGCCATGCAAGAAGAATTCTACTCAGTCACTTTTACACGTAAGGAGTTATTGCTCAATAGGAATTGTGCGCATGAGGAGAAATAGGCCTTCATCTCTCTTTGTCAAAAATACAATGATATCTTCTCATGGGAGTATGAAGACCTCAAATATTTTGATTCAAGTGTTGCTCAATAGTCCATTGACCTTGATCCTAGTATCAAACTCATCGGGAAGAAGCATAAGCTAGTTAATCCAAAAATAAAACCCCACATGAGAAAGGAATTATCCAAACTCATCAAGGAAAATAATATTTTTCCTATCAAATACTTTACCTGGGTTGCAAATCTTGTTCTAGTGCGCAAGAAGAATGGTGAAATCAGAATTTGTGTTGATTTCAGAGATTTGAATAAGGCATCTCTAAAAGATCATCATCCTTTTCCTTCAATGGAGCAGATTTTGTAGGCGTGGGTGGCGCAGAGATTATCCATGCTAGATGGATATTTATGTTTCAATCAAATCCTGGTCAAGGAAGAGGATCAATTCAAAACAATGTTTACGACTAAGTGGGGAACATATGCATATTAGAAAATGCCCTTTGGTCAGTGAAATGTGGGCACCACATTTTAGCGTGCCATGGATATTGCCTTCAAAGGTTGCGTTAATGAGTTCATCTTGGTTTACCTTGATGATATAAATGTCTTCTCAAAGTAAAGTGCGGATCATATGGCACACCTAGAAAAGGTATTTGAGAGATGTAGAATGTTTGGGGTGTCTCTTAACCCTAAGAAGTGTAATTTTATAGTGGTGCAACGCAAGCATTTGGACCACGTGGTCTCAAAGGATAGCATCACAATTGATCCTGAGTGCATTTCAGCCATCCTATCTCTTTCCCTGCCGGTGCACAAAAAGGCCCTACAGTTCTTCCTTAGCAAGGTCAATTTTGTTAGGCATTTTATCCCTAACTTTGTAGGACTAGTTCGGCCCATCACCTTGATGACCAAGAAGGAAAAAGCCTTTAGATGGACAGCAAAAGGAAGAGAAAGCTTCAAAATGTCAAGCAATAAATTTCTTGCTTGTCAACACTCATCAATTCGGATTATTCAAAGGATTTCATATTTCATGCTTGTGGCGCTAATGTGAGTGTGGCTATTGTCCTAATAAAAGAAAATGAACAAGGGATGGAATAACCGGTGGATTTATTCAACCGAGATTTGAAGGATTATGAACTAAAATATAGTCACATAGAGAATTAGGTCTTTACCATCATGCACGCACTTGATAAATTCAAGAGTATGCTTGCCACTAATCATATCAAGGTATTAGTCTCCAACTCTTCATCAGAGACTTCATCATGGGAGAAGAAATTAGTGAGAAAAGAGTATGATGGGTGACCAAACTCATGGAGTATGATGTGACTATTATAGTTACAAAGGTGGTAAGAGGTAGTGTGCTTTGTAGGTAGATTATCGAGGATACGCGGACTGAACCTAAAGCTTCATTATTTCTATATGAAGACCTTTCGCACACTGAGAATTTGAATAGAATACAAACCCCGACACGCATGACCTGGATGAAGGACATGATCACATTCCTTTCTAAGGGCGCATACCCTCCTAGTTTAAACAAAGTAAATAGAAGACATCTAAGGTTACAATCTATTCCTTATGTGTTGATTGATGGACTTCTCTTCAAAAGAATTCTTGATGGTATGCTATTAAGATGTATCAATGGCGTGTAAACTAAAATAGCGTTAGTAGAATTTCACGATGGATTATTTGGTGGACACTTCTCTGCCAAAGCTAAAATAATAAAAATGATAATGGAAGGTATCTTATAGCCTACCCTGTTTGCATATTCACACAAGTGGGTTCAAAAATGCAAGGAATACACTTTCTTTGTAGGAAATAAAATATTGACAAGTGCTTCCCTATGAACGACCCAAAAATTCACACATGCTAACAACAAAGTAAAAATATAGGATACATTTTTTTTTGACTTGATTGACACGAAACATGACACAAAATGTCACCACCAAGGTTAAAACTAACTCTGTGAATGACTTGACGCAAGGATGACCACAAAGGCAGCACAGAAACGTTCACACCCATCAAGGACAATTTACTTTTCTTTTAGACAGGACAACATAGAAGTCCAATCACAGAACACACTTACAGTTAGGGCCAACCACAATGAGATATTCTTGAGGGTTATTTATTTTAATAAGACATCTTGCAATTCTTAGCTTACGTTTTCAAGGAGGCTCAAGATATGATTCATACAATTCATCTTACCAAGCTAAGTTTATTCTTTTTACACTGAGTAATCATCTTTAAATCTTCTCTATTATGACATTTATTTGTTTAATTCAATTATTTAATAAAGGAGGTAAATTAATTCCACAAGGCCATCTATCCACACTTATGCTACTAAAACTCGCTCATACCCTTATTACAATATGGATTCGCTTTCAACATACTTAAGAGAAAAAAATTACCAAGCACCTTGGAAAAAGGTTAGAGGGAGAAGGTTGAGTTGAAATCATCTTTAAGACCTCATTTGTTATTACCAAGATTTAATTGAAACTTGAGAACTTAACCAGAATTATTAAAGATTTTACTTAGGCTTTACTAAATGAGTCTTATAAAATAAAACAATTTACCTTCCAATGGCTGAGAGATAGATTGTGTAGTTACCAAATTGTTTTCTCCTACTTATTAAATCTTATTATCTTCCAGATCTAACCATAGATTTCCCTTAAGTTCATTTAAGAATTTCACCATGAAAGGGATAGTGTTCATTAGTGTAGCTAGGGATATCAAGTTATATAATGTTACTTAACAAAGGATAGTTTCATCTTTGATCACTTATGGAATTACATGCTCTCAAGTTGGTCACCTCTACACTAATTTATTTGCAATATAAATTTTAGTTTAACTTCTATAAGCATTAAACAACCCATTTTATATTACTTATGACAGACTATTACTAAGTCTTAGAAAGATTTAACTCAACCTTTAACCGCAGGGGGTAAATTTTAACAATACTCATTTACGAAAACAAAACAAGGTTACATCAACTCTTAGAATACCGATAATCCATTAAGGTCACTCAACAAGCGGTAAACAAATTTTCTTATATTTTCAATGATAGTCAATGATCCAAGGTTTCCAAAGTTAAGATGACAAATTCCACAATACAATATACTAAGACATTGACCCTTTTCTACAATTTCCACTGGACGTTATCAATAGTTGAACCATAAAAAACAGCGTACAAGCACCTTAATGATTATCATCTATGCAAATACAACGGCCACTTCTTTCATACTTGAGCTCAGAAAATCAACCTGCAAAAACATGTTAGCTTTTGTCAGTTCAAAAGAACTGGCATGAGCATGCATTCCCCTTTCCTAGATATCTCATCAAAATTAATTGAACGACTAGTGCATGATTTCCATTCCATGACATAAGCAAAAAGTGGTTAGTATGAATGTAAACAAAAATAGATACCTAGTTAACAAAAGGCACACTGTAGGACATATGAAGGCCAAAATTGTACATTTTCTATCCAAAGTTGCTCTTACACCATACATTCTAAATTATAACAAATTTCCCACATAATACACCTTTTCATTTTCTTTAAGTAAAGATAGCGATAGCAGCTTCACATTCACAAAACTGAATAAAGGAATCATACGACGACTACCCGATATGGAATAGTAAATTCTACTGATAATGCAAAAAGAAGGTAACTAATTTTATTATTCGAACATCCCTACTCGGACCAAGAGTGCCACACAAGCCCACAAAAACTCATGCCACCTATGGGGGGTTATGGCCACTCAAGGACCCAATTCAAAGATCATGTAAAAAGGAATGCATTGCACATGCGTACACCTTAAAGAATGCAGCTGATGTTTTTCGATTGTTTATATATGGGGGTTATGGCCACTCAAGGACCCAATTCAAAGATCATGTAAAAGGAATGCATTGCATAGGCGTACACCTTAAAGATCATGTAAAAAGGAATGCATTGCACATGCATACACCTTAAAGAATGCGGTGATGTTTTTCGATTGTTTATATATATATATATATATATATATATATATATATATATATATATATTCAAGGTTAAACAACATCCACATACGATAAGTTGAAACTTTGAAAGCACTATTAAGCTGCAAGTACCAACTCCACACATCCCTCAACGAAAAACCCTTCATTCCCAACATAATAAATATTTCAATGTTATACACTTTTAACTTACTTGCTGAAATAACGAAGAAAGGTCTCATAAAACATTGTTGTTTTGGGGTAAATGTAATTTCCCTTTCACAGGTCCCCAAAAGCATCTCAAGCCTCAAAATTAGTTCCATGTTAACCACATCCAACATATACATCATTGTTTATTACTCGGAAGGGGTAAAACATTATTCATACACTCACTACCGTGGATGCATCCGACAAGGAAAGGATTTTCTTATAACAAAGAAAAATTTAAGTAAACTTACACAGTTGTGTCGGGTGCATAGGATATCCCATGTACAAAATGAGAGTGCCTCGAGTACTGTAAGTATTTTCTCCAAAGGTTTGAGTAAGGTTTTCCTTATAACAAACCCTCAAATTTTCCATCACAAAGGAGTCGGTGGACCTTCATAAGACCAGTTAGGGAGATAATACAAATGTAGGACTGACGAGGATATCCCTTGGCCAGGGTACTAAAATTTTAAGGTCATCATAAGCTAGGTAAGCAAGTTAGATTTGGCCAAAAACAATGTTTGGATAAGACGTTGTCGAAAACCCACTATCTAGTCACAATGGTCACAACCGACGAGCATAACACATAGTTTGTTAAAGCTTCTAAAAGAATAGAAATTTATGATGTTCCAGCCTTGCAGTCGACCTCCCAAGTCTGAAATTGGGATGAGATTATACCAAACTTAGATTGCTTAAAAGAAAAGGATGAGCAAGGGTCTCTCTCGTATCATTTCCAAGACAAAATTAATACCAGACCGTGATAACATCAAAAGGCAATAAATACACAACTTCTCATGAGGTAAATATTTTTATTCATTTATCACCTGCTCCCCTCTATAACCATAGGGATACATAAAGGAGGTAAAAATCACATTTTTTTAAAGAGGATAGAACTTAAACAAACAACTCCTCATTGCCACGTTGAAGAAGGTCCAATACCAGGTTGAAAAAAAAGACAGAACTACTCTCACAGGCATAACACAGATGTATCTAGTAAAACTCCACGCACATTTTATCAAGAAAAAACTACAATCTTTGTGGGAAAGGTGTACAACAACCACACAACATTTCAAATGATATTTTAACACGTAGAGCTATCCCAAAACTAACATAGCAACCATTACAAGGAGAACAGGAAATAATTATGCAATCAATATAAAAGAAATAGCTAGAAAAGGGGAAAAACGGCTCATGCCTGTTCCTCCTGATTCAACATCGCCCTCCTGCCTCTTCCATTGCTTTGGACGCCCTCCCGAAATCCCACACCCAACAAAACATGCCAGACTGTAGAGGAAGCCAGTGGAAGCTGGAAACGTGGGAGGAGAAGAGGCATCCATCACCCAAGTCACAGAGGAGAAGATAATGAAAGGAAGAGGGTTCGTTGCAGGAAACAGGAAACAAAACTGAGCAGAGGGAAATAGAACAACACCCAAACATACTTCCCTCCTTCCAAGGGCCAGCAGTGCAAGAAAAATGCCTTGACAGAAAGGATTTCTATGGCCTCTCTGCCCATGCAACCAGGTCAAAATGACAGACTGGAACAGGTGCGGACATCCATCCATGCGCGCAGGGTAAGAAGAGGAGGATTTCCAAAAAAAACCAACAAGAGTTGAAGCTAAACAGTTTGCCACGTTTTCCAGCAAGTTCATAATTGTAAAGCAAATTGTGCTTCATGAATATTCTGATATGAAACAGATCCACGCCTATGAGATTCTCTTCCATGAGTTACATCGTAAAACAAGTAAGGTCTCAATAGAGAATCTTTGTAATAAATTTCATCAGGTCTCCTGGTAACACTCTCACTGTCACAATATTGATTTTGATAAAAATATCTTGAAGGAGAATCCCAAATTTGAGGATGCATTTAATACTGAACAGATAACAACATAGTTGGACAACTTGCTTGTTGGAGGCGCTAAAAAAAAAGCTTCTACTATCTATGCAACATGCTTTTTGCCTAGCTAATTATCATTGCGAGCCGTTCTTTGTGGATCCCCGACAAGAACACACCTTGCAGCACCCAATGAAAGTGGAGGTAACACGCCTGCTTCACTAGCTTGTAGCTTCATCTAGCCACCGTATCAAACCCATTACTGCGCCCATACGCATTGAATAAAAGAATCAAAATGAGATCAAGGTGAAGAAAAATAGGACTCCACCGACTCCCATCTCCCTCACGCAAGGTAGAAACATAATGGCCATTACGGTCTGCAGGTTGGTGGTTGGGAGGAGACTAATGCCATCTACTTGCAACAAGACATGCGAATGGACCTGGTCGGCCAAGGTGGCAGTGGAGGGTAGGTGAAAGTAGTTTAAAAGATTTAAAAACTGGGCAGTCCTCACCACGACCTGGCGCCCCCATGAGCCCCTCCTTCAGCAAAGATACGGGATAACAAAATCTCTACTAACTAAGGTAAGCTCACAAAGCATACGAAAGAAGATATATTAATACAAATGCAAAAGGAGTTACAAGATTACCTGAACAGTTTTCATAAGCTAAAAAGGTATACGAATTTTTGTATGATTACTATTCAACCCGAGAAAATTTAATCACGTACACACGAGCAAGCTAGAGGAAGTAAGAATCGAACTCTCCATTACTCACAAGGATTAAAAACAACATGCGAACAGGCCTAAGCGACCAAGCGCAGAAAACTAGAGGTTGGCATTCAAAAGCAAACACCAGGCAAGGAACGACCATGGCACCAAAACGGGTACTCCTTCCTCAAAGACGAACCGGGTTCATTGCAAAGTGACCAACCAAACAATAAAATCGTTTAACGATAATTAATAATACAGTTGATAACAATCGACACTAAAAATAATGAGTTATCGTCGATCAATAATTAAAATAATAATATTGTTAATATTATTATTATTATTATTATTTAATTATTATTATTATTATTATTACCACTTAAAATAATTATTAATCATATTAACAAAGACGTATATACCAACTTGACAATAATGTAAAACAATAACACTATAAGATAGAGGCCAATCGATAATTAAATTAAAACAACATTGTTATCATTATATACTATAAATATAAATAATTTCTACTCACATCAATAATGACCAATGATCCAGCTTAACCATGCGACAACAAGATCCTCCTTAAATAGGTTAACACACAGGACATTACACAGTCCACACACAGAGGTGTCAATAACAACTTGAGAATGCAAGAAGGAGAAGGAAGGTTCTCAAACATCACTGAGACAAGATCTAAGACAACAGAAATACACACAACCATTCGACAAGAAGGTCATTGCGACAAGAACTAGGGTAAACGCCGAAGCGGGGCATTACGTCCCATCGACCAATCTAAGTGGATCAACCTTTTTGTGCAATGGGGTCTCGACTTCATAGGCATGATCAATCCACCTTCAAGTGTTGGACATAAATGGGTGTTAACAGCTACAGATTAGTTCACTAGATGAATAGAAGTTGTCGTGCTTAAGGAATCAATTGAGTCATTCATCCTTGACTTTCTCGAAGGTATAGTCACAAGGTTTGGTGTTCCTAAACCATTATCTCTGATAATGCAAAAGCCTTCCTTGGTACTAAAATCACTAATTGGGCTCTAAGTCTGGGAATTTACTTGAAGAATTCTTCCAACTATTACCCTCAGGGAAACGATCTGGTAGAATCAACAAACAAGAACCTGATTAGAATTATGAAGCACATAATGAACATTAGCCAAAGACAGTGGCATATAAAGGTCTCGCGCACGCTCTGGGAAGATAGAATCACAATAAAAAAGGAAATAGGAACTTCACCTTACAATCTTGTCTATGGAAAGGAGGCTACCCTTCCTTTGACACTAGAGTTGAATTCATTAGCACTTGCCCAATAGCTGGAATTTGAAGGCGCAGACCAGAGAGAAATCAAAATGGTAGAGTTGGTTAATCTTGAAGAATCAAGGAACTCTACCATGATCAAGATAGAACAACATCAACAAGCAACAAAGAAATGGTTCGACAGAAAGGCTAGGCCTCAAGCTTTCAAAGTTAGGGACTTGGTTCTAAAATGGGATGCTGACAGAGCTAAACCAGGGCACCATTCAAAGTTTGATGCACTTTGGAGTGGCCCATACATCATCAGTTCTTGCAAGGAGGCTAACTCTTTTGAGTTAACTCATCTTGATGGAGATGTACTATAAATCCCAATAAATGGGATCTACCTCAAACCCTTCCATTAAGTTTGTTGCATAATGATTATATATATTAGAGTAGTTTCAATTCCTCCAAGTGTGTTGCGCGCATGTTGTTTGTTTGTACATAGTTATTTATTCTCACGTGCTTCCTACACGTGCTTTTTATTGCTTCTAGAATGCATACCTTCTTTTAGTAGTTGCAAGATTCAGGACAAAGTCAAGAAATGATCTTCAAATGATTACAAGGCAGTTTCACAATTGTACAAGTAGACTCCATGCCCAATAGATGCTCCAGGCTACTGATCTCCTTCATCTAGCAGGCAGATGGCCCCAAAAGTCACCAAAATTGTTATCCAAATATCTCTCCTAGCAATTTGGGTAACTTGCATATACATTATGGCTCTAAGTTATTCATTGTAATGTTGCATACACTCAAGATCACTTAATACATTCCCTTAGTCACAATTTCCCTATGCGCCATTTTGATTTCTCTCCTTCCACTTTCCCCTTGCACCCACCTTCTATGCATTCATCTTCTTCCTAAGTAACTTCTTCACCCTGTGGGCATCTCGAGACTTGTTTCAAATTAGTGAAGTCCCCTGGCCCACTCACGCGCCATGCCCATCACTTTGTAATAGTTGCACATTGACCATACATTCTCTGCTCACCAGTTTGCCTCATTTCCTCATGTGCAACGTGCACGCCTCCCTCTTCACCTTCCTTTATTTTCTTCGCATGCCCTTCCCTCACACCCTTATATGGCGGGTCATATTTTGACATTCTTGAGTGTACCGTGTGCAACTAGTCAAAGCATGCCAACAAGTCATCAAATCCTTGCAACAAATCAATGAAGCAACACATGGCAGAAATGACAAATATTTGCACATTTGGCCACCATTTGAGCCAATCTGCATGCGCCACATGTTTTTCATGTGCCAATGAATCGACATCTTCGACACCATATATTTTGCTAAAGAGCTCGAGATCGAGTGCACGCTTGGATTTTTAGGAAGCTGCGATGATATCGCCTTCGTGTTAGAGATTCAAATTCAAATTTTGGTGGATATGGTAGGTGAGAAATGGGAAAACATCTTTCTGAGCATTAATGAGCAAATCTAATTTCTCCAACCACCCGATTTGATATGATATTCCCTCCTTTCTTCTCCAACATGCCAAACAGGCTTGGGGAAGTGTATTTCATAGATCTCTAGGTGGATTTGTAGGCATTTAATGCTTCTTGTTGGTGGTTATGTTTCAAATTTTGGTTTTCCCTCCTTCCCTTTTTCCTCCATGGATTCATCTATAAATGTAAGAGGAAGGCCCATTTGTTAGGTTGGACACTCTGGATCCTTACGTGTTTTTCTAAGGACTCCATACTTTCTATATTTTGAGTTGTAGACCTCTAGATCTGGCTCTTACATGTGGATATCAGCCTCCTCCATCATTGTAACAGCTTTGTGCATTTCTGGAAGTAATAGAAGCATCATTTTGTGACTATTCTATGTCCTAATGTGTTTGCATTTATCCTTATTGCCTTTCCTTTTACGTTGTGTCTTTGGTTATGCTACCTCGGGTCCCTTAGTTCCATATTTAGTTGTATTCTATGATAATGATCTAGTGAATATGTGTTTCACTATGTTACTCGTACCTAGCCTCCTTTCACACATTTCCTTTCATTATCACTCAGAACAGATAGTGTTCATCCCTCTTTTCGGTGCTATCACCCTTTAGTGTAGTTTCCTTTCATGTCATCCTTTTATCCTGGTCCTTGGCATTATTAGCCTAGTTTCCCCTTTCAGAACTAACCGTAGTAGTAGAAGTAGATAGAGGAACCAACCTTCTCCGGAGATCTGTCCTAAGCACACAAGGTTCAACATCTTGGGGACGGTTCCATTGTGGTCTCAAACACCTCGGCCCTTACGAGATTCAAGACGTGGGTGAACATTTGAGAAACCAATAGTTATCAATCAACAAAATTAATTCTGTTCAAATAAATGAGGATTTTTTTTTCATGTCCTCAAGGTTTTCCCATGTTTTACTTTCTTCATTAAATTGGTTCTACTAGACCTCACATTGACTAATTTCACAATTTCGTAAGTACAATCTGTTGTTGAGTTTCTAGCAATCATATGTGTTCAACCATGATTATTCTTAGTTCTTGGACATGTAAGGAATCCCAATTTAACACGTGACAAATCTAAAATGTATTTCTTAAGTGAAAAAATATGGAAAACATCATGCATTTGTGACAAAGCAGGGGGTAATGATAAATGATAAGCTATAGGATTGATTACTTCAACAATCTTGAAGGGTCCCACATAATGAGGTGATAATTTGGCTGCCTTGCCAAAGGTTATAGAACTCTTTTTGGCTTAACCCATAAAAAGACCTTTTCACCAAGTTCAAATTTCTTATCAACCCTTTTTAGATCTGCATAACTTTTTTCCTATTTGTTGCTTCTTTTAAACATTCATGAATCATTTTAACTTGTTGTTCCATTTCAGTAAGGATTTCAGGTCCAATTACTTCTCTGTCTTCAATGCTATCCCAACTAACTGGGGTTCTACATTTCCTTTCATACAATGCTTGAAAAGTTCCATTTTCAAAGAGGCATGATATGTATTATTGTAAGCAAATTCAACTAAAGGAAGGTATTCTTCCCATTTGTACTTTTGATCCATGTAGTACATTCATAACATATCTTCCAAAATGTGACTAACTCTTTCGGTGTGACCATCGATTGGATGGTATGCATAAATCAAATTCAATTTTATTCCTCAGGCTGAATTAAGTGTTTTCCAAAATAGAGATGTCATTCTAGGGTCTCTATCAGATATAATCAATTCAGGTACTCCATGTAATCTGAAAATTTCATGCACAAATATTTTTTCTAAAATAGGTGAATCTTCCTTAAGATTACCAAGTAATAAAATGTGCTACTTTTGTCAGTTTATCAACAACTAAAATAACATCATGTTTATTTCTTAACATAGGAATCCCCGAACAAAATCCATGTTAATTACCTTCCATCTATATTGCAGTATGCTATGAGGATATAGTAAACTAGGTGGGTGCATATGCTCAGCCTTAACACGCTGACATTCCAAGTAGTGTGTCACAAAATCAATTGTCTTTCTTCATCCCTTTCCAAAAATATTGTTGTTTTACATCATCAAGCATTTTTGTAATATCGAGATGTCCTGAGTAAGGTGAATTATGAAATTCCATCATCAAATTTTTCCTCAACTCATTTCCCAAAGGTACATACACTTGCTTATCATACCTCAAAATTCTTTCGTTATCAAAGTGAAAATCTTTATACCTTTTGTCATTTGGATCTGCAAAGTAAGTGTTGTTTTTACCTGCTGAAAGTAAGAATCATATTCCATGATACTTTTTACCTCATCTTTAAATTGAGTTCTCAAAGTTATAAGTGTAGAAATATGTTTCCTACGACTTAGTGCATCTACCACTCTATTTTCTTTTCCTTTTATGTAACTTATGTCAAAATCATATTGTGACAAAAACTCTAACCATCTTTGTTGTCTTGTATTCAGATTTGGTGAGTGAAAATATACTTCAGCCCAAGATGACCAGTATTTAATTCAAAAGGTCTTCCTAAAAGATAATGTCTCCATACTTGAAGTGCATGAACTATGACAACAAGCTCTAGGTCATGGGGAGCATAATTCAGCTCATGTAACTTGAGTTTTCTGCTCTCATATGCTATAACATGTTCATTTTGTAATGAATACCTCCGAGTCCTTCTCTAGAAGCATCTGTAACTACCGTAAAGTTTCCATTTGGATTAGGTACAACCAAAATAGGTGTAGATGTTAATTGATCCTTAAGAGTTTTAAATTTTGATTCACATTTTCACTCCACACAAATTTCTTATCTTTCTTTACAATGAAGTTATCGGTGCAACGAATTTTAAAAATTACTTATTAGATTTTATATAGTAACCAGAAAGATCCATGAAGCTTCTAGCTTCATGTACATTCTTAGGTGCAGGCCACTCAGTTATTGCAACAATATTTTATGGATCTACTACTATTTCATCCTTATGACATGTCCTAGATAGTGCACTTTTGTCTCATAGAAAGAACATTTTGAAAACTTACCATACAATCTTCTTTTTATTAAGATTTCAAGTACTATTTTTAAATGCTCATGATGCTCATCAATAATTTTAGAATAAATAAGAATATCATCCAAGAATATAAGTAAAAAATTGTCCAAGTATTATTGAAAGATATTATTCATTAAATTCATAAAAGTTGTAAGTGCATTTGTCAAACAGAAAGGTAAAACTTTAAATTCATAGTTTCCATATCTTGTCCTAAAGGTTGTTTTATGAATATCCTCCTCTTTGATTCATTACCGATGATACCCAGAATGAAGATCTATCTTATAATATACTGATGCACCACACATCTGATTAAATAGATCATCAATTCTAGGAAGTGGATATTTGTTTTTGATTGTTTCTTTGTTTAACATACTATAATCAATACATAATCTAAGTGTTCCATCTTTCTTTTTCACAAAAATTATGGGTTCTCCCCAAGGTGAAACACTCGGTCTTATCAAACCTTTAGGAAAAAGTTCTTGTAAATGCGCCTTAAGCTCTACAAGTTCAATGGTAGTCATTTGATATAATTCCTTGAAACAGCTCAGTTCCCGGTTTGATTTCAATTGTGAAGTCAAACTCCCGTTTGGGTGGAAGACTAGGTAGTTCTTCCAGAAACACATCATTGAAATCTCTTAACAATGAATATTTTTCCAAGAAATCACTATCCCCTTTGGTTGTTTCATAAATTTTTACTATAGACAAATTGAAAACCTTTGTTTTTGGCCTTTTTAAGCCACATAACTGACAATTTTCTAACATAAATTTATCGTTTAACCCCTATGATGTCTGTTGTTTTATATAGATCATCAAGACAACTAATGTGTTTTTCAAAACAGTCTACTTTTTCTTTATGTTCAGCAAGCAATTAACACCTATTATTACATCATAAGACCCCAAAGGAGAAACATAAAGATCAACTTCAGTGGAAAACTAGGTAATTCAAGAACTGCTCCAAAAAGACACTAACTATGTGGACAACATTATTTCCATAATGTACAACCCAAGATTTTTCCATTTTTCCAGCTTTTCTTTTTAGTTTAGCAACTAATTTACTAGAAATAAAACATTTAGTAGCTCTAGTATCAAAAAGTATAGTAATAGGTATACCAAATAATTTACCTGGCACTTCTATAGGCGTAACTTGTTTTTCAACTTGTTTATCAACTACTGCAACATGTATCTTATCCGTTGATTATTGTCATCCTTTCTTAGAGGGAACTGATTTGGATAATGATCTTGTCCACAGTTGTAGCATCCCCCTACATGTTCTATTTTAGGTTTGAATTTATTTCCAGCCCTAAAATTGTTGTTCTGTCCTCCATAAGAATTTTGTCCATTATTATTGTTCTTTACGAAATTGTTTCATACATTTGTAGTAGGTTTATTTGTTGTTGTTTTCTTACTGTTATCAGCAACAAATTTATTTTTAGTACCAAAATTCTTCCATGCCCCCTTTTTGGGTGTAAGAGATGAAGAAGAAGTAGGAATTTTCTTTCTGTTTTCTTCCTTATGGGCATAAATTTCTTTCAATTTTTGTTCTGCCGAATGGCCTTTTCCACAACCCCTTCCATGGTGGTTAGGATGTGAACATCTACCTCACCCCTATGATAGAGTTTAATCCCATAATAAATTTTTGTATCTTGAACTTCTCGTCAATTTGATATTAAGGTACGTACTTAAGAAGCTTAGTGAATCTCTCCCAAGTACATTATTACAGTTAACTTTCCCTGAGTTAAGTTCTGAAATTTAGTCATCTTCTGATCATAATAAAGTTGTGGCAGCCAACATTTCCTAAAATAATTCTTAAATTGATCCCAAGTGATGTTTGTTTCATCAATGTTTAGTTTAGCCTTACAACTGTCCCACCAGGAAGATGCCTCATGGGAAAGATGATAAGCTCCCCATCGCTTTAGTTTCCTTTGAGCAGTCACTTATTGGAAAGTACTTCTCCATTTCCCGATCCAATTCTTAGATCCATCCCCAGTGTAATGTCATCAAACTTGGGTGGACTTATCCTTTTATGTCATTTGTGATTTCAACTTCCACTCTTGCCTTTTTATTTTCAGTATGATTGGGTACATTTGCATTAGCATTATTATTATCAATGCCCAAATTTCCAACATTGGCATTGTCCACAAGAGGTGGTTGATTGTTTTTACCAATATATTCTTCTTTTTCCTCATTACCCATAACTTGTCTTTTAAGTACAACCAAAGGATCACTTGTGTCCAACAGGGCAACAAATATCTCATCACGTTTTTGTTGCGGTAGTAGCTGCCTCTCCACCGGAGGTGGGTTGTTTATAGCATTCCCCCTTGTTCTAAATTTTTTTGTTAACAAGAAAATTAATTTTTTATCAGATTATGGACTCAATAGGTCCAAGATCTACAACCTTAAGCTTTGATACAAAGATGTAACATTCCCATTTTAAGACTTTAGAACAAGGAATTTATTTATTTATTTATATTTATCATACATAATGTTCTCTATTATAAATTAACATAATTTAGAACACACATTCCAATTCCAATCCATATCATAATAGAAAACCATCTGCAACTATAAATGACTCGGTGAAAAACGATCTCTCATTTCATGACTCAAGTATAAAACCAATCTCTCATGTTAACTCAATAATGTGTATACAACGTATTCTTGGTTCTTTTACCATTTTTGGATATCCAAGTGTTCTATCTAAGAGGCCTATATAAATATCTCATTACCAATATTCATTTGAAATCATGCTTCTTAAACCAGTGACATAGGATAATGCAACCAACAATGCGGGATAATTTGGCCAAAGTTTTTAAACATATTTATCATGTTTACATTCCTTGATGACATACTCATCAAATGGAATAATTCCCTCACCACACTTATTCTATTATCTAGAGTGGTCTTTCTTGACTCTATCAGTCCAATCGATTCAAGGTTTCATACTAGACAAGGGCAACAACATGCACTAGTGTGGAAAACTACTCATGGTGACTAAGGGTACATAGACATACTCAATTGACATAAGTCAATTGGGTGTGTCTAGTTATCCTAAGTAAACAGGATTTGACCTCGACACTAGATCATGTTCCTATCCCTATATAGGATAGAACCATGATCCAATCTTACTTTTATGTCAATCAAGTTAAACAAACTGAGTGGGGTGTTGAGACATATCAACTGCATCATAGTATCCTGTAATGACCCCTATCATTACAAAGGTACTACACTATGGTTGATGTGTGCCAACATCCAACTGATTTTCCTCAACTGGACTAGCATACCTTAGATTATAAGTTTATTAACCCATTAAACATTGTCTTTAAGATTAATTACAACAATACTTAAAGATTCAACTAGATCATTTAACTTATAAGGCTATAAGTTGAAATTATATGTGAGGTAGGTATGCTGATAAAATCTGCTTCCTAACCATTTGATTACATACTTAAGTTTTTTCTATAAACGAAACATCTTACATTATATCACAACATGCTTGATCTTGAATTTATGAAAGTGTGTTAATTGATTCCTTACTTATTTCAGCCCTAGCTTAAATAAGTTCCTTATAAACCTTTATTTTAGACTTCATGGAGATGAATTCTAAATTCCATTTAATTCCTTTCTAAGCATTCCAAATTTTTATTAAGGAAATATGCCTAAGGAAGTACACATTCAATCATTTACTTACAACATTCATAACACTTTAACAAGATCTTAAGTTATGTCTCTATGATTGATTTCATGGGAAGTAACCTTTTTCCCTATATTATGGACTAATTTCCATTTATGAAACAAATTACATATGTTTAAATACATCAAGAATTCAAACACATACATCTATATAATTCAAACATAGTCCTTTTATATTGTTTAAGGATCTACTTATGAGTGTCAACTTATAAGTTGCATCTCTAATTGAGAAAATAAACCAACTAACATTTTAGATTCCCCCTAACCATTCCATAACATTTAAGTATATAAACTACCCTCCTTCATTAGGATAATACTTAACAATACATCCCAATTCATGACAAGAAAGTATTACAAAAAGTATTATTTAACAATCAACACATCTTTTATTCATCAAGGAGTGATACATTCACTAAATCCGAAGTATCTCAGAGATTACAAAGTTTCATAACAACAATTTAAAAATAGTTTCATTACAATTTTCTTTACCAATAAAGTACATAAGTAATGACACCACATAATCATCATAATAAAGATACATTTTTCTTAGTAAAACAAATGTAACTTTCTATATGTCTTTCTCCTTTCTCTTTTACAAAATCTATCTGCAAAATTATTAGCACGAGTCAGTTCATTTGAACTGAGCATGATAAGCACTATAACATTAAAACATTGTGCTTTTATTTAACTGTTTCATTAAAAGAACCTTTCTATTTATGAAATAGTTCCAAAACACAACAAGATAAAACAAAATACTTTTCCCAAAATATTACAACCAGAAGGAGAGAAAAGATTAAAGTGTCCAATGTGAAAGTAAGGTTTAATTAACCAACATACCAACCCTATCTTTTCATCTTAAAACTCTTTTCAACATCTCTTTGGAAATAAAAAAGAAGAATTTTAGAAAGGAAATTTCATATTTCATCCTAACTTTACAATCTCTATCAAGTAATCAAGATAAGCTCCATCATTCAACCAAATCAAATTTTCAAGAAATAGTTTTGGATAAATTTAAAATTCCTTTTAGAATATGTATAATAATTTGCAATTTCAAGGAACATGAAGGAATACAAATAATATAGAATTATACTCCATCCAAAAATCATACTATCCCAAGACTAAATATGTGTCTAAGAAGTATGTTGAACATAATTAAGCCTATAATAACTTATGACAAGCCTTCCTACAAACCTGCAAGTAATTAAGAGATGGATCCTACGTAATCCATATAAAACAATGATTCTCGGTTTTCTAAAAAAAGATCATATCGAGAAAAGTTTTATAAGACCTTTCTTCAACCCAAACAAAATTCAATACTATAGTTTAAGGTGTACTAAGTAGATATTTATTTGTTATTTACAATGTAAGTATAAATAAGGATTATGTCAATACATAATGACTATCCCAACTAAACAACATATCACAATCATTTACATAAGATGAAGGATCTAGGAAAAAATGCATCCATAATCACTCAATACAAAGGAATGTCCTACCAAAAAGGCTTATCTAAGTCATATTATCATGACATCCTATAAACTCAAAGATTCAAACCAAAATAATTGAAATAGAGAAAGGAAAGCTGATATACCTCCTATGTATACCCAAGTTTCCCATCCACAGAAATGGTAAACAACTTCACACAATAGGAATAGAAAAGGAGGAACATACTTCCCTCTAAACCGACTATTCAATGTTACAATACGTCAAGGATGAAACCACAAAAATTACCAATTCATAGTCTAATCAGTCACTCCATGCAAAATGGATTAAAAAAAAGAGAAAAGACTCCCTAAAGAGATATGATCTTGAGTGTATCGCATCAATCATGGAAAATCCACTTAGGATAAACCAAATCATACCTAAGATACCACGTAACCCAAGATTGGGTAAAAATAAACAAACCATGAAAAGAATGGAAAGAAAAAAATTTAACATCATATATGTCATTTTTTCATGAAAGATCAATCCCAATACCGATTCAACTTGTTTCACCATTTTCTTTAAGGATTTGATGAAACAGATAAGGGTATGGGCCAAGGAGGAATACATGTTGTGATGGTCGGTTTAAAGGTCATTGCACATGTTTTGAATTCTTGATCCAATGTTGACTATGAGAGATTCCTTTTGGCTAGGAGGAACTACTTAAAATACAAAACAAGACCACAAAAGAGAGTTAAATAGTATATGACAATGGACTACCTAGCGTATGCTAGATCCGAGGAAGTGTGATACTTCCTAGAAGGTCATCAATCCATTGTTTATAAATCAATATAAAATAACTTAAACATGTAAATAAAAGAATCTAGTGCTAGCATTCTGATTTGGGTGCCTTAGATTACTATCAACGTCGATCCGATTAAATACTAAGGTGTTGTGTAGGTAGGTAAAGATTTCAGGTTAGGTTGCAGGTAATGCAGGTGGTCTGTGGGTCACAGATAGGGTCTTGGTAAAGTTGGGTAAGGTGTTTGGGTTATTTTAGGTGGGGTAGGTTAGTTTCTGTTCTGAAGCGATTTTATCGGACACGAGACAGAGGCGGTCAAGGTGGTGATGTCGGTTTAGGTATGGCCAATATTGGTTTAGGGTGACCGATATCGGTCACTATGGAAAGTGGTAGGGAGTCAGGTGGAGGGTGTTTGGGATCTCTTTTGTCTTAGAACAAAGATTTGGAAAGGTCTCTGTGGGGGAGGGTGAGGTGACAGTCCAAGATAGGTGTGGTAAGGTTTTGAGTGAGGTTTGGGGTAGGTTAAGGGTTGAGTTGTTAGGTTGGGTTGATAGTCATAGTGACCGATATCGATTAAGGAGACCAATGTCGGTATAAGATGGACCGACCACGGTTAGGGTTAACCGGTGTTGGTGACTATGGGGAGATGGAAGATGTTGTAGAATGAGTTTTGGGTCCTCTCTGTGATTGCACAAAGATTTTTAGGGTGTTTGTGAGGTCTACGTGAGGGAGGTGGTTTTGGGATAGGTTTTGTGAAGTTTAGGTTGGGTGTGAGTGGGTGGTTGATAGAGAGAGAGCTGAAGGATAGATCTAGGTAGAACAATGAATGGATGAAGGCAAAGAGAGAATACAACTACAAGTGACATAGGAGAAACCAACTTACTTGGAGTTCAGAAGGGTTCTAAATGCCCGTAGTGGTGGAGAGGTGGTTGAAGATGTTGGTGAAGGTTAATCTATGGAATGGTGCTCAGTGATACGAAGTGCTTCCGGAATGATACCGTGAATGCAAATACCTTTGGATTAGTCCTAGTGTGCTGGCTATGGCTATCTGGATGTGCGAAAGGGATTTGGTTCTTGCTTGCATGTAGATCTCCTTCATTCCAAAACTCGAGAATGTGGCCAACCTCCCAAACAAGGTTACCAAAATGAATATAAGGTAACCAATGACAGTTTAGGGTGACCGGCATTGGTTTAGGGTTAACCGGTGTTGGTTAAGGCGGAAATCCTAGGTTTACTAAAAATGCTAGATCTTGGCAATCTTTTGGGCTAGCCATTTGTCTAGTCTCACGTGATTAAAATGGAATGTTACGTTTTAATGAGACGGGATGTGGTTAGAGGGTGAATAGTCATGTGATTTTAGGGTTAAACTAATTCTTAGTTTATTAAGGTAGGTAGGACTAAGTCTTAGTTAGTTATGGTGAGTAAATGTTGAGTCGTAGTAAAGGGGAAATATGCTAAAAATAGGTTTGTGATGAGGTGTCTTGGTGAGGTGGTGGGGTGAGGTGGAGATTAGTTTTAATTAAGGTATTTAAATAATGAATGAAGTGAGGATGAGTATTAATTTAATTATAAATAATTAAATTAATATTAATGTGAGGTAGAAGGGTCATGGTTAAGTGAATATGTTTAAGTTGGCTATTCGAAAGGGGACTAAGGGGAGTGTGACCTAATTTTAGTGTCTAAATTTTCCCCCTTTTTGTTATGTAGCTTGTATTGGTAAGCGACACTAAAAAAATAGGAAGTGATTGCCCCATGTGTGGGTGAAGGTGATCCCCCTTAAACTAGGCACTAATGAGGTGTAATATGGAATCGGTGAGTGGTTTGATAAATGTGTAGGGTCGAAGAAGATAGGTAGGGACCTGTGTAGTGAGTACCGTGGGAAAAGGTGATGGTCAAATTGGGTAATAGGTAATAGGCCAGGGTCCAAATCAGGTCATGGGTAATGGCAATCAAACATACGCACACGTATAGATTGCAACATGGTACCAAGTTGAAGAGCTTGCAAACTCTACATCGTCCTAAGGTCAATAGGTTTATCCAAACAAGGGTGAGGTGATTCAGGTATCCAAGGTATAGAATATGGTCCAGAAACTCAATGTAGGTTAGGTGTAAGAATGTTTAGGTATGTTCCAGTACACTAAAGGTTTGGTTGGGATAAATAGCACGACAATAGGAAAGGTATGGTTGTTAGGCTAAAACAACATAGGTAACAACATCGCAAGGTATAGCGAGTACATAAGGTCAATGGTCACACCAAGTTGGTCAGGTTTAGGTAAATAGGTTGTAGCACATGTAAGGCCAAGGTATAGGTAAAATAACAACTCCTAAGACACAACAAAGGAGATGTAGGAGTAGGTTGAGATTGTAGGTATGGTTCAATGGGTGGCCTGAATGATAAAAGGTATATGCATGATGGATTCAGGTCAATTAGGCATGGTTGGGATGCAATGAGATACAAGGTTTGCTCATCATAACAAATTTATGTTGTCTAAGGTCGTTAGGTTCATCCAAACAAGGGTTGTTGAGGTCTGGTATCCAGGGTAGAGGATACGGTCCGACACACAACTAGGTAAGATGCAGGAACATGTAGGTATGTTCCGGTACACCCCAAAAGGTCAAAGGGTCAAGGTTGGTTTGGATAAGCATCACGACATTGAGGCAAGGTAAGGTCACTAGGTTGAACAACACAAGTATCATCATCACAAGATGCAACGAGTGAGTGAATTGGAGTGTCCACATAATCAATGGTTGGGTAGGTAGGTGTGGGTAGGGTAGCTTGTGTTATGTTGTGGAGCTTGTTTTCATGTGAGAACATGTTGAATACTGTACACTAAGAGTATTATACACTTTCCACAATTGTGTCGGGGTTCGAGGCCGGGATGGGCCATGACAGGGGAGTCAGGGCAGGCAGCCCCTAGAGATAGCGAGGGGTTTGGGGCGCAACCCACGAATTTTTAGGCCTTAAAACATGCCCGATATATCGGGAAACATGATTTTCTCATATGGGTGAGTTTTTGACCAATAGGTTTATGGAACGGTTTTGGTCCATGGTTTTGATACCCGCGGTTTTGTAAAAATGCTTAAGCGGTTGTCTATTTATATGGTTTTGTGCATATGGTAGACATAATGTAACATTGCGAGATGTGTTTTGAACTCAGTGTGAATTTTTGTACGATTTATTGAGCATAGCTCCAAAAAGATCTCGGTATTATATTGAGAGAGCGGTGGCTTGTAATAAAATATGAGCAAGTGATTCTTGGTGGACGTAGCCCAAATTGGGTGAATCATGTTAAATATGTCTCTTTGTGTTGTGTTATTTTATTATAAAATTTTATTTGAGATCTATAATATTTTCTACATATTAGTTTCTATTGTTGTGATTACGTGAGGGTTTATTCCACATATTTTATCCCTTATTTCCTAACAAAGTTATTGGTAAGGCCATGTGAGGGGCATAAAAATTCCCAACTGATGGTGAGGATAAGTGAATGGGGGTTAGGTTTTAGGCTAGTTGGGTGCATGGTTATTTAGGTAGGGGTAAATAGGTAAGGGAAAAGGTGGGTCAAATGGGTGTGGGTAAATAGGTAGGGCTAGGTGTTGGGTCAAGGGCATGGGTAAAATAGGTAAGGTAAGATGTCAGGTCCAATAGGTGTGGGTAAACAGGTAAAGTGGATTTTGGGTTATGGGTATGGGTAAATAGGTAAGGTAAGAGGTCGGGTCAAATAGGTGTGGGTAAATGGGTAAGGTGGGTTTTGGGTCATGGGTATGGGTAAATGGGTAGGGTCAGATGTGGGGTCAAGTAAGTGTGGGTAAAATAGGTAAGGTTGATTATGGGTCATGGGCATGGGTAAATAGGTAAGGTAAGATGTTGGGTCAAATAGGTGTGGGTAAATAGGTAAACTTGAATTTGGGTCACGGGTATGGGTAAAATAGGCAGGGTGGGATATGGGTTACATAGGTGTGTTGAAGTCTTCATCTTGTATAGGAGAATCAATAGGTAATGAAGAAGTTTAAAGGTAAGAGGTGGAAAAAGAACCACCTAATTGATAAGGTCCATAACGAGTCCAACATACCAAAGATTGGTTGATGAACATGAGACCCTGAAGGCATTGCAGGCTTGACTATTATAAAGGTGAAGGAAGTGACATGATCACAAAATGTCGCATGTTGGGGCACATCCCTTGAGTGGGTAAGGAATTTTAGGGTGAAAAAGGTGATGAGGTGAGGATGGTTGGTTTGATGGTAAGATGAGTGTGAGGTAGCATGTTGACATGACAAGAGGTCCAGGATCAAAATAGGCTAGGTCCATGACAAAAAGGTCATATTTTTCTTCTTTTTTTTTTTTTTTGATAGACTGATCAATGCGGGAAGTCTATGTGGGATGATTATATTGTCTCCTTGAGGTCTTCATGAATTTGATCAATGTAGGAAGCTTTTGAATATTGTGGATAGTCTTCTTTTGATGATAGACTATGTACATGTATTAGGCTTTGCATAGCTGTCCTTTGAGGGAGCAGTCTATTTATAGCAATGAGATAGAAAGAAGAGATGCCCTTTTGAGGGATTCATCTTTTTACTTAGAATTTTGACTCAAGGAGCTCAATCCCATTTTTTTTTTTGAGATTATTTTGCTTTTAGACATCTAGGTCATGGAAAAGACTATAGAGGAAGCCCAGGCCCTTGTGTAGAAGACAATATTGGAGCGTACAAAGGTTAACCATGAAGGCGGGGTTTGAAATGATGAATGACCATGGGATTCCATCTTGGAGAATACAAAAAGTATCCATGAGGATCATGCCATGAGTAGAGACATGGTACTCATATTGAAGGTAAGGCTAAAAAAGGTTACGGGTAACCACATGATTATGATTTTATTTGGTGATCCTTCAAACAGGGAACATGTTAGGTGGATGATGCTCAAGGGATGAGTGTTTAGTGGATAGAAGGTGATATAGGAATTTATTCAACAATAGAAAGGTCAAAGATGCAAGGCATTGAGGGCTCAGTTCGGGTTTACCTTCAAGTGAAGATAGACGATAAGCACCGGATTCATAGGTATGAGTACCGATATAGGGTCCAATCCAATTAAGAGAAAAATTTCCCCATTTACTAAAGGTGGGTTCAGGTGGAAGAATTTATGTTGAACATTTGTTGTGGTATAAGGAGTGAAATTCCCCAAAATGTGTTTGGTGGGTGTGAAGGGGAGGAAAGTTATAGACCCTGACCTTGTTTATTCAATGGTCCTAGTGTAGGTATTGATATAGGCTAATTGAGGTGAAGAGGTAGGTGTTGGGATAGGAAAAGGTAAGGTAGAAGGGCTATCAATTTTTGGTTGTAACAGAATGGTTGTATCCATCATGTTGGTTTCAAAGGTTGGGTGAGAAAGGGGTATGTTATGTAGGTATGAAGGTATAGGTAGAAAAATAGGTAAAGGGTGGAGTTGGTTAGTTGGGAGAATGGAATCCTCTCCTAAAATGTCATCCTCATTGAAAATATTATCAGGCGAATGGATTTGTAGAAGAATGTTCGTGAAGGCCTTACACCCTTTAACATCATGCTCCAAAGAGTGGTGATATGCACAGATTTTAGTGTCATTGAACCATTTTGGTTTAGGTTTAATAAGGATCATAAGGCTTAAGGGGTGGTAATGTGATAACAAAATATTCTAACAAAGTGTAGTGAGAATGTCAGAATAAGATCCTGTTGAGGAATCACAGTGGGAGGTAATGGTGGGTTTAGGTAAAGGGGCAGATGAATTTAATAAAAGAGGTGGAGTTTGAGGTTGGGTCGGTTTGGCTACCCTTATGGTAGGTAGTGAAATTTTTGGTTGAGGTGTTACAGAAAGTATACGGTTGTGACTTTTTGGAGTAATAGGGGTTTGGGTGGAGGTCGCACCTTCATGGGTAAAAATGTAGGCATGATATTTGAGGTGATTGGTAAGACATGTAGTGTGGGTAACTTGGAAACCTAGTGTGTGATAGGGGGTGTCGGTGAAAGGGGAGGTGAATGGAATGTAGAGGGTGAAGAAGAAGGTGTGGGTTTCTGCCATCGGTACTAGGCTTGGTAATGTGGTAGATGGACCAAGGTTGAAGGGTGTGGGCCTAAAATTGAGGGTAAAGGCGAAGGTGAAAGAGTAGGTGTGGGGGATGTAAAGTTAAGAGACTTGGAAGGTTGAGCTTCTCTCTTAGGCTAATTCACCAGGGAAGAAGGGTGTGGGCCTAAAATAGATGGCTAGAGGTGAAGGTGAAAGTGAAGGTGTTATGGGGATAGGATACCTAAAGGGTCGGGCCTTCCTTTTAGGTGGGTTAGCTATGGTGGAAGCATGTGAGCTTAACATTGGTGAGAGAGATGAAGGTGAAGGTGAAGGTATAGGAGATATCAGAGATGTGGGCAAAGCACCGGGTGAAGGTAATGGTGATGGAGGTATTAATGAGGAAGAGGTTGACACTACTGATTTAGGTTTGGTAGTCTCGGTAAATTTACAAAATTGGCAGTAGGTTGTCGAGGTGTAGGTGATAGGAGCCAACATTTGGGCAGAAATGGGGATTCTAAGGCTCCCCCAGAGGGTAGGGTAATCAAAATATTTTGGTTGATCCACCAAACAAGAGGGTTTTTTTGAGGTAGAGGAAGATAATGACGACTTGAAGGTGATCCTTGATGCTTGTGCAACAAGGAAGGCCTCACTTTCGGACTTGATAGGTAAAAGCAAGGTAAAAAGAGTGACTGGGTTTTCAAAAGCCTTTGGAGGAGAATTGCCATCAGGGGGAATCAAGAAAAGTGGCTCTTTTATGGGTGGAGGATTGGGTGGAATAGGGAATGAAGATATAAAGGGGCCCTCTTTAAGTGGGGGAATAGGTTGAGTAAGCAAGGTAGGTTCTTCTATGGGTGAAAAGGATGGAAAGGTAGGTTTTTCTATAGGTAGGAGAATGGGTGAGGTTAACTCCATTGAGGGTAGAGGGACAAATAGGGTTGACTCTTGTATGGGGAAAAGAGTGAGTAAGGTGGGTTCTCCTTTAGGTAGAGGAGTGGGTAAGGTAAGGTTGATTATGGGTGAAGGAGTGGACAAGGAGGGATCTTCTGTGGGTAAAAGGTAGGTAAAATAGGAAAGGTGGGTTTCTTCATAGGTAGAGGAGTAGGCAGGGTAGGTACCTCGGTCGATGAAACAATGGGTAAGTTCTTCCCTTCTATGGGTAGAGGAGTGGATAAGGTAGGCTTGACTATAGGTGGGAAAATGGGTAAGGTATCCTCCTTGTGGTGCAGAGGAGTGGATAAGGTAGTTGCGGTTGTAGGTAGAGGGGTAGATGAAGTAATGGGTAGTTTTGTCTCCTCCGTGGGTAGAGGGCTCCTAAGGTAGGTTACATTGTGTAGTAGAGGGTAGGTATGGTAGGCAGCTCGGTAGGTGAAGCAGTGGGTAAGGTTTTATCATCGTGGGTGGAGGAGTGGATAAGGTTATCTTGACTATAAGTGGGACAATGGGTAAGGTATCCTCCTCCATGGGTAGAGGAGCGAGATGAGGCAGGATCCCCCACGAGTAGAGGGGTTGATGGGTTGATGATACTATCGTGTGTAATAGACTCCTCCTCAAGTAGTGGAGAAGAGGATGAAAGTTCTTGTATGGGCAACAAGTTTGTTCAAGAAATTATTCAATAGGGGCCATATGGGGATATGGTGCAAAGGGAATGGGTAAGATACCAAAAACAGGGAGAAGGAAGGTTCCTCCGTAAGTAGAGGAGTTGATGAGGTGGGTCCGGTTGTAGGTAGGGAGGTAGGTGAGGCAGTTGGCTTGGTAGGAGAAATCGTGGGTAAGGTCTTCTCCACCGCAAGTAAAGGGTTCAGAAATTATTTCCTTAGTAGATGAAATAAGGGGAAATTGATACAAGGGGACAGGTACAGGGTCATAGAAGACATAAAATTTATGAACCTTGGTGTCATCAGGAGAGGTTGTGCCATCTGGTTTGACAAAGCGGTATGATTTGGGAGAGGTTTATTGAAGATATGAAGGTTCTGAGTTGTTGGCATGTTAGGGTCATCCAGACAAGATCTCCATTATCAACATTACTTGGATAATTTCCTTGAATGTTTTACAGTTGGCATTGTTATGCCCCTAACTCGATGATAGGTATAGAAGTCATGTTCGTTATACCATGCCGAAAAATGGTGAGAAGTACCATGATTATCTCATGATTCGATAGGTGGAAGGGTGATAGCTCCAGCTTGTAAAAGCTTCTCTAGTGCATGGGGATAGGGTTCTCCTATAGGGGTATACCTTCATTGTTCATCTAGCTTGGGAAGGCCTCCTAAGGTGAAATGGGTGTGATGAGAAGAATAGGACATAGGTGGTGTAACAAAGTGTATGGTTGTGTAGGATGTAGAAATTGCGACGGGGGTACATAGGTAGGAAAGGAGGGATAGCCTCTTGAATATGATGTTGAGGCTATAGGTTGTGTGTGAGGTAGGGTATAAGGGGGGAATTTGTGCAAAGATCTCCGTGGAACTAGGTGTAAGGGCGTAGGGTATAGGTATGACTGAATTTTGATAAGGGTCATAAGAGGTTGACACAACTGGTGGTTGTGTGTATGTGGGTATATAAGGAGGTGATGGCAACAGGGTACCAATGAAAGTGAGCATGTATGAAGGCACAATAGATTTCAAAGGAAGGGTATATTCTTAATATGGAAGATTTATTTGGTGGGTAAGTTGTTGGGATGCAGGGGGTAGGTGATAGTAGGGTAGTCTGGGTTGGGTAATTGGTGAGGTAGTATTGTAAGGCCTGACGGTTGTGATCGAGGAACCTAGAGAAATCCTCATCACCTATGGGTATGGGTATGGTGGAATTAGGGTCCATAAGTGCCAGGATGGGAGGTAGAAATAGGTTAGGTGGGAGTGGTGAAGACTAGTGTTAGCTTGGATATGGGTTAAGAGTATGAGGGTGGTGGTATATTTGGTGGTCTGCCCTCTGTGAATGTCACTGAGAAAAATAGAAGATCAGAAAGGATAGGTGTTGGTAGATGAATCTAGTTAAAGTTTCAATTAAAAATCAAAATAGGGTAACCAACACCGGTCAAGGTGATCGATGATGGTTATAATAACCAATATCGATCCGTAAAAGACCACCAGTTTAAGAAAATGAAATAAAATGGATGAGTATGAGCCAAGGGAACTGTATCTATCAGAGATATCAGAATGTTAGGTGATATGATGGTGTCCTAAGGACCAAAGAGTAGAAAATAATAGGTGATGAAGGTTATTTCAGGTAAAATAACCAAAATAGCCATAAGATGACATCGGTTAGGTAAACTAATGATAATTAGATATAAACCGATGATGGTTCTTTATGAAATGAGGAGAAATGAAGAAAAATGGATGTTGTGAATTAAAACTATATAATGGATCATCCCAAAAGTCTAAGAATGACCAGATAAGGTCCTGACACACTCAGAAATAACCAGAATACTCCAGCTATGATGGGGAGTGTGAAAGGAAGAAGAAAGAATGGAGAATCGTAACTCACACCTCAAAATGCAAGTCAAGAACAAAGCTAAGAAAACATGTAATCCTAAAAGTGAATTTATGTTTGTTTTAACTTATGTTATTTAGAATGACTTGTGAATTTAGAACAGAGTTTTTGGTTGGGAAGGATTCCTACGAAGAAGGAAATTCTAAAGGTGAGGTTTCAAGTTATGTTTGGACGGGGCGATTCGTTCTCTAATGGGGTCTTGGAAAAGATAACAAGCTTGGTGCCCACTATCAATCCTCTGATTGTGTGATCATTGAAAACTTCTTCCGGGTGGGATGTTGTTTAAGAAGATTTATAAATTCCCATTTGTGTAGTTTGACAAAGAGAGAGAAGAAAGAATGTGCTTTCGATGATTCAACCATTTGTGTCAACCATCAACTAGTCATGACTTCAAGGTGTATAGGTTGCCCTCAATTTTAATGTGAGATATAATGCAATAAATCATAATGTAATGCAAGTTTTTTAAACCCAAATCAAAATGTGATATTTGATGTAGCAATTAATGAACAGAAGAGGGATGCTCTTTCACTAATGTGGAAGATTTTCAAAAGGGAAACAAACACACAAATTTCAACTATGAATGAATAAAATGCAAAAGTACCATTCATGGGTCCCACGGCGTGCCAAAATGTTTCACCATTTTCTTTAATGATTTGTGAAAGCAGATAAGGGTATATGCCAAGGAGGAATACTTGTGGTGATGGTTAGTTTAAAGGTCATTGCATGTGTTCGACTTCTTGATCTAATGCTATTGTGAGAGCTTCCTTTTGGCTAGGACTACGAAATACAAAACAATACCACAAAAGAGAGTTAAATAGTATATGACAATGGACTTGCCTAACATATGCTAGATCTCGAGAAGAGTGATACTTCCTAGAAGGCCATTAATCATTTATAAATGTTTATAACAAACATGTAAATAAAAGAATCTAGTGCTAGCATTCTAATTTGGGTGCCTCAGATTACTATCAGTATTGATCTAATTAAATACTAAGGTGTTGTGTAGGTAAAGGTTTTAAGTTGGGTTGCAGGTAATGTAGGTGGTCTATGGGTCATAGACAAGGTCTTGGTAAAGTTGGGTAAGGTGTTTGGGTTGTTTTAGGTGGGGTAGGTTGGTTACTAGTTTGAAGTAGTTTTATCGACACGAGACCACCACTATTAGGGTTAACCGATGTCGGTGATTTGTAGGGAGTTGGAAGATGTTGTAGAACAAGTTTTGGGTCCTCTCTATGATTACACAAAGAGTTTTTAGGGTGTTTGTGAGGTCTACATGAGGGAGGCAGTTTTGGGATAGGTTTTGTGAATTTTAGGTTAGGTGCGAGTGGGTGTTTGATATATAGAGAGATGAAGGATAAATCTAGGTAGGAATAATGAATGGATGAAGGAAAGAGATAATACAAATACAAGTGACAGAGGAGAAACCAAATTACTTGGAGTTTAGAAGGGTTCTAAATGCCCGTAGTGGTGGAGAGGTGGTTGAAGATGTTGGTGAAGGTTGATCTATGGAATGGTGCTCAGTGTTACGGTAGTGATTCTCGGAATGCTACTGTGAATGTAAATACCTTTGGATCATTCCTGGTGCTAGTTATGGCTATCTGGGTGTGTGAAAGGGATTTGGTTCTTGCTTGCATGTAGATCTCCTTCATTCCAAAACTCAAGAATGTGGCCAACCTCCCAAACAAGGTTACCAAAATGAATATAAGGTAACCAACGATGGTTTAGGGTGACTGACATTGGTTTAGGGTTGACCGGTGTTGGTTAAGGTGGGAAATCCTAGGTTTACTAAAAATTCCAAATCTTGGCAATCTTTTGGGCCAGCTCTATCTATTCTCACGGATCAAAACAGAATGTTACATTTTAATGAGCGGGAATGTGGTTAGAGGGAGAATAGGCATGTGATTTTAGGGTTGCACTAAGTCTTAGTTCATTAAGGTAGGTAGGACTAAGTCTTAGTTAGTTATGGTGAGTGAATGTTGAGTCCTAGTAAAGGGAAATATGCTAAAAATAGGTTTATGATGAGGTGTCTAGGTGAGGTGGTGGGGTGAGGTGGAGATTAGTTTTAATTAAGGTATTTAAATAATGAATGAAGTGAGGATGATTATTAATTTAATTATAAATAATTAAATTAATATTAATGTGAGGTAGAAGTGTCATGGTTAAGTGAATATGTTTAAGTTGCCTATTCGAAAGGGGACCAAGGAGAGTGTGACCCAATTTTGGTGTTTAAACTACCAATTTCTAAAATATTCCATTTCTAACAATTCAATGAAGGAAGGAAAAGAGAACAACCAGACCAATCCAATACAGGTCTATAAATAAACTTAAAATCATCCAACAAGAAGGTTAAACATTCGAGCAACCTCCAAAAATAAGAGTTATACTTCCATCAACAATTCAAGAAATCTTCCCCAGATCCAAGATTTGTTAAGAAACTCAAAACCCCAAAATGGGTTTATAAGGAAATAAAAGTAAACACAAAAGCAGTAGAACTAAAGCGTTCAAGTGATCTTCTACCTTGATTAACTTCATTCAAAAATACTTCTATTCTCTCACGGTCCAAAAAAGGATTGAAGATGATACATTTCAAGCTCAAGGTAAGTTTCCTTATACCCAAATTGATTAAGTAATAAGATAAAATATTCAAGAAAAAACACATAATATATAACTTGGCTCTCATTTGGCAAAAGGACCAAATCATAAACTACTCCATTAAATAAATGACTATATACCCACTATAAAATACAGTCCCCAAAATAATGAAACTAATAATGGGTTACCACTACTTTTATCGAAAGCAACCAGATAGGACAACGATCACAAGATAATGCCAAACTAAAAACCCTTCAAGCTAGTTTCCTGTGACAACAATATTGAAGGCATGCAAGCTATATATATGGAATTAAGTAAACCAAACTACTGTTATGGTGTATACTCCTTCAGCATAAGAATCCATTCATTCAGAGAACCAATACATACTTTTTTCCCTAATAAGAAGGTTCAAAATCAAGATAACATAACAATAACAAATCGACACTTCCAGATTTCATTATTTTTCCACTCAACAACTAATAACCAGTTTGCATCTGAAAGAAAATAATTCAAACACCATTAGAGCGAGAATAAAAAACATAAAACTAGAAGGTTTCACATAGAGCAGAGTTATTTTTATGAAGCATTTAAGTAAAAGCAAAAGACTTAATGGATAGGTCCTATCATTGCCTGATAGAGCTCATGTCTTCACTTTCTCACATAAATTATTCAAGAAGAGCTTCGATTCCTTTCCACGAAACGCCAACAAACACCTCAAAACCTTTTTTTCCTTCTATTTATAGTTTCTCAATGGTAGTTTCTTCACTTTCACCACTATTCAAGCCAAAACACATGCAAGGATTCTAACTGTGGGTTCAAAGAGCAAAAACCACATGTAGAGCTGAAGCTCTCAAAAGACCAAAACAAAACCAAAACCAACCTTTTTTTCATCTTCCTTCTTCCTAGGAATTTTTTCGCCATTTCCAAAAATATTAATTGCTAAATAGGATTGATAGTCCTTCAACTTCTTTCTGCCACCGCCAACTTGTGTTTGGCTAGATCTAAATTTAAATTTCCATGCAAAAATCACTTTGGTGGAGGTGCCAACTCAACCCCCTATCTTTCTTCATGAATTTTCCAAGTTTGGAAACTATTATCCAAATTCACCCCCAGGGTAAATTTGATAACATGCATCAGAATACTCAAGTCCCAGACAAATAGATTGATTCAAGGTAAAAATCATGTTTCTAGGGTCCCCTCGGATTTTTTCTAACTCTCCTGTCCAAGAAGAAAAGAGCAAGTTCCAAAAAGGGTGAAAAAGTTGCAAAAAAACAAGCTTGGGCCAAAAAAAATCATGAAAAATGGCTAAGTCCTAGTCCAGGCGGTCCTTGGGACAGTTGGGACATCGGGCGTGAATCGGCCGAAAGGCCACCAGCGTTCCGCAGAGCAAAGGGACATCCGGGCCGTGGGGACGCGCGGGACACGAAAGGGTGAACTGGCCAAAGGTAAAAGTAAAATCGACTAAGCTGCATTGTGCGTAATGAGGTTGGGACATCTGGGCCGAAAGGACACGAAGGACACAAAAAGGTGAAGCGGCTACAAAGAGGGACAAGGAAGCCCATTTCAGGTAGTTCGGAAGAATTTTTCCCAGATAGTCCGGGACAGTTGGAACAAATGGATGCGAGGGACGTGAGAAGCGGAAGGAGCGAGAGCCAATCAGAAACACCACGTGTCTTTGCCTCAAAGGAGGACAGGGAAGCCCGAATCGGGTGGATCGGAAGTTTTTGTCCCAAACATTTTGGGACAGCCGGGCCAAATGGACGCGAGGGATGCGAAAATCCGGTAGGCCCGTAGATGAATCAGGAAACGCCACGTGTCACAAGGGAAAACGTCCAAAATTTCAAAGGGCAAGGTTTGAAGCATTGGCCCGAGCCAATAAAAAGAGGACACGTGTCCTAAGGAGAAGGGGAGTGTGGAGCTCAGGGAGGAATTAGAGAATTTGGCAAAAGTTTTGGCCAAAAACTAAAAGGTGAAGGATGACCCCGCCCCTGTCCTCCAACCAGATCATGCCACGTGTCCCAAGTGGCGGGGGCGCGGGGAAAAAATGGAAAATGTTCCAAAATTACAAAAAGTCAAAAATTTCAAGGAAAACCCACGGGTAAGGGAAGGAGAGAGAATTTCTCATCCAATCAGCGCCCGACACGTGTCGTCCAGGTGGCGGAGCGCGGGAAAAAAATTCAAAACCCATTTTTGCCTGTTTTGTGCCCTAAATCTTCAGATCGCCATATCTTTTGATCCAAAGCTTGGATTTGCATGTTCTTTATATCGTTGGAAAGCTTATGAAATTCTCTACATGATTCCGAGGTCAGTCTTGAATTTTGGTTCGATCTAGAGAGAGAAAGTTAAGAAACAGCTCGACATGTGTTCATGGTGGAAGTGACATTTCAAAGAACCAAATTTAATGCGAATGGGTCGCATTCTCCTCCAATTCGGTCAAAAATGATAGGGTATGGGTTTGTAAGGTCCCCATGCCATTTTAATGCATTTTCAGTCAATGAGGAATGGGCTCCCATGTTTTGTACATTTTCTCTCTCCTGGGCTCGACCCATGCAATGTAAAAGCCAGATTTGGCTCATTTCTAAGGGGTGGAACATCTTTTGGCATAGCAGACTTCTTCTTTCACCTCCAACAAGTGATTGTTAGAAGAATCAGACCTCTTCAAAGATTGTAACAGCTTTTCTACCTCTCTGAGGTTGTAATGCAGTGTTTTTGACATTGGAAATGATAATGCAAACTTTGTGAATGGGTTTCAGTCCTTTGTTTGTATTATTTGCTTCATTTCAGATCCTAAATTATATCTTATCAGCCTGTGTATGATTTTATGCTGCAATATTTGGTTTGTGTCTATTTTCATGACAAAAATATTCACCACTCCTTTTGGTGCATCACCATCTTTAGTTAGTTTCAATTTTTGCATTTCTATCCCTGTCTCCTTGCAATTTAGAGTAGGATTAGGATCTGAACCTCTGTAGTTGTGCAAATATAGATCTAAATCAGAAGATTTTGAGGAACCAACCTCTAATCTGGAGATTCCTCTCTCAGCTTCACAAGTCCCACACTTGGAGAGAGGTTTCCATGTTGTGCAATCACACTGGATGCCTGAAACATCAACCTAGAAGCTTTCGATGTACATCCGGGGTGTTGTGATCCAAAGAACAATGAGAAAAATCTAAGAGATAATACCGCATTAATCTCTCATAAATTTCTAGATATTGATGCCACCGACCTTCCCCTTTGCATGTCTTCCCTTAGGCCCATTTTAGGTTAGCCCATGTTTAGGTTAGGTTCAAAATTAGTTTAGGAATTAACTTAGGTCCTTAGGTCTAATTCTAAGGTTTTAATCTAGGTCCTTTAATTATTAACATCCCATATAAATAAAAGAACATAGTAACTTAGAATAGGTTACCACTTTAGGATAGGGTTACTAATTTAAGAACATAAATTTAATTAGGTTCCTTAGTCTATAGTAAGAATTGTATCCAAAATTTACCAAAGAAGAATTAGATTACCATCCAAGATCACATACGAAGAAGGAAGCAACAGAGATCATCCGACTATGAGACAACCAAAATTCAAAGATCAGATGATCTATCTAGCTTGGTCAATACGACTACAAGGTCATGAATTAGAAGCATAAATTGATCCAAGGTGTTGTTGTTTTGCATCCAAGAATTATGAAAACTGAAGCACAAATTCGAGTGCAACAAAGACTCATGGATTAGTTCAAATAAATCAATTTCTTATTTCCCAAGCAATGAATTATAAGAAGATATGAATTACTTCATTTTCTATTCAACATAAACATGGCAAAATTATACCTATTTTAGAAGATAACATATTATCTACAACAAACATGATTTCTTGATTCACAAGAGTAAATCGTCTTTAACAAGAATCGAGATGTTAACATTTGCAACTTAAAAATAGAATTCATCATAGATATAAACCATGTTAGAGGATTGGGCACACGGGCATAGGGTGTGTATATACGTGTGGAACTATAGTGAAACATGGCATGCCCAGAAAGGCATGAAATCATGACTTAGTTGTTTTTCGGTTTAGGGCTAATTGTGGACATGGAGTGTGGAGCACGTTTTGTAGAAGACTTGAAGAACATATAGGATATTTTAGACAAGTGGAAGAGTAATCGACATGCATAGTTTTGGATATATTAATAGGATTATACCATTGTTGTATTATTAGATGATATTTTATTAGTGAGCTTGCATGCTCTTGTATTTATCATGTAAGGGCACATGACTATTATTAGCATGTAGTCTATTTTTGAAAGGTGCATGGGAGATGAAGGGAAAGTATCCACCCCTATAAATATGTATTGATTTACACAATTTAGAGAGTTCGGGTTTAAAACGCCTGTGAATGAAAAAAATTGCAGCTGTGTTGTTGAAAATGCCCGTGGTGTTTATAGATGCTTGTTGGCAGATGCGTGGGTGCCAAAAAAGAGATTACAGGCCATGCACAGTCAAAATTTCCTCCACGAGCAACCACGTCAGAAGAACACAAAAATCCTGCAACCACAGACTATAATGCATAGAAAAATATCCTGCAAAAACCAGAGATCTTAAAAAATTTCACTTTTATTTGAATAAATTAAAAAAATGAAATGAATCTCTATCTTGGATTTAGTTACATCCAACTAAAAAGAGTAGAAAAACCTCTGATTTCTCAAGGTATTTTGAAAAAACCTGCACATGCACAAGAAAAAAAACACAAAAAAACTTTTCGAGAAAGCTTGTTAGAGATATTTGCAAGATAATTTCTAGAAAATAGTGATCAAAGGACTTGCATGCAGAGTAAAATAACGAAACCAAGAAGGAGTAATAGAAAAAAAAACAAATCAAGTGCATGTTTACGATCTCATCTCGATACCATGAAAATAGTTTGCGAGAATCGAATCGAAGCGAGGCACCACGAAGTAGTTGCACTCCAGCGGGATCGTGAAAGCTCCAACGATAGCAAGGAAAAATTGATCAGTAATGGAAGAAATTACTCAAGAAACAAAGCTTACATAGAAGAAAGACAACGGAGTGTCTTGGCATGCTCATAAATGAATAGAAAATGGGTACACATAGGGTGTTGAGTAACCCTAGTGCATGACACACATGAAACCCTACACCTAACCCTAAACCTAACCCATGTGAGATGACCCTCCAACATGAGAGGAGGACACATAGGATAACTCACACTAACAGTTTTGTTAGTGTTATACTACAAGTTTGTAAATGTACATGACTATGGTGACTATATTATGGATGTATGAAGCTTCTGTATTTTGCAATATTTAATATAATGGATCTTTGTGGTTGGATATTGATTGTAGACACATTTGTGAATGGTTCTTATATGGTAAAGTTAATCTTGATTCTTGTTTGATTGTTCATGTTAATGGTTAAGATCTAGATCTAGTTTATGCACTGCAATATACTTAATTATCTGTTATGGATCTGGAATATTTGTATAATCATGCTAAAACCTGGAACAAGCTGATTTAAAAGAGGAACTTGGTACCCTTGCAAGCTTTGGGTGATTTATCAATTTAGGATGAGTGATGTGCCAATGTGCCTTGGGATGTTGGTGGTAAAATTTAGGCTGATAACCATACAATATCATAGGACATCTACAAATGTATGCCATAACTTTCACTATTCTCATCACAACAAAATAGTAAAATGGTGGGGTGTTAAATACTGTCCCTTAAAAGCATTATCATCTTGGTGATTCGTTCCAACATAACATAATTTTAAACAACCTAGATAATAAGATACATATGTAATCATAATTAATCCAAACATTTTAGTAGGAAACTTGTAAAAATCAAGTTTTCATAACTTCAAAACAACGTTATTTGGTTGTAACCAACACTTTTTCAAGTTTTTGCTTGAAACATAAAAAATAAAAAAGTAGTTTTCCAATCAAAGAAATCATAAAGTCATTAAAAAATGCCGGTTTTAATGCAGAAAAGTAGTTTTTATGTCTTCCAAATTCTCCCAAGTTGTAATTTCTTCATTAAATTGGTCCCATTGGACCTTGCATTGACTAATGTATCTATTTCTCAAGTGTATCTTATGATTTTCAACCACCCTTATGGTTTCAACCATGATGATCTTGAGTCTTAGACATGTAAAGAATTCTAATTTAACACATGCGAAAAATCTGAAACATACTTTTAAAGAAAGGAAATATGAAAGATATCATGCATCTAGCCAATGCGGGAGGAAACGCTAAATGGTAAGCCACATGAATGATCACTTCAATGATTTTAAAAGGTCCAACATAACAAGGTGACAACTTGGCTGATTTGCTTAAGGAAATGGAATTTTTTTGGGTTTGACACTTAAAAATACTTTGTCTCCAAGTTCAAATTTCCTATCTACTCTTTTCAAATCTGCATAACTTTTTTGCCTATCGAAAGCTTCTTTTAATCATTCCCAAATTAATTTTACTTGTTGTTCCATCTCAGTAAGCATTTCAGGTCCTATTACCTCTCTATCTTATACGTTGTCCCAACTAACATGTGTTCTACACTTTCATCCATACAAAGCTTTAAAAGGCATCATTTTAAGACATGAATGGTAAGTATTGTTATATGCAAATTTTACCAAAGGGATATATTCTTCCCACTTATACTGCTGATCCATACAGTACATCCTAAGCATGTCTTCTATTATCTGATTTACCCTTGCGGTTTGTCCATCTGTTTTCGAGATGGTATGCGAATCAAAATTTAGTTTTATTCCTAAGGCTGCATTTAAAGTTTGCCAAAAACATGAAGTCATTCTTGGGTCTCAATATTAAATTATTAGCTCAGGTACACCATGTATTCTAAATATTTCATGCACAAATATTTTTGCAAGAACTTGTGAATTGTCTTTCATATTTCTAGGAATAAAGTGAGATACTTTTGTCAATTTGTCAACTACAACCAAAATGACATCATGTTTATTTTTAGACATTGGCAGACCTAATACAAATCCATGCTTATCACTTTCTATTTATACTATAGAATGATATGAGGGTACAATAGTCCAATTGGGTGCATATGTTCAACCTTTACACGCTGACATTCTAAGCAATGAGACACATAATCAACTATGTCCTTTTTCATCCCTTTCCAAAAATATTGTTGTTTTACATTAGCAAGCATTTTAGTCACTCCAGGATGTCTAGAATAAGGAGCATTGTGAAATTCAGTTATCACTTTCTTCCTTAATTCATTTTCCAAGGGTACATAAACCCAATTTTCATACTTTAGGATTCCTTCGTTATCGAATCTAAATCCTTTGTATCTCTTATCATTGGAATCTGCAACAAGAAGCATTGCTTTGACTTGTTGATAATAGGAATATGTTATCATTACTTTCTTTACCTCATCTTTGAATTGGGTTCTCAAGGTAATAAGGGCGGAAATGTGCTTCCTACGACTTAGCGCATCTACCACTCAGTTTTCTTTACCTTTTATATAACTGATATCAAAATCATATTGAGACAAAAATTCTAACCATCTTCATTGTCTAACATTCAAGTTTGGTTGTGTGAAGATGTATTTCAGCCCGAGATGGTCTATTTTCAGCTCAAAGGGATTCCCTAAAAGATAATGTCTCCATACTTACAAAGCATGTACAATGGAAGCAAGCTCCAAGTCATGGGGAGCATAATTCAGCTCATGTACTTTGATTTTTCTACTCTTATATGCAATCACATGATTATTTTGCAACAAAATACCCCCTAGTTCCTCACCGGAGGCATCTGCTACAACTGTGAAGTTCCCATTATGGTCCGAAACTATTAAAACAAGGGCTGTAGTTAGTTTCTCTTTCAAAATTTTAAATTCAATCTCACATTTATCATTCCAAATAAACTTCTTATCCTTTTTCTGCAGCAAAGTGATTGGGGCAAAAATTTTGAGAAGTCTTTTACAAACTTCCGGTAGTATCCAGCTAGTCCCATGAAGCTTCTAACTTCATGCACATTTTTAGGAGCTGACCAATCAATTATAGCTACAATATTTGATGGATCTACATAAATTATATATATTTTTATTACATTTCCTAAGTACTACACCTCATTTTCATAAAATGAACATTTTGACAAATTTCCATAAAGTTTTCTTTTTCTTAATACCTCAAGTACAATCCTTAGATGTTCATTATGCTCTTCAACGTTTTTGAATAAATGAGAGTATCATCCAAGAATATAATAAAAAAATTTCCATGTTTTCTTGAAATATATTCTTCATTGAATTCATAAAATTGGTTGGAGCATTAGTTAAACCAAAATGAAATACAGTGAACTCAAAGTGCTCATATCTCATTATAAAGGTAGTTTTATGTATATCTTCTTCTTTTATTCATAGCTAATGGTACCCGGACCACGAGATCAATCCTAGAGTATACCGATGCACTTTTGCACATCTCGTCAAATAGATTGTCAATCCTTGGAAGAGGGTATCTAATTTTGATTGTTTCTTTTTTGAGAATTCTATAATCAATACAAATGAGTGTTCCATCTTTCTTTTTAACAAAAATAACCGGTGCTCCCCAAGGTGAGACACTCGGTCTTATCAATCCTTTTGATAAAATTTCATGCAATTGTTCCTTAAGTTCAACAAGTTCAGTAGTAGTCATTCTGTAAGGATCCTTAAAGATTGGCTTGGTTCTAGGCTTGATATCTATAGTGAAGTCAAATTATCTTTCAATGGAAGATCGGTAGCTATTCGAAAAGACATCACTATAATCATGTAGCAGAGGATTATATTCCACATAAATATTATCCTCTTCATCTCGATTGTTAATTTTTATAGCAAAGAGCATGCAACCTTTATTTTTAGCCTTTTTGAGTTGCATGGATGAAATTTACTTAACTGAAAATCCCCTTTTCACTCCCTAAAATTCTATTGTTTTCTACAGATCATCTAAGCATATGATTCATTTTTCATAACAATCTATGTTTTATTTATGTTGGGATAGCTAGTTCACACCTATAATGATGTCATACGAGCCTAAGGGTGCTAAGTACAAATCTATTTCAGTGGTGAAACTTAGCCACTCTAATTTTGTGCCAAATAAAAACTAATAAACTTTGTAAACAATGTTATTCGATATTGGATAGTCCATGAGATTTTCATATATCCAACCTTTCTTTTAAATTTATATGCTAACTTACAAGGCTCGAAACATTCAAGTAGAACTAATATCAAACAAGATAGTTATAAGTAGTCCAAATAACTTACATGGTACTTCAATAGGTGTTTCTTGTTTTTCAGCTTGTTTATCACTACTTTAGTGTGTATTTTATGCTACTAATTGTTTTCCTTCTTCCTTTGAGGATGGTTGTTTGCATAATGGTCTATTCCACAAATATAACAAACCCAAAATCTCCTTTCTTTTCAGTTTTACTTTATGCACTCGTTGTATTATTCTGTCCATTCTTCTTATTATTTGTAGCATTTTTAATGATGTGAATTTATTTCTATTTCCAATTCGGTTTGTGTTACCAAAATTTTTCCAACCCATATTTTTGGTGCTAAGGATGAAGGTGACTTCACAAAATTCTTATTTTTTTCATCCTTGTGTGTAGAAATTACTGTTGTTTCTATTCCAGTCTGATTGCCTTTTCGAAGATAGCCTCCATAGTTAATGGTTTGTGAACATCAACTTCACCCCCTATGGAAGGATTCAATCCCATGATGAACTTTTGGATATGAAATTTCTCATCAGTTTGATATTGGGGAACATACTTTAGAATTTTGGTGAAATTCTCCCAATATTCCATCATTGTCTTCCTTCCTTGATTTATTTTTAGAACTCGGACATCTTATAATCATAATATAGTTACGAAAACCAACACTATAGGAAATATATCTTAAATTGATCCCAAGTCAGATTTACCTCATCAATACTTAGTTCTACCTTATGAATGTCCCACAAAGAGGATGCTTTTAGTTAGCATATGGACTCGATAGGTCAAAGAGCTACAACCTTTGGATCCGATACCAAAATGTAACATCCAATTTCAATCACCATAACACGAGGATTTGTTTTTAATTTCCCAAATTAGTCATACCGACTTCAATGATTTTAATGTACAAACTAAAATTTAAATCCAAAGTCAAATAATTGTAATTCTTCAAATAAAAAATTAATTAAACATGTGCATATGCATGGGATAACTAGATCCTACTTGATCCCCCATTAAGTACTCTTTCGAGTTAGTATACTTAGTATACTTGTTAGTGTCATTCTCAACATTGATTTTCAAGTGTTTGTTCAAAGTGTCTACATGGGGTTTAGTCAATTGAATCCCATCCGACATCACACACTTAGTTAGAACTAGGTGAACCTGACAGTGTACTACCATACACTACTTTGGCCAAAGTTTATGAGTCATGCATTACATGCTCTATTTCTAGACTACACAAAGTCTTTAAAACATGTCCCATCACCATGTCACTTGGTTCCGTTATCAGAATTGAATCAGTTAATTAAAATTAATTTAATTCCAAGTTATGCAAAGGTGCAAACTTGTTCACCTGTACGTTGGACACATCTGTGCCAACTTAGGTTACCTATGGGATAGAAAGAGTTCACATAATGAATTGTGTCATTATGTAATCTATTTCTTTCCCATAGCCAACATAAGTTGGTACCGAGGTATTCATTTGATAGGACAACAACCTTCACAACTTAGCATAACTCTAATTCTTGTAGATTACGACATATGTAATAAATGGAGCCCGAGGGAAAACTTGGGATACCTGTTGTATGGAAGTATTAAAATAATGACATGTGTCATTTGTTGAATCCTTCTCTATAGAAGCCATCCGAGGTTAGCCTACTATGATCCATGCATTAGAAATGTCATACTTATTTCATTAGATTGGAAAAGTATTATGACAGGTTAATTCCCGTGTTTCAATGATATTATCTTTACGATAGAATTCGTACCTAAGGATCTATACGAGGAAGTAATGAATGTCAATTACATATTTAGAGTCATTCCACATGATCATTAAGTTTCAAAGTTGTAGATATAAATTTTCCTACTTAATTAATTCCATCCATATCATAATTTAACCCATTTGCACAAGTAAAGTGTTAGGTATAGTACAACACCTATTGGTATTAATTCCAAATATTGGACAACCCATAGTTCAAATAATCCGATCATATGTAACTTTCAATACGCATACCACATAATATATGTACTTATTTAATTATGAAGCACATAAGTATGATTATAATTCACTAGATCAAATAATAATGCATATAATTTGGAATACATTACATTGGTTCACTTATTAATAATATTATTAACCGATATAAGTTTTGAGGTATATAATCAATTAAGATTAAGTAACATTTCTTTTACTTTCTAATACAAAACAAGACTTGAAATAAATATATAATATATCCTATTAATTTCCTATTTGAAACATGTACAAAAGATTAGGCTATCTTAGCCTCTTAATCATTGAAATACTATAATAGTATTTCACTTGATTAGAGAAACAATATACAACACAATGCATCTTTAATCATTAAAAATGAATAAATGCATTCTTTCAACTTCTTTCGCATTTTGATTTAATGTAGTCCACCTGCAAAATGTTAGCAATGGCGATTCGAAAGAAGCGGCATGATAAGCTATATTTGTCCCTTAATAGTTTATTCCATTTAATATTCACATAAATAAAATGCTATAGTCAAGAGCAAAGAAAACGATCTAACAAATTAACTTACCATAATCAAATTTTTATCTACGCACATTTGTTCATCCAATAATTTAAGGCAAAATCATGAAGACATAACAATAATATATATTAAAACTATATAGACCTCATTCACATAAGCCTTCATTTATTAACATAAACTAGTAACAAGTTAATTAGCAACTAATATTTATATATACCTTCCAAATGATAGTTATATTATATATAATTATCATCCACCATTCATATCAACTTATATAGTAAGAACATTAATTATAATAATACTATATAATCCCATTAACTTATATTAGTGTCGATTAATATTTGATCACTCGGTTTATATTATGTGGCTTAAGGTATCGCTTACGTAACTTAATATTTGTAATATATATCTCATACATATCCTCATGATTATCCTCATAACATATCATATTATATCATAAGCCATTAATAATCACAATTCAATAATGGCTACAACCATCCCAATTACTTATCGAATCCAAATCCAAAATAGAAGTTCACGGTCATAAGCCTTTGACCATTCATAACACATCGATTATAAAATAAAAATTATCGACAACCTCACAACAAGGAATAATTAATTTGGCAATGTTAAGGTAAAGAATATTTACCTAAATGACTATGATAGGGCCAATGCTACAAGGTTCCCCTCTCAAAGAAACAAACCACTCTAAAAGATGAGACAAACCAATGCAATGGATAACCTAATACCATGTCAATACGGTCATAATTCCTATTAAGGGATATGATAACACATTCAAGTTTAGGAACTTGGAAGTTTTCCAGTTATACATATTTAATCGAGCACGAGATGCCATAATGGAAGTGATTTTTCCATGATACAACATACCCTGACCTAGAGAGAAAGGTACATAGTTATACAAACTGAAACCTCAAAAGAGTATGTAATTGAAAGATCACTGAAATACGATGGTGGGTCAAGATCGTAGTAACCTATCTCCAAGGAATATGTAGGGATTCGTAAGTATCACAGTCATGAATACCATAGCAAAGATCTATAAACAAACCCAAAACCTGCATTAAGATCAACCTCTACATTTCGTTAACATAAAACCAAGTCACAATATGACCATAAGGGAATTCGGGATGGACAACCTTAAGATAACAGAGTTCGAACTCCGGGGATTCGATATAGACTTAGGTATTTAAATCAATGACACCCTAGTCTTTTGGGTTATGTTTTTATCCAAAAATATAAGCCATGCTGACCACCGAGGATTTGTAAAAAGACCCAAAAGTCTAATAATGGAAAGGAATGTCAAGAACCACATTACCCATGCTTGATTCCAAAGATTCAATTCAATGAATATGAGTATAAATACCCTTTGACACCCAAGGTTTTGGGTGCTTCCATTATTAAATACATGCATCATATAGATACACATCGAGCACATAGTAGAAGATCTACAAATAGAATAACTACATGAAATCTATTATTACTATCTATAATATTTTCCCAAGAACTCAAAACTAAATAATCATTTATCTTAGGTAGATAACACAAACAACAATTATTCATCTCTCGCAACCTTTCAAGTATTCCATTCTAACCCATAAACTACACTTGAATGAAAAATGATAAAAGAAAGTATGGTGCATTTCCTTGAAACCCATAACCACAAAACAAATGAAAACAACTGCAAGGATCTGATTTACGCAAATAATAAATAGAGTAAACCATTGAGAGAGAGAGAGAGAGAGAGATCTCATCATGCTTGTAATCGATAGCCACTTATTCTTCTCCTTTCTCCTTCTTTTTCCAAGCTTACTTTGCATCCATAAATCAAAAATTGAATCCATAGAAGACAAAAACCTTGAGCTTTCTCCATCTTATTTATTAAACCGAGCTATTAATGCTTTGAATTTTTGTTCTCAACTCTTAGTTGCAAAAATTACATGCATTAACACAAGTAATCGACAAGAAATGTGAAAATAGGCATCCTTTTGAGCATGCAGAGCTCGATAGAACCTCCCCGAAAACACAAAACAACAATGGAAAAACTAACTTTCCCCAAAACCACCTCGTAGTTTCACCGAGAAGGTGGAGAGAATTTTGAGACATTAAATAAATGGCAGATTTGCAGTACCCTCCCTACAATATTCTTACCTATCTAACTGTCCCTTTCCATTTGAGCAGTGACATTAAAAATTGTAATGCAAATCACTATATTTTAGCGAAGTGGAAGATAACAAAACTTTGCTATAGTTTTCCTCGAAATGGATGGTTGATGGTGTTCCTTCAATGCACCCTTCATTAATTTATTCTATAGGTACAAACTACAAAGGTGGTTACCAACTCATTTCCCTCTCACTAGATCTTAATTAACTCGTATACCAAGACTATAGTTTAGTATCGTTTAGCCTCATCCAAATTTATGTCCAACTTTATAAATATAACCTTAGCCTTAGTAAATTTGAAAACATCAACCCTAGCTTGGTATAAAGTTAGGTCACTTACTATTTACACCCAAAGTTCTATAAGGTGATAATCATAACCAAAATATTTAGGCCCATAAAAATTTTCTTAGACATTAGGAAATAGAATACCTCACTTAGCTTAGCCTACAAAACCAAATCCTTTATACCATAATTCAACATTAGGCTAGGGTCCTTTAAATCATTATTCTCAAGTTGTGTTAAGCTATACATAGTGGTGATCTGTAAGAGTCGTTTTGCATCATTTTTATTCTAAGTTCCGACATCTTTATAATAGTATGAACCTTATGTAGAGCCATTATTATTCTAACTCCTACAATAGATAAGATCATATTGTCTAAGAATATGAAGTCCAATCAAGTCAGATGTGATCACCCAAACCCAAGTAAAAATAGTAGCAATACAATCAAGGTTGATTTACATCTTCATAAGAAGTCCGAGATTATACATGTTCATAGTCAACCAAAAATATGGTAAAGATCATATTGCAACACTTACACAGAAAGAGTTATAACTAGGAACCCGTTAATCTTAGAAAACAAATTAACATCAAAGTACATAACAAAATCCTAGAGTTAAATATACACACTTGTTCAATCATAAGTACACTTAATCACATTATTACAATCATGTTACAACAATATAAGAGATTATGATAAAGAACAATAACCATACAATATCATAGGCCATCTATCGATGTATGCCATAACTTCCAACATTCTCATCGCAAAAAAATATTAAAACGGTGGGGTGTTACATTATATAACAAGTTCGAAGTTTATATTAGAAATCGTCAAACTACTAGAATCTGCTAAACACAAATTTCTTAAGTCAAGATCAAATAAAATTCTAATTTCGAGATCATCCAATAAGAATAATGCCAATAGAGTACCCTTTTTAAATTTCAACCTTCATGATAAGGTTTTCTTGTGGAATAACAAGTGAACTCCATAATTCTATGAACAAGTTTATATTACATTAATCAAATAGAATGTTGTCACATAATGAAGCTATCATAATTGGATATCAATAAACAATATTTTGTAAACTCGTTATAATCTTGTTGTTTATAATTTATTAAAATCATGATCAAACAATGTTCCTATTCTTGAAACCATCAAATAAGAACGATACCAGCTTATTACACAATAAAATCAAACTGTCACTTCAATCTTATAAGGAATGAATGTATGGTGGATAAACAAGCCCATGTCTTAATATGACCAAAAAAATCAATAACCGACATTACATTAACATCATGCCACAATATAAATTTACCAAACCTTTTCATTACTACAAAGAAGCTCCAAAAGAGTTATAGACAAAAATAACAAACCATCTTACCCTTCTCACAATGGATTTTTGACCTTATTTCAATTAAGATGTTATGCAATTTTTTTATTTACTCAACAATTGTAACACCAACTAATGCATATACCCAAAATTGTTCACGATGAACAATTAGAAAATATAAACATTGATCCCACTCCTTATTATCTTATCAATAATAAACTATATTTAATTTCGACTCAGAAATATCAATTGAGTTGAAAACCCCAATTTTATTTGATATTATTGTAAGGGAATTAAAATTCCATTCCCAATAATAATACAACTACAAAAATGAGTTACCAAAATTAAGAGGAGAGACCAATTTTCTAAATACGCATGCACTCCAAGAATCAACCAAATTTTCAAAAATCAAAATGTATCATCAAAGTAAAGCTATATAAATGTACATCTTTAAAAGACGTTTCTCATAAGACTACACTCAAATTTATTTAAAAAAACAACAACCGATTTGAATAGAAAATCTACCAAAACCATTGCTTAATAGGTTGGTTTCCATTACTTTCAACAAATAATGGTAAGAATACAAACAACCTATGTTCATTGTAGACAATGCAAAACACAAAATTGTTTAAAGGATGATCTATGATTCTTGAGACAATAATCATTGCTAATTACATGAAATAAATTGGTACAAGTGTATGATTATTTTTGTAAGATAATCCCATCTAATATCAAATTCAAATAGCCAAAACCCAAAAATTGAATTCCTTTATTTACAAAAAACTGAATTTGGATTGAAAATGACCATGAAAACACAAACCCAAAGACCAAATCAACAAAGAGAGAGTAAATAGACAAGGTTTTTTCGTAATCGACTAGGGTTTTGACTGCTCCAGGATTGCTCCGCGATTGTTCCGCGGCCGTTCCGCGGCTGTTCCGCGGCTGTTCATGACTGTTCGGCGATCGTTCAGCGGTTGTTACGCTCCGAGATCGCTCCGGATTGCTCGCGGCCCGCGGCTGTTCCGCGCCTGTTCCGCGGCTGTTCTGCGATTGTTCCGCAGCTGTTCCGCGACCATGGAAACTTGCTCATGGAGGTCCAAGCTATTCCCTCAATCCACAGGGGTGTTTACTGCCCTTTCCTCCATCTGGGATGATGAAGCGAAAGTGCACTGCATTTCTGTTCCAGAATCTGTGATTGAGAAGGCCAAGTCCAGGTTTCCCTTTGCACTAATTGGAGCTTTTGCAGGCTATCGTCCAAATATCGATGCTGTCCGCAAATGGTGCGGACGGAAGTGGTGCTGCTGGGTTGATATCATCGCTCTTCCCGACCACGCCCTCCTGTTCAATTTTTCTAAGGAAGATGAGATGATTAAGGTTCTCGACGCTGCTCCTTGGATGTTTGGAAGAACTGCCCTGCATCTGAAGCGATGGAAGCCTGGGGTCTCTCTTCAAATCAAGGAATTGCCCATTTGGATATCTCTGCCGGCTCTTCCAGTGGAATTTTGGGAGGACGAAGTCCTTTTTGGCATAGCAGCTTCAATGGGAGAGCTAATATCCTTGGAACCTGCAACAAAAGCCAGAAGCAGGCTTGTAAGAGCACGACTATGTGTTAGCATGGAGGTGGGGGCTGTTCTCCCAAAGAATATCATTCTTTCTTCTCCCACGGGCCGTGTTGTGCAGAACATCATCCCTGAAGACCACGGTTTGGTCTGTCCCAAATGTTGGAAGGTCAACTTCCAAGCCAAACTATGCAAGTGCTCCGCGGAGACAGTGGATGAAATAGACAGGAAAAACAGCAGAGAGGAGGTGCGGATCTTCGAAGGAGAGATCCCTGACACATTACGCACAGGAAATTGCAACGATGGCGGAACTAACCAGTCCGATATGGCTCTACTCGCGGCTTCACACGGCGACCTCTCTGCACGCGTGGGACAGGCTGCTACGGCGTGGAAGACGCGGGAAATTCCATTCAAAACTGGTCACGAGTCAAACAAGGTAGATAGTGAATCTTCCGAATGGGAGACTGGGTCAGAAACAGATTTAATTACGGCAGATTTGGAGACTGCCACGCGGGAAGTGAACCGACATAGTAAATCTATGAAAGCTCATAAACAAAGACCTTTAAATGCGGATTTGAACCGTTGCAGAAGGAAGATGGACAGTAAAAGTGAGGCGAGGGTTTCAAATTCTGTTTTAAATGGTAATTTAGAGGAGGTTCTCGACGTGGATGACGAAAACATGGCGGGCTGGAGCACTGTTTGTAGAAAATATTTCCGCGGTTTTCGTGGAGGGGGTGCGCGCCGGGGCACTTAGGCTGGTTGTTATTGTTCCCATCGGCGCTGTTCTTTTGCTGTTCTCTTGCTGGGCTTTGCGGGTTTTAGTGCTGTCTTTAGTAGGTTCTATTCCTGCTTGCGCCCTTGTTGTTTTTGACCTTTTGATATTTTGCTCACTTGGGCACATCTGGCTTCTGAGTCATCTTTGTACAAGGGTATAGTCCCTTTCAAAAAACTATTTGCCAATAATAAAAAAACAAAGAGAGAGTAAATATTACATTTTTCCTGAAACCCATTTTATCATACATTTTCCTTCAAAATTTTAACATTTTTAAAAAAGGAAATCATTCCATATTTAAGCATAAGAAACCCTCATAATATTTTTTTCATTTAGAAATACAACATCATAATAGAGATAGAAATTCATGCTTGGTTTGCAATTTTCCTTTGTCTTTCTTTTTCCTATTTCCTTCCAAATATCAAAACCCTAATACATATGAAAAAAATATGAGTTCCCAATTGTTCTAGAAATAAAAATTCCCATACAAAGCACAACTCGCCCATGAAATAGACAAAAATTTCTGCATGCAAACCGTAACATCTTCCCCTATTTTCGCCTCTCACAAAGTCAAAAATATCCACAACTAAAAATTCTTATGGAGGAATTGAATGCCCTATATTTCTATGTAAGCTTTTCTATATTTCCAAAAACATGCCGATTATTAATACTTATTAGTTTCTTCCAGCTCTCTTTTGTTTCCCTCCAAACTCTCCACTATGCGCATTTCCATTCACCATGGGTTGGTATTTGATTTATTTAATCATTACCAATTTTGAAAAATTATAAAATCCCCATGCAATTCATATGGTCGGTGACCAAATAAAAACACTTCAATAACTTTTAACCATTCATCATTCTAAGTTCCATGGTGGTGATTATGGCTTTCATAGCCTTATAAATTACATGCTAACCATGGTCAATGAGAATATGAAAAATAAATAAATATAATTGCCTTATGAATAAAACCCAAAAAACATAGCTTTTAATCACGACAAAGTGTCTGGTCTAAAACCATTTTATTTTCATCCTTTGATAAACAATAACAACACTCTAAAAATTTTATTCACCTTATGGTCCGGGACCAATATAAAAGCAAACAACAATACAATTTTCCTTCTAAACAATAAACACTATATTATGGTCTAGGACCAACACACCAACAATTAATTACTCATTGGTCTCGTGACCATGTATAACTCATTATTTGTCATTTCCAAACTAGGTAATAAAATCAATTAAACATTTACCTTGTGTCCGGTCGAGACCCTTGCCCAAGAAACAAAAAAACTTACAATTTCAATGCCTTATGGTCTTTGACCAAGTTCGTAATGCCATGAAGAGAAGTTAGAATATTTAAGAAATAACCTTATGTTATTATCACTTTCCATTTAGTATAAAATTAAATCATTATAAAATGATATTGATAACATTTCTCTAATAAACCTTTTCCAAATAATGACAATACCCAAAACTAGTAACAAAGTCGATACATGACATTATCATGATGTTAACCAATAATGAAGTCAATTATAATCATTAACATGTAATAATGATAACCAGAGAGTGGTGGTAAAACAAATCAATGTCGAACAACCATGCAACCAAGAAAATGGCTATTTAAACAACACCATTGTTCTATGAAAAAGTTTCTCACATATACTTATATACTTATATATGCATCTATATATGTATATGTATATGATTTTTCATATGTATATATGCACATATTTGTATATGAAATAATATAAATATAATTATTAACCAACTTTTATTACAATTCAAGTCATGAATTATCACTCATGGTGACAAGAAACCAATTAATTGTGGGGTGTGACATACTTCCCTTCTTAAAGAATCATCGTCCCAATGATTAAATCTTAATGTTATCAAACATATATATATTGAAAATAAATAAGACATCACAAGAAAAGAAAATCAGTTCATAATTTTTCATAAAAATTTGAAAATTTCTAGAATTTTAGTCAATCAAAAGTTATAAACCTTGGTTGTAACAACCTCAAAATAACAAATACTCTCAAAAAGTTTGGAATATAGCAATAATTTTCTGTTGCAACCAACACTAATATCAAATACTATGTAATATAAAATTAGCAGATAATCTAATATAGTTTTAATCAATGAGGAGATAAGCAAAAATGTAGTTTTTAATTCATCCAAGTTTTCATAAGTTGTGTAATTCATAGAATATTGGTCATATTAGACCTTGCATTATGAAAAGTCTCAATTTATAAAATGCAACCTACAAATTTCTCACACTCAGATTGGTTCTACCATGATAATTCAATGGTCCTTTTCCGATCAAGTCTTCAAACATAAGAAATGTACTATATCATAAACACACTTTTTACAAAATAATAATGAAAACATCGCACATCCCAGATAATTTGGGTGGTAAAGCCAACCTTGTAGGCCACCAAAATTATTACTTCCATAATTTTAAAAGGTCATGCATATTTAAGTGACAATTTTGGTAGCCTTGATGCATAAGTTAGTGCTCGTTTCAAGTTTTATCCACGAAAATACTTTGTCCCTTAACTCAAATTTTCCATTAACTTAAATCATTTAACATTTTTATTACCCCCATAAACCCAAAATATGTTGTATCAAGAAATTCTTTCTTAATTTTAAGTTCTAGATCATTTTCTAAGGGTACTTATATTCTATTATATACCGTAAGACTCTCTTTTTTTCACAATTAAAACTTCATAATCCTAACATTCATATTTTCTACTTACGTAGTTATCATATGTTGATGAAAAAATCATTTTATAGTTATTTCTTTATTTCTTCAAAAGATGTGTTCAACAGGTCACCATAGCGGAAGTATGCTTCCTGTGACTCCGCATATCAACCATTCATTCTCTTTTATTTAAATTAATGTAAAAATCATATTAGGACACAACTACAACCATCCACGTCATCTTTCATTCAAATTAGGCTACATGAAGACATATTTCAGCCCCAATTAGTTTGTTTCCATTTAAAAATCTTTCCTAACAAGTAATGCCTCAAAAATTGCTAGGCATAAACTATAACAAGTTATAAATCATGGGAACATAGTTATACTTATGATTTTTCAGTTTCCACTCTTATAATCAATCACAAGATCATTTTGCAGAAGTATTCCACCTAACCCCTCACCCATGGCACTAATTACCATGATGAAGTTCCCATTGGGACCCAAAACCTTAAAAAACAAGTGTTTGTAAGTTTTTCTTACTTTCAACAGACTGAATGATTTTTTGAACTTATCAGTCCACAAAAAAAAAAAATCTTTTAAAGTGAAGATATTATTGGTGTAGTTACTCAAAAGAATTTTTTTCATAATTTTTTGAAATAACTAGCCGACCTTATGAAGCTTTTACCTTCGTATACTTCTTAGGTGTTGGCCATTCGTAGTAGCTTGATTTTCAATGGGTCAAGTGAAATCCCATCTTTAATTATGATGTGCCCAAGGTACTATAATTTTTCATGATTAAATGAATACTTCATGATCTTACTATATAGTTTCATTTTTCCAAACACATCCAACACTATTATTTAATATTCATAGTATTATTTCAGTTCTTAGAGAAAAGCATAACATTGTCTATGAAACTAACACAAATTTATCCAAATATTTCTGCAAAATATTTTTAATTATGTTCACGAATGTAAGAGTGCATTAAGTAAGTTCAAAGAGTAATAATGTAACTTTTAATGCTCATATCTTATTATGAATGCTATCTTACAGATGTCTTCATCCTTTATATTTAGTAATGATAACCAGATCATTAAATTGATCCTTGAATACACAAATAATACCTTAGATAACAATTTAGTTCCAGGTTTGATGTTAATGGTGAAATCAAACTCATGTTTAGGAGGAAGACCCCTTTTATTACATATATTCTTGTTGTTTTCTGTATATCATCTAGGCATTTTATTTGTTTTTCAAAACATCATACTATTGCCATAAGTTGGAGAAACCACTTTATACTAATAATAATGTCGTAGGTCCCTAAAGAAGCTTACATATAAATCTAGTTTTGTGGTAAAGTTAAGTAACTTCAATGCTACATCAACAAACATAGGTATTACAGTTTAGACATCATTATTCTCATATGGAAAATTCCATGTATTTTCATATTACTAGATTTGTTATTCAAAATTTTCAGCTAATTTACTAGATACAAAGCACTCAATTGTACTAGTGTATTTAAAACAATAATAGGAAGTCCTACATAACTTACATGGCACTTCATTAAGAATAACTTGTTCCTCATCTTGGCAAAGTTATCCACTTTAACGTGCATCATTAGATGCTAATTATTCCCCAATTCCTCTAGGGACATTTATTAACATAGTGGTCACCACCACATTTGAAACATCCCCGTAGTCCCTTTTTGACCGCATCTATTATTTCCACAAACAACATTGTTCTTCTCATTCTTTCTTGTATTTTTAGCATGATTTATTATTGTATTCCTCTTGATAGTCCACATTTTACTGCCATATTTCGTCCACCAATTTTTCATAGAATTCAATGGTGAAGAAGAGATGACGCTCTTATTACACATTTCCTCCTTATGAGTTTGAATTGCTTAACTTCTATTCTTGTCCAATGGATTTTTCAAACATTACTCCCATAGTAGAAAGTCTATCCCTATCTACCTTATCTCCCATATTTGGGTTTAATCCCATATTGGATTTACAAATCCAAAACTTATCATCATTAAAAATTCAACAATCAAGTGATTCCCTCACTCGATTACTACCAACTTGTTGTTCAAGTTGTTTTTCCTCAAATGTAACATTTTCACCCAATACAAGTTGCTTCAAGGCAACTATCCGATTTTAGGTGTCCTAAAGGATTGTTAGAATTGTATGTAACTTCTTAACCACTGAACCTACAATATAAACTAATCTGGTTTGTTTCTCTCGGTCCATCCTTCCGAAATCATCATATTATGTTAAACAAGAATAAGATGTTCAGTTAGTGTATGAACCCATTAAGTCCAAGAGTTGATAAACCTTCAACTTTGATACCAAAATTTAACACCCATGTTATGATTCATCCAAATTAAGGGATTTTTATTATTTAAAACAATTCCTTTAAGTTCCTTTATGATGTAATGGATATCATTATTACTTTGCTAACTTCTAAATAATCCAACATTTTTTAATATTCCATAATCCGTATTAATAACATACTTTAACCATATGAAACTGTAAGGGTCCTTTAGATCTCCGTTAATATCCCTTATACACTCTACACAAGTGTGTATACATTGTATACATTTGGTTAAACCCTTTTATAGGTTATGAGAACATGTGCATCCTCTTAGTGTTAACCGAAAATTCACGTAAGAAGCCTCCATCGTATCCATACTTTCGTTGACTAGAATAAATGGTGAACATACAATGCAATTGGTCATTTTCATTACTATGTAGATAATTATCTAGCATTGGGTTAGCAATCCAGTTTCATGATCTTGCACACTAGCCTACGAAACATGTCTTCCCTTCACCACACAACTATCTCAATATAGTTATCAAGATTATTTTCCATTGATTAGAAATTAAGTTTTAGTTTGAAGAAATAGGGACCATGAATCACCCTTTTAGCAAATGAATCCTATCAATGCCACCTTAGGATCCCTATGGGAAAGATAGTGACTACGTAATGAATTTTGTCATTACATCCTCACTTCCTTTCCCGTAGCCATCATAGACTTATACGGGTATAATCGCCACAAGGAAGATAATTTATAATGACAAAGCTTCATTTACATTAATCCATTATCCATTTTGTAGACGCAAAATCTATGCACTTGGGCACATTTCTATGTCCTAGAGCATACTAATATACACATGATTCCTAAGCAAGAAAACTAGTAATTGATAATGTATTTTGGGAATTTTTCTTTGTCTCTTATACTTTTATTGACCTTACACACCCTACATCCCTATCAGTATTTGAATGATTTATATTTTATGGCCTCATACACTAGTTCTTAGGATATCCTATCCTTTTGAGCATTGCTAACCCTCTATATCCTTTTCTCACTCTTTTGGGTCTCTTTTACTTCTTGGGAATCTTTTACACTTTTGGGTCAGCCTTCTAGTTGTCAATTACAAAATTCAAACAAGGGAATCATATATATACATAGTTATAGCTCTCAAATAAAGGGCCAAACACTAGAATCATCTAGTATTACCTAATCTTGCATCCAAAGGAAAAAGAGCATAAAAAAGCATCCATCTAGCATATCCATATAAGAGACAAGGGTTGCATTACTCTGTATACACAATATAGGAGGGGAAATTCATTCGATTCCATCTGACACATTCTATACATTTTCTACATTCTAGATCTAGCTCACTATCATTATGAAACTTGTAAAAGGGAATCCTAGGGCATCATTACACACACATTTACATGGAAATACATGGAGTCTCGAAATGTAGTGTAGTGCTCTGGTGCACAAATTTCACTCTTTGTGTGATCACTTTGGGGTCGATCGACTCCCCATTTTACATCTTATTTATTAGGTTTTATGTGGTTTATGGGTATGTTCAACTAGGTATCCATTTTGTAGGTTACAGGTGCAAACAATGATATTGGAACAAATCCAGAGTGACAAATAGATATAAACAACAAAGCTCCTCTTATACATAAAAGATAAAAAATTGAGCATTTGTGCGAGACACTAGCACCTAGATTAGTTCACTAGTTCCCGAGACTCTCCTATCCTCTTGTGGGCACTTCTTTCTTGCACATTCCCGAGTTCCATAACTTCCAGTGAGCCTTGATGACACTCTTCCTATTTTGTTCGAGCGATTGCCTCGATTCGGACCACTCACTTGATCATTTGGAAATCAACCAAGTCATGTATATCTCTCTCACTTGCTTAGGGTTTCATATCATTGCTTTATTGTTTCTTGTCCATTTATTGTAGTTATTTTGAAATTAATATTTAATTCAATTTATATTAAATAAAATTTAAGTTAAGTAGATAAGTTGGTCTTACGATAGGTTATATCATAATAATACACAACTTATCTTTCTCGATAGAGAGTCATAGTAACTTATTGAGTTACTATCTTCAATAAATAACTCTCATCATGTTTTCATAACACTGTGTTGTTATTTAATATAGGATAACTTAACCAAGTATTATGTTTAAATGATATAATAGTTTCATGGTTAGTTTAGGTATTAATATCATTCACATAAGTTTAATGTTCAATAAGAATAGTTCCCTTAATCTTATTTGGTCATCATAGGCCATATATAAAAACTTATTTTAATATGGTTTATTAATAATATGACCAAGTTTATGTTGCATCATTTTCCATAACGTTCCTTGTTTATAAATGACATGTTTCTTAATTTATGATGAAACTATAAATTAGATATGATTACTTATCCAATCATTAAATTATATCTATTTACTTATGTTACAATCAACACTTAAACACTTTTAAGTTTAACAAGGAACAATAGTGACTTATCATGGTTTCGACGTATTGTTTATATGTTTCAAAGTATGTTCATAGAACATAATTTATCATTCAAAATGAAGCAATAAAATAGATATAATTTCATACAAATAATCATGATATTATGTTTATATATTGTTGTTAAAATACAACATTCTGTTTACCTATATACCTCGTAAACTGTTATAAACCATATTCGTTCATTCAAGATGAAACAATGAAATAGATATATCATCATAACATAATTTATTTCATTCTCTTATACATACTCTAGTTGTAAAACAACACTATACACTTTCATATTTCATAATATGATGTCAAAACAACAAGGTATTTATTTAATAAATAATAAGGATTATTCCCATGTTTTTCCATAACAATAAAAATAATAATCTCAATAGTACATTAGGCCAAATTTCTTAATTCAACTGGAAAAGTTAAAAATTTCACATTTATAATAAAGTACAATAATACAAATCGGATATAAAACAATAATGCATGATGAAATCATGTATAATCCAGCTGATGCAAAGGCTTAATGATATCAACAAACATTAAAGAAGTTAGTGTTGGAGATCCAAATTGCACCCTAGATATGATCATGAATGACAAAGAATTCTGAGGCAACATGGGACTGTCTCTTAGTTGTGGGACATGCAAAGGCGAGACAGGACCTCCGCAGAAGTCATGATTACTCTACATATTCCTAATGCTAAAACTACTCCTAGGGATTGAAATGTAGCTAACTAATCCTAACCTAACCATGCTAAGGGACCAGGGGATGAGTGGGGGTTAAAAAGATGCATGAAAGGGGAATCCTACACTAACAGAGAGGTGATAACCCCATAAAGAGGGGTGGAGACATTACAATGAGGGAAAAAGGAGAGAAAATGATGAAGGAGAGGACATAAATGAGATCCACAGTCCACAACAACATTCAAACCACCATTTTTATGGAGCACGACACATTTGAGACCTATGAAAGAGACAAAATATGCACAAAAACCTACATATGCAAAGGAAGGAAAGAAAAATATAATAGAAAACTTCGGGGAAAAAGAATAGCCAAAAAACAAGTGATTTTATTGATTCAAGTATGCAAAATCCATTACATTAGAGGAGTAGAGGAAAGGATCAACATGCAAGATGTCCAAACATGATGGCTATGACTCACAAGTGTTTTGGAAAACATTTTACAGAGTTCCATTACAATGAACATTCCCCCTTCACCCACCAATAAATTTCATTAATGATATGGAAAACAACATGGGATACCTATAAAACTCATTCCCCAATGTCTTTTTCTTTTTGGAGAAGTAAGGAGGACCATACTTCATTAATTTTGGTAGTTGGGCTACAGGAACTATTCATTTCAATATTGGAGATGTTTTTCCATTTTTTCACCAACTTACCCTCATATAAATATGATTTTCATGATTCCATGGTGTAAGGATTGATGACATGTTTTAATAAAGTCAAAGATCTCAAAAAATGGAGCAACTGGTTAAAAGATATGGCCATTTGGGTTTTGATCCCCATTATTACCTTACTTCTCTTTTCCTTTGTTGTGGCTTTTCGGATCTTCTTTGCTTAGCTACTTTCAATTGTAAAGCAACATTGAATCTTTGCATTACACTCCTTGATTTTTGGCCTCTTGTTCTATGGGTTTTCAGAACTACTTTACTTGGGTTTGTGAGTAAGTATTACTTCGTAGTAATGCCACATTGCATTCCCGCATTACTCTTCTTCTTATTTATTTGTTGCGGGTTTTTGTAACTTCTTTACTTAGTTGATTTTAGAAGTAAAGCAACTTCAAATTTTCGGGTTACTCACTTTCCTCTTCTCTACTTTACTCTACTTGAGACTTTTTGAAGTGCTTTGATTTGTAGTTTTGCAAGTAAAGTAACATCAAACTTTTGCATTACTTCCTTTCCTCTTCTTTGTAGTTTTTTGGACTGCTTTACTTAGCTACTTTTAAAAGTAAAGTAACTTCAAATTTCTAGGTTACTCACCTTCCTCTTCTACGCTTTGCATGTTTTTGAGTTACTTCAAAATTTTGGGAATGCTTCACTTTGCGGTTTTCGCGAGTAAAGTAACATCAAACTTCTACTGTACTCCTTTTCCAAGCTTTTTGTAGGTTTTTCGATTTTTTTACTTGGTTTTAGGTTTATTTTGCAGTTGTGTTACATCAAAACTCTGCATTACTCCGAACTTCAATTTTTTCAAATTTTCTTGATTTTTTCTAAACATTTTGGATTTCTCTTAGATTGAGGAGTTAGAAAAAATATAGTAGAGTGCCCCAAAGATTTTTTTCCCCCATTTTACCATTTTTACTCAATTTTGGATAAGTATGGAACTCGAAGCCTAGAGAGAACATGAAAAGTACATGAAATAATTCCAAATGCCAAAAAAACATGGAGTTACCTAAAATTCTAGATTCATCACTTTGAAGTCCCAAGAAATTTCTCAAGCTCAAATTTACAAGTTATCTAATTTTTTAAGTGGTGAAAAAATGGATGATATTCGGTGACTCATGGGGACAATCTACCGCTAGATTAAAGGATCAATGGCCTTAAAGCACCCATTGGGCATGGAGTCACCTGATAACCTTGAAAACCGATCTAAAACTTAGAACTACGCCCTTGAGACCACTTGAAGAACATAACTCGCACTGAAGCTTTAATTGACCATTCACATTATAAAATTTTCTGAATTAAGGTTTTATGTGAGTGAATTTTTTTGAATCTACAAATTCATCTGTTTCCCTCCTGAAACCGATCGTTAAGATTGAGAATAAACATCGAAATTGTCCCAACATCTATTTTTTCCAAGTATGAAGAACTCGAGTTGATTTATTTCTTGACAAAGATGATATATTACGAGTTTTCGATGACATGTTGATTCATATATATTTGGAACTACCTTAAAGATTTGATTTCCCCATGAACACCTCCTCCAATGGACTATGCAAGAGAAACAAAACAATGTAAAAGCTATGTACAAAAGGAAAGATCATATATGTTCCAATTGGAAACATGTAGAGTGTGTACAAGCACTTATTTTGTTGAAAAAACCTACACCCACCCTACGTAACCAAAGGAAAATGAAACTTAAACAAATATTGCAACTAGCAGGGAGAAGTAGCTTCCCTTCCTTAAAAATTGAGACCATGTGACTAATTTTACATTGAACATGGTCATGAACACTATTGAAAAACTGAATAGAAGCTAATTTTCCACTCTTCTCTTCAAAGTATCAACAAAAAAACAAATTCCTCTTTTAGTTTCTCTATATTTAGACACGAGAGGCATTGTTTTTGACCTTTGGTACAATAGATATCTTCCTCATGCTCTCGAAATGAGCATGACAGTGCAACACTATTTTTTGATCCAAGTTAGCAAGGTATCTGATTAGGCATGATATGATCCTGGAAGTTTTCCCATTGCTATGAAGCTCAACTCCATGAATGAAGTCATCTTGCATACTTTCCTGAATGGACTTGCTTGCAAGCTGATCTGAATTCCACTCTACCTTTATAAACAACTCTACCTCCTTTAAAACTTCCTTCTCCATGATGACTTCTGATTTTGCAATGGTGTCATCATCTTTCACATATTGAATTATGAAATCTAAAAGATCAAACTCTTCTTTATTTTCTTTGTGAGGAAATATTTCAGAAAGTTCTTCCTCAATGTTCTCCTCCATGGATGACTCTTGGGAGTTCTCTACAACAAGAGGATCTTTGTGTTGGAAGGAGGATGGTGGGATTGAGAATGTAGTGATCTCAATGGGCTCTTCCTCACCAATACAGATCCTCCGTGTCGATAAAAATCAGCGTCTTCACTTTCAAGATTTGTAGCACATTCCTCTTGGATGTCATCCTCCTTGTGCTCCTCTTCTAGTGGATTTGGAGCTTATTATTATTTCTCTCGACTTTGCGAACTAAGAAAAATCAGAAATTTCTAGGAATATGGTGCCAACATACACAATACATTCAGAGAATAGAGATTGTTGATAATCTTCTTCTTGTTCTTATTCCTCTACAAAATCATCTTCCATCACTTGTTCTTCAACTCCAACCTCTTTTGAAGGCCTAGTCAACAATGACATTTGATTGAATTCAAACTTTATAACCTAATTCTTCAAAATTTGCACAAGTTCTTATTTTCTAGGCTCCTCAAATTGTTGATATTCTTGAATGATTTTCTGATTTTATTCTTCCCATGAAGGATTTGGGAATGGAAGAGGAGGACAAGGATGGGATTAAACTGATTTTTGCAAACTTTGAGGTGGAATGGTGGAAGGTATAGGATCTTCTTGAGGAGGATATGAGGATTTGGGAGGAAAGTAAAGGTGGGATAGAAGGGTAGTATTGGGTTGATAATAATTGACTAAGTATTTTAGGAATGATTGGAGATTTGAGGCACAAGTGGGACTTAGAAGCATGCGCCTAGAAGAGAAAATCCTAGGACTTAGCCAATTTTGCATGTTACGAGATAAAAATAGGAAAATAGGTTAGATTGTGGCAAGAGAAAAGATATAAGATAGAAGACATCACAACCAAGAAAGAGCTATTTTAGGACTAAAGTGGAAGATTAAAGGTCATGCATGGATCACACTAATAATAGGATTAAAGTAGAGTTTATTTATAGATTAATCTATTATTAGCCTCTTTGTAAAAGCATGCAACTACTAACATATGGCTATTTTGAGCATGCAATCTATTTTGATATGTATGGGTGGTGAAGGGAAATTCTCCACCCCTATATATATTAGTTGATATGTATAGTTTTGGACACCATGTATTAGAATCCATATTGTAATAGAGTTATGTTACCTTTGGTATCTTGACGCATGTGACTACGTGGTGATTGTTATTATGTATTTAGCTTATGTGATGTAATATTTATGTTATAAATGGATAATTGTGGATGGATTTTGGTAATTGATGTATCTGAGTATGGTGATCACATAGTGCGGTTGATCTTAGTTCTTATTTGATATGTTATGTTTCCTTGCTACGTGTGTTTCCAATTGAGTGTGTACAATGAATAGTTATGATTGAATATGGATCTGTCTAATTATTCTTTTGATTAAGAATGCTAACATCTTTTTTATCTAGTAATAAAGAGGTACATGGTAGCTTCATGCACTTCGGTGAGCGCTTAGGTAATTGGGTATAAATAAGTGACTACATCTTGGTTCCATTCATCTGGGACCTCTTTTGATATTCTCCTTAAGGATGCTACTTGCAGATGGCATATCGATTGACTTTGGAGAGTATTGAAGGATGGATAGATGAAGGACAAGACAAGTTTGCGTAGAGATATAACACTGGATCTAATTTCAATACACTTAAGTGGGTGGAAGATCATGTTTATCATGAGCTCTATGAGATTTTATTTTCATATTTCCAGTAGAATTGTACAAGTGGCTTTCATCATATGCGATAGGGAAGTGCTAGAGTTATAGGCCGAGACCTTGGACACAAAAATATTACCAAACTCTTATTGATATTGATGTGGAGTGGACTAGAGTTATAGATCATTGGTGGGCTGGCATATTTTACAGTTATATTTTGGAGTACACTATATCTACATATATGTGTCCTGAAGAAGACGAGTTCTAGTTCTTGCATGATCCCAGAGGATCTTACTTGCATGATTTACCTTTGTCAATCAATATTTTGATAGTAGAATTGGATTTAGAGAACCTACATATGGCTAGTTAAACCCCCACCACATACGGGGGGTGGAGTAGGTGTGGTGAAGATAAAGAACTTGGCGGAAACAATGGAGAGAGATGAAATAAAACTCAGATATAATGAAGGGAGAGAAAGGGAGATGGAAAGAGAAGTTGCAGAGTCAACAATGTTGAGGGAAGAGATGGCTCGCTAGGGAATTGGAGCTCTTGTGGAAGATGAAGATGAGGATATGCATCATCGGTTCCCATAATATTGGGAAAGTAAACAGATAATCCCCTTTGGCTTCAAATGTGAGTGCGTTAGAGGAAAGTATAAGGACTATAGGTGTTCTTTTGATCCCGCCTAGCCACCTAGCCCTTGCACTTGGTGTTTCAAATCTATTTGTCATTGAGAAGTAGAATAGTGCGAGTAAGAAAGAAGAGATAAGTAGGTATCATCCTATGTTTAATTTAGAAGATAAAGTTAATAGTGCACCCATGTCGAACCAATAAGCATCGTTGTTGTTTAGAGGACTGATTGGAAGAATATTTTCTAGAACGTCATTAGGATAGAGTGTGGGTGCATAGAATGTTGGGAATACGTACGGAAGAACTACAACTTCAAAAAATTTATAAGTTTAGTTTAGTACTATAGTTGGGACACAAGGAAGTACATCCACTAGTCCAGTGCCCACTAAAGGTGGGCCGAGGTGGATCTTGAGGATCGGGAGGATCGATATCAAGCGGATGAGGTGATTACGTAGGTGGAGGAAATCTTGGTGGAGGTTCTAGTTTTGGATCCGGTGGGCAAGGCCCACATCCCCAATAATCCCACATCAATCTCAATAGGATTATTATGATATTTCACTCCACTTACTGAATATAGAGGCATTCGAGAATGCAAAAGAGCATGTTCACAAGTGTGAACGACTATGGTGCACTAAAGGAATCACATCCTCGAGATAGAAAGGCTAGTTACTTTGCTTGCTACTACTCTCAAGGGTGCACACATATCTGGTATATGAAGTATGATTTGCATGATGTGTTTCTAGTATAGTTTCACATCCCATAATTTGAGCAATAGAGCATTAGCATGTTGAAAGATATTAAGTAGGGATTAGCTAAAAGTGTAAGAGAATATGATGCAAATTTCAAAACTCTATTGTCAAGTTATCCTATGACATTCATTTTCGGTCAGCACACACAATGAGTTATTGAAGGATTAATAACTCCATTCTGCAGAGTGATTTCTCATAAGACTTATGTGGACCCGTGTGAGGCTCGGAAGTAGCTACGTGTGTTGAAGTGCTTATGAGTGTTGATATTGGAGTAAGCCCATTTTTGGAAGCACAAATTGCAGCTATGGTGAAATAGTTGGAGAATCTTTCTGCCAACTCAACACATGAGACATGCAGTGGAATCTAGTGCATAGATTGTGAAGTAGAGGCAAATAATAAATATAATTACCCATGCAGGTCAATATGCGTAATACTTTTAGAGTGTGAATTGTTTCACCTAAATCATGATGTTCAAGATTTCCCATTGTTACAACACACGCTTATGAAGAAGGTGTCCATGTACTATAAAATTTGCAAGTCCCACACCCATGAAACCACCGATTGCAAGTTTACTAATCACATTCACGAGGCTTTTGAGATAGGAATGTGCCAGACTAGTGTGGATAGTAGATCAAAGGAGCATAAAGGTCGGGGATAATTTTAGCGGCGAATATTCGTAATATGGCGAAAATTTCATTTTAGGAAATTTTGAAAAGGTGAATTATTCGGAGTGGGTCGGTGTCCTGTTCGCCTAAAATATATAGTATATTTTTTTTGGGGGGTCGGCTTCGCCTTCATTTGAAAACATCTCCTATAAAAACCTAGCTGATTCGTTGGGTAGTATACCTCAAGTAGCTTAACAAATTACCAATACTGTGAAATTTGAACTCACATACCCTTAAGGGCATTGTTGATGCACGACAACACATTGATCTTGACGCGCGAGAGAAAGTGTTGACACGCGACTTGGGAAAAGAAGTTGACGCGACAAGGGCAGTGTTGACGCGTGACAGTATATTTAGACAGTGGACGCGCGACAGGAAATGGGTTGTTGACGCGCGACAAGTGCAGAGTTGACACGTGACAAAGACCTCAGACAGGGGACGCGCGACAAGACCTCAAACACTGGACAGAGTTGCTACTTGGTTCTTTTGCTGACGCAGGAATCTTTTAGAATAATGGAAGGTGCTAGCTCAAAGAATACGAATAACCTAAAAGTAAGTAAGAAATCTCATAAATCACTCTTCAAGTATTTTGGAAACTCTGCGGATACAGATATTGTAAATAACAATCATATAGATGCCACCACAAAGAATCAGAATACTGACTGTGTGGAAGGTATTATTGAGGTGGACATGCATTCTGCACAGTATCAAAGTCAAACAAATGAAACCTACGATAATATGCCTAACTGACATAGACTACACCATGCCTAACTAACCTAACTCAACCATGCCTAACTGACCTAACTCCACCATGCCTAACTGACCTAACTCAACCATGCCTAACTGACCTAACTACACCATGCCTACATGACCTAGACTCCTCCATGCCTAACTGACCTAACTCCACCATGCCTCACTGACCTAACTCAATCATGCCTACATGACCTAGACTCCATCATGCCTAACTGACCTAACTCCACCATGCCTAATTCATCTAGTTTCCATCCATACACAAATAACAATGGAAATTAAAACATAAGTACATCATCTATATCATAAATCTCATCATCTATAACAATAAAAGTATTTGTATCAATACAAATATAGAGAATAATTATCTTAAAACAAGTTAACATACATCATCTATCATTAATTATCAATTATCATCATTCATCATCTACGTCCACATACAATTCATGACAATGCAAGTAAACAAGAAACATACATATAATTCATGATAATCACCATATAATGCAATTAAAATTAAAGATTGTATATAAATCCATATAATTAAATTCAAATACCATAGTACATACTCAATAGTAGAAGTTTTCAAATTCAATATTTAAAGTTTCCTCAATAATAAAAGTTTCTAGTTTTCAAAACCCTCTTTTTCTTTATCCAATTCTACTCCTCTGCTCTCTTCCCCAATGAATTCTTCCACTGTGGCTGTACCTCTTTCCCCAACACCAGAAATAACCCCTGAACTTATAAGATCTTCCGCAGCACTGTCCATATTTTTTAAAATTCTTTCTTCTTGATTTGTCACATCTCCATGTGACAACAAATTTGGATCAGCTGCTTTAGCTTTGAATAATATGTCAAGGTCGAAACCATGCTCTTTAATTATCGCTTTAGTGTATTGTTTTGTTTGTTAACCAAAACAATATTTTGCTTCAAATTTTTTGCTGCGGATAAACTGTTCTTTGTTGTTTCCAAGTGAACTTGCAAAACCTTCGCCTGACTCTTCAAATTTTCATATTTCAACTACACAAAAAGAGTAATGTCAATTCAAAAATTACTAAAAAATGAAAATTTCAAATTAACAAGAATGATTGTTTGAATGTAATAGTACTTGCAACCACTCTATCTCTTTCGACATTTGTGATTGCTACCAAATCCTTGTCCTTGGACCATTTGTTATAATATGCCTGGGCCTCGACACTAATATTTTCTAATTTTTTAATGACTTATCTAAAATGTCGTCTTTATAGTTGTTGTTATACGTGACAGTCCCACTTCTTACTTGGGTAAGTAAGGAATCCATCTTCGCAGGTTGATTCTGGACTGCAACGTATAAACTATCTCGTTGCCAATAATTTTCATAACGACTAATAATTTCATTGATAAGAACTTTAGCCCTTCTCTCCCATTCTATAAGCTGATTGATATGAGGAAGAATAAACTCACTCACATGGGATTGACAATCATAACCAATTAAGTTCTCTAAAGGAAAAGGTGGCAACTGTTCACTATCTGAATTTGATGAAGACGATCTTGCTGGAGAAGTATGGGGGCTTTCAAAGAAGATCAATCGCTACTTGTTTCTGCCTTTGGGTGGGCTGATCCTGTTTGTGAAAAAATTAATCAAGATTTAGATAAATAAATTTAAATTGAAATGTAATTCAAAATTGTAAAGCATATTTAAATTGAAATTTGAAGTATACCTGTTGGCCTTGAATCATCTCGCGGGTATTGAAAAAACCAGTTGGGTCATTGCTATCAATGCCCAAATAATCTTCATCTAAATTTATATTGTTCAAAACAGATATGCCCGTTGCACTGGGCAAGCCACCAAGTGAGAGAGTTGGAATTCGAAAGGAGGAGGCAATGTTTAGTGTCCCACTAGGGGCCGGAGCAAAAGGCATGCGTTTACCAATGTTCTTTTTCATTGTTCCTCTGGTTGGCATTTTAAAAATTATTGGTTGAGTGGGTGTCGGTGCCACGGTTTGATCAGGACTGACATGTGCTGAAAAGTACAAGAAAAAAATGAAAAATAGGAAAACAATTCATAAAGTCAAATTTTTTGAAATTAAACGTACTATCGAAAAGTTGTACCTTGTTGTCGAGGGGTTGTTTTTCTCGGTGCTATGGGTGGCCTTGTAGGAGTTGTACTCAGTGTCTATTCAGAAGATATGAATGCATGCGACTGTATGGAGTGAGTTGGGGAAGAAGGTTGAGTTTGTGAAACAGGTGTATGTTCCAAAGTCCCTGCAATTCATCAATATTAAATGTTGTCAATTCATTTGGTTAAAATTTAAATTGAAAAATAAATATGCAAATTTGGAATTTGTAAATAATATATGAGAAGGTATTACTTCTCTGGCATTTAACGAGTTCAAACTGTTGAGGGTTTGGAGAGGAGTGAGCTTCCATTTCAGATTATGAGTCCCCCAAAGCCTCAGCATGTTGTTGGCCTCTTCCTCTCAATAACGCCTTTTTTTGGGGGAGGGTTTCAATAAATCTTCTCTGCAAAACATTAAAATTTAAGTTTTAATAACCGTGCACTGTAATTTCAAAAATTGAAATAATTTCAAATGGAATTGACAACTTCATCAACTCCTCATCAGTGCAAGTAGGAATTTTTTTATCTTTTAAATTTAAAAGTGCCTCATAATAAAGGCCAAGGAGATAGTTTGTTGAATAAATGAAAGGTTTTTCTGAAAGTTTTGAATTTGTTAGGTCAGTTCTTATTTTTTTGGATAGATATGTGCACCAATCGAATTTTTGTTTTGAGATAGTGGCAACAATGTATGCAATGGCCCAATTTGGTATATCTGTTTGGTGACCCTGCAAAACAATTCTGGATTGAAAAAATGAAATAAGTGCAGCAAGAAAGTGGTGTGCAATTGATTGTGTATCCACACCACGCCTGGATTTATTGACATGGGCTGCAAATGCGAAACAGTGAAAATTACTATAAATTTATAACAGCAAATTGTATCAGAATAAAAATATGAATTAAAACGAATTATACTTACAATCAACATGGAAACCGAACGTTGATTCGAGAAATTTCTTGTCTTCTTCCAGGAGTGTTGCCTTGGTTGTAACAATTGGTAAATTTTTGAACGGAAGGCCCGTAAACCGATGGATGTCATTTGCTTCGATACTGAATTGGAACATTTGGCCATCGTTTCAGAGTCACATAAAAAGGTCATCCTCTGAATTGTAGGATGACATAAGGTAATTCAAAATATCCAGATCTATTTCAAAATGGGGCATATTAACGAGCCCTATAAATTCACATGCATCCATCAAATCTTTATATTCTGAAGACATCTTTAAAACAATATGTATGTGAGGGCATAAGGGATTCCTGTAGTTGATCTTGGAAATCGATTGAATTGGATTCTCTTGATTTTTTTGCTGAACTTGCAGTTGGGAAGCATGTGAAGTCGACATTATAGTTGTACTTGCGTCTTTGACAACGATTGAGACCTACAAAAATTCAAGAGCGGGAAGGTGAAAATGAGAAAATGACCATTGAAGGGTATTTATAGGCTAAATCAGGCGTCAATGGCTTCAATTGATGCGTGTCAATAGGATCCAGTGACGCGCGTCAATAGGATTTAGTGTCGAGCGTCAACAGGATTTAGTGTCGTGCGTCAATAGGATCGATGGCGCGTGTCAATAGGATCAAGGACGCCGTCAATAGCATCGGTGATGCGCATCATTAGATCCTATTGACACGCGTCACTGGATCCTATTGATGTGCATCACTGGATCCTATTGACGCGTGCATCACTGGATCCTATTGACGCATGACACTAAATCTTGTTGATGTGCGACACTAAATCCTGTTGACGCACGACAGTCAAGACAATTGACGTTATATTGACGCGCGTCAGGAGTGATTATTGACATCTTGTTGTCACACGCTAATGATGGAGCCATGAAAAACCAGGTGAAATTTTTGTTTTGGAATACTGTCAAATTTGCCTTTCGATGAAACTGGTTCCGGGGATATTTGCCAAGTATTTTCCACCTACAATTTTATAGAGGTGTCTTAAAATGAACCTTGATAAAGGTCATAACCATGAAGGGCGTGATAATGGAAATAACTATAATGGTGGCTTCAGAGGAGGATATAGAGGCTGAGGTCACAGTGGTGGTAGAGGAATATTTACATAAGAAACTTTTTATACTTGTGGATCCCTTAATTATCAATGTGAGTTCCCTTAGAATATTACTTGCTCATGGTGCGGAAAGCTACATAACTTGGAATATTGTCGAGCTCTATATGTTGGGGTGTTAATGTCAAGTGGAGATACCATTTGGTGGACCACCACTTAGAAAACCCCTTGTCTTAAAAATTATTTTGATAATCTTAGTTGGTCATTCACACTTTGAAAAAAGTGAAGTAGTATAATTGCTCACCCATCCTATATAAATAGGATGATCCCTCATGGGATTAGATTGTTTGGTGATCTTATTCTTTCTAATAAGTTTATAGACTAATTGATCTAAGCATAACTACTTATGTGAGGTGCTATATAATGAGACATAAGTCTGCTAATGTTTCTTGTGAGACCGAGGAGTGAAGTGGAAGTCTTTGGGTGAAAGTCGATAAAATCTTAATAAGACAGTGCTTTTTCAGTGGAATTTTTTCCTTCAAGTTTCTCCACTTAAATATGGTGTCTCTTGTCTCATTTACTTTCAGCTATTGTTATTTTCTTTCATTCATGATATGTTAACTATTATATGCATATGTAAACATCTGGTTAATGTCTGCACATTATAATCTATAATCCTCAACTGTTTATTTGTGGATCTATAATTATTCAATTATATCTTCTCGCATTTGTTCTAACATGGTATCAGAGTTGGTGATTATGTGTGTGCAGAGCTAGATCTGGATGTTTTCTAGCTTGCAAGAGTGAAGAAGCTTGAAGATCGTTTGATCTGCGAAACCCTAAAAATTCAGTCGACAACTTCAAGCTAACCAAGTTTAAATTTCTAATTCTGCCTAAATTATTTTTGAAATATAGGTGAAATATTGGCTAAATGGTTGTTTAGATCGTGTTTGAGATTTTGTATGCTTATATCTTTTCTTTTGCATCTTGTTTCAGTCTTTAATGGTTTAAATCCATCCTCTACTAGCTTATTTTAAGTTTTCACACCGTTTATATCTGTTTAGGTCATGTTTTTGATTGTGGAATTGAAATATCTCTTTAGATCCAGTTAATTCGGAGCGTTAAAATTCATTCCATTTTTTTAAATCTTTATTTTTTGCTAGATCTTCTTTTGCGAAGCTAGATCCAATCATTTTACATCATCTGGCTTCACTTTTCTGCTTTGTATTAAGATCTTATTGGTTTTACGAATCTTGGACCAATAAAATTTCTCCAAATAGCTTCACTATCCTTTTTTTCATGTTTGCGAAGGTATATCCACTCTTAGAGTGCCAAGTGGCTTCAATTTGTCATATTTCTAATTAGATATTTAATTCTCTATAAAAAAATTTATTTGCAAAGCTTGGGCCAATCATTTTGTGCCATTTGGCTTCACTCTATTAGTAATTTTTACTTTTTTAATTTCTACAAAATTCTTTTGACTATGAAGTTTGAGCCAATCACATTTCTCTAGCTAGCTTTACATTATCGGTCTTCTGTTTCTTCCTGATTGTGTCATATGCAAAGGGTGATCCAATAGAATTTCTCCAAGTATATTTTTATTTCACATTTGTCAGATTTGTGAAATCCGATCCAATAGAATTACTCCATATTTTACTTTTGTCAGTCATTCATTTGTGGTTGTAGTTATCCATTAAGAATTATCCATATTTTTCACATTTGTCAGTGTTTGTCAGTCTTGTGAAAAGTGAGCCATTTAAAAGGATCCACGTGTTTTTAGTTTTCTTTAGTCAGTTTGGTTGCACTACGAAGTGTGAACCAATAACATTTAGACACGTACATCTATTTTTTCACATTTGTCACCTCTGTCATTTTTGAAGTGTGAGCCATTTAAAAGGATCCACGTATCTTTTTTAGCTTATTCTTTGTCATATTTACAAAGTGCAAACCAATTGTTTTTTAACATATATATTAATCTTTTAATTGTGTCCTCCTTCGCAAGTGTCAGGGTGTCATCTTTTTACTTTGAATTAGCCTCTTAAATTGTGACACCTATCTTGTACCTTTTCAGACCCAAACTTTATTTTAAGTTTGATTCATTTGGGACCTTAAGTCTGCCTAAGACAATTTTTAAGGTTTGGCGGAAAGACGCCAAGTGTTATTTTTTAGCCATTATTTTTTCAACAAGTGGCTCTGTTTGACTAAGAATTTGATTTCACATTGTGTCAAAGAGCGAAAAGGTGATCCAATTAATTTAAGACATGTGTATACAATCCTTTTTATTAATTATATTTTGTCTTATTATCTCGCATTGAAAATTGTGAGCTAATTGAAAAGAAACAAATGTATTTGTTTTTTCACCGTTCTCGATCTTGTTAATTTTTTGACATGTGTTTATTTTTCTTGTTGTTGTGGACTGAAAAGGTATTAACTTTATTTTTAAAGATTTCGCATCCACTCAAGGATCTATTTTAAAGCCGACACGTGCCTCTCTTATTTTTATTTTTAAGTAGCTTTTTTTTTAGCTTACCTCGTCGAGTTACTAAATAACTCATCGATCTCATGCAACTTGACTCTGACTAAGCTCTATTAAATCAATCTTAATCTCGATCAAAGCTAATCTTTTTTTTATTAATTTAGAGAATTTTACATTCATATAGAAAATTAGAAGATATGTGGACAATTTTTGTCTCTTTTTGGCTTCCTTGTTTTATTTTTAGTTGTATTTGTCTCCATTGTCGTTTGAGCATTAAAATGGTTAGTTTTGCTAGTTTTGCTTTAGACAATTCTTAGCTCTTAAATGAAACAAATTATATCATTTAGAGAGTGTGTTTAAAAGATTGTTTCATGGATAGAAATCTCTAGGATCTTTTGAATGGCATATAAAAACGTCCCACGAGAGAGAGATAAGCTACCCTTAAAAACTTTAGTTCTTTTTCTCATAGATCTTAGGAATCTCTGTCCACCATAATGAAAATTATTAGAGATGAATTCTTAATGCATATACATCATATAAACTCACCGAAGATGCATGGAAGAAATTAGAAACATGCATGAAGGTAGTAGGTTTTCTAAGATCATTAAACTGATTTTAGAGTGTTTACAACACCCATGAAAGGGGATGAGAAAATAATCAATTACCTAGCTAAAATTAAGGACATTGAAGCTATATTGGTTGGTTGTAACTATGAATTACTTCAAGATAATATTATGTACTTCATAATTCAAATAAATATTCATGAGAAATTAATAAATTACATCTCAATTATTAATTCTAAGTATCAGAATGAGAATGATCTGTTTGATCTGGACACTTTGTCTTCTTTGTTGATTCAAGAAGAGAGAGTCATGTAGAACTTTGATTCAAAATAGACTACTTCTCAAGCTCTGTTCTCACATAATCATAAGTTTTCTCATAATAAAAATAACAACAATCATAATCAGAAGTCTAATATCATATCTTGATTTAAATCAAATCCTAAGACTAATTCTTCTACGAAAAATGAGAACTTTAAAGTCAAATTTAATGGAACTTGTAATAAGTGTGGAAAATTTGGGCATAAAGAGTCTGATTGTAGGATGAAGACTAAAAATCAGCTAAGAATTCTAAGAAAAACAAGCCTAATAATCATAAGAAAAATTATAAGCAAACTCAAGCAAATGTGGCGAGCAATCTATTGCCTTATATACCGCCCTTTCATTTTTAAATGACAATGAATGGATTCTTGATAGTGGTTCCTCCAGGCACATGACTTGTACTCTTGGTATCCTCTTAGATGTAGTTAAATGTGAAGAAAATATCTATCTAGGAGATAACTCAATCATTAGGTATGAAGGTTGTGGCAATGTTAAGCTATCAAATGGTGTAATTAGGAATGTCTTGTATGTTCCTCAATTGAAAAAGAATATTTTTCTTTCTCTTAGCTAACTAAAGAAAACTATAAAGTTGTTTTTCTCGTAAGATAAGTGGTATGTGAAAGATAAGTTTAAAAATGTTATTACTTATGGCATTCAGAGAAATGGCTTGTATATATTTGATGGTTTTATGTCTCGAGTATTGATTTTCTTCCTCCTCTAGGAATGATATTCAAATTTGGCGTAAAAGACTTGGTCATGTAAATTTTAAAATTTTGTATGATATGTCTAGATTGAATCTTGTTGTTGGTATAACAAAGATAAAGTTATAACATGAAACTTTTGAAAGCTTTCTACATGGTATGCACCATGTCTAACCATGAATAAGTTTCTTGTTAAAAATAAATAAAGAGGCAAAATATAAGTTGATATCATATTTTGTAATGCATCAAGTGCATTTATACATCATGAAAGCTATACCTAGATGTTAGAAAGAATATGTGCATGTTCTTGAGATTTTTTTTTGCAAATCTACCTCTCTTCCCTCCTCTGAGTATCCTATAACTAAAATTGTTCTGTAAGTTTTTTTTTCAGTTTCCTTTTGGTATTATGGATGTAGACATTGAGGGGGAGATCTTTCAATCCTTAACTTTGACTAGGATTCCTGTGTCAGGTGCTTTCATGAGCATGGTTTCTCTAACTAATTTTTTTGTTGATAATGATTCTTTTGTCAAAACAATCATGATCTCTTAGTAGTAACAAGAATATAATTATTAGAATCAAGAGAAGTAAGACAATGGTTTTGACTGTTAAATCATGTTTTTGGCATAAAAATATGATCATATATGACATTTCTAAGCTTAAATTTTACTCACATGGTCATTTTATTCTATGAATACTATGATCAATCTTGAATGATTTGATTATCTAATCAAATCCGTTATCTATCAAGTATTATCTTTGTATAAAAGGATTGGAATAAGATATATATGTTTATTGATAAAAAAATTTATTTGATTTCTAAAATAATATTATATGTATATCAAATGATACTTGGGGATGCCTTTGTGTTTGTATTGGAGACATCTAATACCGATTGCATCTAATAAATATTTTATTAGTAAAATATGTTGAAATTTTTCAACATATTTGTAATGTGACATGGTTAGTTGCTAAGAATATTATTATGTTAGTTGTTATCCCTATTATGTTGTCTATCATGATTGTAACCATGTTGATGTTGTGATTGGATATGCAGATGGATTTTTGCTCAAGTTTTGATGCAGTGCATCACTTGGAGCAATAAATGATCCATGTGGCTAAAGAGGCTACTCTGATAGTGATACACATAGGAGCTAAAGGAAGGATTCCTCCTCTATGTGAAGGAAAAATTACTCTTGTTAAAGAATCCAGATTCAACATATGATATTATGTTGCAGATACCTTCCCCAAGCCATTGTGTTTTGGGAACTACTGCAAGTTTTGTGCCTTTTGGGCCTATCATAGTTTCCATTGAGGGGGAGTGTGCATGAAAATTCCACCTCTTAACGACTTATTCTAAAAAACCATGGGTTAACTTTTAAGAGTGGGTCATGACCACCCGCTTTGTATGTAACAAGGAGATCCTTTAGGGATTATTTACACGTGGTTGTAACATTCTATGTGAACTATAATTCTTATGATAAAATGCATAAGGTAGTTCGTGTTGTAAACTTCCAATACTTCCTCCATTTTGTAATGAGAAAATCTGTCACTCTATGTGAATTTACTTATAAATCCTAGAGAAGCTTTAGTTATGGGTATGCCTTGGTTTATAAAAGGATCCATTATCTGATGTAAGTCTTCATATGTTAAGCACTTGTATTAGGAATTTCAATATGGGAAGATTATTTGATTTCCCTTGTTTGCATGCTATCATGAATCACTATTTCGATTCACGAATCTATAAATCCTTTTGTAGAAAAATGCAAATTTGGCATGTCTATTTTTTATTTTCCCCACTTAACATTAAGGGGGAATGTTGGGGTGTCAATTTCAAGTGGGGATACCATTTGGTGGATCACCACTTACATAACCCCTTGTCTTAAATATTATTTTAATAATCTTAGTCAGTCTTTCACAACATTAAAAAAGTGAAAGTATAATCGATCACCCATTCTATATAAATAAGATGATCCCTCACGGGATTAGACTTCTTGGTGATATTATTATTTCTAATAAGTTTATATATTGATTGATCTAAGATTAGCTACTTATGTGAGTTGTTATACAACGAGACGAAAGTTTGATATTGTTCACTGTGAGACCGAGGAGTGTAGTGGAAGTGTTGGGTGAAAGTATGATAAATTCTTAATATAAGACAATTATTTTTTAGTGGAGTTGTTTCCTTGAGATTTCTTCACTTAAATATGGTGTCTCTTGTCTCATTTACTTTCAGCTATTATTATTTGTTTATTCATAATCTGTTAATGTATATATGCATATGTAAACATTTGGTTAATGTCTACACATTATAATATATAGTCCTTAACTATTTATTTGTGGATCTATAATTATTCAATTATATCTTCCCGCATTTTTTCTAACAATATGAGCACATGTGCAAGACTTAGAACAAGGAAAAGGGTGCATGAATTATTAAGGTGGAGTGTGCTACTTTTGATCAATGGATGCCTAAAAAGACACTTGATCTTGAGTTACTGATTGTGATGGTGACTATGTGCCCCGAGGATTCTCGTACATGTGAGACATTAAATACTAAGCCACTCACTACAAGGAAATAATTAGTACATTTTAAGTATCAAGATGTTGTGTCTCGAATGAAGTATACTAGGAGACTATGGGAGTCATTAAGGAATTATAAGGTGAGATACAATGCTTGAAAGAGAAAGTTCATGACAGAGAGTGAAAAATACCATTGATCTCCCACAAAAGGATGTGAATGATTTTAAAGATGTGTGTAAGATATTTTGGAAAGAGAACATCATTCCATTGTTAGGGGAATGGTTACAAGAAAAGGTACCAAATGTTGGGTCCGAGTGTGAAAGAAAATACTTCATGCAAATATCCCACCTCGGAACCTTGAATTTGACAAAGATATTACACTTGATGGAATCATCGATGGTTGGTTATTATGCAATATTCCAATTGACACTGTCACATAAGTGAATGTGTAAACTCGGATTCTTGGAATCAGATGGGTAGGCCACAATTGCAGCCATCCACAAATGTGTTGTATATGGTGAATATGATTATGACCATGCCTATTGAGTTACTGAAGGATGCATGTATTACTATCCAAGGGGCCAAGTTTTATGGAGGCTTTGAGGTATTGGAACTTTCGAAGGCACAACTTCCTAGCATTACTTGGGCGACCTTGGTGCTATGTGAAAAGAGCAAATTTGTGCTTTAATAAAAGGTACATCAGTTTTGAGAATGATGAGGAGTGCATGATTATACCTCTTTTTAAAAAGAAGGTGAGCCCTATGATGAACCACTAATCTTGGAAGATATTAACAAAATCTATGCAAACTTAGTACGTGATCCCAGAGAATTTAAAACTATCCAAAGCGGGCATGCTTCATTGGGAAGATGCGCAGTCTATCAATGAAATTACTATTGTTGCTTGTGATAATTGGGCTCATGGAACATATGAAATGGTTGGAGTGCAAGGTCAAATTAAGATTCACCAAAATAATTATGTTGTGCATGGTGAGGCAATTAGGATGCAACCCTATACCACAACAACATGATAGTGCACTACATACAGAGGAAATTTAATTGAATAGAGAGAAGTGAGAATCTAATTTTCTACTAGGTTCATAAGGAGTAATGTGCATTCTAAAATATGTGAATTTCATGGGAAGTCCCCTGCCTCGCATCACGTCTAGAATTGTGAGAGAATTTTCATGGAGGGGTAGGATGCCTTACCACCATCACTCTGGGTACATAATTTCTACTCCATTTTAAGAAGCTATGCACATGGTATGTTCATGCAGAGTTAACAAGAGAAATGACTAATTGGCACAAGATGAATTTAGGTATGATTCATACTTTTGATTATTTTTCTACTAAGATTCCAGTCAATGAAGCAATGTAGATTATGAAGCATATTACATTAGGAGATAGGGCGGAGAGGTTAAGGAAATTATGATAGAAATGTTTGGAGAGCTTGATCTAGAGGTGCACCTTGATCTTGAAGAAACAAAGGAAGAAGAAATGACCCACGCATAGAATGAGAAAGAAAAGGGTAAACCGGTACATATGATAAATGATGATGAGGTTGATAACTTGGAGGTTAACCACACTAAAGTATGCATGAGGTAATGGATACGTAGATGAACATAAGCGTGCGTATCCTAACCCTATGAAGATAAGAAATGTTAACATTGGTACATATGTAGAGCCTAAGGAATCCATTATTGGTGATTCTTGGTCCGAGAAAGAAGTATCTAAGATTATTGAACTCTTACACGAATTTTAAGACTTATTTCCATGAGGATATCATGAGTTAAAGGAGTACACACTTATTTAGGTGAGATGAAAATAAATATGAAATAAGGTGTAAACTTGGTTAGGAAGAGGCCGTACGGGATGAATCCTAATGTACGTGTGAAGGTCGGGGAAGAAATTGATAAAGTGCTCAAGTCTAGTATAATAGAGAGATTTGAGGAATCGAATGGGTTAACCTCATGGTCATAAGAATTAAGAAGGATATGAGGATAAGGATTTGTGTATATACAGAGAATTAAATTCTTCATGTGTTGTTGATTATTTTCCCACCCCATTTATAGAGGAAATCCTTGAGGGAGTTGTTGGGTGTGAGATATACTCTTTTACAGATGGATTTTGAGGATATCACTAGGTATGCATTGCAAAGGAAGATCAAGAAAAGAAAAATTCACCACTGAATGGGGAAGATTTGCATATACAATTATGCCCTTTAGACTAAAAAAAAAAATATTCCAACAGTTTTCTTGCACATTGTAGTGCGGGCATTTCAAGACTTCATCCATAAATTATTGTAGATGTATCGGACGATTGGACAATCTATGGTTTAGTCAGGATCATTGTGAAAATCTAAGACTCGTGTTTGATAGGTGCGAGATATTTGAGCATCTCCCTTAAGATTAATAAGTGCATATTTATAACACCTTTTGGCACTTTACTTGGGCATATAATTTGTAAGAAAGGATTGTTGATGGATCCGCCGAGATAGATGTGATCTTGGGATTGGAAGGAACTAAAAATTTAAAAGAGGTGCATGGATTCTTGGGACATAAAGGATATTACATGAATTTCATTAAAGTCTATACAAATATTTTCTCACCCTTGGAAGAATTGTCAAAATCTAAACGTAAATTCTATTGGGGTGATACAGAGCGTGTAGGCATTTGAAACATTGAAGGAAAGTATGACTACTACACCTATTTTATGCTTCCTTCATGAGACAAACCATTTCATGTTCATGTTGATGCTTATGGCATGGAATTTGGAAGTATTGGTGTAACCAAGAGAAGGAATTGTGGATCATCATTTTTTATTTAAAAGCGGGAAGTTCACGCCTAGGGAGAAGAATTACACAAAAATACCGAGTGCAAGGATTTTTCTATGATCTACATGCTACATAAATATAGAAACTACTTGTTGGAAACATCATTTATCTTCTTTATTGATCATATGGCACTTAAACCGGGAAAGAGTATTTCAAGTCCCGATTATTTATCAAGGATTAATTTTGGCGAGGATGCACACAACATTGATGAAACAATGGCATATGCATAACTATTTAGATTAAACCACACACCCACAAAATTGGAGGACATTGTAATATTTTTTCGCATCGGACATGAACTTGGAGGAATGAAAATGTTGGAGAAAAACAACTTGCAATACGCGTGACACCTTACTAGTTGATTGGTGGAGATTTCGCAAGCTAGGTCATGATGAAGTCTTGTGTCGTTGTGTGCTAGATCATGAGCACACAACCATTATGGAAGAATCTCGTGGTGGAATTGTAGGAGGAAATAATGTGGGTGATAATACCATGTGCAAGATTCTAATGGCTGGAATTTTGTGGGAAACCTTGTACAAGGATACCAAGGAATATGTGAAGTTATGTGACCATTGTCAATGCCTTGGGAAGCCTAGAAAAGGAGATGAGATGTCGTTGAGGCCTATTACATGTGATGAACCTTTTGAGAAGTGGGCTATTGAATTTGTAGGCCCTATTTCCCTACCTATGTGTAGGACTGCCATGTGATACATCATAACTTATACAGACTATCTAACTAGGTGGGTAGAGGAATCACCTATAAAGGATTGTATAGTAGTCACAACAACAATATTTTGTAAGAAAACATTATTAGACGATATGACTGTCCTTTGAGATTTACTAATAATAAAGGAACTCATTTCCTTAATGAGAAAATAAGAATTCTATTGGCAGAGTTTATGGTGGCACACCATAAGACTACCCCTATCACCCTCGTGCCAATGGTACTACAGAGAGGCTTTCAACAAGATTCGAGACAAACTTTGATGAAAATATGTGATGTTGGACACAAATATTGGGATGATAAAGGATAAACCGTACTTTGGGCATACAAGACTTGTTATAAGAGGTTGAACAAGGCCACACATTTTCAATTGGTGTTTGGTGCAGAGGGTATATTACATTTTGAATTCATGTTACCATCCCTACGTATTGCGTGCACATGCATATTAGCTAATGATAAAGCTATGGAAGAGCATATTGACAAACCGATCCGATTGGATGAGCGATGAACCATTGCAAATTAGATCCATAATACCAAGAAGGATAAACAGAAAGCATGCATGATAGACATATTAGGAATAATACATTTGAGGTTGGAAATATGGTCCTTCTATATGATTCCAAGTTTACGCGCCATGCAGGAAATTAAAGGCGCATTTTTGGGACATTTTGTAGTAACTAAGATACTTGAATAAGGAACTTGTCGATTATAGGTCTTTGGATGGAACCATGTTTCCGATTACTTCAATGGGAGTAGGTTAAAGCCATACTATAAATAAAGCTTCTTGGTGTTTGTAATAAGGCAACATTTCCACTTAGATTAGATTTCCCTTTCATGTGTTTCCTTTCATTGTTGTTATGCTTTATCAATTTTAGTTCTATGTTTAATAAGCTCACTTATGCACAAGAGGATGATTACTATCTTTTGAGTTCATACAGAGGACCACACATAATTTTAGTGTGGGGTGGATTACAAGTACGTGCAACAGAGTAAATTTTTGGTGTTGAAGGTTGAATAAGAACTAAAGGAGTGCACTTGTTGATGAAAGTGTTGGTTTCTAGAGAGAAAGGTGCTACAAATAATGAGAAGGATGGTGATACAAAGATTATGAAGAGAATTTCTCAGAAGGAAGACCATGCATAAGAGAAAGGTTCACATAGTGTAAAGCAAGGTAGAAAATGACATAATGGACTACTTGGTATAAGGCGCAAAGGGTTATGTACTTTGGCACATGGAAGCATGCGGAAGGATGTATTTGGCTAATAAATAGTGGGTGTGCTAGAAGGTTATGACCTGGAGCGCAAAAGAAAGTAGCAAAAAGTGCGAGAAAAAGTAAAAAAACATCATTAAAGATGAAGTACAATGGTAGGTGAGGAGAAATTAATGCAGAATTTTACAAAATCTATAAAAGGGGTGCATGCAAGTTCATTATTACCTTGCATATTTTATTTTTCAAGATGTGAAGTATGAATGCTAACGAGTAAAATAATGAACTAATTAATTCTTGAACATGACCATGGTGAAGCTCCATCAAGAAGGTGTTTGAGCTATTTAGAGGCATGTGAGAAGAGAGTTCAAAGGGTTAGGGTTTGAGAAAAAAACATTGTAGCTAGGGCACACAAATTTGGAGTTGTAGAGGTAGAAAAATGTAAGGATAATTTGAAAGGATTAAAATGGCACCCAAGAGAGCACTTAAAAGAAGAATAATGAAGTATAAGTGGAGGTCAAGAAGCGCCCGAAAAAAAGTTTCTAGAGATGCAATACCATAAAGGAGTCATCATGGGATAGGACTAGGAATCCTATTAAGTAAACACAAGGTGAGCAACTAAAATCACTACACCAACAAAAATTTGGACCAGATTGAGAAGGAAATGGTGAAAAAGATAGACTTGTGAACTAAAAATGATAATCCCATTTACGATGACAAAGGGAAAAAGATGTTGGATAAAATTTGGGTCTTGCGGGTGTATGAGCTTCTATGCTTTTTAAAAATAGAGGGGATTTACCAATGGTTTATTATAAGGGTCCATGAGGACTTCTTTTACTTGGTGGTAAAAAGTACAACTCACCATGCCATTCATTGGGTGTATTACAGGGTTAAGGGACTCAAGAATAAAAATTTCCAGTGACCTAGATGATGAAGTATGTGTTGAGGGAACTGATGTAAATATGGTGTACTTGAAATAAGGGTGCGTGATGCCCATATCCAAGGTAACCAACGATGTTGTGAAAATATTTGCTTATTTGTTAACAAAATTTAATGGCCAGAAAATATGGGGCGAAGTAAATAAGAAGTGGTTATATATTGCGAAGAAGATGATGTTAGGTAATGTCTATAATATTGCAACATTTATAATAGAGAGCATCATTGAGGAAGTGCACAAGGGGGATAAAATCAGCTGGGGTGCTATCCTTATGTCTATTGGGTCTGATAAAATTGGGGTTCTAGATGGCCCAAAGGATAAAATTTGGCAGTACCTAGAGGAGGAGAAGTCTCTTCTTGAAATATTTTCTAGGTACACATGTGATGGGCCTAAAATTGGCGCTTATAAGAATAGGGTGGACATATAGTATCAAAGGATGTATGAAGCCTTAGAATATGAATGGATAATTCCTAAGGATTTACCCACAATGGTTGATGGAGAGGAAGAATTTGTAGTGTTCCAACACCGCCGTGTCAAGGTGAGTTTAGGATGAGGAGTGGACAATGGAGCCCTTGGTGCAATCTCCCCTATGCAATCACCACGGGATAATTCTAGGATTCGTCAATAGATTCATAGATCTTGCAGACTGAGATTTGATGTAGATAAAGTTGATTGTAAATACCATACTCTTTGGAAGCCTTATGTCTACCCGGGTTAGTTTGCATATATTGAATCAATGATATATTATAACATTATGATAAATTCTATGAATTTGGAAATTGGGAAGGTGGGTGTGGCTAAGGTATATATTTATCTTAAGCCCAAGTTAGTCAATGGAAAATATATTGAGAATGAGTTCAAGCTCCCGAGGCACCCAAAGGAAAAAATATGGTTTGCATAGTTCAGAGAATGAGCCCATCCCTCCTAGATCGAAGTGGAATAATTTGATGAGGAGATAGAGGATGTTAGTGTGCTCGACCATGACATGAGGAAACAAACAACTGTAGGAAAAAAGAGGCCACGAGATGATACCCCTCTAAGGTGGGAAGAGGAAGAAATAAGAATTGAAACAGAGGCCAAGGAGACAAATAAAGAGGAAGCTAGTGTGGGTGATCGGGGCTTGAGAAGGAATCTAAGGAAAAATACAATAAATAAAGCAATGATGTATGGACATTTAAGCCACCAAGGAGGTCTCTAAGAATCTCTCCTCTGTCAAGCCAAATCTGGTGAAGGTGATGAAGAGAAGGTGTGAGTATGTTCCTAGGGGTGATAGTGAGGAGGAAACGTTAGATGAGACAATTCCCAACACACAAGCACCTCTACTTATTAAGGTAGAAGGAGGAGAAGAGACCAAGGAAGAACATACACAACATGATACGAGAGGCGAATAATGATCATGATGAAAAAAATTCCCCACAAAATAAGAGGAAAAGAAAGAGAAGAATATTGGTGAGCCATCAAGAGAGCATGGGGATGCGATAGGAAAAGGAATAATTTCAAATACAAAGACACATATCCCCAAGGAAAATCAGTTGGGTGGATGTAAGGAAGACACTGACTCGGGATATGTGAATAATACCTTGAAGATTATTCATGATAGATTTCAGAGCACCCCCACCCCGATAAGGTATATGGTTAGGAGTTAATGGATCCCAAAGGAGCAAATATGTGCACAAGGAAGTAATTGTGGTGGAACATGCAAACACATATGGATAAACTTGCATTCGATGTGAAGGAAGAAGCATGCATCAGGAGGAAGATGAAGAAGGCAGCCCAAGACACGCATATGACAAAGAAGCCGATCGAATTAATCGATGAATAGGAAGTAAATCCTTGACTAAGATAGCGGATGAGTTGGCACAAAGGAACCTACATAAAGTGGCCACGCTCATGACATTTCTTGAAGATAATAAGAATATGAAGGAAAAATTGAGATACTAATCGAGGCATGTAGGAGGGATAAGGAACTAAAAAATATATTTTGGAATTTTTGTGGAAATTGGAGGTGAAATTATGGAGGCACATCCAAAATTTTATGAATAGAAAAATAAGACCTACCCCTTAGCATTGCACTTTCTACAAGATTGCATTCACATTTTTCTCAAGGAGAGGCCACTTCACGAGAGGATGCACAAGAAAATGCTACGTCCAAGAAGGAAAGAACAAAGAAATTATTGCAAAGAGGACCGTAGAATATGATGCCATACTCTAGAACTTAAAGGATGAATTAAAGAAGGTAGAATGGGCACTGGGAAACTATGAGGATCCATAATATATCCTCAAGACAAGGACACTACAAGAAGAGAATGAAGTCCTTGCAGCTAAGAAGGATGAAACCCTAGGCCAAGAGGAGAAGTTAGATGTAATAACAAAGAATCATGATGTGCTAAAGGAATCCAAGGATCCCCACGAAGAAAGGATAAAGGAGTTGGGGAAGTTAGTCACATGAAAGATGGATTTCATGGAGGGCATGATTTCAGGGTTGGCTAGAGTGATAAGGGAATTGAAGAATAAGGGTGAAGATATGACCCTAGAAGAGATGAATGAAGTGCTTGGAGATGTCCCTGATAAAGCCAAGAAAGGGCTAGGAGAATGGAATGAATTAGAGGCTGATATTAATAAGGATTACCTTGAACTTCTACTACTAGATGAGGAGTGAAGCGGGCTGGTTACTCTTCTATTCCTTCTATTCTTTCATTCTTTCCTAGTCATTCTTTATTCTTCTATATTATTTGGAGAGATAAGTAACCCCATTGTCGAGGATAGAAATGTAATTAGTGTGGGGTAATGTTGGGTTGATAAAAATTGACTAAGTATTTGAAGAGTGCATGGAGAGTTGAGGCACGCAAGTGGGACGTAGAAGAAAGTTCAAGGTCAAGTTAAGGAGATACACACCGTAAGAGAAAATCCCATGAATTAACCAATCTTTCATGTTACAGCTATAACTAGGAAAAGTGGTTAGAGTGTGGCCCAAGAAAAGATAAAATATAGAAGTCTTCATGGCAAAGAAAGGGCTATTTTGGGACTAAAGTTGATAAAAATCATGATTGAATATGGATATGTCTAGTTATCCTTTTGGTTAAGCATGTTAACATCTTGTCAAGCCGTAATAAAGAAGGATATGGTAGCTTCATGTGTTTCGAGTGAGCATTCAGATCTATCTCGGATGAAGTGCATGTGCACCTAGGAAATTGGGTATAAATAAGTGACTATAGGTAGAAGATGGAGAAATGGAATTCACAATGGATGTAATAGGTAGAAAGCTATGGATATGAAACTCAAGCTAAGATGGTGTAGGTTGGGGAGGAGGAATGGGAGGGTTGTAAGATGGTAGTGTAGGGCTGCCCCATTGACAAGGTTGTCTTACACTAGATTGGTAAGCCTCCACTTCTTTAGCCCATTTTGTAATTTTGGGCATCATCTCAATTATGAAGTCCAACTTCTACCTAAGACTGAACCAGCTTGGTATAGGGCCAACCCATGGACAAGGGACCCTAAAACCAATCATGGATGCCTTTATTGAAATTTTAATCTTGAGTTGCATCATGCCCACCTCCATTTCTTGAATCTTCCTCTGAAAATCAACATCTTCAGGCATAGGATGAACTCCAAAATATGCATACTCTTTCTCTTGAACAACTCCATAATTTGGTGAATGAACAAATTGACTTGTGTCTTGCTCATAGGGGTATGCACATTGATTTTGATTTTTTCCATAAAATTGATCTAGCGGTGTGTTATAATAGCTTAAAGGTGGATTTTGCAAGTTGGGGGTGCGTTTGAATGGAAATGTTGTTGCAAATGAGAATCCTAGGATGGAAATGAAGTCATGGTTACACAAATTCTTGACGGAAGAAAATGAGAAGGTTTGTTGATAAGATAATGGGTTTATTAGATCATTAGAGTTGCCAAATATGCTTGAAATTGCATCCAAACGCCGAGATATCATCAAGAGAATATCAAAATTGATGAAATGAAGTTGTAAATAAAGATACACACTTGTGAAATATGTAGCTTTCAAAGTGTTTGTCCCACCGGGTGTGCCAAAACTATTGGAGCTTAAAATTTCACCCTAGATATGATCATGAATGACCAATAATTATGAGGAAACATGGGTATGTCTCTCATTTGTGGGACATACGAATTGAGACAGCACCTTCATAGAATTCGAATTCCACTACCTATTCCTAATGCTAAAACTACTCCTAGGAATGAAATGCATCTAAGTAATCCAAACCTAACCATGTCAAGGGACCAAAGAGAGAGCGAGGGTTAGAAAGATGCATGAAAGGGAAATTCTACACTAATGAGATGTGATAACACTAGAAAGAGGGGTGGAGACATTGCAATGAGTGAAAAGGGGGAGAAAATGATGGAGAGGGCAGACAAGAGAGACACTATCCAAAAAACATTCAAACCACCATTTTTCATGGAGAAAACATATTTGAGATCCCGTAAAGAGACAAAATATGCACAAAAACTTGCAGATGCAAAGGAAGGTAATAAAAATACAATAGATCAATATCAAGGACAAAGAATAGCAAAAACAAGTGATTTTATTGATTCAAGTATGCACAATGCATTACATTAGAGGAGTAGAGGCAAGGATCACCATGCAAGATGTCCAAACATGAGGCTTGTAACTCACAAGTGTTCTAGAACCATTTTGACAGAGTTCCATTACAATGAACATCCCCCCTTCTAAAAAATGAGAAATTTTCAATATATAGAAGAGGTGAGTAAGAGATAATAGATAAAAATCCCAAAATTCCACGTTCACCCACCAATAAATATCATTAATGATCTGTAAAATAACATGGGAGACCTAAAAACTCATTCCCCAATGTTCTTTGCTTCATTGGAGAAGGAAGGACCATACTTCATTAATTTTGGTAATTCGCACTGAACTGCTTCATTTCAATCTTTGGATATGTTTTTCCATTTTTTCACGAACTTACTCTCATATAAATCTATTTTTCATGATTCCATGGTGTCTGGATTGGTGACATGATTTTAGAAAGTCTAAGATCTCAAAAATGGAGCAAATGGTAAAAAGTTATGGCCATTCGGGTTTTCGATCCCCCATTACTACCTTACTTTTCTTTTTTGTGGGTTTTCAACCCCCATTACTTCCTTACTTATCTTTTCCTTTGTTGTGGGTTTTGGATGTGATTTTATTAGTTACTTTCAAAGTAGTAAAACAACATTGAATCTCCACATTATACTCCTTTCTTTTTGGCCTCTTATTCTATGCGTTTTCAAAACCGCTTTACTTGGGTTTGCAAGTGAGCATTATTACTTTGTAGTAATTCCACATCACATTCCAAAATTAATCTTCTTATTATTTCTTTGTTATGGGATTTTGTAACTACTTACTTACTTTTATAAGTAAAACAACTTTTAATTTTTTAATTACTCGCCTTCCTCTTCTCTTATTTGCTTCTTTTCGAGTTACTCTACTTCAAACTTTTGAGAGTGCTTTGCTTTGTAGTTTTTGACAAGAACGTAACATAAAAATTATGCATTACTCCCTTTCCTCTTCTTTGTCAGGTTATTGTGGACTTATTTACTTAGTTTCTTTTAAAAGTAAAGTAACTTCAAATTTCTAGGTTACTCACCTTCCTCTTCTCTCGCTTTCATGGGTTTTTTGAGTTACTCTACTTGAGACTTTTGGGAGTGTTTTGCTTTGTAGTTTTGGTAGTGAAGTAACATCGAACTTCGCATTAGTCCCTTTCCTCTTGTTTGTGGGTTTTTGGATTGATTTACTTGGTTTTATCTTTACTTTGTAGTTTTGGTACATCAAAACTCCACATTACTCCAAACTTCAAATTTTTCAAATTTTCTTGATTTTTTCTAACTTTTTTGGATCTCTCTTGGACTAAGAAGTTAGAAAAAATATAATAGAGTTACCCAAAGAATTGCTTTTTCCATTTTACCATTTTTAGTTAATTTTGGATAAGTATGGAACTCTGAATCCAAGAGAAAAGATGAAAAATTCTTGAAATAATTCCAAATGCCCAAAAAACCATAAAGTTACTTAAAATTTTAGATTCATCACCGAAGTCCCAAAAAAGTACTCAAGTCAAAAATTTTCAAGTTATCCAATTTTACAAGGGGTGCCAAAATGTATAATAGTTAACAACAAAATTTTAATGCACCATTAAAAACTATACTATTATCCAATTTCTCCCCCTGAGTGAAATTTGACAATATGGGGTTACACTAAGGCTATTGCAACGAAGCCCATCTGTAGCGAGCAATGGCAAGATATGATGTGAATCATCTCCCAAAACTGAAGAATGTAACAAACCACAAGAAATTTGAAAAGGTTTACAAAGTGCCATTTTTATCCTAACTAATTTGCAAGGATGGTGGGTGCATTTCTCCTCACCACCAAGTTGTCCAAGTAATAAACCAAGCTCCTTGTGAAGTCTCACTGAGCTCATTTGGTGGGAATTCAGGCTCTCCCCTAATGAAAACTAAGCTATTTTATAGGTGTGAGCAAGCTCTATGTTGAGATGCGTCGAGTTGCATAAAAATAAAGCTTTGTTTCCATGTTGCGTTAAAAAGAAAATCCGAACGTGACCAAAATGTAGACCGAGTTGTATCAACTCCAAGCAAGCCGGTGTGTGGCAAGCGGATTCTTGAGCATAGAAAATTCATACTACGGGGCTCGTCTAATTGAAATTCTCAAACCGAGCTCCACAATCAGGATTCCCTATCAAAGTCCAAATGCTAAGTTACAGAAATTGTTTCATCACAATAACGAGTTATTTAGGAAGCACCAAAATGTTGTAGTGAATCTGCGGGCTCAAGGAGTGAGCCGCGGAAGGTGATAACAACTACAGGGAGTACCGTAAATTGTAGTGACCAACCGTAGAGCTGTGAAGCGATCACAAATTTGAGGAAGATCCCACGGAGGTACCGTGGGATAAGAAATGATCTGCAGGATCGAGGAGGGATGCGTAGGGGTCCATGCGTGTGAAGTGAGTTTTTATGATGCAAGGAGTGAGCCACAAGATGAAGAAATGAGATGCGGGTTCAAATTAATAGAATCCTGTAGAGTATAAGATGAAATCGAATACAGAAATGAAGACGTGGGAGTGAGCTTAGGACATCCAAACTGAGCCACGTGGAATCGACAAGACCAAGTTGCAAAGCATTGTTAAAAATGTGGGATGGAGATGATTCCGCAAATTCAAACAGAATCCTGCGAATGTGTTCCGCGGGTTCATGGAGTCGAGATGATCCACAGAATTAAGGAGCTCCATGGATGGCATAGGGGAGCCGCGGGGTTATAGAGAACTGACAAAAGGATGAACACCTCATAGATAAGTAGTTGCCATGCGGAGGATAAGATGGATGCACGAGTAGGTTGATTAAAAAGACAAAAGGGAGTGAGTGGGGTCAGTCTAGAAATAAAAGGAGTTGGGTGTCTCATAAACCAATGTGGAACATTTGGAGAAACACAACCCTCGTAAGATGACCAATTAAATGCCAGGGAGGGTCAGCGCCGAAGGTTTAGCGATGCACGGGGAGCCAACTCAGCCGAGATGGCTAAAATATAATATTAAAATAAGGCATACCCTCTATTTGTAAAATATAAAAAGGTGGTGGTTATGGTGGGCCCCATTCATTTTAAATGGCCAAATCGAATCCAACGTTTGTAAAATGACTAGGTAAGGAAAGGAGTAAAATTTATAAAAGTCATTTCAGCCGAAGAATTTAATTGCCATTTTCGTGAAGTTCAAGCGTGCCCACAATTTTTTTCAAATTAGTTGCTTGTACTCGAGAGGCCGCATCTGGAACAATTCTTAACCAACTAACACAAAATTTATCTCGTTGTAATTGTGGTTTTGAGATATTCATACAAGGATTAAGAAACACAAGAATTGATATAGATTCAAGGGATATTTTGTGAAAATGGACCCAGTTCAGTTTGCAGCTTCAATGGTGGTTGAGGGAGAATTTAATGAACATAGGTTATCATTTCCTTCTGATACAGGATATAGGGCACCATAGGGGAGCTTGTGCAAGTAAAATGCTATCATTTTAATTATTTATGGCCATTTTTAAGTGGGAAAAAAATATGATTTTGGGAATGCCCTCTCTCTTCCTCCATTTTTTCTATAAATTGAAGGGTTCACTCATGTAAGGGGGAGGGGGTAATCTAAGTATAAAAACCATGTTATTTTGTTTTATGAAACCAAATTGTCAGCAGCCTTTATAGTGGACTCCTTACATGGTGATCCAAGCCTTTTCCTTGTAATATGATGGACTGTGCATATTAATGAAGCAGTAGATTGAATTTTGTGTATCTCTTTCTTCCCTTTCTTTGATTTGTTGCATTCTTCTTTCCTCTCCGCATTGTAATCCATATGTTTTATGTCTATTTATACTCCTACAAGATTTCATTTTTATTGTGTATGCAAGAAAGTGATGCTATAAATGTTGTTTTTGACCGTGATGGTAGTTCAATCCTCTCTAGTCAACATTCTTCTCTCATTTTCATACTATGGAGTTATTCCCACATTCTATTTTAGTGCATCACCTCTATAAGATAGGAATCCATTTTAGTTGCATGTTATTCCCTCTCCCGGTCCGTTGGAAGTGATATATTAGGAGTGGCAATGGTTTTATTTCCATTAGAGTAGTTGCATTAGAATAGAAGAGGAACCAACCTTCTCTAGACGTCTATCTCAAAGTAGCAAGTGCCACAACTTAGAGATAATACCCATGTTGTGTAATTACACCGTGAGCTCAAGCATACACACTTGTGCGAATCGAGAGGGTGTTGTAATTTTACACTAATAGTTCTCAGCACGCCCAAAGTGGGACAAAAATGGAAGTCAAGATCATCAAGAAGTGTCTAGGTTTGCATTGGAGAAACCTTCATTTCAATAAGTTGGTGTGTTCTTGTTGGAATTTCATCTTTTAGAATCATATGCAAACATACTGCGACTCAATCTAGTTTAAAAACCCAATATCCGAAGTTTCAAACATTTTCTCCATCCATTTCCATCCATTTTCATTCATATTTCTTTCCATCTCTTTCATTTTCTTCCATTCTATGAAGTTGTGCAATCATGGCTTCATTCCCATAGTGGAATTCACACTTACAGAGAATGCAATCAACCTCTAATGAGCTTCACAACTCCTCTAGATCAATGTTATGATCAAATTCAAAACAACCATTCCTACCCATATGAGAAATGTCAAAATTAGTTTGGCTATGGAGCTTATCAAGAACAGGGTATGTGTCTAGTGACATTAGTCAAATGGAAAATGCTGATTTATAGGAGAAAATTCAAGGATTGGAGGCTAAAATTGTGTGGTCGAGGGCTATATCTCATATGTAAGCATTCAAGGTTAGATTTAGAACTCCTTGTCCATGGGAGGACCCTTTTCAAAGACACTATAGCCCGCAACATAAACTTGACTTCATAATTGAGATGTTTCCAAGGCTCACATAGTGGATTATGGAGATAGAAGCTTTTGTAACCAATGTTAGTCAATCTTGTCAATGGGATGTTGGGAATTTGGGATTGTGAAATAGTGCTATGATTTAATAACAAACCCAATCATGCACATAGGATCTAAACAATTACCCAAAATCTACAGTAGTGGAAGTATAAACTAGAATAATCCAAATCAAAACAAAGTACACACACATAACACAACATGTACCGTAGTTCACCCAATGTGGGCTATGTCCACCAAAGATAGAGATCTCATATATATAATATAACAAGAGTACAAACCAACTCTTCAATACAAGAGTACAATGCATCTCTCTAAGAGTATCTCTTCTCCTTCGATATCTAAATGGATCTACATAAATACACTACAACCTGTGCCTCCTAACACCATCAACAGATCTCACATAACTAGAACTACTGCATCTCTAAACCAGGGTTCATTTTAAGACACCTCTAGAAAATTGTAGGTGGAAAATACCTAGTGAATATCCCTGAGAACCGGCCAAATAAAGGTGAATTTGACAGTTTTCCAAAACCAAATTTTTGCCAAGTTTTTCGAGCTAGAGAAACTAGAGTTCCAGACACCGATGCACCTTTGACGCATGAAAACATGACGTCAATAACCCTCATTGACGCACATCAACACAATGTCAATTAAACTCATTGACGCACGTCAGTAGGGGCATTGACGCGCGTCAACAAGGGTCAGTGACGCGTGTCAATAGGGACCATCGATGCGCGTCAACACATTTTTGTTGACGTGCGTCAATGGTCTCTATTGACGCGTGTCAATGAATCTTGTTGACGCACGTCAATGCCCCCTACCGACGCGTGTGTCAATGGCCTCTATTGATGTGTGTCAATGGTCTCTGTTGATACACGGTAATGGCCTCTGTTGACGCGCGGAAATGGCCCTCTGTTGACGCACGTCAATGGCCTTTGTTGAAGTGTGTCAATGCCTCTGTTGACGTGCATCAATGGCCTCTGTTGACACCCATCGAGGCCATGACACTCTTTAACAGAGGCCTTTGACATGCATCAACAGAGGCCATTGACACTTTATTTGGCCTATAAATACCCTCTCGTCGGTCATTTTCTCATTTACACTTTCCAGCTCTTGATTTTTTTTGTAGGAATCCATCATTGTCAAAGATGCAAGCACAACTACAATGGTAACTTCAAGTGCTTCCCAACCACAAGCTTAGGACAAAAATCAAGAAGAGAATCCAGTCCAATCCATGGGCAAGATCATCTACAGGAATCCTTTGTGCCCCCACATCCATACTGTTTTAAAGATGTCTTCCGAATATAAAGATTTGATCGATGCGTGTGAGTTTAGTGGGCTCGTTGACATGCCCCATTTCGAAATAGATCCAAATATTTTAAATTACCTTCTCTCGTCCTACAATACAGAGGACGGCCTTTTTATATTACTTTGAAAGATGGCTGAATGTTTCAATTCAGTATCGAAGCAAATAACATCCATTAGTTTATGGGCCTTCCGTTCAAAAATTTACCAATTTTTACAATGAAGGCAACACTCGTGGAAGACGACAAGAAATATCTCAAATCAACGTTCGGTTTCCATGTTGATTGTAAGTATAATTCATTTTCATTCATCATTTTTTATTCTATTTTTTATTGTGATACAATTTAGTGTTATAAATTTATATTAATTCCCATTGTTTGGCATTTGCAGCTCATGTCAATAAATCCAGGTGTGGTGTGTATACGCAAATAATTACACACCACTTTCTTGCTGCAGTGATTTCATTTTTTCAATCCAAGATAGTTTTGCAGGGTCGTAAAACAGATATACCAAATCGGGCTATTGCATACATAGTCATCAAGTATCTCAAAACAAATATTTGATTGGTTTGCACAACATTGAATCTTTTCCCCAAGTGTGGGGCTTGTAAAAATGGGAAAAGAATCTCCAGATTAGAGGTTGGTTCCTCAACTCCTTTGATCAGGTATATTACTTGCAAGTTACAAAGGGTTTGAATTCAAGATCCTACTCTAAATTCCAAAGGGGACAGAGATAGAAAACGCAAAAAACTGAAACTAATGCTAATAAGGTGATGCACCAAAGGAGTGGTGAGCATTTTTACTTCGCAGTCAACACAGATCACGTAAATGCAACAAAACATCATGCACAAACTGATAAAATGTAATGAAAGGTCAAAGATGAAGCAAACAACACAAATAGAGGATTAAAACTCATTCACAGAGCTTGCATTGTCATTTCCAACATCAAAACACATGCATTACAACATCTGAGAGGCGAAAATAGGTTACAGTCTTGGAAGAGGTCTGATTTTCCACAAAATCACTTTTTTAGGTGAAAGAGGGAGCCTGCAATACATGAAAAATGTTCAACCTTTCAAAAATGAGCCAAATTTGGCTTTTACAATGTAAAACCGAGCCCAGGAGAGAGAAACGTGGGAAAATGTGGGAGAGCTTCAACCACTGACCAAAAATGTAATAAAACAACATGGGCATCCTTACAGGTCCATTCCCTGACATTTTTCACCATGCTGGGAGAGAATGTGAGCCATTCTTCATTAAAAATGGTGGTTGAAACGTCATTTCTATTCATTACCACGTGCCCGAGGTGTTTTTCAATTTTATCTCTCCAAAATCCATCAAAATACAAAATTGACCCTAGAATCTTGTAGATAATTTCACCATCTTTCCATTGATATAAAGAACGCGAAAACCGAGCTCTGGATCGAAAGTTATGGCCATTTGAAAATTTAGGGAAAAACAGGCCAAAACGGGTTGGCGGGCCAAAAATTTGAAATTTTCCCACTTTTTGCATTTGGGAAAATTTCCCAAAAATCCCCGCACTCCACCACTCCTGGTGCCACATGGCATGTTTTGATTGGACGCGGGCCTTCTGCGCTTCATTTTCCACTTTGTTTTGGCCATTGGAATATTTTCCAAGAATTCTCCGCCGGGCCAATGACCTGAGGAAACATGGAAAGATGTGATTCGCTGCGGGCATTTCCTCTTAAATTTTATGTCATTGTTGACCATTTTCTCGTTGGACACGTGGTAGAACCCTATTGGATGCGGGATTTTCCCTTCAAATTTTTCCCGCGGGCCTACCTTCTCCATTTTATCACCACGTGGACACGTGGCAAGTTCCCATTGGCTCGAGTTTAGGGGGCGGACTTCTCCTTTCAAATTTCCAATCTTTCCTCCGCCTCCACCGATCCGATGCCTTAGGACATGTGGCATAACATGATTGGGCGCAGCCTTTCCTTGAGATTTTTCCATGGCGCCAATCACTTAGTCAAATTTTCTATTTTTACTCCACCCTCCGCCACCCCCTTTCCTCTAGAGACACGTGGCACAATATGATTCGATGTGGGCCTAGCATCAAAAATTTTGCTTGGATCAACCCTTAGAAAAAAATTCCAATTTCTTCCCCTTGGACACGTGGTAGCATCTCATTCGTTAGTGGGCCTTCGGGGTGAAATATTCCTTTTGAAAACTTGCCAAATCACTTAGTAAAAATTCCAAGTTTACCTCCGCCTCCGCCACTCCAAGGACACGTGGCACGATATTACTGGCTGCGGGCCTTTCAGGGGAAAATTTCCCACAAAAACTCCGCTAAGCCATAACTTCAAAAATACATGGAGTTAGGAGGAAAACTTTACCTTTTTGGAAAGTTGAGAAAAATCTCTATCCAATGGTGCCATTTCCAGAAGGTCTTGAGTGCTTGAAAAGCAAAAAATTATGACTGAGGCACAAGAGAGGGAAGAATGAAGGGAGTTAGCCACAAAATGAGCAAGGGGCACATTTAGATAACAATTTTGACGACTCGAGGGTCATCTTCCCTGTTGGATGAAGTTACTAGTTGCGCTCGAAACAATCCATTCGGCATGGAGTCATCAACTTCTCTGCTTGGTACCCCAACTGATTAGAACACTACAAAGAGGAAGATGGAGGGTGGCACATCACCTGATTGGAGCAAGGCTTACAAAACACATTCTTGGAGTAGCAAGCCCGTGCCAAAGCACTTAGGAAAGCAAAGCTAATCTACAACAAAACAATGTGCATAAGCACTTGGAGGAATGAAAACCTAAGCTAATATGTACAAGGTGGAGAATTTCCTTCAGTAGCAATGCTTTAGATGGATTCCATTGACTGGGATCTGTAATTCTTCACCATCCAATGTAGACAATTGGAAGGCATTTATGTCCTTACACTTTGTGACCATGTATGGGCCGCTCCAAATGGCATCAAATTTTGAATGCCTCCCCAGTTTTGCTCTGTCTGCATCCCATTTTAACACCAGATCTCCAACTTGGAAAGATCTATCCTTGGCCTTTCTATCAAAGGTCTTCTTGTTCAAAGATTGATCCTTCTCCATTGCTTGGGATGCCTGATTTCTGATTTCTTGGAGCTCCATCAATTCTGCATATCTAACCTCCATGGGCCCAAACTCCAACAACTCCAACTATTTCATGAGTTCCAATGTTGGCAACTCAAGTGACATGGGAAAAATTGCCCCTCTTCCATAAACAAGCCTGAATGGAGAATTACCTGTAGATCTCTTGGGAGTTATCCTATCAACCCATAAGGCTGATTTCAATTTGGTATGCCAAGACCTCTTATTTTCATCAAGAGTCCTCCTAATGATCCTTAACAAGTTCTTGTTTGTAGATTCAACTTTTCTATTACCCCGAGGGTAATAATTTGATGAAGTGCTTAGGTAGATCCCATTCTTGATAACCCGTTCGATTACCTTGGACCCAATGAATGCCAATGCGTTATCTAATATTATTGTAGTAGGTATGCCAAATCTGGTTACTATTCCCTCATAGAATTCCAGGATGCTAGATTCATTTGCTTCCTTGAGTGCTACTACTTCATCCACTTGGTGAAGTAATCATTCTTCGTTAGAATCCATTTGTGTCCCTCGGCTTTAATTTGGATTAATGACTCCAATGAAGTCCAAACCCCATTTCATGAATGGCTGGTCAACTGAAATTGGATGCAATGGAAGGGCAGCTAGCCTCTCCTTACCCGTGAAGAATGCACAATTCTTGCACCTCTTGATCCATGCATAACAATCACTGAAAATCTTGGGCCAATAATAGCTAGCCCTCATGATCTTTAGAGTTGTCACTCTCGGTGCAAAATGACCACCAACTGATCCACCATGGAACTCTTCCAACACCCTATGAATCGATTTGTACCAATGCATCTCAAGAAGACTCCATTCACATCCCTCTTGAACAAAACACCATCAACAAGGGCATATGGGACAGCTTGCAATCTGAAGTGTCTTATTTTGATCTTGATCATCTCTAGAGGGCATAGACTGTGCTTAGGAAGTGCATTATGTCTTGGGTCTAGCAAGGAGTGAGGACACCATTATTTTCCTCTTGAGTGCTTCCTTGCTCATGGTTGTCTTGCAATGCCAAAACAACCTCCTTCTCATTGCATGCTTCCTTGTGTTTATTCAAGACCAACTGCTCACACAATCCTTTTCCTCTAACCAACTTGGTGACTTTGATCTCAATGTCATACTCCATGACACGAGTAATCCAACCTACTCTCTTTTCATTCAAGTCTTTGTTAAGGAGGAAGTCTTTAACTCCCACATGAGAAACCAGCAATTGAACCTTGTTATTTGAAACTAGATGCTTGAATTTCTTCAAGCTCCTGATTACTGTAAGAACATGCTTCTCAATGAAGGAATACCTCACCTCATAGTCCTCTAGGATTTGGCTGAAGAAAGCAATTGGATGCTTATCATTGTCTTTGTTCTTCTGTACCAAAATTACAGAAATAGTATCATCACCCCAAATGCATAGAGGATGAAATCCTTGGAGAAATCCGGGTTAATGAGAGTTGGGGCTTGAGAGATGGCTTCTTTGATTGCTTCAAAACTTTCCTTGCCTTCTGCTGTCCATTTGAAAACCATGCTTTTCTTTAACATCTTGGTGATAGGCTTGACTAGGGCTGCAAAATTTGGGACAAACCTCCGAACAAAATTTAATCTCCCCAAGAGACTTTGAAGGGCCTTCTTATGGCTTGGCAATGGTAGTGCTCTTATGGATTCAACTCTTTCTAGATCAATCGCTAATCCTTCTTTGGAGAAAATGTGGCCAAGGAGTTTTCCTTCATGGGATAGAAAAATACACTTTTAGGATTCAAGGATACTCCAAATCTTCTGCACCTTTGGAACACTTGTCTCAAATGAAAGAGATGGTCTGCTGCATTTTTTGAAAAAAAAGTGATATCATCAAGATATATCAGCACCATTTTGTTAATCAAATCCTTGAACGCCATGTCCATTGCTCTTTGGAAAGTAGCTCCAGCGTTGGATATCCCAAAGTGCATTTTCCGTATGCATAAGTTCCCCATTTTGTTGTAAAGGCTATCTTGAACTAATCCTCTTTTTCACCATAATCTGATTGTACCCGAATATCCATCAAGTAATGAAAACCTCTCGAGGTGACAACAACTTGTAAAATCTGCTCCATAGAAGGAAGTGGATGATGATCCTCGAGATATGCTCTATTTAAATCTCTCAAGTCAATACACAATCTGATTTCCCCACTCTTCTTTCTAATGGAACCAAGTTGGCCACCCAACTAGAATGCTTGATAGGGAATATGATTCTTGACTCTATCAACTTGTTCAATTCTTTTCTCATGAGAGGCTCCATGTGTGGATTGACTGGCCTTTGTTTTTTCCTGATGGGTTTAGTACTTGGATCCAATTCAATGGTGTGTTGAGCTAACTCGGGATTGAAACCTTTCAAATCTTCATAGCTCCAAGCAAACACATCAGGTAATTCTTGACAAAGCTGTATGAACTCATACCTTTCTTGCTCAGTTGTCACTTTACCAACTTGGAGTGATTTTCCTTCTTCCACCAAGATGGACACCGAATCTTCTCCCTTGACTTGGATGTTTGCTTTCTCCTTCCTAAATTGATCATTAGGATTGAAAATGGACTCCAAAGTAATAATTCCCTTTGGTAGTTTGTTGGTTCTCAGCTATACCACTTGGTCACCATATTTCTTCTCCAAATTTTCCTGATTTTTAGCTGAGAACTTAGCCTCTTCTTGCAAGAAATGGATGATTTTTTTATCATTTTCAAACACTTGCCAACTTACATTGTTGTCCTGGCATTGAAGGCCTTACAATCACATGGATGTTTGGTTGTACCTTGTCTTTTTGGATGCTTTCAACAACGTCAAAGGTTGCCCCAACTGCTGCAAGCCTGTCAATAGCTTGGTTCTCTTTTCTAGGAATGGATTTGATGCCAAAGCCCTCAAAATCCTTGATGAGGTCCCACACCCTGTTTTTGTAACACTTGAGTAGATCATTCTTGATAGCATGCTGCCCCTTAACTTGGTTGACAATCAACTCACTGTCACCAAAGACTTGCAAGTTCTTTATTCCTATCTTGATTGACCAATGCAATCCTTGTATCAAAGCTTCATATTCATAAGTTTTATTAAAGCATGCAAACCGAAACCTAAAAGCTGAATAATACTTAACTCCTTGAGGTGAAACAAGCATAGCTCCCCCTCCCGCACCTTGTCCGCTCCTTGATCTATCAAAAATAACGCCATACCTCATTTTCATCCTTGTGGTCCGGCTTGGTGATGCTAGGGATAGGATGATTTTCTTCATGCATGCAATAGAATCCTAGCTTAGATTCTTCTATTTCTTGATAAGGATCAAAGTATGCACCTTGTTTGCCCATTCATCAAGAGTCAGCTCTGGGATACTTCCAACCTTGGTGTCAGCTTCATTAGTTCTTGGATAATCTTCTTAATCAAATGTTAAACAATTGGTATTGATTTGACTTGGAGTGTGAGGCTCAATGTGAAAGTTTGCAATAGGTTCAAATCTGATTTTGGCCTTGGTTCCATATCTTGTTCTGAACAACATGTGTGACAAATCAGCAGATAAGTAACCTCCAATCCTAGCTGTGAAATCCCTTGACAAATATAGGGCAAAGAGTGGTGGAAGATCTATTACTGAGACATCTTGTAAAACAACAATGTTGGGGCATGCATACAAAGTAAGACTCAAGTTTTTTTAATCACTCCAACTATTGTTACTGTTGTCCCATCCAATTGTACTAGCCCTTTGGATATGAATTCATATTGAGGCCCTAATCGATCAGCGATTTTCTTGGGCATTACCGAAGCTGCTTGCTCCGGAATCAATCATGCATTTGTGTACTAAATGGTTTCCAATGATCAATGAAACATAGAATGGAGGGGGCTTTAACATTTTACCTTGTTGTCCTCCATGATTCCCCTCAGTACCTTCTCTTGTATTTGGGCATCATTTCATGAGTACCATCTTGGTGATTATTTTTCATACTGTTGTATCTGCTGAAATGAAGGCAAACATGTTAAGATATATTTTGATCTTAAAGGAATGTGTTGCTAACTTGGATTCTAGCATGCTGTAATTTAATTGCATGGGACAACAGTTATTGTTGCTTGTGTGTTTGCTGATGTGACGACAAATTGTCGTATACTTGCTAAACTCTCTTTGCTGATTGACAACACACCTTGAATCAATTCCATTGATCCAAAGTATGCTGTGGTCTTCTTGTGATTGCTTTGTCGATTTACTCTTGAACCGAACCGGAGGTTGATATAAATGTGCAGCGCCTGATTGCAGGTATGAGCAGCTGGCACGTAAATGCCAACGACAAAGGTTTGATTCTCGAACCATGCACTGTCGTACTTAAGACCTCGTGAGGCAGGAAATGTCTGGACACGGGTGGCTCTGGCATGTGAAGCAAAGGACGAAACGTCCTGCACAGCATTGACATGAATGTCAGTTGGAAGACTGGATTGGAGGTTGATTAGTGTTAGTGGTTAGAAGGAATTAAATCCTAAGCTAATCCTAAGTTCTACCATACATCCTAAACTACTATCCTAAGTGGATTTTTAAATTAAAAAAAAAAAGAAAGGGAAATAAACCTAAGTCCTATTAACCTAAAAACTAGACTATGACCTAGGTTGAACACTAATATAAATCCTAAACTAATCCTAACCTAAAGGGGACGCACAGACCCTTAGAGGGAGAGGATAAGGATGAAGGGGTGTTTAATGGCATTAATGGGGAGTCCATACGTGGACAGCGCTAGTTTGGCGGGGACAGGTAAGTGGCAGAGGTATCTAGTGGACATGGAACTAAATTTGGTTTTGCATGTAAAATTTGAAATTAGGAGTTCGCCAACTCAAGTTGGCAGTGGTGGAAATTGGGAAAAGGCAGAGCCTTTAATGCATTAAATTTTCTTGGTCCTCGCGACCAGCTCGCCTTGGAAAGTGTATGAGGGAAATTTGATTGTTTATTGTGTCGATTCAGATTTTGTGAAGTTGCTCTGCATTTGGTTTTTTTGTTTGGTTCAGTCGAACCAGTTTCATTGGGTTTATCACTGTTCTTTGGAAATTTGGAGGTTGTTGCTGAGCCTGAAGAGGAAAGGATTGTTGGAAAGCTCGTGTTGTCACCGTGGAAGGAAATACCTTCGGTAGACGTGATTTTCTTCGAGTTTTGAGGAAGAATTTACAGGCATGTTAAGCCCTTCTCTTTAAAAATACTTGCTTTGTTTAAACATCTCATTAAAACAACCCTGCTCTTGGGTTTTGGGTTTATGTGATTGTTGTCGTGTTGATACGATTTGGGTTCAGTCGATTCTTGCTGTCATTTTTGAAATGATAGGTAAAATCATTTCTGGTTGTTGTGATTTGATCTGTCTTTGCATGAATTGAGTTGGAATAAGAACTTGTTGTATTGGTTGTTGATGGTATTTGGGAATTCGAGATGGGTTTTTCTCTGCTTAAATGTTATATAAGAACTGTGCAGGCTGTGTGGGTTGTTTTCACTGCTGTGCGATTGTTCTTTTGTTATATGATCTTTTGTGATAAAATTGTACAGGATGTACGAGTTGCATGATGTCGTTTCTATACTGAAATTTCTCTTAAAGGAAATAAAACTTTTCTTTTCCTTCTGTTGTTTTGGGATTAGAAGGAAATAGCATTTTTGGATTTTAAAGGAATTGGCATTAGAGTTTTATCTGAGCATTACGAACTCGGTTAGAAGGAAATGATAGTAATGTTTTCATTGTTGTGCTTCTTCTTTTATATAAATGGACGAATACAATTTGGGTATTCGTGGGAGCTAGAAAAGAAATTGTTTTCTTCTGAACTTATAAATGATTACATTCTTTCTTGCTGGGATGAAAGGTTGATTTTGTTGTGTTGTATGGAAACGACTTGATCTTACGGTTTGGACTGTAGTCGTGAAAACGAGCTTGGCTGGTATTTCTAAACATTAAATGAATTATGTTGATTCTTGCTGAGGGGGTTAGATGATTTGTTGTGTTTCATTGATGTTGTTCGACCTTTTAGTTCTGATTGTCTTTGTGAAAACGCATTTTACTTGGATTGCTGTGCAAAGAAGGAAATGCTTGGGAAGTTGTCTTGCTGTTGGACCTGTTTTGATTATACTTTGTTGTGCATCTGATATCCTATGCGGGTTTTTAATAATAAGGGTATTATTGTATGAAAAATCACATTTTGGGGTTCTGTACATCATTGTGAATAGAAAAATGGATTCGGGTAGAATCATTTATTGGTAAGGAATTCTTCTTCTGTCTGCTGTTTTGATTTGGTAAAATCAGTAGTCGGATGGTTTATTGAACTTTAAGTTCAGTCTGTATAGAGGACAGTGGCATTTAAATTGTTTCCTAAGTGTTGTGTTTTTTGTACAAATGGAATTTTGAATGTTTCGTGTGGTCTTCGATCTTGCTTGATCGTCACCAAGGAAAAATGAAACCGGCATGAATAATTCTTATTGAGTTGAAGAAAATGGTTGTTTTCTTATTTGAATAGTTAAAGAACGAATTCTTCTCTTTTGCTGTTTGAATTCTGGAAATAGCATTGAAGTCTTACTGTGCATTATGATTGGTCTTGCTGTAGGTAACAAAGCAATGAATAAATTTTATTTTGAACGGAATGCGTTCATAGAATTAGGAAATCATGTGAATAATTGATTGCATGATTGTATAACTGTTTATCTGGTTTACCATACAGTGAAAGAATTATGGTTTCTTCTAGTACGGTAAATACATAGTATGCATCCTTATACTATTTGATCTATGATAAATACGATGTTGTACTAACCTGTTTTGGATATTCATATGAGCCTGATTTAAATGAAGTATTGATAAGGACGATAAATTCTTCCTTGTTTTCATTTAAAGCTGATTATGAATGAAATTACTCTTGCTGCTGGAAAATGAATTGAGTGGATTTTGTAAGTTTCACTCTGAACTGTTATCTTGATTTGTGTCTCGTTTGGATTCAATTTTGGGACAGTCATGAGGAAAGAAATAGGGATATGGATGAATAACTTGGAAAAATGATCTTTTCTTCTTTCATTCAGTTGGAAATCTGTAATTCGTTAATAATGAATCTTGTAGTGCTTAGATATGAGCAACTATATGCATTGTTGTTTGCTTCCTTGTCTGTGCTTGATTGCTTGGAATCTAATATGATGCATGAACTGAAAGGAAAGTAATTGGTTACGTTTCAGTTAGTTTTACCCTTTTGCATTATTATTAATGAAAGGAGTGGAAAGGATAACAATATGTTATATCAGCAGTATGCTACTTGTATTCCTAAACTTTACAAATATTGTAATTTGGAACTTGTAACGGTTATGTGGAAAATGGGACAGCAGTTCTTTGGTTGATTGTGATGGTATTTTGATGGTTCAGTTGTTATGCTGATCATTCTTTGGTGCCTATTTCTTGATTGATGTCTTACTGTCGTTTCATAAAAGCAGGGTTCTTTTATTGAGACAGTTAATTGAAGCACCTCATTTTAATGACAAGTGCTTAATATGCTCATTCATCGAATCGGCCCTGCAAATAATTTTGCAGATGGAATTTGATTAGAACGAAGACATGGCTATTTTCTGATGCTTCTTTGATTGTTTGAAGATGAATTGTATTTGCTTACTATTATTCCTCTTCGAGGAATTGTGAAAAGAAGAAAGTACATTCTTCTAACTATGAGTTGTAATGATGTTTTATTTAATCAAAGTCCAGTCAGTTGGATTGGCAGATGTATGGATTATGAAATGGATGATGAATACAAATACAAGTGTGATATTTTAATGACTATATCAGTTGATATTGTTGATTAAATTGGAAATATAATGTTATTTCTTGATTTGGATTTATTTAATTGTCCTTGGATGGACGTTAAAAAGAAACAGATATCTATTCTTACCTTAATGCAACTTTTAAGTTGAAATACGCAATTAGTTCATACTTGGGTAAAGATGAATTTTTAATTGACATTAAAAAGGATTAGGAAGAATATGATTCCATAACTGATAGGTATTCAGGATTAGCTTGGAAGCTAAGGAATATCAATTAACTTAGGAGTAATCGAACTTCGCTTTCAAACTCCATTAATGACCTCGTATGTTGAATTCAGAAAGAAAGGATATGGGATAAGTATATCCATAACTAATGGACCTTAACTATGTAATGTTAAGGAGAATAAATGAATACATTTATTGGGAATTAGACCTCATTTAAATGACGTCTAATAAGCTAGAATTCTGAATTTAGTTACAGTTGGGAAAATCTTGGTTAAGTTTAATAGGTTAAACTTATCACGTCCGTCGGTAACGGGCTGCTTAATCCAATGATTGAGAAGAAAACCAAGTAGAGAAATGCAGCCCTTCGGTACGAAGGAGAAGATGCATAGCAAGCTAAAGGATGGATTTAGTCTCTCTTAGCTACGTACAACTGTAATGGGAACGAGGATAAAGGATCAACACGGTTGTTGAAAGTTGATCTTAAATATTAAGATCATATCCAAATCACTTGAGCAGGATGTGTACTCTCGATGGGAGGATTCCGTAGGACATTGACATACGCCAGCTACAACAAGGTGTCTTCATGAAGACGGGGTCTTCATGATGACACAATGTTATAGCTGACATATTGCAATGCCCTCCCGAATTAAAACATCAAGAATACATAGGCTGAATGTGAAGTTCTTGACTGGGGATGGGAGTATGATCTCGTATGCGGAGTGACTCCGGAGGACTAAAGATAACTAGACACACGGAGTCGTGGGGAACGACACCGTATGTCTGCGTATCTTTAGTTACCAGGAGTGCCTTCCTATATTCGTTCATATTGCTAGTTGGAAATCGGAAGTTTTAATCCGACCTTAAACTGAGAGGACTGGTAGGAACCAGGAAAGACCATTCTAGATAACAGGTGAAGTGAAGTGAAGGACGTATTCCATTGATGTGTATCACATCCAGGAATATGATCATGCAAAGCATGTGAAAATCTTTGGCCAAAGTATCGCAAGTGCTGGTTGCGTTGTCCTTATCACTTAATTTAAGATGCAGGATGTCAGATGAATATCAGTAACAGATATTCAGATAGGCTTCTTAAATGGATCACTTCGATAACCGGAAACGGTTAAGAGAACTGGTATATATAATATACTATGCATAAATGAACATGAAGGATCGGTTGTTGCCGAGTCATGAAATGAAGGATCGTTGAAACTCCGAGCCATGAAAATGGAAGATCGGCAGTTCCTCGAGTCATTTACAGCAGCATATAGAATCTGTTATAAGATTGAATGGCATTGAATGTGTGTTCCATATTGTAAATATGCGAACAGGGAACATTAGTTTTAAAAAGAAATTGTGTGTTCCAAACTGTGTTGTTTGGGTAGAGAACAATTATTAAAACTTGAACGTGTGTTTGAATTTTATAATTCATAACAGAGAACGTTATCAAAAAAAAAAAAAAAATTTTTTTCCCTTGTTCTAGTATCTTAAAATGGGGATGTTACATCTTGGTATCAGAGCTGAAGGTTGCAGCTCTTGGACCTAATGAGTCCACGATATTAATAAGGTTTACATTTTCTTATTGAACAGAAAATGGTCAGAACAAGAGGGAATGCTGCGAATAACCCGTTACAGGGTGGAGAAGCAGCTACTGCTCAAAAGCTGGATGAAATCCTTGCTGCCCTACTTGATACGAGAGATCGTTTGACTGTGCTGGAACAACAGTCAATGGGCAATGAAGAAGAGGAAGATGAAGCTGAAATAAATGATCACCTCCTGTGGACAACATCAACGGAGGGAATCCGGGTGTTGATAATAATAATGTAATTGCTCCTAATCCCCCTGAAAATAAAAGGGCAAGATTAGCAACTGAACTTACAAATGATATAAAGAGAATAAGTCCTCCAAAGTTTGATGGAACAACCCTTGGGGACGGAGCTGAGAACTAGCTCAGTGAAATGGAGAAATACTTTGCAATAAGAAACTTCTCCGAAGAGACTAAAGTGATATGGGGAGCATATCAGCTTTCTCATGAAGCATCATCATGGTGGGACAACCGTAAGGTTGAACTAAATATTGTCGAATCAGACATAACTTGGGATCAATTTAAGGGTTATTTTAGGCAACGATGGCTGCCTCAACTCTATTTTGATAGGAAAATGACTGAATTTCAGAACTGGTCGCAAGGAAGGCTATCGGTGATGGAATACTGGGAAGGGTTTACTAAACTCCTTAAGTATGTGCCGCAGTACCAAGCTGATGAGAAGTTCAGAATACGGAAATTCATAATGGGACTGAATCCCATCATTGGTGGCGAAGTGGATGTCCATGGCCCAACCACCATGGATGGAGTTGTCGAAAAGGCAATCAGACAGGAACAGAAATTGAGAGCAATATCTGCTCACAGGGAAGAGATAAGGAAGAAGATTCCCAATTCTTCTTCATCTCTTGCACCAAAAAGGGGACCTTGGAAAAGGTTTGGTGTGAAAAACAAAACTGTTGTAGATAACAACAAGAAATCTGTGATGAACAGACCTGTAAATAGCGTGTGGAACAGCTTCACAAAAGTTAATGGCATTGGACAGAAGTCCTATGGAAGCCAGAATGATAACTTCAAGGCTGGTAACAAATTTGAGCCTAGAAAAGGGCCAGTTGGAGGATGCTTCAACTGTGGAAAGGACCACTATGTGAATCACTGTCCTCTGAAGAAGGATGATCGCGGTCAGCAGCATAGGATACACGCTGCAGTGGCTAACAGACAAGCTGAAAAAAGTTAAGCCCATAGAAGTTTCGGGTAAGTTATTCGGTACACCTGTAGTCATACTTTTTGATACTGGAGCTACTGAATGTTTTATTTCTGCTAAACTTGCAATGAAATTAAAAAGAAAGGCTGAAAGAATGGATAAAACATGGACAGTGCATTATGGGAATAATGTTGTCCATACAGTCAAAATGTGCCTTTTTGGGGCAATTCTTGATTTGCCTAGTTTCTCCACCGAAGTTGACTTGTATGTCACTCCTCTAGGATCATATGATATCATTATTGGAGTTAACTGGTTGGCTGAACATAAGGCAAAGGTCGACTGTTATGAAAAACAAATCTGTTGCTTCGATGACCTGCAGAAAGCAGCAGTCATTCAAGGTGTAAAATGGGAAGTTGCAGTTAGGAAACTGACGGCTATGCAACTAAAAAGGGCTAAAAACAGAGGCTGCACTTTGTATGCAGTAAAAGTGACAGAAAATGCGGAGGAAGATAATGATTTCATGGAAAGATATCCATTGTTAAGGGGTTTCGTGATGTGTTTCCGGAGGAATTGCCAGGTCTTCCACCCAAACGTGAGTTTGACTTTGCAATAGAAATCAAACCAGGAACTGAACCCATATCTAAGGCACCTTATAGAATGACTACCATTGAGTTGGTAGAGCTGAAGGCTCAGTTACAAGAACTTCTGACTAAGGGGCTGATAAGACCGAGCGTCTCACCTTGGGGAGCACTGGTAATTTTTGTAAAGAAAAAGGATGGCACTTTGAGGCTGTGTATTGATTATAGAATGTTGAACAAAGAAACTATTAAAAATCGATACCCACTTCCTAGGATTGATGATCTGTTTGATCAGATGCGAGGAGCATCAGTTTATTCAAAAATAGATCTTCGATCTGGGTATCATCAGCTGAGAATAAAGGAAGAAGATATTCATAAAACAACTTTTAGAACGAGGTACGGGCATTATGAGTTCACGGTGTTACCTTTTGGGTTGACTAATGCACCTGCCGCCTTCATGAATCTAATGAACAATATTTTTCAAGAATACTTAGACAAGTTTGTGCTTGTATTCTTGGACGATATTCTTATATACTCTAAAAATGTCAAAGAGCACCAAGAACATCTAAGGATAGTGCTGGAAATTTTAAGAAAGAGGAAGTTGTATGGCAAACTGTCCAAATGTTCCTTTTATGATGCAGAGGTGCATTATTTGGGACACGTTATAAGCAAGAATGGGATAGTTGTTGACCCTTCAAAGATCACAGCTATAACTGAGTGGCCTGCGCCTAAGAACGTGCACGAAGTGAGGAGCTTCATGGGCTTGGCTGGATATTATCGAAAGTTCGTTAAGGACTTTTCAAAAATTGCTGCCCCAATCACTTCGTTGCAAAAGAAGGATAAGAAATTCGTCTGGATAGACAAATGTGAATCTTCCTTTAAAAATTTAAAGGAACAGCTAACTACAACACCTATTTTAACTGTACCTGATCCAAATGGAAATTTTATGGTTGTAATGGACGCCTCAGGAGAAGGCCTTGGGGGTATTTTGTTACAGAATAACCATGTCATAGCTTATGAAAGTAGAAAGCTTAAATTACATGAACAGAATTATGCTCCACATGATCTAGAGCTCGCTGCCATTGTTCATGCACTTCAAATGTGGAGGCATTACCTTTTAGGCAAGCCTTTCGAGTTAAAAACAGACCATCTGGGGCTGAAGTATATTTTTACTCAGCCAAATCTGAATGCAAGGCAAGCGAAGATGGTTAGAATTTCTATCTCAGTATGATTTTGATATAAGCTACATCAAGGGCAAGGAAAATAGAGTAGCAGATGCTCTGAGTCGAAGGAAGCATATCTCTGCTCTTATAACGTTAAGAACGTAGTTTAAGGATGAGGTGAAAGATGCCTTGGAATCAGATCCTTATTTCCAGCAAGTCAAAATAGCACTTGCTGCAGACCCGAAGGATGTCAGGTATAAAGGATTCCGTTTTGATAATGAAGGAATTTTGAGGTTCGAAAACAGGGTATATATACCTTTGGCAAATGACTTAAGAGGGAAATTGTTAACTGAATTTCATAATTCACCTTTTTCTGGACACCCTGGCATTACGAAAATGCTTGCTGATCTTAAGCAGCAATACTTCTGGAAGGGAATGAAAAAGGATGTGGCGGAATTTGTAACACACTGCTTGGAATGTCAGCGTGTTAAGGCGGAACATATGCACCCCGCTGGATTATTGTATCCCCACAGTATTCCGTAGTATAAATGGCAAGTGATAACGATGGATTTCGTTCAAGGATTGCCTATGTCAAGAAATAAGCATGACATTATCCTGGTTGTAGTCGACAAATTGACCAAAGTGGCACACTTCATTGTTGGTAATTTGAAGGACGATGCACCAGTGCTAGCAAGAAGATTTGTACATGAAATCTTCAGATTGCATGGAATACCGGAATTAATCATATCGGACAGAGATCCGAGGATGACATCAAGGTTTTGGCAAACGCTTAATGCGGCCTTGGGGACTAAATTAAACTTCAGTTCTGCATATCACCGAAACGGATGGACAGACTGAGAGAGTCAATCAGGTTTTAGAGGACATGTTAAGGATGTATTGCATGGACCAGCAGTATAAATGGGAGGAATACCTTCCGCTGGTAGAATTTTCTTACAATAACACCTATCATGCCTCTTTAAAAATGGCACCCTTTGAAGCATTGTATGGAAGAAAATGCAGAACCCCTGTCAGCTGGGACAACGTTGAGGACAGAGAGGTAATTGGGCCAGAAATCCTTATGGAAATGGAACAACAAATCAAAATGATTCGGGAACATCTAAAGGAGGCCGCCAATAGGCAAAAGAGTTATGCAGACTTAAAGCGGGTTGACAGGAATTATAAACTGGGAGAGAAGGTCTTTCTTCGGGTGAAGCCGAAAAAGAGCTCAATAACTTTTGGCAAGGCTGCCAAGTTGTCGCCATGATACGTGGGACCTTTTGAAATTGTTGAAATAATCAACCCTGTAGCTTATCGTCTAGCATTACCTCCTGCTTTGTCTCAAATGCATGATGTTTTTCATATTTCTTTGCTTAAGAAATATGTGACAGATTTATCACATGTGCTGAATTGGAATTCCTTGCAGGTCCAAGACCCAGGAATAATCGTGGTTAAGCCCATACGAGTACTGGGAACTCGCTAGTTGTACTTGAGAAATCGTGAAGTGAACCAATGTAAGGTCCAGTGGGACCAGTTCAGCGAGGAAAGTGCAACTTGGGAAAATCTCGAAGAAATGAGATCTACTTTTCCACATTTGTTTAATCAAATTTGAAATTCGAGAAACTGATAATTCTACCAAATTTAGACAAATATTAGTCTATTGTACAGTTGTCTTAAAATGCTGTTTTTAAGAGTGAATCTATTTTGGTATGAACTTATGAATGGAAGGACAATAACTGAACTTTGTCCTAGGAACTCCTTGATTTGTTTAATCTGATCATCGGGACGATGATTCTTTAAGGAGGGAAGAATGTAACACCCTGATTTTGTAAGTTATCTTGGTGATTATTTTTCATACTGTTATATCTGCTGAAATGAAGGCAAACATGTTAAGATATATTTTGATCTTAAAGGAATGTGTTGCTAACTTGGATTCTAGCATGCTGTAATTTAATTGCATGGGACAACAGTTATTGTTGCTTGTGTGTTTGCTGATGTGACGACAAATTGTCGTATACTTGCTAAACTCTCTTTGCTGATTGACAGCACACCTTGAATCAATTCCATTGATCCAAAGTATGCTGTGGTCTTCGTGTGATTGCTTTGTCGATTTACTCTTGAACCGAACTGGAGGTTGATATAAATGTGCAGCGCCTGATTACAGGTATGAGCAGCTGGCACGCAAATGCCAACGACAAAGGTACGATTCTCGAACCATGCACTGTCGTACTTAAGACCTCGTGAGGTAGGAAATGTCTGGACACGGGTGGCTCTGGCATGTGAAGCAAAGGACGAAACGTCCTGCACAGCATTGACATGAATGTCAGTTGGAAGACTGGATTGGAGGTTGATTAGTGTTAGTGGTTAGAAGGAATTAAATCCTAAGCTAATCCTAAGTTCTACCATACATCCTAAACTACTATCCTAAGTGGATTTTTAAATTATAAAAAAAAGAAAGGGAAATAAACCTAAGTCCTATTAACCTAAAAACTAGACTATGACCTAGGTTGAACACTAATATAAATCCTAAACTAATCCTAACCTAAAGGGGACGCACAGACCCTTAGAGGGAGAGGATAAGGATGAAGGGGTGTTTAATGGCATTAATGGGGAGTCCATACGTGGACAGCGCCAGTTTGGCGGGGACAGGTAAGTGGCAGAGGTATCTAGTGGACATGGAACTAAATTTGGTTTTGCATGTAAAATTTGAAATTAGGAGTTCGCCAACTCAAGTTGGCAGTGGCGTGGGAAATTGGGAAAAGGCAGAGCCTTTAATGCATTAAATTTTCTTGGTCCTCGCGACCAGCTCACCTTGGAAAGTGTATGAGGGAAATTTGATTGTTTATTGTGTCGATTCGGATTTTGTGAAGTTGCTCTGCATTTGGTTTTTTTGTTTGGTTCAGTCGAACCAGTTTCATTGGGTTTATCACTGTTCTTTGGAAATTTGGAGGCTGTTGCTGAGCCTGAAGAGGAAAGGATTGTTGGAAAGCTCATGCTGTCGCCGTGGAAGGAAATACCTTCGGTAGACGTGATTTTCTTCGAGTTTTGAGGAAGAATTTACAGGCATGTTAAGCCCTTCTCTTTAAAAATACTTGCTTTGTTTAAACGTCTCATTAAAACAACCCTGCTCTTGGGTTTTGGGTTTATGTGATTGTTGTCGTGTTGATACGATTTGGGTTCAGTCGATTCTTGCTGTCATTTTTGAAATGATAGGTAAAATCATTTCTGGTTGTTGTGATTTGATCTGTCTTTGCATGAATTGAGTTGGAATAAGAACTTGTTGTATTGGTTGTTGATGGTATTTGGATTCGAGATGGGTTTTTCTTTGCTTAAATGTTATATAAGAACCGTATGCAAATTTGTGTGGGTTGTTTTCACTATTGTGTGATTGTTCTTTTGTTATATGATCTTTTGTGATAAAATTGTATAGGATGTACGAGTTGCATGATGTCGTTTCTATACTGAAATTTCTCTTAAAGGAAATAAAACTTTTCTTTTCCTTTTGTTGTTTCGGGATTAGAAGGAAATAGCATTTTTGGATTTTAAAGGAATTGGCATTAGAGTTTTATCTGAGCATTACGAACTCGGTTAGAAGGAAATGATAGTAATGTTTTCATTGTTGTGCTTCTTCTTTTATATAAATGGACGAATACAATTTGGGTATTCGTGGGAGCTAGAAAAGAAATTGTTTTCTTCTGAACTTATAAATGATTACATTCTTTCTTGCTGGGATGAAAGGTTGATTTTGTTGTGTTTATGGAAACGACTTGATCTTACAGTTTGGACAGTAGTCGTGAAAACGAGCTTGGCTGGTATTTCGAACATTAAATGAATTATGTTGATTCTTGCTGAGGGGGTTAGATGATTTGTTGTGTTTTATTGATGTTGTTCGATCTTTTAGTTCGGACTGTCTTTGTGAAAACGCACTTTACTTTGGATTGCTGTGCAAAGGAAGAAATGCTTGGGAAGTTGTCTTGCTGTTGGACCTGTTTTGATTATACTTTGTTGTGCATCTGATATCCTATGCGGGTTTTTAATAATAAGGGTATTATTGTATGAAAATCACATTTTTGGGTTCTGTACATCATTGTGAATAGAAAAATGGATTCGGGTAGAAACATTTATTGGTAAGGAATTCTTCTTCTGTCTGTTATTTTGATTTGGTAAAATCAGTAGTCGGATGGTTTATTGAACTTGTAAGTTCAGTCTGTATAGAGGACAGTGGCATTTAAATCGTTTCCTAAGTGCTGTGTTTTTCTGTACAAACGGAATTTTGAATGTTTCGTGTGGTCTTCTGATCTTTGCACTGTCAGTCAAGGAAAAATGAAACCGGCATGAATAATTCTTGTTGAGTTGAAGAAAATGGTTGTTTTCTTATTTGAATAGTTAAAGAACGAATTCTTCTCTTTTGTTGTTTGAATTCTGGAAATAGCATTGAAGTCTTACTGTGCATTATGATTGGTCTTGCTGTAGGTAACAGCAATGAATAAATTTTATTTTGAACGGAATGCGTTCATAGAATTAGGAAATCATGTGAATAATTGATTGCATGATTGTATAAATGTTTATCTAGTTTACAATACAGTGAAAGAATTATGGATTCTTCTAGTACGGTAAATACATAGTATGCATCCTTATACTATTTGATCTATGATAAATACGATGTTGTACTAACTTGTTTTGGATATTCATATGAGCCTGATTTAAATGAAGTATTGATAAGGACGATACATTCTTCCTTGTTTTCATTTAAAGCTGATTATGAATGAAATTACTCTTGCTGCTGGAAAATGAATTCCGAGTGGATTTTGTAAGTTTCACTCTGAACTGTTAGCTTGATTTGTGGCTCGTTTGGATTCAATTTTGGGACAGTCATGAGGAAAGAAATAGGGATATGGATGAATAACTTGGAAAAATGATCTTTTCTTCTTTCATTCAGTTGGAAATCTGTAATTCGTTAATAATGAATCTTGTAGTGCTTAGATATGAGCAACTATATGCATTGTTGTTTGCTTCCTTGTCTGTGCTTGATTGCTTGGAATCTAATATGATGCATGAACTGAAAGGAAAGTAATTGGTTACGTTTCAGTTAGTTTTACCCTTTTGCATTATTATTAATGAAAGGAGTGGAAAGGATAACAATATGTTATATCAGTAGTATGCTACTTGTATTCCTAAACTTTACAAATATTGTAATTTGGAACTTGTAACGGTTATGTGGAAAATGGGACAGCAGTTCTTTGGTTGATTGTGATGGTATTTTGATGGTTCAGTTGTTATGCTGATCATTCTTTGGTGCCTATTTCTTGATTGATGTCTTACTGTCGTTTCATAAAAGCAGGGTTCTTTTATTGAGACAGTTAATTGAAGCACCTCATTTTAATGACAAGTGCTTAATATGCTCAGTTCATTGAACTGACCCGTGCAAATAATTTTGCAGATGGAATTTGATTAGAACGAAGACATGGCTGTTTTCTGATGCTTCTTTGATTGTTTGAAGATGAATTGTATTTGCTTACTATTATTCCTCTTCGAGGAATTGTGAAAAGAAGAAAGTACATTCTTCTAACTATGAGTTGTAATGATGTTTTATTTAATCAAAGTCCAGTCAGTTGGATTGGCAGATGTATGGATTATGAAATGGATGATGAATACAAATACAAGTGTGATATTTTAATGACTATATCAGTTGATATTGTTGATTAAATTGGAAATATAATGTTATTTCTTGATTTGGATTTATTTAATTGTCCTTGGATGGACGTTAAAAAGAAACAGATATCTATTCTTACCTTAATGCAACTTTTAGTTGAAATACGCAATTAGTTCATACTTGGGTAAAGATGAATTTTTAATTGACATTAAAAAGGATTAGGAAGAATATGATTCCATAACTGATAGGTATTCAGGATTAGCTTGGAAGCTAAGGAATATCAATTAACTTAGGAGTAATCGAACTTCACTTTCGAACTCCATTAATGACCTCGTATGTTGAATTCAGAAAGAAAGGATATGGGATAAGTATATCCATAACTAATGGACCTTAACTATGTAATGTTAAGGAGAATAAATGAATACATTTATTGGGAATTAGACCTCGTTTAAATGACGTCTAATAAGCTAGAATTCTGAATTTAGTTACAGTTGGGAAAATCTTGGTTAAGTTTAATAGGTTAAACTTATCACGTCCATCGGTAACGGGCTGCTTAATCCAATGATTGAGAAGAAAACCAAGTAGAGAAATGCAGCCCTTCGGTACGAAGGAGAAGATGCATAGCAAGCTAAAGGATGGATTTAGTCTCTCTTAGCTACGTACAACTGTAACGGGAACGAGGATAAAGGATCAGCACGGTTGCTGAAAGTTGATCTTAAATATTAAGATCATATCCAAATCACTTGAGCAGGATGTGTACTCTCGATGGGAGGATTCCGTAGGACATTGACATACGCCAGCTACAGCAAGGTGTCTTCATGAAGATGGGGTCTTCATGACGACACAATGTTATAGCTGACATATTGCAATGCCCTCCCGAATTAAAACATCAAGAATACATAGGCTGAATGTGAAGTTCTTGATTGGGGATGGGAGTATGATCTCGTATGCGGAGTGACTCCGGAGGACTAAAGATAACTAGACACACGGAGTCATGGGGAACGACACCGTATGTCTGCGTATCTTTAGTTACCTGGAGTGCCTTCCTATATTCGTTCATATTGCTAGTTGGAAATCGGAAGTTTTAATCCGACCTTAAACTGAGAGGACTGGTAGGAACCAGGAAAGACCATTCTAGATAACAGGTGAAGTGAAGTGAAGGACGTATTCCATTGATGTGTATCACATCCAGGAATATGATCATGCAAAGCATGTGAAAATCTTTGGCCAAAGTATCGCAAGTGTTGGTTGCGTTGTCCTTATCACTTAATTTAAGATGCAGGATGTCAGATGAATATCGAATGAGATATTCGAGATAGGCTTCTTAAATGGATCACTTGATAACTAGAAACGGTTAAGAGAACTGGTATATATAATATACTATGCATAAACGAACATGAAGGATCGGTTGTTGCCGAGTCATGAAATGAAGGATCGTTGAAACTCCGAGCCATGAAAATGGAAGATCGGCAGTTCCTCGAGTCATTTACAACAACATATAGAATCTGTTATAAGATTGAATGGCATTGAATGTGTGTTCCATATTGTAAATATGCGAACAGGGAACATTAGTTTTAAAAAGAAATTGTGTGTTCCAAACTGTGTTGTTTGGGCAGAGAACAATTATTAAAACTTGAACGTGTGTTTGAATTTTATAATTCATAACAGAGAACGTTATAAAATAAAATAAAAATTCCCTTGTTCTAGTATCTTAAAAATGGGGATGTTACGGATTGTAGTCACCATTAATGCTTGATTAAAGGCCTTTGTTGAAGCACATAGATCGGTTATGAGGTTCATTACATGGGAAACACCAATCATACTCTTGAGCTATGTTGTTTTTGACTGGCACTATTGCTTTAGACGCAGATGTAACATTGGGATTATAGGGCTAAAATGGTCATTGGCGGGGAGGTCTTGTTTGATTTTGATTTGCAATTGGATTGGGTGGTCTTTGAGGTTGGTATGGTTGCCTGTTAGGCTAAGCTTGAGGCTGGAAAGAAGGTCTAAAACCTTGGGCTTGCTGCCTCTTGAGTGTAACCAGCTTATTACCTAAATTTTGCAATTGCTTCATGACTTCTTGAAGTTCATTTGAGGCACTAGAAGATGAAGTAGAAGCTTCACTTGAATTCTGATTTCTAGGAGTGGGAATAGGGGCTAAAATAGGCACTTGACTAGTATTTGGGCTCTCTAAACTTAGATACAATGGCATTGGGGGCCTAGGAGCTAGCTTGCCAGCTTGAATCAAACAATTTTCAGCTCTAATGGAAATGCTATAAGAAACAGGGATAGTTGTGCCTCCCATGGATTGAATCAACATAGAAATATCAGAATTTAAAGCTTTAAGGTAATATAGAAAAGAACCTTCTGTTGTTGGCCTTATTGCCACCGGAATTCTCTCCCAAGTCATCTCGAAACCTAAAGTTGAAGTCACCAACTACTCATGGGAGCTCTCTTGATGGTTGTCAAGCTGCTCCAAAAGGGACAAGTTATCTCCCTTTTCTCCAAACTGCTCTTTGAGGGCTATACATAGCTGGTTCCAATTTTGAATAGAACCTGAGGCAAGACTCGTGAACCATTGCAAAGCTTTCCCTTTGAATGAAGATGCCAACAATTTGACAGAACTTGCATCTCATTAATCTCATGGATTGCACAAATATTAGTAATATCCTTAACATGATCACTAGGAGTGGTCTGATTCTCTCCAGTAAAGTATGGAATGTTCTTCAATGCTGCAACTGGGATTGGATTTTATGCATTGAGAGCAAGTGGGTTGCTGCCAATGAAATTGACATATGGGTTGTTTTTACTATTTTTATTGGCCTTATAACCCTTGTGGATTGAATGAAAGGCCTACCAGGTGGAGGAGTTGATAGAGTTCTATTTGGTGGAGATGGAGACCTTTGAATTCTCCTCCCTCTTTTCCTTCTTCTTGGAGATAACTACAGATACTCAAACAACACCTCTTCTTCTCCAACTCTTGACCTTGTGGTGATTCTTCTCATGAGTTTTCAAGTGTGCACTGCTAAAACCAGCTAATTCTTCTTCCTTGGAGTCACTAGATGTGCAATTTAGGGATCTTTTAAGCAAGAAACTTGCAACAAATGCACATTAATTTTTTTATAATGAAGATGAATACCTCTAAGGTCCCATCAAGCGTGCCAAAACTGTTGATGCAAATCAGCAGCACCCTTGGATGTTGATCAAATTTCTAGTTTGACACTTTGGACATCCAGTGTGATTGCACAACATTGAATCTTTTCCCCAAGTGTGGGACTTGTAAAAATGGGAAAAGAATCTCCAGATTAGAGGTTGGTTCCTTAATTCCTCTGATCAGGTATATTACTTGCAAGTTACAGAGGGTTTGAATTCAAGATCCTACTCTAAATTCCAAAGGGGACAGAGATAGAGAATGCAAAAACTGAAACTAATGCTAATAAGGTGATGCACCAAAGGAGTGGTGAGCATTTTTACTGCGCAGTCGAAACAGATCACGAAATGCAACAAAACATCATGCACAAACCGATAAAATGTAATGATAGGTCAAAGATGAAGCAAACAACACAAATAGAGGATTAAAACTCATTCGTGAGCTTGCATTGTCATTTCCAACATCAAAACACATGCATTACAACATCCGAGAGGCAAAAAATAGGTTACGATCTTGGAAGAGGTCTGATATTCCACAAAATCACTTTTTTTTAGGTGAAAGAGGGAGCCTTCAATACATGAAAAATGTTCAACCTTTCAAAAAATGAGCCAAATTTGGCTTTTACAGTGTAAAAACCGAGCCCAGGAGAGAGAAACGTGGGAAAATGTGGGAGAGCTTCAACCACTGACCAAAAATGTAATAAAACCACATGGGCATCCTTACAGGTCCATTCTCTGACATTTTTCACCATGCTGGGAGAGAATGTGAGCCATTCTTCATTAAAAATGGTGGTTGAAACGTCATTTCTGTTCATTACGATGTGCCCGAGGTGTTTCTCAATTTTATCTCTCCAGACTCCATCAAAATAAAAAATTGACCCTAGAATCTTGTAGATGATTTCACCATCTTTCCATTGATATAAAGAACATGAAAAACTGAGCTTTGGATCGAAAGTTATGGCCATTTGAAAATTTAGGGCAAAACAGGGCCAAAATGGGTTGGCGGGCCAAAAATTTGAAATTTTCCCACTTTTTGCATTTGGGAAAATTTCCCAAAAATCCCCTCGCACTCTGCCACTCTTGGTGCCACATGGCATGTTCTGATTGGACGTGGGCCTTCTGTGCTTCATTTTCCCTGTTTTGGCCATTGGAAAATTTTCCAAAAATTCTCCGCCGGGCCGATGACCTGAGGACACATGGCAAGATGTGATTCGCGGGCATTTCCTCTTAAATTTTCTGTCATTGTTGACCATTTTCTCTCGTTGGACACGTGGCAGAACCCTATTGGATGTGGGATTTTCCCTTCAAATTTTTCCCCAGCCTACCTTCTCCATTTTATCGCCACGTGGACACGTGGCAAGTTCCCATTGGCTCACGTTTATAGGGTGGACTTTTCCTTTGAAATTTCCAATCTTTCCTCCACCCTCCTTGATCCGATGCCTTAGGACATGTGGCACAACTTGATTGGGCACAAGCCTTGATATTTTTCCATGGCACAGTCACTTAGTAAAATTTTCTATTTTTACTCCGCCCTCGCCACCCCCTTTCCTCTAGAGACACGTGGCACAATATGATTCGATGCGGGCCTAGCATCAAAAATTTTGCTTGGATCAACCCTTAGAAATTTTTTCCAATTTCTTCCCCTTGGACACGTGGCAGCATCTCATTCATCGGCGGGCCTTCAGGTGAAATATTCCTTTTGAAAACTTGCCGAATCACTTAGTAAAAATTCCAAGTTTACCTCCGCCCTCTGCCACTCCCGAGGACATGTGGCACGATATTACTGGTCGGGCCTTTCAGGGGAAAATTTCCCACAAAAAATCCACCGAGCCATAACTTCAAAAATACATGGAGTTAGGAGGAAAACTTTACCTTTCGGAAAGATGAAAAAGCTCTATCTAATGGTGCCATTTCGAGAAGGTCTTGAGTGTTTGAAAAGCAAAAATTATGACAGAGGCACAAGAGAGGGAAGAATGAAGGAGTTAGCCACAAAATGAGCAAGGGCACATTTGGATAACTATTCCCAATCTAAAATGGAAGCTCACTCCTCTCTCGAACCCTCACAGTTTGAACTTGTTAAACGCCGAGAGAAGTAATACCTTCTCATATATTATTTACAAATTCCAAATTTGTATTTTTGTTTTCCAATTTAAATTTTAACCAATTGAATTGACATAACATTCAATGTTGATGACATTGCAGGGACTTTGGACCATACTCATGTTTCAGAAACTCAACCTTCTTCCCCAACTCACTCCGTACAGTCGCATGCATTTGTATCTTCTCAACAACCACCAAATACTACTCCTACATGGCCACCCTTAGCACCGTGAAAAACTACCCCTCGATAACAAGGTACAAATTTTGAATACTACGTTTAATTTCGTAGTTTTTTCCTTTTTGGATTGTTTTCTAGCTTTTCATGTTTTTTCTTGAACTTTTCAACACATTATAGTCCTTCTACTCAAACAGCGGCATTGACCCCCCCTCAACCAATAATTTTTAAAATTCCAACCAGAGGAATATGGAAAAAGAACATTGGTAAACACATGTCAATTGCTCTGGCCCCTAGCGAGACACTAAACATTGCCTCCTTTCAAATTCCAATGCTCTCACTTGGTGGCTTGCCTAGTGCAATGGGCATATTGGTTTTGAATAATATAAATTTAGATGAAGATTATTTGGGCATTGATAGCAATGACCCAACTGGTTTTTTCAATACCCATGAGATGATTCAAGGCTAGCAGGTATACTTCAATTTCAACATGCTTTACAATATTGAATTACATTTCAATTTAAATTTATTTATCTGAATCTTGATTAATTTTATCACAAACAGGATCAGGCCACCCAAAGGCAAAAACAAGTAGTAGTTGATCTAGCCAAAAGCCCCCATACTTCTCCAAAGAAGATCATATTTATCGATACTGAGATGGTGAACGATTCTTACCTTTTCCTTTAGAGAACTTAATTGGTTATGATTGTCAATCCCATGTCGGTGAGTTTATTCTACCTCATATCAATCAGCTCATAGAATGGGAGAGAAGGGCTAAAGTTCTTATCAATGAGATTATTAGTCATTTTGAAAATTATTGGCAAAGAGATAGTTTATACGCTACTGATCCGAATCAACTGCGAAGATGGATTCCTTACTATCCCAAGTAAGAAGTGGGACTGTCATGTATAACAACAACTATAAAGATGAAATTTTGGATAAGACATTAAACAAATTGGAAAATATTAGTGTGAGGCCCAGGCATATTTTAACAAATGGATAAGGACAAGGATCTCGGTAGCGATTTACAAATGCCAAGAGAGATAGAGCGGTTGTAAGTACTATCACTTTCAAACAATTTTTCTTGTTAATTTGAAATTTTCATTTTTTAGTAATATGTTGAATTGACATTACTTTTTTTGTGCAGTTGAAATATGAAAATTTGAAGAGTCAAGAAAAGGTATTCCAAGGTCACTTGGAAACAATGAATAACAATTTATCCGTAATGAAGAATTTGAAGGAAAATATTGTTTTGGTTAACAAACAAAACAATACACTAAAGTGGATAATTAAAGAGCACGGCTTCGACCCTGAAATATTATTCAAAGCTAAGGTAGCAGCTGATCCAAATTTGTTGTCCCATGGAGATGCAACAAAGCAAGAAGAAAGAATTTTAAAAATATGGACAAGTGCTGCAGAAGATCTTATAAGTTCTGGGGTTATTTCTACCGTTGGGGAAAGGGGTACAACCACAGGGGAAGAAACCATTGGGGAAAGGAGCACAAGAGTTGAAATGGATACAAAAAAAGAGGGTTGAAAATTTTATTATTGAGTGTGGAAACTTTAAATATTGAGTCTATATTTGAAAATTTGTAACATTGAATGTTGTGGTCATGGTATTTGAATTTTATTATCTAGATTTGATAGCCTTTTAAAATTTGAAATACTATATAATCTTTAATTTTGATTGCATATGGATTTGATAGAATTTTTAGATTCTATATGGAGTTTATGCTTTTGGTTTACTCTTAGTGGTGATTGCATTAGATAGGGATGAATCATGATGACGTATGTTTCTTGTTTACTTGGATTATCATGAATTATATGTGGACGTAGATTTAGCTTCAAGCACGATAATTCTTCTTCTCTAGACATTAGAATGGATATAGATGATGATGAATGATGATAATGGATAATTGTTTTAAAAACATGGAATGATGATAGATGATGATGGATGATGATGGATGATGATAATGATATGATATATATGGATGATGATCAATTTTATGTGGACGTATATTTAGTTTCAAGCACAATAATTCTTCTTCTCTAGACTTTTAAACTTGTTTTAAGATAATTCTTCTTCTCTATACTTGTAATGATATGATCATGATGTCATTAGAATGGATATAGATGATAAATAAATGGAATGTGTTAAAGTGGATATAGATGACATTAGAATGCATAAAGATGGCATTAGAACATATATACTTGTAATGATATGATTATGAATTTTTTTAAAAATGGAATTGTTTTAATAAATTTAAATTAGATAAATAATTGTTTTAATAATAATTGTAGTGTCAGGACTCGGGATTATGATAATGATATGGTGATGATATGATATATATGGATGATGATGAATTTTATGTGGACATATATTATAAATTGTATAATGTATCATGGATTATGAATTGTATAGTATGGAAATATCTTCCTCTGTAAAATTCAATTGTGTCATTTTATCCCACAGTTTAAAAAATATATCAAAGCATTTTGAAAATATAAAAAATAAATTAAACATAATTGTAAGAAATCAAGAAAGATGATATGATAGGGTTTAACTTACCTCTAGTGTTTTAGATTGCTATGAAATCATCACTGGTAATGTGTTAGATCTTTGTTTTAAGAAAACTCAACACGAGAAATGGATTAGTAGATAGATGGGTGAGTTGCACGATATTGTCGGTCTCGAGAAGTACCACTTCCTCGGATGGATGTCAACCCACGTTTTTAAAAAATAAAAAAAAGATTGTATTTAAATAAATGTAAATATATAGACTGTAACATCTTTACCGATAACAAGAGCTGAAAAAATGTAAAGTGACAAACAATAAGATTAAGGTGAAGAAGATACCTATTTAAAGTTGAAACAATCCATTATCAATAGCTTCTTCAAACTTGATGTTCTCTTCTATAGAGTGTGATGATGTGCCAATTCCACTCTCAACGTTAGGAACAGTTGTACTTGTAGTTGTATTATTCACACCTCTTCTTTCGCAAAGGGAATTCTAATGCGCAATTGCTCTATCAAAAGGAAAGGTTTCCATGGAGTATTGAGAAACATAACACCTCATGTAACTTTCCATATTTTTATCCAACCTGTTTCTCAGTTTTGATTTTATAAATGATAGTGCATTGAAAACCCTTTCGTCCTCCACAGACCCCAAAATCATTGTTTGGCATAACTCATATAATATGAAATATTCACTGATATCTTCTTGTAAGATAGAACTTTGATAGATTCCTCACCACAACCTTGTAATAACACAAATTTTGAAGGTTCATCTAAATTTTTATATTGGTTCCTCATTGTTGTTGTAAAAATTTTTGATTGAAATTTTAATAAATCAACATTCAGTATACCTTTGATTTCCATACCCTTGAACTCGAAGTCTTTGTGAAATGTTTGATTATTGTACCCATGGATTTATGGAAATGATTTCTTATAAAGTCAAAGCATGACCACCTTCAGTATTCCAAAAATTAGGATTCATCACACCCATGGCTTCAAGAATTTTATCTTTGGAGAAACGTTCTCTACTTTCTAATGATAAGGATTTTGAAATTTTCTTAAGCTTTATTCTTGTTTCAACTATAATGACTCAAAGAGATTACGTGTCACGGGAACATCTTCTCGTTCCGATCCTGTAATATCTTGATGTTTTTGCACAATGTGCAGTGGTATGTCCTTCCCATTAATAGTGATGCAGAGGTGATTGTGGATATTTAATTTCAAATAGTTATTGGGATTTTTAAGATCTAATAAAGCTTTCCAATTCTCAAAAACAGGTGTATCAAAACTATCTTGGGAACAATACAAGATATCAAGACTTTGACATACCATTTTTCTCATCTCGTATAAAATCCACAATATAGATTAATCTTCCATGTGCATGCTTCATCAGTGTATTGATCTGCAACATTGGAAGAATACCAACCAATGTAAGAAATGTCTCCAAATCAGTTAAACGGAACAACAAGTCCCTTGCCCTATCAACTTCATGATGGTATTTGTGCATGAAACCAACCAACGAAGGATACTCCTCATGAACTCTGCATGCAGGTTCATACAAGGAGATCCATCTAGTCTCAACATCTTTCATAAGTTTTTGCGTGTGTAATTCTAATTACAAATTTCGGAACTCAAGAAATCGCTTTGGGATGCTTGACATATAGGCATGAAGTTATCTTATAAGGTCTTCTAATTTAGCAACATTTTCATGGTTGCTTACCATTTTATACGCTAAACTTATTATGTGAGCCATACGGTGAAATGGTAGCATATATGGGGCCACTTGTTGTTTGTAATCTAACACATACCCCTGTTTGGTGACCTTGCATGAAAGATGCACCATCTGCTCCAACGCATATCAACTTTGTAGCAATTTCATAATCAGTCATTCTAGTAATATCTTTCAAATGAGAAACAACTATTTTATGTAGCTTTTCGGCATTGCATTTTTCAACCATTTTCATAACACCCAATCAGATGAGGTGTCCTTATATGATTTTCTAAAGTATAGACATGGATACATACCCATGCAGTGTTGTCGACTATTGTCACTTCATCAATTGAAAGAGAGATAAACTTTTATTTTTTTACATTCTCTTTCAAATCTTCCTTCTCTATCATCGAAAGGCATTTTGCCATTTCCCATCCACTCGCTTTTAGACGAATGAGACCGAGGTACGTTCAACATTCTATTATATTGATACAAAACTTTGAAATCAAGGTAATCTGAAATCGGTCTTCCTTTTTTAGTATGTGAAATAGAGTAGAGAATTGTATGAGTTTTTCATGTAGATTTGTTTGATCCATCTTACCAATATGCGATGTGATCATTCCTCCCTTTTCCAAGAGATGTCTATGTTTTTCTGCTCTGCCTCATATTTCGCTACGTATCTAACATGCATGCATTCTTATTTAGTTTTCCACTGTGTGTTTTGATTTTCTCGGCCATCCGCCCCGTTACATACCAAATATTATTTTCCACAATATTTTTCTATAGTGTCCAGCTTCATTTGCATTTTTTGTTGCTTTCCCAATTTCCACGTACATATTGTACATGTACATTCAAATGGGATCTCTTCAAAATTAGATGATTGTATAGGTTCGATAAATGGAAATTTAGTTGCCCGGTCAAACTTGTATGACCTCGCTAATGGTCCACATATTCTTGCTCATTTTCAATGTTTTACTTTTTTGAGTAGAATTTTGAGCAATATCACAATCACTTGGTTTCCTGATTTTGCATGTTATCTTGGTGAATGTTTTACATGTTATATAATCTGGAATGAAGGCAAACATGTTAAGATAAACTCGATCTTAAAAAGAATGTTGCTAACTTGGATTCTTGCATGCTGTGATTTATTGTATAGGACAACAATTATTGTACTTGCGTGTTTGCTAATGTGACGACAAATTGTCGTATACTTGCTATACTCTCGTTACTGATTGACAGCACACCTTGAATCAATTTCATTGATCCAAGTATGCTGAGGGCTTCTGGTGATTTCTGTGTCGATTTACTCTTGAACCGAACCCGAGGTTGTTATGAACGTGCGGCAAATACCGGTATGAGCAGCTGGCACGTAAATGCCAACGACAGGGGTTCGATTCTTGAGCCCTGTACTGTCGAACTTGGAACCTCGTGAGGCAAGAAATGCCTGGACACGGGTGGCTTTGATACGTGATCCAGAGGACGGAACGTCCTGCTCTGCATTAACGTGAACGTCTGTAGGAAGGCAGGATGGAGGTTGGGTTAGGAGTTGATTAGTGTTAGTGGTTAGTATAAATTAAAACCTAAACTAATCCTAAGTCCTAACATGCATCCTACACTACTATCCTAAGTGGATTTTTAAATTACAAAAAAAAAAGGGGGAAAATAAACCTAAGGCTAAACTAAGACCTAGGTTGATCACTTTATGCAACCTAAACTAATCCTAATCTAAAAGGGCGCGCAGACCCTTGGAAGGAGAGGATAAGGATGAAGGAAGGGCATTCATTAGCATTTAATTGGTAAGTCCATACGTGGACAGCGCCAGTTTTGGCGGGGCAGGTAGGAAATAGAGGCATCTATTTGGAGATAGAGCCAAATTCGGTTTTGCATGGGAAATTTGAAAATTGAGTTCGCCAACTCAAGTGGCGGTGGCGTGGGAAGCTAGGAGAAAGGCAGAGCCTTAATTGCATTAATTGTTCTCGGTCCTCGCGACCAGTTCGCCTTGGAAAGTGTATGAGGGAATTTTGATTTTCATTTGGTCGATTCGAGCCTTTGCAAAGTTGCTCTGCATTTGGTTTTTCTGGCCTGGTTCAGTCGAACCAGCTCTTGGAATTTGACACTGTTCTTGGAGATTTTTAAGGCTGTTGCTAAGCCTGAAGAAGAAAGGAGTGCTGGGAAGTTTGTGCTGTCGCTGTGGAAGGAAATAACGCGGCAAACGGATCCTTCTTCGAGTTTTGGAAAAGAGATTTCAGGCATGTTAAGCCCTTCTCTTTAAAAATTCTTGCTTTGTTTAAGTGTCTCATTAAAACAACCCCGCTTCTTGGGTTTTGATTCGTGATTGTTGTTGAGTCGATTCGAATTAGATTTCATCGATTCTTGTTTCTTTTTTTTGGAAAATGATATGAAGAATTGTTTCTGGTTGCTCGGTCTTGATTTGTTTTTGCACGAATCAAGTTGGAAATAGATATTCTCTTCTCTGTTCGTGTTGTGTGGAAATTGGAATAGCTGTGTAATCGTTCCTTCCTGTTGTGTTTGGAACTGCCTTTGCACGTAAATGGAAGTTGAATATGGTTGGGTTGTGTTGCTATGATTTGGGTTCGTCGACCCTTGTTGTCTCCTTTCTTTAGAAATGATAGGAAAATTGTTTCCCGTTCTTTGTGTTTAACTGTCTTGCTCTTCTTGAATGGCATACCTCCATGTTATTGGTCGTTTGATATTATATGAAATTTTGAGCTGGTTATTCTTGTAGAATGGAATGTGGAACCGCACAGCAAAGATGGGTTATTCTATTGCTGTACTATTGTTTTGTTGTCACACCGAACTTGCGATATGATTGTATTGGTTGTCAGTAAGAACGACTGAAGTCATTTCTATCATGAAGTTTTCTTTGAAGGAGATAAGATCTTTTTGTTTACTAATTGCTGTTCGGAATTAAAAGAGATATCATTTCTATTCGAGCTTCATGGAATGGGTATTTCACTGTTTAAGTTTTATATCATGAACTGGCAGTCTGTGTGGGTTGTTTTCACTGCTGTGTGAATGTTCTTTGTTATATGGGCTTTCGTGATATAATGGTACAGGATGTACGAGTTGTTTAAGGTCGTTTCTATACGGAAACTTCTTTTGAAAAAGAAATAGTTCTTTCTCTCTCTCTTGTGTTGATTTTGATGAATACAACATTGTTTTTTTTATGAGCATACGAATGGCCTTGGGGAAAGAAAAGATAACATGTTTTGGCTGTTCTTTTCCTTTCTTGCTTAAAAGAGATAAGACTTTTCTCTTCCTTCTGCTGTTTCGGGATTATGAGGAAATGGCATCTTGTATTTTAAAGGAATGGGCATTAGAATTTTCTATGAATGTTCGTGAGAGTTGGAAAAGGAATAGTTTTTCCTTCTGAACTCATAAAGAAATATACTTGTTTTTCTTGCTAGGAAGGTATGATGATTAGTTGTGTTTATTAATGCTGATCGATCCCTTAAGTTCGAACTGTTTTGGTGATTATGACTTAATCTTGGATTGCTGGTCAAGAATAAAGGCATAGAAATTTTGTATTGCTGTGTGGGTTGTCTTGACTGTATTAGATCCATGTATTGACACCCTGTACGGTTTACTTTGCTAAAGGTAATGACATCTGCTTTTGCATTCTGAAAGTTTTGCATACTATTATGAACTTGGAAAATGGATTGAGTAGAATCATTTATTGGGAAGGAATCCTTCTTCGCTCATTGCTCGACTTGGTGAGATTCATAGTCATGTGATTATTGGATTTGCGGTAGGTAACAGCAATGAATAATATGTTATTTTGAACGGGATACGTTCATAGAATTTGGAAATCATGTGATTAATAGACTGCATGATTGTATAACTGTTATCTGTTTATCATACAGTGAAAGAAATATGGTTTCTTGAAGTATGGTAAATATATGGTCTGCATCCTTATATTGTTTGACCTAGGATGAACATAATGTTGTACTAACCTGTTTCGGATTTTCATATGAGTCTGATTCAAATGAAATAAGAATATGGATGATGAATTCTTCCCTGTTTTCATTTAAAGCGGATTATAAATGAAACTACTCTACTGCTGGAAAGTGAATTCTGAATGGATTTTGTAAGTTTCACTCTGAACTGTTATCTTGATTTGTGTTTCGTTTGGATTCCATTTTTAGAACAGCCATCTGGAAAGAAATTGGGTCATGGATGAATGACTGGGAAAAATGATCTGTTCTTCTTTTATTCAGTTGGAAATCTATAATTCGTTGGTAACGAATCTTGTAGTGCTTAGATATGAGCGACTATATGCATTGCTGTTCGCTTTCTTGTCTGTGCTTGATTGCTTGGATTCTAATATGATGCATGAACTGAAAGGAAAATAAAGAGGTTTACATTTCAGTTAGTTTCATCCTTGCATTTATTATTAATGAAAGGCGTGGAAAGGATAACAGTATGTTATATCAGCAGTAAGCTATTTGTATTTTCTAACCTTGTAATTATTGTGAATTAAGACTTGTAACGGTTATGTGGAAACGGGACAGCAGTTCCTTGGCTGATTGTGATGATATTTTGATAGTTCAGTTGTTATGCTGATCTTTCTTTTGTGCCTATTTCTTGAATGATGTTTAACTGTCGTTTCATAAAAGCAGGGTTCTTTTATTGAGACAGTTAGTTGAAGCACCTTATTTTAAGGATAAGTGCTTAATATGCTCAGTTCATTGAACTGACCCGTGCAATTCATTTTGCAGATGGAATTTGATTAGAATGAAGACTTGGCTGTTTTCTGATGCTTCTTGATTTGTTGATGATGTATTGTAATTGTTGCTTTTATTCCTCTTCGAGGAATTGTGAAAAGAAGAAAATATATTCTTCTATCTATGAGTTGTATTGATGTTTTATGTAAACCATGCCCAATCAGCTGGATTGGCAAATGTACGGATTATGACATGAAATATTGAATACAATTACATGTGTGTTATTTTAATAATTATATCAGTTTGATTTTGTTGTCTAAATTGGAAATATAATGTTATTTCTTGATTTGGATTTGTTTATTGTCCTGGATGGATGCTAAATGGAAACTCGATATCTATTCTTACCTAAATGCAACTTTTAAGTTGAAAAATGCAATTAGTTCATACTTGGTAAAGATGAATTTTTAATTGACATTAAAAAGGATTAAGAAGAATATGATTCCCATCGGAAGGTATTCAGGATTAGCTTAGGAGCTAAGGAATATCAATTAACTTTGGAATAATCGAACTTCGCTTTCGAACTCCATTAATGATCTCGTATGCTGAATTCAGAATAAAGGATATAGGATAAGTATATCCATAACTAATGGACCTTAACTATATGACGTTAAGGAGAACAAATGAATACATTTCAAATTTAGACCTCGTATGAATGACGTCTAATAAGTTAGTATTCTGAATTTAGTTGCAGTTGGGAAAATCTTGGCTAAGTTTAATAGGTTAAACTTATCACGTCCGTCGGTACGGACTGCTTAATCCAATGATTAAGAAGAGAACCAAGTAGGGAAATGCAGCCCTTCGACACGAAGGAGAAGATGCATGCAAGATAATGGACGGATTTAGTCCCTCTTAGCCCTATACAACTGTAACGGAAACGAGGATCAAGGGATCAGCGTGGATGCTGAAAGTTGATTTTAATTATTAAATCGTATCCAAATCACTTGAGCAGGATGTGTATTCTCGATGGGAGAATTCTGTAGGACATTGGCATACGCCAGCTACAGCAAGGTGTCTCCATGAAGACGGGGTCTTCATGACGACACAATGTTGCAGCTGACATATTGCAATGCCCTCCCGAATTAAAACATCAAGAATACATAGGCTGAATGTGAAGCTCTTAGTAGGGGATAGGAGTATGATCTGGTATACGGAGTGACTCCGGAATACTAAAGATAACTAGACACACGGAGTCGTGGGGAAACGACACCGTATGTCTGCGTATCTTTAGTTACCAGGAGTGCCTTCCTATATTCGTTCATATTACTAGTTGGAATTGGAAGTTTAAAACTGACCTTAAACAAAGAGGACTGGTAGGAACCAGGAAAGACCATTCTAGATAACAGGTGAAGTGAGGTGAAGGACGTATTCCGTTGATGTGTATCACATCCAGGAATATGATCATGCAAAGCATGTGAAAAATTTTTGGCCAAAGATCGCAAATGCTGGGTTGCGTTGTCCTTATCACTTAATTTAAGATGCAGATGTCGATGAATATCAAGAATGATATTCGATAGGCTTTTAAATGGATCACTTCGATAACCGGAACGGTTATGAGAATAGTATATATAATATACTATGCATAAACGAACATGAAGGATCGGTTGTTGCCGAGTCATGAAATGAAGGATCGTTGAAACTCCGAGCCATGAAAATGGAAGATCGGCAGTTCCTCGAGTCATTTACAAGCAAAGATATAGAATGTTATAAGATTGAATGGCATTGAATGTGTGTTCCATATTGTAAATATGCGAACAGAGAACATTCATTTTAAAAGAAATTGTGTGATCCAAACTGTGTTGTTTGGGCAGAGAACAATTATTAAAACTTGAACGTGTGTTTGAATTTTATAATTCATAACAGAGAACGTTATCAAAAAAAAAAAAAAAAATTCCCTTGTTCTGGTATCTTAAATGGGGATGTTACATCTTGGTATCAGAGCTGAAGGTTGCAGCTCTTGGACCTAATGAGTCCACGATATTAATAAGGTTTACATTTTCTTATTGAACAGAAAATGGTCAGGACAAGAGGGAATGCTGCGAATAACCCGTTACAGGGTGGAGAAGCAGCGACTGCCCAAAAGCTGGATGAAATCCTTACTGCCCTACTTGATACGAGGGATCGTTTGACTGTTTGGAACAGCAGTCAATGGGCAATGAAGAGGAGGAGAATGAAGCTGAAATAAATGATCAGCTGCCTCCTGTGGACAACATCAACGGAGGGAATCGGGTGTTGATGATAATAATGTAATTGCTCCTAATCCCCCTGAAAATAAAAGGGCAAGATTAGTAGCTGAACTTACAAATGATATAAAGAGAATAAGTCCTCCAAAGTTTGATGGAACAACCCTTGGGGACGGAGCTGAGAACTGGCTCAGTGAAATGGAGAAATACTTTGCAATAAGAAACTTCTCCGAAGAGACTAAAGCGATATGGGGAGCATATCAGCTTTCTCATGAAGCATCATCATGGTGGGACAACCGTAAGGTTGAGCTAAATATTGTCGAATCAGACATAACTTGGGATCAATTTAAGGGTTATTTTAGGCAACGATGGCTGCCTCAACTCTATTTTGATAGGAAAATGACTAAATTTCAGAACTGGTCGCAAGGAAGGCTATCGGTGACGGAATACTGGGAAGGGTTTACTAAACTCCTTAAGTATGTACCGCAGTACCAAGCTGACGAGAAGTTCAGAATACGGAAATTCATAATGGGACTGAATCCCATCATTGGTGGCGAAGTGGATGTCCACGGCCCAACCACCATGGATGGAGTTGTCAAAAAGGCAATCGACAGAATGTAAATTGAGGGCAATATCTCGCTCACGGTGGAAGAGATAAGGAAGAAGATTCCCAATCCTTCTTCTTCTCTCGCACCAAAAAGGGGACCTTGGAAAAGGTTTGGTGTGAAAAACAAAATTGTTGAGATAACAACAAGAAACCCGTGATGAACAGACTTGTAAATAATGTGCGGAGCAACTTCACAAAAGTTAATGGCATCGATAGAAGTCCTATGGAAGCCGTAATGATAACTTCAAGGTCGGGTAACAAATTTGAGCCTAGAAAAGGGCCACCGGAGGATGCTTCAACCGTGGAAAGGACCACTATGTGAATCACCTGTCCTCAAGAAGGACGATCATGACAAAAGATAGGATACATGCTGCAGTTGGCTAATAAACATGTCGAAAAGCAAGTGACGCCCATAGAAGTTACGGGTAAGTTATTCTAGCACACCCGTAGTTATACTTTTGATACGGAGCTACGTAATGTTTTATTTCTCGCTAAACTTGCTATGAAATTAAAAAGAAAGGCTGCAAGAATGGATAAAACATGGACAAGGCATTATGGGAATAATGCTGTCCATACAAATAAATGTGCTTTTTGGGGCAATTCTTGATCTCGCCTGGTTTCTCCACTGAAGTTGACTTGTATGTCACTCCTCTAGGATCATATGATATCATTATTGGAGTTAACTGGTTGGCTGAACATAAGGCAAAGGTCGACTGTTATGAAAAACAAATCTATTGCTTTGATGACCTGCAGAAAGCAGCAGTCATTCAAGGTGTAAAACGGGAAGTTGCAGTTAGGAAACTGATGGCTATGCAACTAAAGAGGGCTAAAAATAGAGGCTGCACTTTGTATGCAGTAAAAATGATAGAAAATGCAGAAGAAGATAATGATTTCATGGAAAGATATCCATTGTTGAGGGATTTCCGTGATGTGTTTCCGGAGGAATTGCCAGGTCTTCCGCCCAAACGTGAGTTTGACTTCGCAATAGAGATCAAACCAGGAACGGAACCCATATCTAAGGCACCTTATAGAATGACTACCATTGAATTGGTAGAGCTGAAGGCCCAGTTACAAGAACTTCTGACTAAGGGGCTGATAAGACCGAGCGTCTCACCTTGGGGAGCGCCGGTAATTTTTGTAAAGAAAAAGGATGGCACCTTGAGGCTGTGCATTGATTACGTAATCGTCGAACAAAGCAACTATTAAAAATCGATACCCACTTCCTAGGATTGATGATCTGTTTGATCGATGCGAGGAGCATCGTTTATTCAAAAATAGATCTCGTGATCGTGGTACCATCACCGAGAATAAAGGAAGAAGATATTCATAAAACAACTTTTAGAATGAGGTACGGGCATTATGAGTTCACGGTGTTGCCTTTTGGGCTGACTAATGCACCTGCCGCCTTCATGAATCTAATGAACAATATTTTTCAAGAATACTTAGACAAGTTTGTGCTTGTATTCTTAGACGACATTCTTATATACTCTAAAAATGTCGAAGAGCACCAAGAACATCTCAGGATAGTGCTGGAAATCTTAAGAAAGAGGAAATTGTATGGAAAATTGTCCAAATGTTCCTTTTATGATGCAGAAGTGCATTATTTGGGACACGTTATAAGCAAAAATGGGATAGCTGTTGACCCTTCAAAGATCACATCTATAACGGAGTGGCCTGCGCCTAAGAACGTGCACGAAGTGAGGAGCTTCATGGGCTTGGTTGGATATTATCGAAAGTTCGTTAAGGACTTTTCAAAAATTGCTGCCCCAATCACTTCGCTGCAAAAGAAAGAAAAGAAATTTGTCTGGACAGACAAATGTGAATCTGCCTTTAAAAAGTTAAAGGAACAGCTTAACTACAAAGACCTATTTTGACTGCACTCGATCCAAATGGAGATTTTATGGTTCAGAACTGACGCCTCAGAGAAGGCCTTGGAGGTATTCTGTTATAGAATAACCATGTCATCGCTTATGAAAGCAAAAAGCTTAAGTTACATGAACAAAACTATGCTCCACACGATCTTGAGCTCGCTGCCATTGTTCATGCGCTTCAAATATGGAGGCATTACCTTCTAGGCAAGCCCTTTGAATTAAAAAAAGACCATCTGGGGCTGAAGTATATTTTCACTCACCAAATCAATGCAAGGCAAGCGAAGATGGTTAGAATTTATGTCTTAGTATGATTTCGATATAAGCTACATTAAGGGCAAGGAAAATTGGGTAGCAGATGCTTTGAGTCGAAGGAAGCATATCTCTGCTCTTATAACGTTAAGAACTCGTTTAAGGATGAGGTGAAAGATGCCTTGAATCGATCCTTATTTCAAACCAAGTCAAATCAGCACTTGCTGCTGCACCCACAGGACATCGTGTATAAGGGATTCGCATTTTGATATGAAGGAATTCTAAGGTTCGAAAACAAGGTATATATACCGTGGCAAATGACTTAAGAGGGAAATTGTTAATCGAATTCCATAATTCACCTTTTTCTCGACACCCGGCATTACAAAAATGCTCGCCGATCTTAAGCAGCAATATTTCTGGAAGGGAATGAAAAAGGATGTGGCAGAGTTTGTAACACATTGCTTGGAATGTAAGCATGTTAAGGCGGAACATATGCACCCCCCGGATTATCAGATCCCCACAAAGATTCCGCAAAGATAAATGGCAAGTGATAACGATGGATTTCATTCAAGGATTGCCTATGTCAAGAAATAAGCATGACATTATCCTGGTTGTAGTCGAGAAATTGACCAAAGTGGCACACTTCATTGCTGGTAATTTGAAGGACGATGCACCAGTGCTAGCAAGAAGATTTGTACATGAAATCTTCAGATTGCATGGAATACCGGAATTAATCATATCGGACAGAGATCCGAGGATGACATCAAGGTTTTGGCAAACGCTTAATGTGGCCTTGGGGACTAAATTGAACTTCAGTTCTGCATATCATCCAGAAATGGATGGACAGACTGAGAGAGTTAATCAGGTTTTAGAGGACATGTTAAGGATGTATTGCATGGACCAACAGTATAAATGGGAGGAATACCTTCCACTGGTAGAATTTGCTTACAATAACACCTATCATGCCTCTTTAAAAATGGCACCCTTTGAAGCATTGTATGGAAGAAAATGCAGAACCCCTGTCAGCTGGGACAGCGTTGAGGACAGAGAGGTAATTGGGCCAGAAATCCTTATGGAAATGGAACAGCAAATCAAAATGATTCGGGAACATCTAAAGGAGGCTGCCAATAGGCAAAAGAGTTATGCAGACTTAAAGCGGGTTGACAGGCATTATAAACTGGGAGAGAAGGTCTTTCTTCGGTGAAGCCGAAAAAGAGCTCAATAACTTTTGGCAAGGTCGCCAAGTTGTCGCGCCACGTTACGTGGGACCTTTTGAAATTGTTGAAATAATCAACCCCGTAGCTTATCGTCTAGCATTACCTCCCGCTTTGTCTCAAATGCATGATGTTTTTCATATTTATTTGCTTAAGAAATACGTGACAGATTTATCACATGTGCTAAATTGGAATTCCTTGCAGGTCCAAGACCCAGGAATAATCGTGGTTAAGCCCATTCGAGTGCTGGGAACTCGCCAGTTGTACTTGAGAAATCGTGAAGTGAACCAATGTAAGGTCCAGTGGGACCAGTTCAGCGAAGAAAGTGCAACTTGGGAAAATCTCGAAGAAATGAGATCTACTTTTCCACACCTGTTTAATTGAATTTGAAATTCAAAGAACTGATAATTCTACCAAATTTAGACAATTATTAGTCTATTGTACAGTTGTCTTAAAACGCTGTTTTTAAGAGTGAATCTGTTTTTGGTATGAACTTATGAATGAAAGGACAATAACTGAACTTTGTCCTAGGAACTCCTTGATTTGTTTAACTGATCATCGGGACGATGATTCTTTAAGGAGGGAAGAATGTAACGCTCTGATTTTGCATGTTATCTTGGTGAATGTTTTACATGTTGTTATAACTGCTGGAATGAAGGCAAACATGTTAAGATAAACTCTGATCTTAAAAGAATGTGTTGCTAACTTGGATTCTTGCATGCTGTGATTTATTGTATAGGACAGCAATTATTGTACTTGCGTGTTTGCTAATGTGACGACAAATTGTCGTATACTTGCTATACTCTCGTTACTGATCGACAGCACACCTTGAATCAATTTCATTGATCCAAGTATGCTGAGGGCTTCTGGTGATTTCTGTGTCGATTTACTCTTGAACCGAACCCGAGGTTGTTATGAACGTGCAGTGCCTGATTACAGGTATGAGCAACTGGCACGTAAATGCCAACGACAGGGGTTCGATTCTTGAGCCCTGTACTGTCGAACTTGGAACCTCGTGAGGCAAGAAATGCCTGGACACGGGTGGCTTTGATACGTGATCCAGAGGACGAAACGTCCTGCTCTGCATTAACGTGAACGTCTGTAGGAAGGCAGGATGGAGGTTGGGTTAGGAGTTGATTAGTGTTAGTGGTTAGTATAAATTAAAAACCTAAACTAATCCTAAGTCCTAACATGCATCCTACACTACTATCCTAAGTGGATTTTTAAATTACAAAAAAAAAAGGGGGAAAATAAACCTAAGGCTAAACTAAGACCTAGGTTGATCACTTTATGCAACCTAAACTAATCCTAATCTAAAAGGGCGCGCAGACCCTTGGAAGGAGAGGATAAGGATGAAGGAAGGGCATTCATTAGCATTTAATTGGTAAGTCCATACGTGACAGTGCCAGTTTTGGCGGGGCAGTAGGAAATAGAGGCATCTATTTGGAGATAGAGCCAAATTCGGTTTTGCATGGGAAATTTGAAAATTGAGTTCGCCAACTCAAGTGGCGGTGGCGTGGGAAGCTAGGAGAAAGGCAGAGCCTTAATTGCATTAATTGTTCTCGGTCCTCGCGACCAGTTCGCCTTGGAAAGTGTATGAGGGAATTTTGATTTTCATTTGGTCGATTCGAGCCTTTGCAAAGTTGCTCTGCATTTGGTTTTTCTGGCTCTGGTTCAGTCGAACCAGCTCTTGGAATTTGACACTGTTCTTGGAGATTTTTAAGGTTGTTGCTAAGCCTGAAGAAGAAAGGAGTGCTGGGAAGTTTGTGCTGTCGCTGTGGAAGGAAATAACGCGGCAAACGGATCCTTCTTCGAGTTTTGGAAAAGAGATTTCAGGCATGTTAAGCCCTTCTCTTTAAAAATTCTTGCTTTGTTTAAGTGTCTCATTAAAACAACCCTGCTCTTGGGTTTTGATTCTGTGATTGTTGTCGAGTCGATTCGAATTGGATTTCATCGATTCTTGTTTCTTTTTTTTGGAAAATGATATGAAGAATTGTTTCTGGTTGCTTGGTCTTGATTTGTTTTTGTACGAATCAAGTTGGAAATAGATATTCTCTTCTCTGTTCGTGTTGTGTGGAAATTGGAATAGGCTGTGTAATCGTTCCTTGCTGTTGTGTTTGGAACTGCCTTTGCACGTAAATGGAAGTTGAATATGGTTGGGTTGTGTTGCTATGATTTGGGTTCGTCGACCCTTGCTGTCTCCTTTCTTTAGAAATGATAGGAAAATTGTTTCCCTGTTGCTGTGTTTAACTGTCTTGCTCTTCTTGAATGGCATACCTCCATGTTGTGCTGGTTATTGATATTATATGAAATTTCGAGCTGGTTATTCTTGTAGAATGGAATGTGGAACTGTACAGGCAGTATGGGTTATTCTATTGCTGTACTATTGTTTTGTTGTCACCTGAACTTGCGATATGATTGTATTGGTTGTAAGAACGACTGAGGTCGTTTCTATACTGAAGTTTTCTTTGAAGGAGATAAGATCTTTTTGTTTACTAATTGCTGTTCGGAATTAAAAGAGATATCATTTCTATTCGAGCTTCATGGAATGGGTATTTCACTGTTTAAGTTTTATATCATGAACTGGCAGACTGTGTGGGTTGTTTTCACTGCTATGAGAATGTTCTTTGTTATATGGTCTTTCGTGATATAATGGTACAGGATGTACGAGTTGTTTAAGGTCGTTTCTATACGGAAACTTCTTTTGAAAAAGAAATAGTTCCTTTCTCTCTCTGCTGTGTTGATTTTGATGAATACAACATTGTTTTTTTTTGGTATGAGCATACGAATGGCCTTGGGGAAAGAAAAGATAACACGTTTTAGGCTGTTCTTTTCCTTTCTTGCTTAAAAGAGATAAGACTTTTCTCTTCCTTCTGCTGTTTCGGGATTATGAGGAAATGGCATCTTGTATTTTAAAGGAATGGGCATTAGAATTTTCTATGAATGTTCGTGAGAGTTGGAAAAGGAATAGTTTTTCCTTCTGAACTCATAAAGAAATATATTGTTTCTTGCTAGGAAGGTATGATGATTAGTTGTGTTTATTAATGCTGATCGATCCCTTAAGTTCGAACTGTTTTGGTGATTATGACTTAATCTTGGATTGCTGGTCAAGAATAAAGGCATAGAAATTCTGTATTGTTGTGTGGGTTGTCTTGACTGTATCAGATCCATGTATTTAACATCCTGTACGATTTACATTGATAAAGGTAATGACATCTGATTTTTGCATTCTTAATATTCTGCATACTATTATGAACTTGGAAAATGGATTGAGTAGAATCATTTATTGGAAGGGAATCCTTCTTCTGCCTGCTGTTCTGACTTGGTGAGATTCATAGTCATGTGATTATTGGATTTGCTGTAGGTAACAACAATGAATAATATGTTATTTTGAACGGGATACGTTCATAGAATTTGGAAATCATGTGATTAATAGACTGCATGATTGTATAACTGTTATCTGTTTATCATACAGTGAAAGAAATATGGTTTCTTGAAGTATGGTAAATATATGGTCTGCATCCTTATATTGTTTGACCTAGGATGAACATAATGTTGTACTAACCTGTTTCAGATTTTCATATGAGTCTGATTCAAATGAAATAAGAATATGGATGATGAATTCTTCCCTGTTTTCATTTAAAGCGGATTATAAATGAAACTACTCTACTGCTGGAAAGTGAATTCTGAATGGATTTTGTAAGTTTCACTCGAATCGTTATCTTGATTTGTGTTTCGTTTGGATTCCATTTTTAGAACAGCCATCTGGAAAGAAATTGGGTCATGGATGAATGACTGGGAAAATGATCTTTCTTCTTTTTATTCAATTGAAATCTATAATTCGTGGTAATGAATCTTGTAGTGCTTAGATATGAGAAACTATATGCATCATTGTTCGCTTTCTTTGTCTGTGCTTGATTGCTTTGATTCTAATATGATGCATGAACCGAAAGGAAAATAAAGAGGTTTACATTTCAGCTTAGTTTCATCCTTGCATTTATTATTAATGAAAGGCGGAAAGGATAATAGTATGTTATATCAGCAAAGTAAGCTATTTGTATTTTCTAACCTTGTAATTATTGTGAATTAAGACTTGTAACGATTATGTGGAAACGGGACAGCAGCTTCTTGGCTGATTGTGATGATATTTTGATAGTTCAGTTGTTATGTTGATCTTTCTTTTGTGCCTATTTCTTGAATGATGTTTAACTGTCGTTTCATAAAAGCAGGGTTCTTTTATTGAGACAGTTAGTTGAAGCACCTTATTTTAAGGATAAGTGCTTAATATGCTCAGTTCATTGAATTGACCCATGCAATTCATTTTGCAGATGGAATTTGATTAGAATGAAGACTTGGCTGTTTTCTGATGCTTCTTGATTTGTTGATGATGTATTGTAATTGTTGCTTTTATTCCTCTTCGAGGAATTGTGAAAAGAAGAAAATATATTCTTCTGTCTATGAGTTGTATTGATGTTTTATGTAAACCATGCCCAATCAGCTGGATTGGCAAATGTACGGATTATGACATGAAATATTGAATACAATTACATGTGTGTTATTTTAATGATTATATCAGTTTGATTTTGTTGTCTAAATTGGAAATATAATGTTATTTCTTGATTGGGATTTGTTTATTCGTCCTTGGATGGATGCTAAATGGAAACTGATATCTATTCTTACCTAAATGCAACTTTTAAGTTGAAAAATGCAATTAGTTCATACTTGGGTAAAGATGAATTTTTAATTGACATTAAAAAGGATTAAGAAGAATATGATTCCATAATCGGAAGGTATTCAGGATTAGCTTAGGAGCTAAGGAATATCAATTAACTTTGGAATAATCGAACTTCGCTTTCGAACTCCATTAATGATCTCGTATGCTGAATTCAGAATAAAGGATATAGGATAAGTATATCCATAACTAATGGACCTTAACTATATGACGTTAAGGAGAACAAATGAATACATTTCTCGGAATTTAGACCTCGTATGAATGACGTCTAATAAGTTAATATTCTGAATTTAGTTGCAGTTGAGAAAATCTTGGCTAAGTTTAATAGGTTAAACTTATCACGTCCGTCGGTACGGACCGCTTAATCCAATGATTAAGAAGAGAACCAAGTAGGGAAATGCAGCCCTTCGACACGAAGGAGAAGATGCATAGCAAGATAATGGACGGATTTAGTCCCTCTTAGCCCTATACAACTGTAACGGAAACGAGGATCAAGGGATCAACGTGGATGCTGAAAGTTGATTTTAATTATTAAATCGTATCCAAATCACTTGAGCAGGATGTGTATTCTCGATGGGAGAATTCTGTAGGACATTGGCATACGCCAGCTACAGCAAGGTGTCTCCATGAAGACGGGGTCTTCATGACGACACAATGTCAGCAAATGACATATATTGCAATGCCCTCCCGAATTAAAACATCAAGAATACATAGGTGAATGTGAAGCTCTTTAAAGGGGATAGGAGTATGATCTGGTATACGGAGTGACTCCGGAATACTAAAGATAACTAGACACATGGGGTCATGGGGAAACGACACCGTATGTCTGCGTATCTTTAGTTACCAGGAGTGCCTTCCTATATTCGTTCATATTACTAATTGGAATTGGAAGTTTAAACCGACCTTAAACAAAGAGGATCTGGTAGGACCCAGAAAGACCATTCTAGATAACAGGTGAAGTGAGGTGAAGGACGTATTCCGTTGATGTGTATCACATCCAGGAATATGATCATGCAAAGCATGTGAAAATCTTTGGCCAAAGTATCGCAATTGCTGGTTGCGTTGTCCTTATCACTTAATTTAAGATGCAGGATGTCAGATGAATATCAGTAACAGATATTCAGATAGGCTTCTTAAATGGATCACTTCGATAACCGGGAACGGTTATGAGAACAGGTATATATAATATACTATGCATAAACGAACATGAAGGATCGGTTGTTGCCGAGTCATGAAATGAAGGATCGTTGAAACTCCGAGCCATGAAAATGGAAGATCGGCAGTTCCTCGAGTCATTTACAAGCAGCATATAGAATCTGTTATAAGATTGAATGGCATTGAATGTGTGTTCCATATTGTAAATATGCGAACAGAGAACATTCGTTTTAAAAGAAATTGTGTGATCCAAACTGTGTTGTTTGGGCAGAGAACAATTATTAAAACTTGAACGTGTGTTTGAATTTTATAATTCATAACAGAGAACGTTATCAAAAAAAAAAAAAAAAAAATTTAACTAACCCTTTATCGTGCATCAATAGTGCGTCAATAATCCTGTCCAAAGCAAGGCATCATCTCGAAACTATCACATGTCACAAGGTGTCTACTTTTCGAGGTCTCTGTCGCGTGTGAAATATGCCCTTGTTGCACGCCAATGCCTATGCCTTGTCACACGTCAACTCTCTCATCACGCATCAAATCTATTCCTTTTTCACGCACCTAAAATATCTCCTTTTCGTGTTTTCGCAATACCTCTTTATCGTGTGTCAACTATATCTCGTCGCACGTCAACAACTAACCCTAACAAAGCAACAATCTCTAGTTCTTAAGAGTATGTGAGTTCAAACTTTACGGTATTGGTAATTTGGTAAGCTACTTGAGGTATACTACCCGGTGAATCACCTAGGTTTTTATAGGAGATGTTTTCAAATGAAGGTGAAGCTTACCGCCCAAAAAAATGTCTTGTATATTTTAGCGAACAGGACATCGACCCGCTCGAAAAAATCACCTTTTTAAATTTTCCTAAAATGAAATTTTTGCCATATTACGAATAATCGCCACTAAAATTATCCCTTCTCTCGAACTACTACCAAGTTCTCTATGGATTTGCGACAAGACCTCTCGCATGGGTCTACCAATGTGCAACCATGAGTGTGCACCAAGAAGTAAGTCTATCTCTCCATCACTACATAACCTGTACAAAAATGAATACAACCTCCTCTACAATATCTATATCTACGTGGATCAACAATACAATATGATCTCATGGATCTACAATACAAGATCTCACAACAACTTGTGGATATAATAATATAAGACTAGATATAAATGAATCTATAATACAAGATCTCACCAACATGTGAATCTACAAGAAGAAACTCTATGTACTTTGCATAAAATGCAGACCATTACGATGAGACAATAACCATACAAAGGAAATACAAGTAGAATATGTTACCCTATTTTCACCATTCGGATGTACCTACTATTTCCTTCTATCTAGCTCCTCTCCATGGAAGCTTTGTCTTCATGTAACTTGTTCTTTCTTTCTCTTCTTCTTCATCCTCTTAATCAAGGATTCCACATGCAATAATAATCAATTACATGTCATCATAACATCTAACCCTAGCTTTCATGCTTATATAAGCATCTACAAACTTAGGGAACCTTAGCCATGCATTTACAACCTTTATATCAACTTTATAAGAAAGTTAAATCTAATTCCCTTGAGTTAAATATAAACTTTCAGACATAGATAACCGGAAGCGAGTTACCCTGATCAATGGTGGTTCATCTGTTGACCGGTGGTGGTTCTTACAGCTGACCGACGACGGTTAATATGTTGACCGATGACGGTTAATATGATGAATGACACTGGTTATTGTGTAAACTAGCCACATGTAATGCATGCTAATTGTGAAGCAATCTAGCTACACAACCTAACATGGGAAAACCTATAATTTCCATCTCACAATCCTCTCCCCACTCCCCAATTTGTATCATTACGGTAGGAGGCTCGGTTCCCAAGTTTCTTGTATGCTTCCCCTAGTGTTGAGTTTCCTTCTCCACCCTCTAATCTTCCATCCCACCTCAATTATTTTGTCCTTTTCCCTTCCAAACAAGCATCACCTCTAAAGAAACAAGAATTTATACCTTCCCCACCACCACAAATAATTATAAAATAAGTTTTAATCCAACCCAACCCTCCTCTTGCTATCTCAAGTTTATCTTGGGAAGAAAACAGTCCATAAAAAACCAGCCAAGGGAAACAAGAAGAAGAGCCAAACAAAGAAGAAATGATAGAAGAATTGAAAATATGGGCTCTTAATTTTGGTATTGAAAAAATTCTAGTGATGGTGAAGCCAAAAGAGGAGGTCAAATTTGAAGAACTAGTGGTGGCTAAGTCTGATTTTGTAGCAAGACAACAAAGCAACAACAACACAATGAAGAAGATATGACACAAAATTTGAGAAGTTGGGCTTTAAGATTTGGAATTGATAAAATCCCCATGATGGTGAAACTGATAGAAGAAATCAACTTTGGGGAAAAAGAAATCAAGGCTGATTTTGGAGCTAATGTTGCAATAGCAGAGTGAGAAGAAGAAAGTGATGATCAACAATCAGTTTTCTCAAAGTGCAGTGTTCACATTGGAACCATTTTTTCATAAGATGTTGATCATACAATAATTGAAAAATCAATAGAGGAGGGAGAAGAACAATCTGATCCAAGTTCCACTGAAGAGGAGAAACTGGAGGAAACTAGATCAGATTTAGAGACACTTAATGAAGAAGAAATCATTGAATTTTTTTCTTTCATTCAAATAATCTGTTGATTAATGCGTCGTGGTGGAGGAGAGCTTTCAGGAAGACCTTACTACCCATAACAATCCTCTAGAGCATCATATTAAAGAGTTTGATTTATCAAACTTCATGCTAGAGGAATAAGTTATTCAAGAACAATGTAGTTTTCAAGTAACAAAGGAAGAGCTACTAGGTGAACAACAAATAGCAATAGATTGCAAAAATATAAAAGTGATCCCATTAGACGCTGCAATAAATAACAGTGAACTGAATTTTGAAGAGAAGTTCCATGTCGCTACAGAAAGGAAAGAGCAAGAAGATCTCATCTCTTTCATACCATTCACCAAGGTGACACTTCAATCATCTATAAATGTGCAACAAGAAGAAAATAAAGTTATAGACAATCACCTTTTCTAGGAAGGCTTACAAGAAGAATTCCTTATTGAAGTTGGAATTCAGAGAAGTGGGAACATTCAACGGACCAGACCTTTCCCAATCGAGTAGTTGGATTCATTAGAGCGAGGAAGATGCCATATCCGGTCATGCTTGTTATCGAGCATGAGGATGAACTACAATGTGTTGAGGATCAACCACTATGTCTCTTGAAACCGGATGAACAACAATTAGAAGAGGTATTTGTTCTATTTTTAGTTGATACCTTGACACATGGAGTGGAGAACCAATTCACATCCAAATTTTCACTCCTAATTTCAATTGTGCTTAGTACCAAATCATCTACATGGCTGAAAATTGTGAGAAAAGGTAACTACTTCTCTCGCACCATGTGTCGGGTTTTATCTAAAGTTGTTCATTTCTCGGTTAGTGTAGGAGTAGGAGTAGAATTTTCATTCCTCCAAGTGCTTATGCACATTGTATTGTTGTTAGAATAGGTATCATTTCCCTAAGTGCCTTGTGCACATTCTCTATTCCTTCAAGTACATGCTTGTGTAGTTCGCCATGGTCCAATTAAAGGAAATTGTAGAAAAGAATTTCATAGTTATAAACAATAGTTTCCATCTTCAAGGAAACAAAAATACAGAGAAATTAAAAATCGAAGCCGAGTTTTTATGTTATCCAAAATCATATTAAGCCAATCTGCAGTATGACAACAAATCTTTATGGCAGCCCATGTATACTCCCGTAATCAGCGGATGCTCTAGTGATTGATGCTTGCAAAAATCATAAGTATTTGTACTTTAATCCATGGCAAAGAACAACTTAGGGACATCACATTACTGACTTGGTATACATACCCATGAGTACAAGCTTCAATCATGATTCAAAGCGGCTCAAAGGGGTACAAGTATCGGTTTCAATTAGTTCAGGATGATTAGTAAAGACTATGTGCCCAATAGGATGCTATAGACCCGGGTCAGCCCATTTAGTAGGAAAATGGCCCATGAGTCGCAAAATTGATATCCAATTTCACCCCCGGGTGAAATTGGACAACATGTTATTACTGATAAGGCTATTAAAATGAAGCTCATCAGAAGCGAGTAATGGAAAGATATGATGTGAATCATCTCCCGACACTTTGAAGAGTGCAAGAGGACCCCAAAAGCGAAAAGGTTTAGAAAGTGCCATTTTTATCCTAAGCTGCGCTACAAGGATGGTAGGTGCATTGATCCTCATCACCAAGTTGTCCAAGTAATAAAATGATATCCTTGTGAAGTGTCACTTAGCTCATTTGGTGGGAATACGAGCTCTCCCCGATGAAAATTGAGTTGTTTGATAGGTATGAGAAAGCTCTATGTTGAGACATACCAAGTTGCATCATAAATCAAGCTTTATTTCCATGTTGTGTTAAAAAGAAAAGCTAAACGTGACCAAAATGTAGACTGAGTTGTATCAACTCCAAACAAGCTGACGTATGACGAGTGGATTCTTGAGCGCAGACAAATCATACTATGGGGCTCATCTAACCAAAACTCTCAAACCGAGCTCCACGATTTAGAGTCCCTATCAAAGTCTAAATACTAAGATACAAAACTTATTACATCATAATAGCGAATTATTTAGGAAGCACCAAGTTGTTGCAGTGAAGCCACGAGCTCAAGGAACAAGCTGCGGAAGTTGATAGCAAAGCCGGGGAGTACTATGAATTGCAGTGACCAACCGTGGAGTTGTGAAGTGATCGTGAATTCGAGGAAGATCCTACAGAGGTTCCGCAAGGATAAGAAATGATCTGCGGACTAAAGGAGGAATGCGTAGGGGTCCGTGGGTGTAAAACAAGTTCTGCCGATGAAAGGAGTGAGCCACAGGTTCAAATAAACAGAATCCCACATAGTATAGGATGAATCCGCGACTAGGAATGAAGACTCGGGAGTGATATGAGGACATCTTAGCTAATCCACGTGAAATAGACAAGACCGATCCGCGAAGCATTGCTGAAAACCATGAGATAGAGATGATACTTTGAATTCAAACAGAATCCCGTGGATGTGTTAGGGGGTTCCGCGGGTGCATGGCATCGAGTCAATCCACAGACGTAAGGAGCTCTGTGGAAATAGGTGAGCACCTCGCGGATGGAATAGGGGAGCCACGGGGTTAAGCCGAACTGAAAAGGACAAATACCTCTCGAAAAAGTGGTATAAGCAGTGATGTGACTCGGCGTACTCGCCATACAGAGGATAAGTTGGATGCACGAGCAGGGTTGAGTCAGAAGATAAAGGGAGTTGGTGGGGTTCGCGTAGCGTGAAACTCGTAAGTTGACCAATTAAATACATAGGAGGTTCGGAGGAGAAGGTTTAGTGATGCACGGGGAGCCAACTCGACCCAGTTGACTAATATATAATATTAAAATATGACATACCCCCTATTTGGAAAATATAAAAAGGTGGTGGGTATGGTGGGCCCCATTCATTTTAAATGGCCAAATCAAATCAAATATTTGTAAAAAGAGTAAGGAAAGGAGGAAATATTTGTTAAAGTCATTTCAGCAAAAGAATTTAATTGCCATTCCCATGAAGTTCAAGCGAGCCCACAATTTTTTTCAAAGGCGTTGCTTACACTCAAGAGGTCGCATCTAGAACAATTCTCATCCAAATCACACAAAATTAGTCTCGTTGGAATTGTGGTTTGGAGACCTTTGCACATGGATCAATAAATGTAGGAATTGATATAGATTCGAGGAGATTTTGTGAAAAATAGACCTAGTTCATTATGTAACTTCCAAAGTGTGGTTGAGGGAGCATTGAATGAACATAGGCTATCGTTTCCTTCGATACGAGGATATAGGGAAGCATAGGGGAGCTTGTGCAAGAAAGATTATGTCATTTCACTTATTTATGGCCATTTGCAAGTGGGAAAAAAATCACATTTTGGGAATGCTCTATCTCTTCCTCCATTTTTTCTATAAATTGAAGGGTTCATTCATTGTAAGAAAAACTCTACTTTTTTATGAAACCAGAGTGTTGCATACCTTCATAGTGGACAACTTGCATGGCGATCTAGGACTTTTCCTTGTAATATGATGGTGAAGCAATAGATTGAAGTTTTTGGACCGTCTTCCCTTTCTTTGATTTGATGCATTCTTTCTTTCCTCTGCATTGTATTGCATGTGTTTTGTGTATATTTATACTCCTACAAGAGTTCATTCTTTGTTGTGTATGCAAGAAAGTGATGTTGTAAATGTTGTTTTTGACTTTGTGATGGTAATTCAATCCTCTCCAGTCAACATTCTCGCTCTCATTTTCACAGTTTGGAGTTATTCCCACATTCTAGTTTGGTGCATCACCTCTATAGCGTAGGAATGCATTTTAGTTGCATGTTATTCCCTCTCCTTGGTCCCTTAGAAGTGATAGATTAGGAGTAGTGGTCGGTTTTCTTTCTATTACGGTAGTTGCATTAGAATAGGAAGAGGAACCAACCTTCTCTCGGAGGTCTATCTCAAAGTAGCAAGTCCCACAACTTGGAGATAGCACCCATGTTGTGCAATTACATCGTGAGCTCAAGCACATACACTAATCCAAATCGAGGGTTTGTAATTCCACACTAACACATACCATTTTTTCACTTTTTCACAAAGTAATCCAAAACTTGCATTTCATCACTAAAATCTATATACAACCGATTTAATCCTAAAAACTCTTCACACCTATTTTATTTCAACTATAAAAATGTACAAATGCTTGAACAATTCTCAAACCTTCACTTTCACCCTATCTCTCTCTTGGCCTCAATCTTGCTACTAGCCCTCCAAATCTACATTTTCGATGCAAAATGCAAATCACAAAGAACTAGTGCTCACTAGTAAGATCTTATGACACCCATTTATCCCATTAAATATCCTTCAAAGTTTCATCAATAAACTCTACCAATTTGATTTTATCCTCCCTTTAACATTTTTATGCTAGGTCACTTTCTAGCCCTATTTTCATGTAAATCACTATGATTGGAAAAATATATCAACACTCAACTAAGAATTGAGATACTTTCCTAATACCATTTTCCTTCCTTGTGCTTTGTGAATTTTTTTGAGGTCCATCTCTCTCTCTTTCTCATTCCCAACACAATTTTCTTCCTTTTCTAGGTCTCCATTAGGCTTATACCTAGGGTTTGAACCATTTTTAGGGTTTTCTCATATTTTCACTGTTTTAACATCTCCAACTCTCTTATTCACCTCAATTAATATTTTTCAAAATATTCTCACACCTCCCTTACCCTTGTATCTTTTTTATTATTATTGGCAAATAGTTTTTTGAAAGGGACTATACCCTTGAGTACAAAAGATGGCCTAGGAGCCAGAATAGGAAAGTGAACCAGAGAGAAAAGGATCAGAATCCAAATGTTACAATGAAGCTCAAAGTAGCCCACAAACAGCTACCCAAACGAGACAAAACAACAAAAATACTACAAAAAAGCAGTAGAGAGACCGCAAAAAACAACATAAAAACATACAAGAACAGCAAAAGCATCTACAACTAATTTTTGGTAGCTTTGTCAATGCTGGTCTTGATATTCTTCCAGGAGTGGAACATACCCAAAGTTGTCATGTGGGCAGCATCAGTATTATCCAGCTGCTCAATGGTCCTTTTGCTTTCCTTTTCGTTACCCCAAAGTGTGTCGGAACACCACTGAGGTTGGAGACACTTTTGACATGTTGCTCAATGAACTCCTCAATCGCCCTAAAGATGGCCATGTTGTAATCATGTCGAGTTTTGGCCTTCCCTAAACGAGAGTCTAAGGAGTTCAGCTTCTTGTAGATATCATCAATCTGGCTGCTATCAATATCCCCTCCTCCTCCTTTTTTCTCTTGCCTTTTTGTTTAGCCAAGTTCTTAACCTCATCCTTCAGCAGTTTCATATCAGCCTCTAAGGCATCCAACTTTTTGAAGAACTTTCCATATGCACATCCAGGACTGGCACTGCTAATATTCAGAAGGTCATGTGCAATTTCAATTTCATGAGGCCCCTTCTCCACAGCAAGAGTCTCAAGGTTAAGCTTTCTAGAAGCCCTGGTAACCGGTCTTTTTGAGGTGGAGGCGAGGTGGGTGGCGGGAGCAACAGTAGGGGGAATGGAAGGAGAAGCTTGGACTACCGGCAGGGGGGTGACTGCAGCGGTGGTGGGGGCAGATGGAGAAACAGGGCTGGCAGCAGCAGAACCCGGCAGAGGGGGAACCGAGCTAGGAGAGGATGGAAGACCAGGGTACTTAAGAAGACAACATTTATGAAGCAACAAAATAAGCCCTTGGTGTAAGGGAACCACCTGGGTATGCTTCTGAAACTCCAAAATGGAGCGTTCAAGAGAGTTCAGCAAGTAATGGGGAAAACAAACCAAGCAATTCCTACGGAAGTGGTTAAGAAAGATAAGATGCTTAGCAGGAACAGTGACAAACCTACCTTCCAAGGAGATGAACCGTATCATCATGCGAGTAACCTCATCATAGGGTGGAGGAATCGAGCTAACAAGCGCGCTCAGTAACATAGATTAGCTTCTCAGATCCTTCCACAAATCTCCTCTCTTCAACATCTCTGTCGACCCTTTTGTTGAAGAAATGGTAGCCCTCCAAACTAAGGTCGGTCACTTCAGCAATAAGTTCTTCATTGACCAAGATCTTCTGCCCCCCATAATCAACAGTCCGTTCCTTCCATTCCTTCGCAAAACACACAGAAATGCTTTGATCATGCCCCTGAACCTTCTCCATGAAGTTGGTGATGCCACCCTTGCTGAGAATGCTCCATAGCTCAATATTATCCTTCCAGTTCGGGTCCGCACTTGGCTCAATTTGGCAGGGAGGTCCCCCCATCTTCTCTGTGCTTAATTGATTGCAACAAATTCCCAAATTCTTGTGAGCGCTGAAACCCGTCCGCTTCTTGCTATTGTAATCCGCACAAGATTGGAAATGAGAGCCATTGCTTTTCCCACGAACAGCTGCGTGTCTGCTGATCTGAGCCTGCAGAAAATCACATGTGGGAATAGCCCGCTCCCTGTCATCAATCACATTACTACTATCTTCGGTTTCGTGGAGCTTTGTATCAGCTTTTAGCAGTCGCAGTGCAGCCCGCATGCGTGATTTTCAAATCAATGTAACTCCACTTGGAGTTCCCCATATATTTCACACTAACATGTTTATTTGACATGATTTGCATCATCATATTCTTTAAGTCAACACATGTGGGAGTATTATTGATGCTGATCCACACCCAAAGATCATGACTCAGCTCTAGATATTGCTTGCGTATAGAAATCCGCATGAATGCTATTTTGGAGCTGCTTAGGGATGCTATTATTATCCCAAACAGTGAGGTTAACATTAATGCCATAATTAGCCAGATCCACCAATTTATTACCCTCCCAGTAAGTATGCATGATCCTGATGTTATTGAAAGTATGACTAATACTTATGGACTCTGAGATAAAATCCTTAATGCTCCAACTTGGAGATGAGCACTATTTAAGAAGATTGATGATATTTAGGGAGTCCCCTTCAATAATGAGGTTCTGAATATTTTGAGTCTGGGCAATTCTCAGGCCCCATAGTGCAGATAATGCTTCGGCAAAATGATTAGTTTGAATTCCCATTTTCCCAGCATACGTAGCAATCAGATTACCTTTATGATCCCATATCGCTCCTCCTCCTGCCGCTATCCTAGGGTTTCCCTTAGAGGCCCCATCAAATTTCAACTTATACCAATTAAAATCAGGAGGATGCCATTTGATCGAAGATCTATCAATGCTATTCCTGGATTGCTCCGACTGTTGATAGTTCCAATCTGCCAATTGGATAAGATGTATTCTTCATTCTCTGGATATCTCTTATTCTTGGGGGATTTAAATCTAGTAATGTTTTCTTTGATACCATTAGAAATTTTACCAATACTAAGTTTATAGTTTTGCTTCTTATTTCTGAAGATAATATCATTTCTATCCTTCCATATCCTCCAGATTAAATGAGGGATAGCCAGCTTCCAGATCCTTTTAAGAACACAATGCCCGAAGGGTGGGTTCCATTGAGTCCATAGCTGATTAATATCCTTGGCAACACCAGAGAGCTTCAAATTTAGAGAGGGAAAAACTCCATATTCGGTGGCATATTCACAATGTATGAATAGGTGGCTGATATCCTCATAATCATTCTTACAAAGATGGCACCTATTAGGAATTATAAATCCTCTTCTCATCAGGTTGTCAGTGGTAAGAATCTTGCCTCTGATAGCCAGCCAAAGGAAAAATTATTTTGGGAATTAATTCAGACATCCAAATCTTGTTCCAATTGTATCTTGATTCTTACCAGCTTTTCACTTTTAGTACTCTTAAGGCTTCATAGGGCTTCTTAGTCTTAATCCTTCTTAATCTCAAGCTCTATTTTTACCTATATTATTAGGTTTCAAATTTTTTTCTTGCTTTTTCACTACCTTAATAGTCCATATTACTTTCTAGCCACCACATCAACCTCTTACTACACCTAAATCACCTTCAATCCAACTTCTAATGCTCTTCCAAAAAATTCAAACCTGTGTTTCTCAAGACAGGTCATAAAGTTTCTTTATTTTTTAGGTTGTAAACACCTTTTCAAGAGATTACCCAAGCTCTATGAACACTTTAAAATATTTTTAAACTCCTTTAATTAGATGCAATATGGCTATGGTCATTGTTTCTTCCTCATTGTTTAATCACATGAGTGCATGAACCGATTGTACATTTACTTTACTTATAATTTCCAACTTTCTCGAACCTTTTAAACCTTATAGTTAAGTATCACCATACTGATGTATCCCTACTAACTAACCCCTCACATATTTCAAAAACATGATTTTAATATTCCCTCATAAACTAATCTCCTTTAAATTCCTCCAATTATGAGTATACACTATGGAATCCGAGAATGTAATTCCTTGACTAAGAAAACAAATTTTCTTGATCTCTAATACTTCTCTTTACCCTTTCCTACATCCAACAACTTTCACCATATCACTAATGATTTTATACAATGACTCTCAATACTTTTCCTACAATGCATCTTGTCAATCGCTGACCACGGTACTCATTTCACATTGCTCTAAGAGGATTGTCTCGAGTCTCGATCTCGATCATATATAGATTTTGTGTATACATATTTCCTTCTTCAACCTTAAGACTCTTTTTGTAGACATTCCTTCACCTATAAAATATTTATTGCATAATCTAACCTTCATAGAAACTCTAAAAACATTCATAATAATCACGTTGTAAATATGTCTCCGTTCTAGCTCTAAAAAATGTGTATATTCATTATGAACCAAGTTATCCCCGAGTTTTTTAATTTATACCTGTAACTCTCCTTTATACCCTTTAATTTACTTCAAAATTAATCCCAAATTATTGTTCTCAAAATTTTGAAGGTCCAAATGACCTATCTAAGCACACAACTAAAGGATTTTAGTAAAAAAACTCTCTTCTTATCCCAAACAGAGCATAACATGACACAAAGTTGTCTTGAATTTTTACTTCAATTTACAAAAATGAGATGCATTTGATGATCACCTCTTCTACCCAGGACCTTGACACTCTTTAAATCTTGTAACTAATGCTCATAAAATATTTTATATGTTCTCAACCCTTTTCTTGAGGAATGGAACCGAATTTCCATAAACACGACACTTACTCTAATTCACATAAAGAGATATCAACCATTACAACTAACCCTTGATATATTATAGCCCATTTTTGAGACTTTTCTTAACATATCCCCATAATCTCTAACCATTTATAAATTTCTTATATCCCTCATACTTCATGATCAACCATGCATTAGTTGTTTAACTGTAAAACATAGTTTTTCTAACCTCCATGCACTCTGCTAGCGTACTCTTGAATTTATAGGCTCTTTGATGTCTTGAAATTATTGTTTAACACTTTCTAATAGCCATAGAACACTGCACATACCTTCATCAATGAAGAACAACATTCAACAATCACCTATAAACCTTATTCAATCATGAACTAACACATATATTCCATAAATCATAAAGATATGCTCAAGAAGGCTCCTTTTTTATTAATTATACAATGGATACATGGATCCTTGAGATGATTGGGTGTGAAACATATATTTTTATTTTCTTTCTCTGCTTCCCATCACATCCTACCACTCATACCTCCTTATCCATTCGAATACACTTATTACTAATGAAATATTAAGAAGGTATTTAGGGTTTTTAGCCACTAACTCACCTAGGAAGGTCTAACCAAATGAGTTAACACCTAGGTGGTGTTGAGTAGGTCAAGTTAGGATGGAAAACATGTCTCATAACCTGTATTATTTCAGTTATTGCACTTTTACTAACACCTAGGCTCATGAACTACTAACTAGACATTTAAAAATTCAAATTTGAGGTTTTGGAGGGAAACCTCTTATTACAAGCAAAATGAGTCCAAATGGACTAATTACATCACAAATCCTCCAAATGAACTCCACACACACCTATAAAAATAAAATACACCAAAAATTGTCTATCTACAATGATGCTCCTACATCATACTCCCCAAGAGGAGATATTTGAGCTCAATTTTTGTGTTTCTTTCTTCCTCTTTTTCCAATTCTTTTTCTTCTTTGAATTTCTTCTTATTCTATTGTGTTTGAGCTCATATTTATGTTGCTTGAATCTATTTTGTCTTCTCCTTGCTTTCTTTAGTCTTTTGTTGATGTAGACACAAAATCACGCACTTGGTAAATTTCAGTGTCCTAAAATCATACTAGAATTCACATGATTCCTAAGCAAGAAAAATAGTAATTGAAAACTATCTTTGGCCTCTTTTACTTGTCTCTTATTTTCTATTTGATCTTACACACCCTACAACCAGACAAAACTTTACTAATTTATCTTTTATGGATTCGGACACTAGGTCCTAGGTGCTCATTTCCCCTCTCTGGGTTCCCCCGACCATTTCTCACCTTACTCACTCCTTTTGGGTCTCTTTTATCTTTTGGGCATATTTTTAACTTATGGGTTGACCTTCCATTTTTCAATTACAAAATTCAAAGAAGGGAATTATATAAATGCATGGTTATGTGTTCAAAATAAAGGACCAAATACTAAGAATTACTATCGTCACCTAAGCCCCGCATTCAAAAGGAACCTAAATCACTCCAACGCATTCATCTAACATCCATTTAAGGGAAAAGGGAATGCATACTATAAATACACAACATAGGAAGGGGACGTTTATTCTATTCCATCCAAACATTCTATTATATTGCTACATTCTAGCTATAGCCTACTATCAAGTGTAACTTGCACAAGGGAATCCTAGGGAAACAATTTCTACACACACTCACAAAAACTACATGGAGTTTGAGATGTAGTGCAATGCTCGGTCATAAGTTCACTCTGGTGTGACCGATGGGGTTAGTTAAATCCCAATTATGCATTTTCCTTTCTTAGGTTTGATGTGATTTATGGGATTGTGCGGGTGAACTTATCTTTTATAGTTATTGTACGATGAAAATCAACACATGACCATCGGTCACACTTGACCTCCCGAGGTCGTGTTGGGATAGACAATGTAGAATGAATGGATGGCTATGTGTAGTGGAATAGGGTGAATATATGGAATACTCATAGATGGGTGAATGTGATCAACAAATTATTAACGAAACTTGATGTCCTCTACGAGAACTAAAGGGATCTTCTCATATAGGACAAAAAATGCCTCTCTAACCTGAATGGGTGTGATGGAACAATCAAGAAGAATACACACACATAAAATTCTATCAATGTCTGTGTGTGAGACTCTTTCAACTAGTTTTGGAATTTGGGGAGGATTTCCTCCATTGGCCTCATAGAAATTCCTAGACAAGGTCATAGAAATACTAGAGGAAACACGTGAATAAGACAAATGAATGGGTGATGGTCACTAGTTTCACCTAGGATGGTTCCTCCAAAAGTTGTCAAATTTTTCAAATTCTTTTTGAGGATGTTAAATCGCTAGATAATGATGGGTGGAACTAGTGAGGATATAAATACCATAATATGGAGGCATGTATCAATGTCTCTGTCTCAAAATAATTTGTGCCTGGCCGAGGGACTATAAGATCGTAAACTTCTTCTATTATTCGATGAGGTCCCTGGATGATCATATGGGGAAAATAGCTATGGAAAATGGGTGGAAATGACCAACAAGTGATCAAGGAAACCTATAACTAGGATGATTTGCCCAAAATTTGTAAGCTCTGTCGTCTTTAGTGTTTAAAGCTCTCAATTATGTAGTGATAGTAGGCAAGTCTAAAGTGGTTTGGAAGATGTGAATCAAGACCTTGATCAATGTCTGATAATGCTTCCTGTTGGTTTGGTTGTGGCACTACGGGCTCAAAAATGTAATCTCTAGGTTCTCTAAGGCCCGAAATGGTCATGCAAAATGTGTATTTAATTAATCTAATGCAAGAAAACAAAATAATTAAATAAAGGAAATATAATCTATGTTTTTGTGATTTTTCAATTATATAAAGGAAATACAATAATAAACAACAATCTAATTTAATTAAACTAATGTTTTTATATTTTGTAGTTTCGGAAAATAATGAGAGGAAATATAAAGAAATGAATAAATTTATTCTACAATTTGATTAACATATCCTAAACAAATAAATAACAAGAAGTGATAATTTATTTGTGCTGAAATAAATCTAAGCTACTCTAATTATACAAATATTTTCCAAAATGTAATTGTGGATGTGAATGCTCTATTCGCCTAAGAGGCATGAGATGAAATTAAATCTTCTCAGAATCTTTTCTTCCCTTCCTTGTGTTATCCTGTAAAATTGACGAGGGCAATTTTATAGGTAACCATAAGAATATTTTGTTCTAGTTCCTCATTGAGGTCCCTCAGTGTTCGGAATGTTGTAAAATCCCTTTCGGGAAATCTAGTTTTCTCGAACTTGGTCATTTTGGTCCTTTTTGGTTGGGCGCACCTTTTATCTATGCAACATAGACCAAATTTGTGCCCTCTTTATTTCCTTTGGTGCACCTTTTGAAGTGTTGACACAACAATTGTTGCGCCTTCCCGTGATGCGCCTTTCTTGCATGCGCCAAGGCGCATGCACCTTCCTGTCAAAACAAAATGTTGCGCCATGTTTTGGTGTGCCAAGGCGCTCAAAATGAAGTGTTGAAAAGACTAAATTTGTGCCAAAGGCGCAAATAATTTCATGTTGACATAACCATATCCACGCCAAAGGGTGCAAAGTTTTACATGTCGACACGTGTTTTGGTGCGCCCTTTAAAAAGTGGTTGGCGCATTTATTACACCTTTGCCTATATATAGGCGCATCCAGCCCTGTCACTTTCACAATCAAAAACATGTGATAATATTTATTTCTCTCTACACCCACAAAGCACGCCCATCATCCTCGTGTGTCGCATTTGTGGACCCCGCTTCGTTCTTCTCATTCTATATATTTCGGGTAAGTGGTCCTTGTTTCTCTTGTGTTTTCATTTTTGTTGGTTGTTTGTGAGTTTGGTAAAATGGATCTGAGAAGCTTTAAACCCTCCTGCCCATTTTGCAAGTCTTCCCTCCCAAGCCATTTTCACCCTCTTTCCAGATCTACCGCCAAGAGGGCTCTCGCCTCAAAATGAATCCAAACTCTTTGCTTATGTTCCCTTCTTCCAGTCTAAATCCATGGAAAGCCTAAAAGACACAAACCCATCAAGAAAGGAGAAAACAAAAAGAAAGGGGGTTATCTTTTCGAGCCCATTTTCTCTTGGCGCAATCGCCACCCTTATTACAAAAACACAGTCGCGCCAAGAGGGTGCACTGACCTTGTTTGCAACACACAAGATCCCTGCGCCATACATAAACCGAGTAAATCCTAAACCTGGCGCAAGCGCAATCCCACTAACAACAACAAAGTGCCATGCAAATTTCGCGCCGCGCAAAGTCCCCTTTGCGCACATAAAGTTAGTGCTACACGCATTAATCCTGCGCCCTTCAACACACCAAAATTCCATGTTACACGCAAATTACCTGCGCCATTGGCGCATCCTGCTCCCATGCAACACTAAACTTATTTGCGCCCAGTATAAAACCGCATATAATGGCGCAGGCACACTCCTATCTACAACAACAATGATGTTATATGTAAAATCCTTGTGCCCTGCGCCCTTTGGCGCTGATTTATTCCTTGTAACACTTTACTTCAGTGTGCCATACTATTAACCCTGCAGCCTGCAGTGTCCCTACGCCCTGTGCCCCGAGCCTTAAAATTGCTAACTCCTCATTCTGTGATGCTTTAATGGAAGATTTGATGGCTAACATGGCTTTTTGCGTTGACTTCTCTCTTCTTCTTCGAGATCAAGCAAATCGAACTCAGATCCACATATGTCTACATCAAGCAAAAGGCCAACCAAGTCAAAGGGTAAGGCTAAGCTTACAGAGGAAGAGATGAAATACAAGTATCAAAGGGTCAGAATGCCCGAGTCCTAGGTAGAATGTGATCTAGATATAGAGATTCCGAACTTGGCCACATCGACATGGAAGATTTCTGGGCTAGAACCAGGAGGGTCACAGGAAGTCCTTGGATGGACAAACTGGTGGGTAGTGGTCTACATTTTGCTGGGGGATCCCCATCAATGCAAGTAAATAATGAGTTTATGATGGTGGTGGCCCGCTGTTACAACAAAGACACAAGGTGTGTCGAAAATGAAAAGGGCGAGGTCATAATCAACCTCACTACCCGCACTTCAAGATCATGCTAGGCATTCCCCACCACCGACATTTTGTGGTTATAAGCCAAGAAGACTGCATCAAGGCATGGGAGGATAATGAGGACAAATGCATGCAGCTGATGAATGAAGTGTACTTAAAGAATAAGAAGGTGATAACTAGGTGGCCACAGGTTATTCACCGTAGTGACTTCTCCGAGGAACTGAGTGATACCATCACATTCCTAAGTAGAGTTTTTGGGATTTCTGATGCCCATTACTTTCACAAATGGATGCTCAGGTACCTAGAAACCATGAATAAGAATGTGCCTGATCAACGCTTTGAGTGGGCAGAGATCATAAGCAGCACCATATCTGAGCAGCTCCAACAACTCACCACAATGGGGAGGTTCTACATGAACTCCTACGTAGTCTACGCTGCAGCCTCGGAGAGGGATTATCCAAAGACTGAGCCGATGCGGGTTTGGCCTCAGGTAAAGATATATGAATACTACCCAGAGTTGAAGCTGGAAATAGCATCTCACAGTTTACCAAGATCAATGATGCTTTCTTCTATGGCATCATCTGCCTTTTGAGGCCAAATATGACTCATGGTCGGATGACCAAGAGCATAGTCACAATGGACTGAGAAGTGGGGAGCACTATTTACCCAATTCCCCACCTTCACCTATCTCAGAGTAGCTAACTTCTTGGGGGAGCCCACCAAATTGCCAAGGTATGCTGGCCCTAAGTTGATCCTGTTGGAGCTGTCCAGATAGCTCATAACATACCATGAGAAGTGTCTGAAGAGAAAGAAGGGTGGAACTCCTTTCCCCCTTACAGTGGGTAGGTACACCTGCATTTCCCACACAAAGCCGGGAAATGTTCGCAGAGCTAGAACTGCTCAATCTAAAGCACAATTTCCTAGCAAGGCCCACCTTCGATCCAAGAAATTGCCTCCTAAGGAAAACTCGATCCGATCCACATTCCACAGATCGAGGATATCTACATCGACCTGTATCATGAGGTCGAACTCAGAAGAAAAGATCACTCTCACCTGGCCCTGGCAGAGATTATTCAGTATGGCGTGGCCATTCATTCCAAAAGGTTATCAAACTACCGATCAAGAAGTTGATCAGGTGTATCTAGACACGGATGGGGACAGCTGGCCATTTTCCGAAATAGATAGAACAAAGGCACCTCAGACCATTGAGGTAAGGGTTAAAGAAACATTGTGGACATAGAACATTGGTGCAGAATGAATGGCCTTATCTACCTCGGAGTAGATTTCACCACGTCCCCTTTGGGCAACGCACTGTCAAAGCCAAACACATCTGCCAAAGGCAAAGGCAAGGATAAAGAGGGAGAATCAAGCTCCGCTCAAGAAGAAGCTCCTAAGAGCCCTCCTTCCACCGCACAAGAACAAGTTGTGAGCTCGGTATCCCCAGAGAAAGAAGCGGCAGAGAGTGTTCCAATGGGCACATCCACTCGTGGATGTCGCCACTACTACAACCATGGAGGTCCCTTCATCCCTTCTCCCTCTCTCCTCCTTCCCCTCTCTCGTGACTCAACCAACCATTCCTTTGGTCGTATCCTCTCCCCCATCTTCTACTGTTCCCCCTTCCTCGTCCTCCATCTTCTCTTCTCTCGCGGAGCTGTCCCCCACCATTTCTTCTCTCATCTCTCAGCTCCCTTCCATTCCCACGACTACCTCACCTGCAGTATCTCCCCCTCCCATGAGCACTTTCTTGGCCTCTCTCTCGATGCCGCCACCAAGTGTCTCTATGCATTTCCCCTCATCCACTGCAGCTGCTCCCTCTTCCACCACTGGTCCCACTCCCTTAGGTCCAAGCATGGCTTTCTCAGCACTTGAGCCAACATAAGAGGAAAGTCCCTATTGCACCAATGGACTTCTCCGTCATCCCAGAAAGGGGGCTAAGAAGAAAAAATCCTATAACCCGCTTCTCTCAGAGTGCATCGGGAGAAAGAGTGATGGAGATTGCGTATCCCGATCCTTCAAAGGATAAAAAGGATCTGTCTCCTATAGATTATATAGTGACGCAGGTCACAATGGGAATGTCTTCTGAAAGTCTTCAAGGGGAGGCCCTATCTGCATGGTGGATGCCCTTTGCAAGAAGCTCCAAGAAGCAAAGGAAGAGAAGAGGCTATTAAAAGAGAAAAACAAACATCTTCTCCACGCCCCGTAAAATGGGCAGTGCACCTCCTACAACTGCCACCGAAACTCCTGAGGTCCTAAGCTAGGATAAGATAAATGAATACGCCAAAATTGGTGAACAAGGTATGGTAGTTTCCACCTGGAGAGATCAGATCCTCAAAGACAAGTGAGGAGGTAATTGTCAAGTTCACCGAATTGTATCAGAACATTAGTCGGGTGAACAAAGATCTCAGTGATCATGGGACCTATCTCCAAGAGTTCGACCATGCTAGGTTGCAACACGAGACGTCCAGTAAAAATGCTCGATCATTTCAATCGATGATTTGGTAAAATTCAGCATTTTCGATCACCCTGTGGTACCAAAGAAAATCCTTTGTTACGTTGGATACCGGGTCGATCGATGGAATTTTCCCGAGAAGATTGACAAGGTCAAGGAGGAAGCCCTAGATGCAATGCATCAAATGGAGCAAATTGTTCTAAGAATGTCTCCGGCTTGCTCACTCCTTCTTTCACCTTGAGGAAGGCAGATGAAACTATTCGGATCTTCAAGGAGATCATCTCGCAAGGGCTAGGGCCAGAAGCCACTTTTGACACTGAATGCATCAATAACCTTCTGGCTTGCCGTGATTTTGTGGGGTACCTAATGGAGGTAGGTAATGAATATTTCAAGCTCCCTGAAAAACTTAGAGATGAGTGGGAGACTTGTGAGGTCATCGGCGATCATACAAAGGGTCCTGCCCAGGATCAACTTCAGCCGATGGTCAGTAAATTCATGGAATATCGGACCCAGTTCCACATTACCTCTCCCGAGCAACAACAGAAGCAAGATACCCCCTTTCACCGCATGAGACGATGATGAATAACTTTCTTCCTCTTGGCTTCCTTTTTGTAAATATCTAAGAGTATGTTGGCACAAATGATGACATCATCCATGTTGCACCATGGGATGTTGTCATCCACCAAGTTGCCCAAAGTCAACATTGAATTTTAGATATTTTGTAGATATTTTGTAATTAGTTGTTGGTTTCTTTTTGCCTTCTCTCTTCTCCTTCTTCTATATATACTTGGATACTTGTTGTATTCAAAGGAGGGACACTTTTTAGATAAAAAATAGAAGTGAGAGAAAAGGCTTTGTACTTTTTGTAATAGGAGAAAATATTAATACAATATTGAGACTTTGTGCTGAATATGTGTGTTATGCATGCATCAAAACTTTCTTATGTTAGATCTGCATGTTTATTCTCGTTGAAATCTACTTCTACTTCTTTTTTGTCATTTGTTCATCAAGTATTGCTTTGTTTCATCTATGCAAGTAGGTTTGGCTCCATTTATTACCAATCCCAAAACATAGACCTTCTGATCTTTCTACTTTGGAATTCATTTCTTTTCTCCTTTCGGATCTATCTTATCTTCGTTCTTTCCCTTCTCTCCTTTCCTTTCATAGTTGGAAACACCTCTACTGGGATGAGATCCCAAACCCCGAAGGTAGAATATTGTGAGACTTGCACTGATTCCTGCTGGTAGAATAGCAATAAACCAGTTTCACTTTGTTGACTCAAAGAGGGGCTATGCCCCGCACACTGTTGGCTCATCTATCCATAGATCTGTCCACCCGACAGATTTTCGAGACCAACAGTTTTTTGGCGACTCCACTGGGGATCGAACAGATCTAATGATCTATGGTAGTGGTATGTTAGAAAATCAGTAAAAATAAAAAAAAATAAAAAAATCACTACCTGTTTGCAAATTTTAACTTTTGTTCAAAATCCAAAATTTTTGCAAAAGTGATCCAAACTGAAAATTTTCTTTAGGGATCCATAGATCGGGACTAGTTAGAGATCTTTAGTTCGCTGAGTTTTTACAAAAACCCATATTTTTCCGTAGATCTGAGTTTTGACTATTTTGTAAAATTTCAAACCCTTGCCAAAAGTCAACTCTAAGATCCGAAAATCAGCCTACTAAGTTGGCCATTATTTTATCCTCATTAATATTTTTCATTAAACCACAATCGGTTTCCCAAAAGAGGGGATAAAATTAAATATCTAGAAAAGTACATGCTGCTGATTTTTGTCAAAAAAATCAGAAAATCAGCAAGTACAACCAAAAAGAGTTTTTAAAATTTGCTCCAAAATATTGCAGATCTGGAAGGTACACTGGCGGGTGAACCATTTACTCAGAAAGTAGAGAGCTCATGGAGAAGTCGATCCTACTTTGATCTACTTCAAAGGCACAACTTCAGTATTACACCGCACGCTTCTCATCGCTAAGTTCAGCTGACCGGTCATCTAGAAGTGTCTCACCTCCACGAAGGAAGCATTTCTCACAAGGAACATCCACATCACTTTGCAAAGTGCTTTTTTGCTCTCGCTGGAACTACTTCAGCTCATGTCCTTTTTCCAGCCATTCAAATGGTAGTACCATGGGGAAATGCTATGGGCCCTCTGGCTTTGCCACATCCTGTTCACGCGCTCCCTCATGGAATTGGAAGAATTTTCCCAAATTTGATGGGAGCGGAAACCAAAGCATGGATTCACACATATCCGCATTCATCATGTCATGCAGTATCCTGGATGTGACCCATGAAGATGTGTCAGTTTACCTCTTTCTAGAGACCTTGCAAGGACCCGCAATGAATGGTTTCAGCATTTGCCAGCCGGATCTATTACTAGTTGGGCCACCTTACGGACTGCATTTGAAGAAAGGTATAAGCCTTCAGAGGACGTGTTCACGTTACTATCCAAGATCACTCACCTGAAGAAGGAGGTCAATGAAACCATGTGCGATTTCATCACCCATTTCAATTCACTAATCAACCAAGTTCCGCCTACCATGCTGCCAACCAGAAAATAGAAGTGTTTCTTCGTAAATGCCATGAGCTCAAAAGTAAGTTTCTTACTCTTGCAAGAACAGGTCGCTACTTTGGTTCTCGCCCAAGCTGCTGCCATACGGATTGAAGATAACTTGCTAATATCTGGTGAATTAAAGAGAGAACCATCCAAGCCTAAAGCTTCAATCCCTTCTCCCGCCACTTCATCTGATCCAACATTTCAAAAGATGGTGAATGACTTGCTCACGTTAAAGAAGCAAGCTAGCTCAAGCTTCTCCTAGCACTTCATACCGGATATCCCATGAGGAATTTCACTTCCAACAATGTCCCACAAAGGCCACGCCTACCTGTAGCTGCTCCACGGTTGGTGCTTGAGGCCCCTCCGGTCAATGCTTTAGCTGAAATCGAAGAAGAGGAGCAAAATTATGAAGAACCTTCATCGCCAGGTGAAGATGATCAAGATGTCGGTGAACCGACTGGCGACTCTACTATTGGGTATATGGAATTTGATGAGGAGGAATCTGATGAAGAAGAGGGTACCCAAGGATATGCAAGTGGACAATCATATGCTGTTTTCACCCGCTCACAAGGAAAAGAAGCAGAAGTTGCTACCAAGATGCAGAAAGAGAAGGCCGTGTCAAACACGCCTCCAACCATCGCTAAAAGAGGTAGTCCCCTTCCTGCTCAACCTGTTATTAAGTCTTTTTCGAAGAAATATTTTTCCCCTATCTCCCCTCCAAATCAGCCCTCTCATATTCCTATCAAGACCAATAATCCTACCCTACCATCATGAAATGAGGGACTCATTCCTTCATCAACGCAACCCTTGGCCACATTTGACATAATTGATCATGCTAAAAAGACCAAGATCCAAATGTCTGAAGCCGAGTATCTTCAGTCTAACCCTGAGCAACTTGTAAGGTTGACCGAATACATCCAAAGCCAAGCTATCATAACTACTCAGGTTTTCCCAAAAGGAATCCTTTCTACTCCTCCTGCATCTCGCATAAATGTTGCCTCGACTTCTGCATCAGGAAAAATAGAACCTTTTATCTCTCCCTCCTAATCAATGGTCACAAACTAAGCAACTGCATAATTGATTCTGGGGCTTCCGATAACGTCATGCCGGCAAAGGTCGCCCATGCTCTGGGCCTCACCCTTACCAAGCCTTTTGGCAGATGTTATTCCTTGGAAACCAAGCAGGTTCCGTTGATCGGTCAAATCAAAGACGCGCAGCGCAGTTTACATTTACGGCGTTCCTGAGAAAAGAGTAAAGATGACCATCCTCGTTGCCGATATTTCCGCAAAGATATGGAATTCTATTAGGAAGGAGTTTTTTGCAGTGAGGTTGGTGGAGAGATTCATATGGACTGGTCTAAGGCTAGAATCCCGTCAAAGGCATAATGCAAACATTGGAGCCAGAATCTCAAAAGAAATACTTGGTTACCAATTCCGATGACCCCAAAGCCCAAATTCTCTTTGAATCATCAGGGATGGGGAACTATTTCTTGTCTACTGAGTCTGACAAAATGGATGTTCCCATCCAAGAAGAGGATCTTAACAAGATATGGACTTTGCAGTTTGATGGCAGCTGCGCGACTAGTGGGTGTGGCGCTGGAGCCGTGCTAATATCTCCCGAGGAGGAGATTATTCCTCTCTCTTTCAAGTTGCAGTTTTTCAACATGAATAATACTGCTGAGTATGAATCTTTGCTACTTGGCATGCAAGCCGCAAAGGAAAGGGGAATCAAGAACCTAAAAGTATAGGGTGATGCAGAACTAGTCGTAAATCAAGTAAAAGGATATACCAAGTGAAAAATGAAAGGCTCAGGCATTACCGCAACGCGGTATGGGACAACATTGAGGAGTTTGATGCTTTTTCAATAAAAGCCATCCCAAGAGCTCAGAACGACATGGCCGACTCATTAGCCATCTCAACATCCCTCATGCTCCCTCACCCAGGTTTGAAAATGACACATATACCATTGAGGTAGTTTTCCGCCCAAGTGTGCCTGACAACTCTCAGCACTGGTAGGTATTCAATGATGACAATCAACTTATTGCCTTCCTGGAAAAGGTAGAGAATTTTAGTGAGCTTCATTTTGAAGGATCCACTTCTGCATGCCGTGAATCGGTTATGGATCAAGACGAAGGAATCAAAAGGAAGCGATGGCATATGTCAGCTCAAAGGAAATAAAATTCCAAAAGGTTTGGTTTCTCTAGAACGTTTGTTCGATAGACATGATCATTTTGTCAAGAAGAAAAGGTGAGATGATCCTAACTCCTCCCCAGAAACCGAACCGGTCAATTTAGGTTCGGTAGAACATCCGCAGTTTGTGAACATCAGAAAATGTTGCACACCCGAAGAAAAGTGGAAATTCATCAAATTGCTGAAGAAATACATGGATGTATTGGCATGGTCCTATGCCGATCTAAAGTCTTTCAAGCCAAAAGACATCCAACATGACATCCCGTTGAAAGAGGTGTCAAACCCTTTCACCAAAAACAAGAGGCACTATAATCCCAAGATCTCAGGTACCATCCAGGCTGAAATTCAGAAGATGTTGGATGCAAGGATCATTTTTCCTATCCATCACAGTACCTGGGTCGCAAACATTGTGCCAGTACGCAAGAAAAATGGTGAGATACACATATGTGTAGATTTTCGTAACTTAAATCAAGCATCCTTGAAGGATAACTACCCACTTCCCATAATGGATCAGGTTCTGCAGCAAGAACTGGTTCGGAAATGTTGTCCATGCTTGATGGTTTTTCAGGCTATAATCAGATTGAAGTCTCACCTGGAGACCAATTCAAAACAACATTTACTACCCCTGGGGCACATTTGCCTATAGCAGGATGCCTTTTGGTCTGACCAACGCTGGCGCCACTTTTCAGTGGGTGATGGACTTCGCATTCAAAGGTATGATGGGGAAGGTCATCATAGTCTATTTGGATGACTTAACTGTGTTCTCTAAACAAGTGAAATGATCATTGTGATCATTTGGAACAAGTATTGATTAGATGCCGAGAACATGGGATCTCCCTAAATCCAAAAAGTCTATTTTCGGAGTCACTGAAGGAAAGTTGTTGGGACACATTGTCAGCAAAGAAGGGACAAAGATAGATGCCGAAAGGGTTAGGGATATTCAGAGCCTTACTTTACCCACAAGCAAGACCGCATTCACTCTTTCTTGGAAAAGTGAACTTTCTCAGGCGCTTTGTTCCCGACTTTGCTGAAAAGACTCCACATATCAAACATGATGAAAGGGTCGCCAACTTTCCAGTGGAGTGAAGAAGGAAAGGTGTCATTTGAGGATATAAAAGCCTCTGTCACTCATGCACCAGTCCTGGTATGTCCCGATTTCTCCAAGGATTTTATCATGTATAGCTATGCATCTCGAGCATACGTATATATCGCCATCCTAATGCAAAAAATTCAAGGATGTGAATCCCCAATTGTGTTCATGAGCTCTCCCTCAAGCCTCATGAATTAAAAATGTCTCAGTTGGAAAAGCATGCCTTCACCATTGTCAAAGCAATCAAGAACTTTAGGTATTATATTCTAAACTCTCACACAGTGGTGTTGGTCCCTGACATGGTAGTCAAGTCAATCTTAACTCAACAGGAGTTAGGAATTTTGCAAGGAAATTGGATTGCAAAGGTTCAAGAGTATGATCTAGATATAAAACCAACCAAGTTGGTAAGAGGCAAGGGCCTATGTCAGCTCATGGCTGAAAACCGAGATTCAGAAGACCCTGAGGAAAAGGATGATTGCACCGATGGAGCACAAAGCCAGCTGGAGAAAGCCGATTCTCTACCCATGGTTCTATTTTGTCGACTACCAGCGATGAATGGTATTCTGATATTGCTTTCTTTCTCACTTACGGTGAGTGTCCAACTCATCTAACTTCAAAGGAGAAACGTGCTATAAAGCTCAGAGCAGCCAGATATGTCATCTGGGATGACTGTTTATACAAACGTGGAATAGATGGCATCTTCTTGCGATGTGTTGACAAGCCACAACAGATAAAGTTACTTGAGAGTTTTCATGATTCAGCCTGTGGTGGTCACTTCTCCTCTTCCGTGATGGCACACAAGATCATCCGGCAGGTACTATTGGCCAATGCTTGTTTCAGATACACCACCGGGTAGCAAAATGTGAGCTCTGCCAACAATTTGTTGGCAAGCCAAAATTGGCTGCTTTTCCCCTCAGGCCGGTCATTATTGATGAACCATTCAGATAGTGGGGAATTGACTTTATCAGAGCACTCCATCCCCAATCGAGTGCCAGACATAGTTATGTCCTGACAACAACAGATTACTTCACCAAATGGGTGGAGGCCATTCCTGTCAAGAATGCCACCTCTGAAGTTGTTTGTAATTTCATCAAAGAGAATATCATCGTGAGATTTGGCATTCCACACAAAATCATTGTTGATAATGCTTCCAACTTCTCCTCATGAGAAGTTGTTGGTTTTTTGCTATGAACATGGGATAATCTTGGCCCACGCCTCAGATTATTACCCCTAGGGAAATGGTCAGGTAGAATCCAGTAATAAAAACTTAGTGACCATCATACGGAAGCTAGTTGATGAGAGTCAGTGAACGTGGCACAAGTCATTATATGACGCTTTGTGGGTGGACCGCATTACTCCCAAGAGGTCTCTGGTATGTCACCTTTTCAAGTGTTATATGGAATCGACGCCGAGCTTCCCATTTTCTGCAGAACTTCCTGCTCTACGCTTGGCACGAGCAATGAAGATGAGACTTTCCAAAATTCTCTTGAAAAGAGGATCATGTATCTAGCAGAGCTTGAAGAAAAAAGAGTAAGAGTGGTCGACAGGATCACCGAACATCAAAATCAAGTTAAGAGATTGTTCGATAAAAGGGCCAAGCAAAGAGATTTCAGTGGGAGATCTCATCCTTTTGTGGGACAAACGAAGAGAGCCAAAGGGCATGCATGGGAAATTTGATTCTCTATGGAGAGGACCTTTCAAGATCAAGTAGCTCAATGGAGAGAATAGCTTATATCTCGTATCTAGATGAACTGATCTCCCGCTTCCCTATAGCGGGCAAGCATCTCAAAATATTCAGGAAGTAGAGCTTGCTCTCTTTTTGCATGCTTTGCTTTATGTTGTGTGTTTGCTTTTCTTGTGTGTTTGCTTTCTTGTCCCTTTTTTTGACTCTGTAACCCAATGGATAGGCACATGTTGATCTGGGGTTCTCTACCCTTGAGCTTCACTCAAAGATAGTCCCCAGAAAGAGCTAGCTGTTATCTTGTAAAATTGACGAGGGAAATTTTACAGGTAACCATACCAAAATTTTGTTCTGGTTCCTCGTAGAGGTCCCTCAAGATTGGAATGTTGTAAAATCCTTTTCGGGAAATCTAGTTTTCCGAACTTGGTCATTTTGGTCCTTTTTGGCTGGGCGCACCTTTTATCTATGCAACACAGACCAAATTTGTGCCCTCTTTATTTCCTTTGGCGCACCTTTGAAGTGTTGACACAACAATTGTTGCACCTTCCCATGATGCACCTTTTCTTACCTGCGCCAAGGTGCATGCACCTTCTTGTCAACAACAAAAAAATGTTGCGCCATGTTTTGGTGTGCCAAGGCGCTCAAAATGAAGTGTTGATAAAGACTAAATTTGCGCCAAAGGCGCAAATAATTTCATGTTGACAAAACCATATCCGCACCCAAAGGGCGCAAAGTTTTACGTGTCGACACGTGTTTTGGTGTGCCCTTTAAAAAGTGGTTGGCACATTTATTACACCTTTGCCTATATATAGGCGCATCCTGCCCTGTCACTTTCACAATCAGAAAACACGTGATAATCTTTATTTCTCTGCACCTGTCAGCGCGCCCGTCATCTCTCATGTCGCGTTCATGGACCCCACTTCATTCTTCTCATTCTATATATTCTGGGTAAGTGGTCCTTGTTTCTCTTGTGTTTTCATTTTGTTGGTTGTTTGTGAGTTTGGTGAAATGGATATGAGAAGCTTTAAACCCCTCCTGCCCATTTTACAAGTTTTCCCTCCCAAGCCGTTTTCCCCCTCTTTCTAGATCACTGGCCAAGAGGGCTTGACCTCAAAATGAATCCTAACTCTTTTTGTGTGCCCCCTTCACCATCTAAATCGATGAAGAAAGGCCTAAAAGACCGCAAACCATCAAGAAAGGAGAGAAAACCTAAAAGTTACTTTTGGGCCATCCATTTCCCTTTCGCGCAATCGCCACCCTTGTTATAGAAAACACAGTCGTGCCAAGAAGGCGCACATTGACCTTGTTTGCAACACACAAGATCCCTGCGCCATACATAAACCAAGTAAATCCTAAACCCGGCGTAAGCGCAATCCCGCTAACAACAACAAAGTGCCATGCAAGCTTTCCCTACGCCGCGCCAAAGTCCCCCTTTGCACACATAAAGTTAGTGCTACACGCATTAATCTGTGCCCTTTGGCGCACCAAAATTCCATGTTACATGCAAATTACTATGCGCCATTGGCGCATCCTGCTCCCATGCAACACTAAAATTATTTGCACCCAGTATAAAACCGCATATAATGGCACAGGCGCACTCCTATCTACAATAACAAATGATGTTATATGCAAAATCCTTGTGCCCTGTGCCCTTTGGCGCTGATTTATTCCTTGTAACACTCTACTTCAGTGTGCCATACTATTAACCCTGCAGCCTATAGTGTCCCTGTGCCCTGCGCCCAGGAGCCTTAAAATTGCTAACTCCTCATTCTGTGATGCTTTAATGGAAGATCTGATGGCTAACATGGCTCTTTTGCATTGGACTTCACTCCTTCTTGGAGATCAAGCAATTGAACTCAGATCCACATATGTCTACATCAAGAAAAAGGCCAACCAAGTCAAAGGGTAAGGCTAAGCTTACAGAGGAAGAGATGAAATACAAGTATCAAAGGGTCAGAATGCTCGAGTCCTAGGTAGAATGTGATCTAGATATCAGAGATTCCAAACTGGCCACATCGACATGGAAGATTTTTGGGCCGTAACCAGAGGGTCACAGAAGTCCTGGATGGACAAACTTGTGGGCAAAGTGGGTCTACATTTTGCTGGGGGATCCCCACAAGGCAAGTAAATAATGAGTTTATGATGGTGGTGGCCCGCTGTTACAACAAAGACACAAGGTGTGTCGAAAATGAAAAGGGTGAGGTCATAATCAACCTCACTACCCGCACTTTGAGATCATGCTAGGCATTCCCACCACCGACATTTTGTGGCTGTAAGCCAAGAAGACTGCATCAAGGCGTGGGAGGATAATGAGGACAAATGCATGCAACTGATGAATGAAGTGTACTTAAAGAATAAGAAGGTGATAACCAGGTGGCCACAAGTTATTCACCGTAGTGACTTCTCCGAGGAACTGAGTGATACCATCATGTTCCTAAGTAGAGTTTTTGGGCTTTCTGATGCCCATTACTTTCACAAATGGATGCTCAGGTACCTAGAAACCATGAATAAGAATGTGCCTGATCAACGCTTTGAATGGGCAGAGATCATAAGCAGCACCATATCTGAGCAGCTCCAACAACTCACCACAATGGGGAGGTTCTACATGAACTCCTACGTAGTCTACGCTATAGCCTCGGAGAGGGATTATCCAGCACTGAGCCGATGCGGGTTTGGCCTCAGGTAAAGATATACGAATACTACCTAGAGCTGAAGCTGGAAAATAGCATCTCACAGTTTACCAAGATCAATGATGCTTTCTTCTACAACATCATCTACCTTTTGAGGCCAAATATGACTCATGGTCGGATGACCAAGAGCATAGTCACAAGCAACTGAGAAGTGGGGAGCACTATTTACCCAATTCCCCACCTTCACCTATCTCAAAGCAGCTAACTTCTTGGGGGAGCCCACCAAATTGCCAAGGTATGCTGGCCCTAAGCTGATCCTATTGGAGCTGTCCAGACAACTCATAACATACCATGAGAAGTGTCTGAAGAGAAAGAAGGGTGGAACTCCTTTCCCCCTTACAGTGGGCAGGTACACCTGCATTTCCCACAACAAAGCCCAGAAATGTTTGCAGAGCTAGAACTGCTCAATCTAAAGCACAATTTCCCGGCAAGGCCCACCTTCGATCCAAGAAATTGCCTCCCTAAGGAAAAACTCGATCCTATCCACATTCCATAGATCGAGGATATCTACATCGACCTGTATCATGAGGTCGAACTCAGAAGAAAGGATCACTCTCACCTGGCCCTGGAAGAGATTATTCAATATGGCGTGGCCATTGTTCCAAAAGGTTATCAAACTACCGATCAAGAAGTTGATCAGGTGTATCTAGACACGGATGGGGACAACTGGCCATTTTCTGAAATAGATAGAACAAAGGCACCTCAGACCATTGAGGTAAGGGTTAAAGAAACATTGCAGTGGACAGAACACTGGTGCAAAATGAATGGCCTTATCTACCTCGGAGTAGATTTCACCACGTCCCCTTTGGGCAACGCACCTGTCAGGCCGAAACATCTGCCAAAGGAAAAGGCAAGGATAAAGAGGGAGAATCAAGCTCCGCTCAAGAAGAAGCTCCTGAGAGCCCTCCTTCCACCGCACAAGAATAAGTTGTGAACTCGAGTATCCCAGAGAAAGAAGCGGTGGAGAGTGTCCCAATGGGCACATCCACTTAGGATGTCGCCACTACTACAACCATGCCGAGGTCCCTTCACCTTCTCCCTCTCCTCCTTCCCCTCGCGTGACTCAACCAACCATTCCTTTGGTTGTTTCCTCTCCCCCATCTTCTACTATTCCCCCTTCCTCTTCCTCCATCTTCTCTTCTCTCGGAGCTGTCCCCCACCATTTCTTCTCTCATCTCTCAGCTCCCTTCCATTCCCATGACTACCTCACCTGTAGTATCTTCCCCTCCCATGAGCACTTTCTTGGCCTCTCTCTCGATGCCACCACCAAGTGTCTCTACGCATTTCCCCTCATCCACTGCAGCTGCTCCCTCTTCCACCACTGGTCCCACTCCCTTAGGTCCAGCATGGCTTTCTCAGCACTTGAGCCAACATAAGAGGAAAGTCCCTATTGCACCAATGGACTTCTCCGTCATCCCAGCAAAGGGGGCTAAGAAGCAAAATCCTATAACCCACTTCTCTCAGAGTGCATCGGGAGAAAGAGTGATGGAGATTGCGTATATCCCGATCCTTCAAAGGATAAAAAGGATCTGTCTCCTATAGATTATATAGTGACACAGGTCACAATGGGAACATCTTCTGAAAGTCTTCAAGGAGAGGCCCTATCTGTGGTGGATGCCCTTTGCAAGAAGCTCCAAGAAGCAAAGGAAGAGAAGAGGCTATTAAAAGAGTAAAACAAACATCTTCTCCACGCCCTGTAGAAAATGGGCAGTGCACCTCCTACAACTGCCACCGAAACTCCTGAGGTCCTAAGCCAGGATAAGATAAATGAATATGCCAAAATTGGTGAACAAGGTATGGCAGTTTCACCTGGAGAGATCAGATCCTCAAAGACAAGCGAGGAGGTAATTTTCAAGTTCACCGAATTATATCAGAACATTAGTCGGGTGAACAAAGATCTCTAGGTGATCGCGGGACCTATCTCCAAAGAGTTGGACCATGCTAGGTTGCAACACGAGACGTTCCAGAAAATGCTCGACTACTCAGTCGATGATTTGGTAAAATTCAGCATTTTCGATCACCCCAGGGTACCCAGCAAAATCCTTGCTGCGTTGGACTACCGGGTCGATCAGATGGAATTCATCCTGGAGAAGATTGACAAGGTCAAGGAGGAAGCCCTGGATGCAATGCATCAAATGGAGCAAATTGTTCTAAGAATGTCTCTAGGCTTGCTCACTCCTTCTTTCACCTTGAGGAAGGCAAGATGAAACTATTTAGATCTTCAAGGAGATCGTCTCGCAAGGGCTAGGGCTAGAAGCCACTTTTGACACTGAATGCATCAATAATCTTCTGGCTTGCCATGTGATTTTGTGGGGTACCTGATGGAGGTAGGTAATGAATATTTCAAGCCCCCAAAAACTCAGAGATGAGCGGGAGACTTGTGAGGTCATCGGCGATCATACAAAGGGTCCTGCCCAGGATCAACTTCAGCCGATGGTCAATAAGTTCATGGAATATTGGACCCAGTTCCATATTACCTCTCCCGAACAAAGCAGAAGCAAGATACCCCCTTTCAGCCATGAGACGATGATGAATAGCTTTCTTCCTCTTGGCTTCCTTTTTGTAAATATCTAAGAGTATGTTGGCACAAATGATGACATCATCCATGTTGCACCATGGGATGTTGTCATCCACCAAGTTTCCCAAAGTCAACATTGACTTTTAGATATTTTGTAATTAGTTGTTGGTTTCTTTTTGCCTTCTCTCTTCTCCTTCTTCTATATATACTTGAATACTTGTTGTATTCAAGAGGGGGACACTTTTTAGATAAAAAATAGAAGTAAGGATAAAAGGCTTTGTACTTTTGTAATAGAGGAAAATATTAATACAATATTGAGACTTTGTGCTGAATACCTGTGTTATGCATCAGAACTTTCTTATGTTAGATCTGCATGTTCATTTTATTGAAATTACTTCTACTTATTTTGTCATTTTTCATCAAGTATTGCTTTGTTCGTCTATGTAATTAGGTTTGGATCCATTTATTACCAATCCCAAAACATAGACCTTCCGATCTTTCTACTTTGGAATTCATTTCTTTTCTTTAATCTATCTTATCTTCATTCTTTCCCTTCTCTCCTTTCCTTTCATAGTTGGAAACACCTCTACTAGGATGAGATCCCAAACCCCAAAGGTAGAATATTGTGAGACTTGCACAGATTCCTGCTGGTAGAATAGTAATAAACCAGTTTCACTTGCTTTGACTCAAAGAGGGGCTATACCCCGCACATTGTTGGCTCGCCTATCCATAGATCCGTCCACCCAGCCATGATTTTTGATCAACACCTTGGTAGAAGTAAAGAAGGATTCAATGGAAGTTTTACAAATGAAATGATATTGCAGTTGATTTCTAAATTAATGTATAAGCTTTCCTCCAGTTAGTTTCCATTACAAACCCACAGGGATAGGTAGGGAAGTTATCTATCACTAGAAGCTTTACAAAATAAATGAAACCTACAGTAAATTATCTAATTATTGCAACAATTTAAATTGAAATAATTTATTACTCTAATCAATAATGTGCATACAGATTAAATAAAAGATTCAAGAAAGCTTTAGGAAATATAAGTACATCCCCAACCTGGAATTTTCGTGAGCTAAGGAAAAGTTGGTTGTGGTTACTTCTATGTCCCCTCAAGTTTCTTATCCAACTTATGTATTCACGTGAGTCCAAGGAATTGCACTGGGAATGTAGAAAAGCAAAGAAGAAGGTGTTGGAGAAATGGTGGCTTGCTTGACAATATGGTAACAATGCAGGTAGAAGAAGAACAATGTAAGAGAACAATGCTTAGTTGTGTAGTTTCCAACAAGATTACGAAAACATAACGATGTAAATCACAATAAAAATATTTGTCCATTTCTTTGGGAAGAAGCTTTGATTTTATAGGAAAATGGATTGGAAGTGGTATTTCCCACTTAAAAACAATGGGGTACCACATCGCAACAAGATGAGGGATTTAACTCTCAATTAACAAAAAAGAGGAAGAGGAAGTTGGTATGTATCTATCAAGCCTACAAACAACCAATTTGACTAAGAAATGTGTGCTAAAATCACATTTGAAGATGTGGACATGCAGTTAAAACATGCCAAAAGAGGTTTTGGAAAAAACACACATAACCATTGGTTTACGTAGAGGATCGGTTGCACAACTTCCATTGAGGCTAGACTAGTGGTTGCGTAATTGCCACCCGAGTAGACCAGTGGTTGTGTAATTGCTGCGGCATTTTCATAACTTAAGGAAAAAATATAAGGAAAAATAATGCGAGAATGATAACGAAAAGTGGGAAAAGAAAGGAAATGGCTAAGTAAAGTATTCTAAGAAACAAAGATGAAAAGGAACTTGAACACGATTGGAAAATATAGTAATCATCATAGGGGACTTTTAACCATTTATGTTAAAGTAACACGTGCAACATTGGATGTGTACATATTGCCCCCTCGGAGAAGCATCCTAGCCATGAAGAGGCATAAAATGTAGAGTCCGAGTATGGCATTCCCAAAATGGGGAGTTAGAAGTTATACCTAACATGCTTTTGTGTCAAAGTGACGCCAATCCAAACTCCCTACTACCTGTAAGATGAAAACCAAGAATCAAGTGCAAATAGATATAAAATCAAAAACATACTAAAACAAAATGACAAGAGGACTTACCATTTACATGTGGGGATAGGAATATACCGCACCAATGCTCTAGTTGTGAAAAGTACACACACTCAAAATAGAGTTAAAACAAGCTATATATATATATATATATATATATATATAAAACCATTATTTTCAAAATCATTTTCACTCACCCTTGTAGATAATTTGGAGCTCTGGATTACTGTGACTGTTTTAAGTGAGAGTATAGTCAAATCAAAGAGTGTGACGACGTGATCATGGCCCCACAAGTGAGAGGAGTAGCAACTAAGAAAAAGGTTAGTATTTTGCATTTATTCATTTCAAACCTAAAATGTGAAAAATTGAAAAATCTACATTTAGTGGGGGTAATTTTTAATAATTCTTATAGTAAAATGATCTTATGGGGGTGCCTAGGTGTGCGTGCCTTTTATTTTGTGAAAAACAATGTGTTTTTTTCATTTTGGAGATTTTTTTTAGACACTAGGTATGACCCACCATTTTAGATGGAACCGCCACTCTACAGGCGGTGGTTACAAAGTTGCCATTCTATGGAGAGGAGTAGTTGCGTAACCACCATGGTGATTGTGCAACCACCATTTTGCATAGAGGGGAAGTTTCATAATTGTTGAGACAAAGGCTAATTTAGACTAAGTATGAAGATTTTTTTTGGTTTTTACATGTTGTTTTATATTGTTTTGGATGTGATTATGTGTTTAATCATGTTGTTAACTTGCCTTTTTTTCTTGTTTTGGAGTATATAGATGAGTTCCTACATCTAATGGAGCTGAGCACGAGAGTGTGATTGGATCCCTTGGATTTATAATGGCTTATCTCGGGAAGAGAGTTATATCCTTGCACAAAGTCGAGATATGGAGGATATCCCAGACACCTTTGGTTACACCTCTTGGGTATTTGTTAGTAGACATATTAAGTTCTTGGGATACCAACCAGAAACACTTTCTTGTTTCTTGGAGTTAGAGGAGAGTGGACTATTAATCTTGAGGATGTATACGAGGATATTTTGGGTGTTCTGTTACTAAGAAGAGGTTGATTCTAGACAAGTGCCATAGAAGTGGTAGATTCAAGTAGTTTGTAAACCTACATGGGAGATGTGTTGGCACTTGTTGTACCAATGCCAAACATGGTGTGAGACTATTGTTAGTTCCTATTACCTCTATCTTGGCCTTACACAAGGATATCATTGGTATTTTGTCTTTGCACTTGGTTGGAGACAAGGGTGGGGACAAGTTACTTTACTATTGGGATCCTATAATTCAGAGCATAGAGGAGCATGGTTGCACTTATTCATGGGGAATTGACATTTGGGTTATACCTACCATGATTTTGTTCATAGGTTTTCAAATAGAGGGAAATACCCTTAGTCATCCTAAACTAGTGACTAGTTGGGTTTTGAGCATATGATCCCTTACTAGAGGGGTTTTCGGGATAGATGATCCTAGGGCTATTCGGAGAGGCTAGATGGATAGTTATGGGCCCCCAAAAGGGGTGTCACTAGCTTCCTTCTACACTCACTATGGTTGACATGATCACATAATCATACTTGGATATGGCTGGTTTATGGGGTGAGGATTCCATCATTATGGCAACATACAATCACTATTACTCGGTTAGTGATAGGACCCGGAGTGGAGGTCCATCCTATTCGAAAAGTTTGCCACCTTTGTATTTTGGGTTTCCCTATATAGATTCCCTCCCGTAGTTCTAGTACATACATGGGGATCGAGAGAGAGGCTAGAGCCACTCATAAGGGTGAACTCCTATAGATTGTTGTCACACTGAGGGTCCCGATTGGCACACCACAAGATGACCCAAATCAAGTTAGGCCTAGGGTGATCTTACAGATTGAGGCTGCCCCCCGAGCATAGCGAGGGAAGAGGAGGAGGAGGCTGAGGAGGAGGGTGGTGATGAGAAGGGGGTGATGAGGATATTGACACGGAAATGAAGTTGAGAGTCATTAGAGAGATCTTTTATGGTAGGAGAGGAGGTTTGAGGATGTGACTCTCTATTTAGAGGAGCCTCTTACACAGGAGAGAGGAGGAGGAGATGAGCACTCCGTGATGGGATAACATGTGGCCTCGAGGAGATATTGTTTACGAGAAGTTGCACCTCTAGTACCACCACCACCACCTAGCTCCCACAGACCCATCCTGGTGACCAGGAGATCCGAGTATGTAGATACTCTTCCCTCGACTTTTTATTTAGAATTTTTAGTGAAGACTACGCATTGTATTTTTTTTTTTTTTTTAATAGCTTTCTAACTCGCCATTGTTTTCTTTTACCTTATAGGAACTTTTGATGAGTGATGAGATCTTATTCAGAGGATCTTGGTCGATACATTACTTATCCCCATGGGGAAGACTCGAGAGGAGTTGCTTGGAGGATAGGGCAACCATTGTAGGCCGGTTAATTCCGTCACACCGATGTTTTTGCACTAGTTTGACAAGCCATAGATATGATTTTCAAGATGAAGACCGAGCTCAAAAAATTGAGGATAGCAGAGAGGATGGAGAGGTTGATCCACTCTTACAGCGAGGCTATGACTATTGGTAGATCACCTACCTCATCTCATGGCCATTCTCATCCTTCTTCTCATGGAGGATCACATTTATATGATATGAGCTGCAACAGAGTCCTCACATGTTCTCCCTCATCTGGATCTTGTAGGGAGGGATAGGCCATGGGCATTTATTGCTTCAATGTCATTTTTGAGACATATATATGATTTTTTTATATTTCGTGCTCATTAAGAGCGTTTTGACCACACCTATAGTGTGATGGCATTATATACAAACTCGATTTATTATGGATATATATACATATACATATTTTTGGCTTGGTTATCCTTGTGTAAGAGTTGTCTTCATTGATGGTTTTCTTCACTTGTGTACTCTTAGATGCTCAAAATTTTTGATGTTTTATATGCTTTTTGAATGCATGCTATGGATGATGATGGTTAATAAAATGATTTCTTTTTGTTTATTTTTCTTTATATGATGCTTATGCAAACACAATGTAATGTTGAAACTTTTGTTTTCAAACAATATTTAATACTTATTTTTTTGGAAAAATGTGATGAATGTGATAAAATAAGAGAATGAACCCACTCCTCTTCTAACTCCACACAACTAATAAGATATAAGGGATCAACACCAAGAGCTAGAACATACACTAGTTATATATTTTGATGAATGGAAAAGATGCAAGGAAGACAAGATCTTGACAAAAATCCACTTAGGAACCTACAACCTAATTCTGTACAAAGTTTACTACATAGTCTAGAATGTGATTGGTTTGTAAAAATATCTAGAATTAGATCCAAAGATGGCCTCTTGATTGAAAAAATATGGTTTTAAGGCTTTGAATCTCTTGGAACATATACATCTAATTTATTTTCTTGAGATTTGAAGTTTTTCAAAGCTCTCTTTATTTTCTAATTGCTTATACCTTACTTGATTTATTATGAAAAGACGCCCTACACGCTTCCCTATGCTACTAGTAAGAAGCATGGGATCATCACCAAGGACAAGATATAGGTGGGTAAGGGCACTTCCCTCCTTTCCTAAGCTCACACCACTAGTATGAGGCGTGGGCTCATCACCAAATATTGGTAGGGAAAGAAAGTGTAGTTTTATTTGTAAATGAAATATTTTTGCATTTATTGATTAATTTATATTAATTTTTTTATTTTAACTTTGAGTTGTGATTTTGGGAGGGAGAACTTGCCCCTAGCCTCAACCCCACACAACCAAAGTAAGATGTGAGGGCTCATCACCGAAGGCTGATATAGATGAACAAGCAATATAGTTAAAGTGTTTAGATTTTTTTTGTTACTAAAGAGGTTTCTTGGGAGAGATATTCCATCAGGAAGCTTCTAGAACATACTATGGGCAAAGAAACCTATTCTAGAAGAAAACTATGGGTAGAATTAAATATGCAGGCCTTGGTAGGACCAATGTACAAATTTTGTCTTAACTTGCTAAGATGAAGAAATGATTAGAACTATTGATGATAATATGATGGAATTTTGAAGAAGTATGATTGAATATTTTTGCCAATGTTTAGAATTTCTGAAATTTGTTTGAAAAATAAGTTTCTTGACTACAATTTTACAATATGATTTGATAGATGAAATGCAATATGGATGCAATAATGTACATGTGGAAATGTAGATGGATCATGCATAGAAACATTTTAGATGAAGTGAATTGACGGATTCACCAAATTCCTCACCCTCTAATGTACACAAGTGATATGCATCATTCTTGTAGTCCTCCATGACTTGATATGGACCCAACCATTTAGGTCTGAATTTTCTTCCTTCGTCGTTTTTCTTATCAATCCAGCTATCTAGTCTTAGCACTAGGTCACCTACATATATTTCACATTCGTAAACCTTCTTATTATACCAACGGGTCATCATATCAGCGTAAATATTGTCTTGTTTTTGCTCAAAGATTAAGCCAAGCTTCATCAAGGGTTTCTAGTTGAACAAGTCATGCCTCTCAATATGCATCTTCATCTAAGATGCCTTGCAATGATATGCGAAGGCTAGGTATCTCAACTTCGAGCGGTAAAACCACTTCAGAACCGAAAACTAAGGAATATGGGGTTTCCCCCATAGGTGTTCTAACCAAATTCCTTTAGGCCCATAAGGACCAAAAAAATATTTAAGTTCCAATATCATTTGTTCTCCTTGACCATTTTAAGGAGAATGGACTTTAACGTCTTATTTGTAGCCTCATCCTATCCATTGGCATAAGGGTAGTATAGAGAAGTTTTGTGGTGTGATATTTTAAACTGCGAGCATAACTCATGTATTTCTTCATTTTAGAAAGATGTGCCATTATCCAAGATAATGATATGTGGGACCTTGTGCCTATAAATGATATGATTCAATATGAACTTTGTGATCACATAACCAGTATAGTGGTAAGAGGCATGTCCTCGACCCACTTTGTGAAATATTCCGTGGCTGTAATAATGAAATTTTGGCCATCTATTGATGAGGGAGAAAACTTCCCTAAAATCCAAACCCCATGTAGAAAAGGGCCAAAGTGTTACTATGGTTTTAGAGCCTAGGAAGATGTGTGAATCTCATGAGAGAATTCTTGAAATTTTGTGGCACTTGCACATGTAGTCCACAATGTCACACTCTAAAGTGGGCCAAAAATAACCCATTCGGTGTATCTTGTGAGCAGTGGCATGTCCTCTAAAGTGACCCCCACAGACTCCTTGTGGGCTCTGAAAAGGATCTTTTCTAACTCTTCTTCGTCAACACACCTCAACAACATTCCATCAAAGGCTCTATGATAGAGCACTTGTTCTATAATCACATATTTGGTGGCTATGATGCGTAACCATATTCTTTATTGTGAAGTTTCTCCCTTAGGATATGCATGGTCCATAATGAAATTAACAATGTCTGAATACCATGGGCACACAAGAATGAGAGGTATTTCTTCTATGTAATAAACACACTCATTAGGGAAATCTAAGTCTACAAGACCTCCATTGTCTAATGGGTTGTCTGCCAACCAATCAGCAAATGAGTTTTCCTTTGAAAAAAATTGATCAACGAAATTTAGCCCAAATTTACCCATTAGGGTCATAAAGTGACCAACCTTCTTAGACATGGAACCTTGAGTCGAAACATCCGAAGATGATGAGTCTTAATGATTACTCGTGTTTCTTGGTTAAACATATAATGCCTTAACTATTTTGTTGTGAACACTATAGCTAGGAATTCCTTTTCCACTGCATATATATGTCTCATAATCTAGCAAGGTACAACTAATGAAGTAAACAACGCATTCATGTTTATCATCATCTTCTTGTGCTAACATGCAAGCTAGAGAGATGTCAGTAGCCTAAGAACACATAATTAGAGGACAATCCACTTTAGGTGGAATTAGCGTTGGAGGTGACAAGAGGAACCACTTCATGGAATCAAACACCTCATGACACTTAGTTGTCCGGATATTATAGAAATCCTTCTTTAAAAAATTATTAACTGGATGAATGGCACAAAGTTAAATATGGTATGAACTTACATATTTCTCTAAGCTTTCCTAGAAAGGACGTAATGCTTATTTTATCCGAGGGAGGGGTCATCTCTAGGACCACCCTTATGTTTTCCATATCTACATTAATTCCTCGTGAAGAGATAATGTACCCTAATAACTTCCCTCCCGTCACTCAAAACATGTACTTTTATTGATTTAACATGATGCCGTATTTAATGAGATAAGAGAGGATGGTGTGAAGTACCCCGGGGTGATTGAAGAACTTCTTGGCCTTATCCAGAAGGTCATCAACGTAAGATTCCACAATTTTCTGAATAAGATCATGTAATATATAGGTCATTTCTCATTGATAAGTAGCACCAACATTCTTAAGATAAAATGACATGACTGTGTAACAATATGTACCCCAAGGAGTGGTAAAATTTGTCTTTACTTGATCCTCCTAAGATATAATTTGATTATAACCAAAAAATCCATCTATGAGTGACAACAACTCATATCCAACTGTAACATCTACGATAACATCAATGGAAGGAAATGAAAAATCATCTTTAGGACACGCCTTATTTATGTCCCTAAATTCAATGCATATGCAAATTTTCCCATTATTTTTAAGAATGGGGACTATGTTTGAAACCCACATTGAGTATTTTACTAGTTTAATGAATCCCACTTATAAGAGCTTCATAACCTCCTCTTTGACCATCAAAGCTACTTCGGCTTCATAGGTCTCATTTTTTTATTTATGGGCTTAGCATATGGTTTGGTTACAAGGTTATACACCATAATATGGGGAGAAATTCGTAGCATATCCTTGTAATAGAATGTGAAATCCTTTGAGTGTTCTTTGAGAATTTTTTTGTGCACTTATATCTCTTCTAAAGTAAGAGAAGAACCAAGTTTTAAGATATTTGGTTCCTCCTCTATCCCTATGTTAATGTCTATGGTTCCTTCAATTAAAGAGTAATTTCCTCTTAAAATTTAGTTGGGTCTAGAGGTAACTCTAACTCCTCAACCTCAACTTCATAGATCTCAATACCTTCCAATGAGGAAGGGTGCAATGCATGATCTCCAAAATAGGAGGAAGGGTGAGGTCTAAGAGAAAATCCTCTCTTATGGTGAGCGAGATGGAGATCAGTATATGCATTGAGGAATCATAGGATCTCCTCATCATTATTCAAAAATCCATAGTGGTAGGCTCATTCTCAGCCTCAACATATTCCAGAACTAGATTAGTTGTAATTATTTGAATTAGAGGCTCTGGTCTGACCAAAACAATGAACTTGGTTTCTTTCAAATCTTCACTTGGATAAAAGTGTGAAGAGGAAGTAGCTATAGAGGTGGATAAAGTTTTTTTCACGTGGGATAGCCTCAATAGAAATAAAACCAAACACTTTTCTAAGTTCAAACACAACATTATTATAAAGTTGTATATGTTCTGCTCTAGTCTCAAAAACTTCCAAGACCTGATTGGTGACAAGTTAGGAATCACCTAGGACACTAATATTGCAAAAAACTATCCTCTTGGATATGATAAGACCAAAAAGGAGGGCCTCCTATTTGGAACCATTATTTGTGATCTCAAAATTAATCTTAAAGGAAAATGGCATGACCTTCCCTTAGGATAAGCTAGAATCATGCTTGCCTCAACACCCGAAAATGACATTTCACATCGTCATAATTGAGCATCCACTAGTTTCTAGGAATATAGAGGTTTCATCATCTTTATCATATTTTTCCTTTACCTCTGAAACCTCGACCATGCAAATATCTCGTGTATCCATCATACGGAAGAGAGGCGAGTTCGAGACCTTACCCCATACCCATGGGGTCAAATGGAAGGAAGATTGGTAGGCCATTTTCTAACAACACTACAATCTTATCCATAGTATTTGTTGACATTATTTTAACTACAATGGCTTTGTCTTTAGGTGGAACACCCATTTCAATTACCATGGGGGCTTCTAATTCTATCATAGGAATAAGATTGGTCACTGGTGTCGAATCCTTAGGTTTGTTCAATTGATTGGTTGGGAGTTCAAAATCAAAGTGAACACTAGGTTTCTTCTTTAAGTTGGCTAGATGAATGTCAAAGGGCTTTGGGTCACCATGAGAAATGAATACTTTCCTCAGATGCAAGAATTTGACTTCCTAGAAAATTGTGGAAGGGATTGCCTTCATTCGATGGATCCATGGTTGACCAAGAATCATATTATAGTTGGTTTCCGATCTATAATATAAAACTTAGCTAACAACATCTTTGGTCCGAGGGTAACTAGAAGCACTATTATCCCAATGGACATTGCTTTGAGACTATCATAGCCTCTTAGCATGTTTTGAGTTGAAGAGAAATTGGTTTCTCCATAGCCTAGCTTTTAAAGAAATGAGAAAGGAAATATGTTGACGGCTATCCCCGTCATCTGTCATCATGCATTTGACATAGTTGTAAATCCAAAGTTTGAGGTATAAAGCCACATCACCTCTTCATACCAACTCAACGTCATTGGCATTTTTCTAATGTCGAATGCTAAACCAACATATCTTTTAGGCTACCCCAGAGGATAGAAATCAAAGTCTATGTGATTAAACTAGGCCTCTGGAGGAGGAGTAATGTGAATTAAATGATCAAGGCCCAATGTGTCCAACAAAGCCACCGATGTGTAGGAAAATCCTTTAAAAAATATAAAAAGGAAATGTGGTAGAAGGTCTTAGTCAAATCCGTAATTAAATCATAGGCAACCATATGTTTGGGAGCCACGGCACATCATCTAACATCAAAGGGTAAACCAAGAGGTTGCGAGGAATAATCACGAGCATGGGTCATTGCATTAACCTCAAGTTTGGTCTCTAACTCAACCAAACCCACAATTTTGATCTAATTTCGACCATCTAGAGGATGGGATATGTTTGTGTTTGATGAAGTGGATGCTTCATGGTCATTGTTTCCAATGGTAGTTCCCTTTTTGGTTCCATGGGGGTTAAGTTTTCCATTCTTGGTGCGTTGGTAGAGGGTTTGTGAAAACCCCAAGAGTAGAATTTTGAGGGGACACGGGGCTTGCATAAGAATTTTGTGTTGGCATCATAGGATTGGCTAAAAAATATCAACATAGAGATTCCTTTGGTAATCCTGGGAAGCCGTTGGATGAATTTTATACAATCACGACATGTACGAGCATCATCCTCTAACCCTATGGAAACCACAATATAAATCAGGGTCATAATCACAAGGCATTTGATTTTGATTTTGTTGTGGCCCATAATTTCATTTTTTATTTTATTGTTGGTTATTATAATTAAAGTTTAGGGGCCTCTGGAATTTGGTTCGGTATGTGAATTGCTTTGGGTAATCACTTGGGTATTGAATCAACACTTGGACTTGGACTTGTTGAGGTGGGGGAGGAGGATGATTAAATTCCACTGCATTAATGTGAAGCATAAAAGTTTTTAATCCTTTGATTGTTATTACCGTTATTCACATTAATGGTGTTAACAATGTTTGGCTTCTTGGTTCGATCGGTTACTCCATCCATCGTAACACCATGATTCTTTTTAAGGACCTTAGGTCCTTGGTTGTTGTTGGAATTATTTGGGTAATTAGAATTACCTTGTGAGGGAGTGACTAGCCTCCCATTTGAACCATAGGTATTTCAACCACCTGTCAATAGGTGCTTGGTCAATGCGGAGAACACCTTTTAGGACCTCTTCATAGCTCATGAGTGGAAACTTTTATACTTCTTCCTTAGTTTCCTGATTAAGGAAATGAATGAATAGGCCACAAAGATCCATCTGATCCATGTTAGGAGTACTAGTCAAGAGTAGAGAACTTTTTGACATATTTGGATAAAATTGTTAGTAGACTCATTGTGCTCTTATTTGATGTGGAGGAATTCTCTGATTCTTATTCTCAATAGCTTCTTCATATCAAAATCCTTTATGAAATTTGAGACGAGTTATTTGAATGATTTTATTGAGGATTTTGGTATTCTATAATACCAATCAAGAGTAATTCCCTTAAGGATTTTGGGGAATATTTTAGTAACCATTGCATCCCATGGGAGATTCTCTTTAATGACAGTTATGTATTCTTTAATGTGCATGTTTAGATCTCCTCCCATTTTAATTTTGAGAAGATCTGGAAATGGTTGAGGAAGCATGATTCTTCATATGGTAAAATCAAGGGTATCCTTAAGAAATTTGGTGTAAGTTCCCATAGCATATGATTCTACCATAGATGAACCTTGATGGAGAGGTGGAGGTAGAACAAGCGGCTAAAAGGGTGCAACATAAGAATTTGTAGGGGTATAGGGTATCCCCTGTGGCTAAGCATATGAGATAGGAAAATAAAACATGTCCCCCTGTGGTGATTTGGAATACATATGAAAATATAGGGGAACATTATTCTGATACGGAGTGGTAGGCACAAAACAAGGGAATGTTACATTTCGAGTTAGGATGACATTTGAGAACACACTTTCGGCTAGTGCCTGTTAAGGGTATCCATATGAGGTGGGAAGGGGCATGCCTAACATGCCCAATCTAGGGAGAATATCTTCATGGCTAGGAATTCCCACGTAAATTAGAGGGGGTGATGGTACAGTAAGCATATAACCAATATTTTGAGCGTGATAAGGGACCTTAATTTTCCATGTGAAATATGTAGCATGAGAATTCTCGGGAAAGCTCTAGTTCCCTAACTCTATTCACTAACTTTAATATCATGTCACCCTGCAGCATAAAGTGTCGCACTTGCATTAGGTATGTTTTGGGCCTAATTGGGAGGCAAATATACATAATGTCCTGCTATGGTATGATCTTTGGAAGGCCACCCCTCTTTAGATATGTTTCCTATAGGTGGAGGGTAGCCGAGTTATTTCAAAGAAGAACATCAATGTAATCTTACATCAAGTCCAAGGATCGGTCAATTGCATTAAAGTGTTTTTTCATTACGAGCATAACGTGCAGGTAATCCTCATATAATAATGGGAGTGAATGAGGATGCATGCTAATTTGTGGTCTAAATAAGACTCAAGGATTAGAACCTTGCTCTCTTGTGAATGTCATGTTTTTCGAGTTGGAGAGCCCAAAGGTTATGGGTTCTATGAAGGTTGATCAATCTCTTCGATCTTGACCGATGAACCATTGTTGGAATTTTGAGGAGGAGTATGAGGTGAAGGTAGGTTGGATAAGTAGTTACCAACCCACCTAGATAATGAGGGTGACTGTTGCATACACATTTCATAATAATACACTTTGAGATCCAAAATGGGCTAACCATATTCTGGACCCAACATATTTTGGGGGTATATAAATACCCACAGAATAATGGGAGAGGAGAAGGATGGATGAAAGAAGGTAAGCAGGTGAAAACTTAAAAGAACTAGTCCTTGATGTTTGTAGTCAATTTTTATACCCCTTAACAGATAAGGACAATCCCATGTGCATCGGTCTATCACCCAGCATGGCGCTGGGCACTCACCTGAGGCATGCACGGGCGTTGAGCCCCTCTTTTATGTGATTTGTGCAAGAATGTAGCATAGATATGTAATAGAAAGATAGAATAAACTCCTTATTCAACTAAGGACTTCAAGTAAATGCTACACTAATATATTCATTCAGACAAGAAGCATATTGACAAAAGATAGATTTGAACCATGAGGGAAAAAAGGATGCATAATGATTATACTCATTCATATGGAACACATTGAACATAAAAAAGAGATATTTATGAGTCGCGAACCACATATATTTATATTTGAACATGTCTAGTAATCACATTACATCTATCAGGGTCATTATAGACCAAAATGATAGTGCAGATTAGAACCATGTAGCAAGACTGGACTTACGTCTCTTACAATGCAAAATAAAAACATGTACCCATCCCTTGATACATCATTCTTCCTACAGATCTCCTAACCCAACCCATAAAGCTCTCCATGTATTTCTGTAGAGCTTCTCCTATCGTATGCTCTCTCTAAATCTCCTCCCTTCCACTCAATTTCCTTTATCAGGCGTTTGTATTTGTAGCCTTCCTTGACACCTTCAATCTTTTGTGGGAGTTACAGATTTGTTTCCAAGTGTCCAAGGTGGTCCTCCATGGAAGCATGCTTCTCGGACTTGAGCTCTCCACTCCTTACAAGGACGGCCTTCTAGAATCCTCCATCACAAGGTATATTCCTTCTTAGGCCACCCTATTTCTAGGTCGACACCTTATCCTCTCTACATGCGCAATCGGGTCATGCTTTTCTCATGTTCTATCCCAAAACCTTTTCTCTTCCTTACGTGTGTTCCACTTGTTCTACTAAACCCTCATGAACCTTATCCTGTGTGATTTCTCCTGCACCTCCTTCTTTAATTATGTCTCACACACCCACGCGCTTTCTATGTACTTAGCCAATAAATTAGGGGCCTAAAAATTAGGTTTACCAATTTTTACGATTTTGAAAATAAACATGTGACTTTCGGTCCCACTCAACCTCCCGATTCATGTCGGGATAGTCAATGTAAAATGAATGGATGCGTATGTGTAGTAGAATAGGGTGAATATATGGAATAATCGTAGATGGGTGAATGTGATCAATATATTATCAAGGCAACCTCGATGTCCTCTACGGGGCACTAAAGGGATCTACTTGTCTAGGGAAACAAAAGCCTCTCTAACCTAAATGGGTGTGATGGAATGGTCGAGAAGAATACACACACGTAAAATTTTATCAATGTCGGTGTGTGAAAATATCTCAACTAGTTCGGAATTTAGGTAATTTTCCTTCATTGGCCTTGGAGAAATTCCCATAAAAGGTCATATAAATACGAGGGGAAACATGTGAAAAAAAAATGAATGGGTGATGGGCACTAGTTTTACCTGTGTTGGTTCCTCCAAAAGTCGTAACATTGTCAAATTCTTCGTTGAGGACGTGCAACTACTGGATAATGATGGGTGAAACTAGTGAGGATTTAAAGACCATAATTTGCAAGCTTGTATCAATGTTTGTCTTAAAATAAGTTGCACATGCCCGAGGGATTCTAGGATCATAAAATTATTCTATTGGTCGTTGAGGTCCTGAATGGTCATATGGGATAGATACTTATGGAAAATGGGTGGAAATGACCAAGAAGTGATCAAGGAAACCTATAACCAGGATTATTTTCCCAAAATTCATAAGCTCTGTCATCTTCAATGTTTAAAGCTATCAATTGTAAAATGACAAGTAGGAAAGTCTAAAGTGGTCTAGAAGATGTGAATCAAGACCTTGATCTATGTCCGATAATGCTTCTGTTAGTTTGATTGTGGCACTATGGGATCAAAAATGTAATCTCTAGGTTCTCTAGGGCCCAAAATTGTCATGCACAATGCATATTTAATTAATCTAATGCAAGAAAACTAAATAATTAAATAAAGGAAATCTAATCTATGTTTTTGTGATTTTTCAATTATATAAAGGAAATACAATAATAAAAAACAATCTAATTTAATTAAAGTAATGTTTTTGTATTTTGTAATTTCTGGAAAATAATAGAGGAAATACAAAGAAATGAAGAAATTGCTTCTACAATTTAATTAAAAGATCCTAAACAAATAAATAACCGGATGTGATTATCTATTTATGCTGAAATAAATCTAATCTATTCTAATTAAAAATGCTTTTCCAAAATGTAATTGTAGATGTGAATCCTCTATTCTGCCTCAAAGGCACAGGAAGAAATCAAATCTTCTCAGAAGATTTTCTTCCCCTGCAACTTCCCCAGTAGAAGTAAATAAGGATTCAATGGAAGTTTTACAAATGAAATGATATTGCAGTTGATTTCTAAATTAATGCGAAGCTTTCCTCCAAACAAGTTTCCTCAGTAAACCCACACAGGATAGGTAGGAAGTTATCTATCACCAAAAGTTTTAGAGAATAAATGGAAGCTACAATAAATGGTCTTATTATTATAACGATTTAAATGGAAATGATTTAATACTCTAATAAATAATGTGCATATAGATTAAATAAAAGATTTAAGAAATTCTCAAGAAATATAAGTACATATCCAACTTAGAATTTTTGACTGCTAAGGAAAATCTTGTTGTTGTTACTTCTATGTCTCCTAAATTTATTTTCGAACTTCGTGTTTACGTGAGTCCAAGGAATTACATTGGGAAGGTAGAAAAGGAAAGAAGAGGGTGATGGAGAAATGGTGGCTTGCTGGAAGTCTCAGTAGCAATATAGGTAGAAGAAGAACAACACAAGAGAACAATGCTTGGCTATGTAGTTTCTATCAAGATTACGATAACATAACAGTGCAAATCAAAATAAAAATATCTAGCCATTACTTCAGGAAGAAGCTTATATTTTATAGGAAAATGGTTAGAAAGTGGTCTTTCCCACTTGGAAGCCATGGGGTGCTACATCATAACAAGAAGAGGGAGTTAAATCTCAATTATTAACAAAAGAGGAAGAGGAAGTTCGTATGTATTCATCAAACCTACAAAACCCAATTTAACAAAGAAACATTTTCTAAAATCACATTTGAAGATGCGGACACACATTTAAAACATGTCAAAAGAGGTTATGGAAAAACGCATGCAACCACCAATCTGCACAAAGGGGCGGTTGTGTAATCGTCGGGGTGGCTACGCAACCACTGTGTTAGCAAGAATATTTTTGGGTGGAAACATATGTGCATTTGTTTCAATGCTCTGGGATTTGAGATACCTCTTCTTGAATGGTTCAAATCTGTGTTATTATGTGTGGGTGAAACAATCTCTGTGGGTGGCCAAAAGGCTGACGATCCAACAGGAACACTCCACTGATCCTGCGACAAGGCTTGTAATTTCTTGCAAGAGGTGAAACTTGCATGAAAGGGGGAAAATGGGAGTGTGAAACAAGAAAATAGGGATTAAATTTTTAGGTGGAAAATTAGAGTCCTATAATCTGTTAACTGTGAAGTTATCAAAGCACACATATTTATGGAAAGAAGACAATAATGTATTAATGCTACCGACTAGAGGAAACCATGCATACAAAGATGCACACATTCATATGTCTCGGAAAGATAATTTTTTTCCTTTCTTAACATCTCAACAAAGTTGTGCATAGTATGGGAAAAGAGGAAACATATGCAAGAGGGGAGAAGTGGAAGAAATTGTAGCTTTATTTCATGTGTAGTGATGAATACAAATCTTCAATCAAGCTACTAATTCACAATGCTACAGAGCATAAATTTTCTCCATAAATTGGAATCTCTCAAATCCTTTTAGAATGGAGAAGAAATCTCAATTTATAACCATTTGAATTTGACCTTTCACCTCCCTCATATGATTGTTTGTGTTCCATATTTCACTTTTGAATTTTCATTTTCCATCAATTAAGTATTTCTCTTATAATTTTGAGAAATACTTTTAGAATGTTAAAATAAGTCACTTAAGTGAATAAGACAAAAGACAATGATGAGTCCCAATGAAGAATTATAATGGAGAGAGAAATAAGAGGGAGAAAGAGATAAGGGGAGAAAAGAATATGATTTATAGCATGGATTAGGAACACCCCATCTCTGATGAAAGTTAACCCCACTCCACTGATGAATTGGTGAAATGCTTAGATGCAATGATGAATTGTGAACCTGTGAATGCTTCATACCACAAGAAATATCCTCTAGATGATGTGTGGAAACTAGAAACTAAGTTTTTAGAAACATTTTTGAATGAAAACTTTGGTGACCACGAGTGTCACTCATGACAATCCCCTTTGGAAAGATTGAATCTTGAAACTGACCCTATCATGACTCTTTGCAACACTGTCACACTGCTATGCTGATTTGGACATCCTGATGAAACACACAATGAATAATCTGATGATGTTAATCACAAAATTCACCTCACACATTACATATAGGAAAACATAAACCATGAAATGAATTTTGAGATCTCCCGTATACACTGAGAAAACAAGCCACAAACATTGATGAGTAAACCATTGTTGACAGTGAAGAAAATCCCTTCTATGAACTTGAATTCCATGGCTTCTAAAACACTTCTCTTCTCTGAAAAGAGGGATTTACTATTTTTAGTAAATGAAAAATTTCCACTCTTCTCAGCTCGACTAGTGAAATTAGCTTCCTGGATCACCCTTGTGTATACTACCCCTCTGAAACTACTTTCTTGTGATGACTTACTATTTATAGTTAGTACCCATATAGGGAACTTACTATTTTTAGTAAGTGGAAGAATCTACCTCTCCCAACTCCAAATGATGTTTCTAACTAGAATATTTATCTCTATGTACCCTCCTTTTGTGGAATCCACCTCCAGAACAACTTACTATTTATAGCAAGTGCCTATGAGACAACTTACTATTTTTAGTAAGTGGTATTTTTGGGCTAGGATGACTACACTGATGAATTTTACCTTTATTACTTTCCCGGATACACGATCTTCTCTTGGGTTTCTCTTTTGAAGTGACTTACTAAAAATGAAAAGCACCCATATAGAGGACTTACTATTTTTAGTAAGTGGTGGATTTCACTATTTTTCAAACCTGATTGACTCGATTTGACCTTGTTTCCCTCATTAGTGTATCCCATTTCCTTCACAGCTTCTTATGATGATGACTTACCAAAAATAGTAGGCACCCATGTAGGAAGGCTTACTATTTTTAGTAAGTGGGTCTCTGGTTCTCGTATTGTGATGGAACACATATTTTTGGATTCAGCTCATCGTTGTGATCTTATCCCTCAAATTTCACTTGATTTCACCCACCAGATTTCTTGGAAATAAAAAAGAAAAGTTTTACCTAGTAAGGGCTTTGGGCACAGAGCTATGATGGCAGAAATTAATGGATTCATGGAGATTTTTTTCAGGTCTAGTTTTCACTTCCGATAGCGATGGAATCAACTCCATTGGGATAGGATTTTCACTTGAAATCTATGTTCAAATTTTTAGCTCGATTCAACTACCGATTGGCGAGGAAATTCAATGAATGTGAGCTAGGGCACAAAATGAAGTTTTTGTTGTAGAAAATAATCCAGGGAATCATTCGATCTCTCTTTTTTGTATCATGAAGACCTTTAAAAATTAGGAAGTCTGCAAAATATTTCATCTCAATTTGTGCTCCGGATGGTGAGATATGAGAATTTCTTCATTTTTTGCTATGAGGGTTTTTTCAGCAAAACTTCATTTTTTCTTTGTTTGAGCTCATTCTTCTTTCATCGAATATGGGTTTTTCTTACCTTCAGATGATGTAGGATTACATTATCTCATTTGGATGTAAATATGGAAGCTCTGGTGTAAATCCTCATTTTAAGACTTCAATAACAAGGGAATTTTATTTTCATTTTACTTTATGTTTCCCAATCTAAATACCCATATATTTAAATCCAATATAAATCTTAATGTTCACTATTCCAAATTAACCTAATTTAGAAAAAAAATTCACTTAGCTAATCCATCTCATAATAGTAAACCATATGCAGCTGTCATGACTTAGTATTAAACCGATCTCTCATGTTTCTTTATATCAATGTGTATACTAAGTATACTTGTGGTTCCCTTATTCCATCAAGGGTCAATCAAGTGTAAATATATAAAGAGCCTATCTGAGTATCTGATATACTGAGATACCCATATGACATCACACATCTTTAGTCTAGGTGAAATCAAGAAAACACAATCAACAACTTGCAATACTTTGGCCAAAGTTTTAAGACATGTATGTCATGATTTTATTCCTAAACGACATACTCATGGAAGGAATATATCCATCAAGACACTCGAAATTTTAGCTAGATTAGTCTACCTTGACTTACGTCAATCAATCCCATAGTTTAGGATAGCCATGCTTAAGGGAGCTAGGTGGATAATCGCGCTATAGTGGTTGTTCCATAGAAACCAATTAATGACTCACGTCATTAAATGAGTATTGTGTGGCAGTGACTATGCTTTGTGATAGTCCATCGAGTTCTTCTTTGATAAGCATCATAACTTAACAATTTCATTAATTAATTTAATTATTTTCTTGTTAATGCACCCTTTATTGATCTTATCCACGGGTTTCATGCCTAAGGATGCCTGCAGAGGTCGAAACGATTAATTCACGTAAGTGCAAGATAGACAATTTAATTCTACATTATCCTTAATCATTTAATCATACATTTTCCCTTAATTCAGTTAAGTTTCATGCTCCTAATTTAGTTTTATTAAATATAGGACAATATTATTTTTACTCAACATTCTTAGGAATAGTTCCACTATTCACAACTATAATTTTTAGGTATGTTTACATACTTTCAAAAAGTAACATAACCTATAAAATACAAATCAAATACATCCAATATAAGCATATCATCCATATACCATAATTGATATTTTCTTATACCGCAATTATATCTAGTAGGTATTCCCTTATTATAATTTCATTATAATCACTATTCAACAACTGATTGAAGTAACTAAAATAGTTATATAAATATTTAAGGTTCAACCAATTAGACCATTCCAAATAATATAAGAGAAATTAATTCCATTAAACTAATGGTCTTGGTCTAACAATCATATAATTTTCATACAACAAATGTTACTTAGGTATTTAATCACTTATCATTTATCTTCAAAATGATATACAACCACATCTGGCATGTAATTTTTCAACATATGATATATATATGCTTAGTATAGTATTAGTAATAATTACAATTGCCTCACTTTTATAAATGGATTCACAACTAATCCATCATTTCCATTTAACAATTTAAATCAAGTAAACCATCTTTATTTCATTCCAAAGTCAATATCAAGTCATGTTCAAACAATGAATTCAATAAATTCTTTTCCGAACAATTACAATAAATGGCCATAGGCCTTTCTTATTTTCAGAGCATAAGTACATCAATTAATGAATATAATAATTAGTAATCAAATCAAATTTCTTCAATATAAATTACAAATGCAACTTTTTATACGTCTTCCTTCTTTCATCCTCATGAAGCCCATCGTAATATTGTTAGCATCTATTAGTTCATACAAAATAAGCATGATAGGTACTAAATCTTCAAAAAAACATGCTCTAACTTAATAATTTCATAAAAGGAACACTAATTTTAAATGAAATTATCCTAAGGTTCAAAAGAAAATACATAACTCTTTTGATCATGCCATAAGAACATCATAAATGAAATCATCTAAGGAAGACAAGTTATCTCATGCAATTCATTCAAATAATCCCAATCAAGTAATAGTTTAAGGCACACAAAGTAACCAAAACAAATGCAATTGATCACAATCAATCATATTAATGTAAGTATAAGAATAATAGGATTACAGTCATATAAGCCCATACTTATATGACTGTAATTTTATATCTTGTTTAATAAGTTTGTATAACTTAACTTAATCAAACAATTTTCTATACATCATTCAAGAAATGAAATACAAGGTAATACTTATTAACTACCATGATATAATTGAGATAATATATATTTCTCAACTCATTATAGCAATCAAGTAAAATCCAATCACATATACAACATACTAAGTTTCATTCCATAGTTATTCATAGTAAAAATAACCATTCTAGTAAGGTCATTTCAAACCGAAACTTATTCAAAAGGAGGTATAAGACCATGATCCATTATTATCCAAAGAAATAACCATGAACCAAGTAAATGAAGATGAAATGGGATCAAATACACTAAACCATAACATCTATTAGAAGGAATTATTATGATTGAACAATCATCCCCTAGCTCAATTATGAAGCCACTGATTTTAGGAAAGAAATCGGTATAAGTGACTAAGCATTTATACAACAATCACACTCAAAGCTGCTCAACCGAATCTTTAAGAAAACTAATCAATGACATAATCGGGAGAGAATCCATGCCAAAGCATAAAGATTCCATAGTCATTGAAAATATCAAGAACTATGAACATTGTTGCTAATCACTCAACAATCCAAGATCAAACTCTACATAATCTTTAAATAATTTTATAGTAGGTATCAGAATAGGAGATTATCCAACTAGTTCAACCTTGCTGAAAATGGAAGAGTAGTGTACACTCTAGGTAATAGAGTTAAGTTTAAATCAAGATTCACAATAACTTAAAACCAAAACTCATTACTAAATCATACCAGTAATGATCCATATAGGATGGGATTATATACAAAGTATAAGGTCAGCTTCGGTATCACTTTGACCAAAGTGAGCCTAAGGCTTAATGTAAATTAGAAATAACTTAAATTGATTCACAGTTACTTTTCTTAGTTTTCCGAGTGAAGGAGGTTAAACCACACAATCTATAAACATTGAATCCTTTCCATAAAGGTGAAGTGAATAAAGGATACAAGAACAATTACCAAAGAGGTGTCTACAAAACCAAAAATACCTAACAAGTCATCAATGTATGGCTCCATTTTTAGAGTTACATAGGCTTCCATACACGGAATACAAAGTGAAAAGACTTCATTATAAAATTAAACTACCCAAAATTGTCAAGCAGATATGTTATTACCCAATTAGAAAGCCTAGTTCAAATTCAAAGGTGTCACCTAAAGAAATGAATACTTGAACACCCAGTAAGGGTATCAACTCAATATATGAGTTCCATTAAACATAAGCTAAAACGACTAAATATGTAGTTACATTTCAACTTGTTATTCAAGGTCAAACAAAGGATAGACTATTTATAGAGTTAAAAACCAACATTCAAGCCGGTATATAGAATACCCAGAAATAGAAATCCTATCAAATCATATTCCAAAAAACACCCACTTCTAGGTATACATTAGATCATGCAAAACTTGCATTAAACCCTATAGAGATGGGTATCTACAAAAAGGTATAGTACTTTGAAAAAGCATGAGAACATAATTTATTTAAGGTATTTGATCATAAACACATCCCATCATTTCTATTATTCACAATATTACTTTGTAATCAAACATACAGAAACCAAAAGCCACAATAATAGAAATACGACCACATTCAAAAACATTAATTCATAATAAAACTAGATAATCGAATAATGAAACCAATATACAAAACCCGAACCAAAGAACAAGATTTCATATTAGAGCAGAGTTCTTTTCATGAAACCATTAAATAGAGAAAATATTTCAAGGAGTTAGAGCCTATCATGCCTGGTAGAGCTTAAAATTCTTTTCAAGCTTCCATGAAATATTCATCCACTCTTTCCTTAAATTTCATGGAATCTTGCAGAAGAATATTTTAATAGAAAATGCCTTAAATTTTCATCCAATCTTTCCTCTATGCAACTAATATATCATTATTATCTAAAAATGAACTAGTAGTTTGAAAACCAGAAGGTCTACATGCAAAGCCCAAGTGCTTGAAAAACCAAATGAAAATGAAAACTAACCCCTATCTTTTCTCCCAAAACCATTATGCTCTTACCAAGATAGTTTTGGTTTTACCAATGCCATTAATGCCATGGTAGAATTACCAGATTACTCCTAACGATCCCACCAACTGCCATTCTAATAATTTAAAATTAGTAATCAACTAATAGTTCATCATACCTTTACTAAGCCTTTAACCACCAATTTAGTGTGCATGGCCAAGTATGACTTGGTCCCGTCTAAACGAGGTGTTGAATATCCATTAAAATTTATTTAATTCACCAAGTACAAGTATGGGTTGGTGCTAATCTTTGTAACCATGCAACTAACCCTTCTCCACAATGCTAACCATAGTTAGGTCCTTAGGTTAGGTCAAAGGATTAGGACATAAGATCCTTAGATAGGTTTAGGTTCCAATTAATATTTATGCCTCAACCTTAGCTTAGGTTGTTATTATTTAATCCAAAGCATACACATTAGATATGTCATTAGGAATATAATTATCACCTTAGTATAGGCTATATTAAGCCTTCATACTATCAAAAAGAGTATAAATGTTACTTTAATCATATTCATATCAGATTAAGTGGAAGTATGCCTTCAAATTTATAAGGCAATCTTAACAACTTATTTATAACCAACCCTGATTAACATATAATTACAATCCCCGATGTCATTAAGAATTCAAATAGACTTACATGTTATAGTCGTAATAACATATCGATAAAGGAGAATGCTTTGGATAATTGAAATTGATCCAAGGCATTATCCTTCATCAAATATCAATACAATAGTTTTAGAACGAGAAATTATATCAAAACATTAAAATATTACCATAGTATTTGATCACTTAACTGTTCCAAGAACATGATTTACAGTTTCCACAAGCGAAAATCACTAAGTTCATTTCAAAAACTAGTTAAGTAAGTACTTCATGATCAATCAACATAAGTACAAATACTTCCATAAGAATGATTATCAACAGATCTTATAATCACTTGATATCATTCCAACAAACATGATTAAATTTGTTGACTGAGTGCAAAAACTCAGAACACAATCACATGTCAACATTTTCCTTTCCATTCACAAGAAAGTAAGTACTAATATCAAAACGGAAGAGGTATTACATACCCCCTATATAAAGCATCATAATCCCGATGATTAACCCGATTCAACATAGGTAATAATATAACTTATTCAACCATGAAATTCTCAATCAATAATCAAAATTTTACAAAAATTCAAGTTTTTAGAGGTTCAAAACAACATCATGATGGTTGTAATAACACTTATTCAAGTTTTTGTTTAAAAACAACCTTAAAATTATTTTTTCAATAAACCAATCATTATTACACATCAAGTACATCAAATATTTGATAGAAAAACAAAATAAATTACCCAAAAACAAAGTTTTTCAGTATTCTCAATATAAAGAAAAACACTGTTTTTTTATATTTCCCAGACTATACCAGCAGTCTAAGTTGTATCACCATAACAATTTTAGGTTCCATATTCTTTAATTGCAGTTTGAATCTTCTTCAATATTGTTCTCCTTGTTTCTCAAGGGGCAATCCTTAGCATAGTGACCACTTCCACCACACTTAAAGCAACCAACTAAAGGTATCTTCCTTTCAAACCTGTCATTCCTACCAACATCGTCTTCTTGCCATTATTTTTAAAGTTACCAGCAGTATTGTTTCCACCATTATGAGTTTTACTTTTCTCCTTCTTTCCCCATGTCTTTCCAGTTGACAATGGTGAAGGAGTGTCATTCAATTTATACTTCTCATCTTTGTGAGCAACAATGGCTTGGAGCTTTTTCTCCTACCTAATGGCCTTCTCAAATACTGCTTCCATCATTGGTGGCCCATGTACATCAAATTCACCACCTATTATAGGTTTTAAACCCATAATAAACTTCCTTATGCAAAATTTCTCATTTATTTGGTATTGTGGTACATACTTAAGGAGTTTGGTAAATTTCTCCCAATACTTAGTTATAGTCATTTTACCTTGTTCAAGGTTTTGAAACTATGACATCTTTTGGTCATAATATAATTTGGGTAACCAGCGCTACCTAAAATAGGCCTTAAACTGGTCCCATGCTATGTTTTCATTATCTACTCCCAATTCAACTTTTTGGTTGTCCCACCATGAGGACATGTCATTGGA